>OX328132.1:30758815-31403815 GCA_946811695.1 Gonocerus acuteangulatus
GAGTGATAACTCCGCTGGAAGATTTATCATCCGCAACTGCCTTCTCGACAGGAAAACAGGGGTGTGAAAAAAATGAATCCAAAGCTTCGACTAATTTGTGCCGCTCTGCTGAACATTTGTCTGAATGGCTTTCACCGATCTGACGGCAGCCCGGCATTAGACTAACACATCGTCGGTATGTAATCATTTACCCCTTACATGCTAATACCGAATTATAGGAATGGAACTAGCATTTCTAGATATTCCGATCTTTCGATGTGGTACACGCAGAGATGAACTTTCCATGTCCATCGGAAGTGGAGAGTGCGCGCCGAAAGTACAGCTGGAATTCAATTTTTTATTGTAAACAAATTAATTTTTCTGAAAACAATATAAAAAAAATCAGAGGAATGCTCAATTTTTAGCATATTCATAATTAAAAATAAATTCCCGCTGTACAACCGATTTGCATTTTCCACTTCTGATCAACACGGAAATAATAGACTTTTCATTTGAATCAGATACAATTTTCAACTAAGAATACAATTTTAAAGACAACGCGAAAATGCGCAGTAAAGACAGAAACTTCCAATCAAGCTACTTCAAAAGGTGAAATAGAGGTCAAAAAGTTTATTTAATAAAAAATATTTTTTTTTTTTTTTTTTTTTTTTTTTTTTTAAATCTGAATTTGGGAATACAAGCTTTCTTGCTCCTTCTGGAAAAATGAATATCCGTTCTGGCTAATCATATGCCCCATTTACCTTTAAACACATCAGGTTCTGAAAATAAGATATCTGACTCTTTTGGTGGTTTTGGACACCAGGCATGTATATATATATATATATATATATATATATATATATATATATATATATATATTGTAAAGATTAATTTTTATAAAAGGAATGCGCCACGTTGGGTCGCCATTTAATGTTATGATTATTTTTTATTTAAAATAAAACGATTTTAATTACTTTAATAAGTTTTATTATATTAAATTGATTTAATCTCAGGGATAAAAGTTCCGAGTAAATGGATAATATAATATTTATTTTTTGACAATTCCGAAATACAAAACAATATTAAAGTATAATCAAACAAACAATAAAAAAATTAAACATTACAAAAAAAATAATTTTACCTTTGAATTAATTTACTTCAAGTAAAATGTGAATCTACTGCACTTCAGTAATTTCTTCTTCAGTGTAGTACGCTTTCTTGCCAGGTGCATATGATGGATTTGGATATCTTGATATTCTGGACTCAGTTGTTTTCTCTACCCGTCTTCTATTATAGATAGCAATAGACTGAACACTGTACTCTCCAGAGGATAGACTTTAGCTCTGCACTCGACGACTGCTAGGAATAGACTGACCACTGTACTCTCCTGAGGATAGACTTTAGCTCTTCACTCTACGACTGCTAGCTATAAACTGACGCCTTGTTAGCGGGAAAGTTGGCGTCCTTTTTTTCCAACTTCCGCATTTTTGCCGGTTTATATATAAAAATAATAATTATATTTTTGCAATACTAAATAATTAATTTATTGTTTTCTGAATTTAATTAATTTAATTTAATATGTATATATTGTACATCAGTATTGTCCAAAATATTATTAATTTAAAGTGTATATAATACGATGTTATTTGTATTTTATGGTTTGTGTTTTGCGCGGGCTTTTCAAACTATCGATGGTTATTTGAATTTAAAAATATTTTCGTTAATGTAATATATCATTACAATATATATATATATATATATATATATATATATATATATATATATATATATATATATATATATATTTGTTAACTCCTCACAGCTTTGGCGATGAGAGCTTTACATCTGGTAAAATTTTACATTGATAGATGATAGATCATTTCACATGTTTTTAAATAGATAGACGGTAAATACACTTTTAAATACATAAAGATGGAGCTTTAAATCTGATATAGTTTGGTTGTTATACGAAACAAGCTTTAATTAAAGCTAGACGGGTTAAGTAAAGTAATGAACTAATAAAAAAGGAGAAACATAAATCATATTGTCAACTTACTTATTTACAATATTGTTAATGAGAAAAAATGAAGGAAAAGTGGTATACAAATCAGTTTTTGAATCAGCCCGTTATAATTATTTGTCATTTTGGGGATTTAATTGTATTCAAGGAGTATCATAGTCTGGTTTGTTTTAAAAATTCTTATGTGTTTTCTATACAGGATGATTCAGGGTTTAGTGGCCAAACTGAAAATATTAACTAAGGACCTCAAGAAAAGAAAAAAATGTCCTCTAAAGGTGTTTGATCAATAAAAATCTTTAGATATTGATATCTCCTAAAGAAGACGTTTGCGGACATACCTTCAAAGATTTTTTTTTTCTTGTTTAGAAGTCCTTAGTTCATATTTTCAACCCTGAAATACCCTGTATAACAGCTCTCTTCTCTGAGTGAGTCAGTGAAGTTATCAGGCATGTCAATGTTTTGTCTTATTCTGCATTCAGATTGTTTTATAGTCAAAGTCTTGCAATACTGGCAGATAGGTGTGTCCAGTTTCTTCATAAGTTGTGAGTGTGTAATTCGAGAATGTCCTATCCTGAGTCGACAAAGAATAATTTTTTCCGTTCATTTGCTTCTCTTGCTTGAGGGCCATTCACCAGGTTATTATGTATATATATAAAAAATCACGTGTCTGTTTTTCTGTCTGTCCACACCGTTTGACCGATTTTGACCAAACTTAGAATAAGGGTAGGTCTTGATACGAGAAATCTCCTAGGCTAGGGAAAAAAAATCTACCAGCCGTATGTCTGTATGTTCGTCCCTTACACAAATCCACACCGTTCGTCCGATTTTGACTAAACTCGGTACACATGTGGAGCTTAATCTGGGGAGTGTCGTAGGCTAAGTCAAAAACGTCTACCAGCTGTCTGTCTGTATGTTTGTTTCCTATAATAATCCACACCGTTCGTCCGATTTTGACTAAACTCGGTACAAATGTAGATCTTAATCTGGGGTGTGTCGTAGAATAAGCCAAAACGTCTACCAGCTGTCTGTCTGTATGCTTGTCCCTTATACAAATCCACACCGTTCATCCGATTTTGACTAAACTCGGTACACATGTAGATCTTAATCTGGGGAGTGTTGTAGGCTAAGTCAAAAACGCCTTATAGCTGTCTGTCTGTATGTTTGTTCTTTATACAAACCCACACCGTTTGACAGATTTCGATCAAACTGGGCACACCGGTTAGTCTTGATCAGGGGATTATCATAGGCTAGGTCAAAAACGTCTACCAGTTGCTGTCTGTATGTTTTTTTTCTTAAATAAAAATCCACACCGTTAGACCGATTTTTACCAAACTTGGCATACATGTATGTCTTGATATGGGGGGTGTTATAGGTTAGGTCAAAAACGTCTACCAGTTGCTGTCTGAATGTTTTTTAAAAATAAAAATCCACACCGTTAGACCGATTTTTACCAAACTTGGCATACATGAATGTCTTGATATGGGGGGTGTTATAGGCTAGGTCAAAGTCGTCTAGGACTCCCAGTTGGGAGGTCACGGGGTCGAAACAGTCACAGATTCGTGTTATTAGATTTTAATAATACGTATGTGGTTTCTAATTTATTTAGGCTTTTCTATATGCAGAAAGTAGGTGTAGCTTGGCACGCCGGGTAACAGCTAGTTGAATAATAAAAATTTGCTAGTGTACACAACCGTTGGAACACCGATTTAGGAGGAGAATAAGCTTGAGGAGGATTGTGGTATTGGAGACTGTTATTAATAAGGGCATTGAGCTATGCCTTTTTGAAGCTCGGCGTTGAAAAGTTTCCTAATAATCGTTGGAGTATGTGGAATTCCGGACTAGAGGGTGGCTCGCCAGAAGCAGAAAAAATTGTTCCACCTATCAGGAGCGACCACATTCCTAAGATTAATTCTACCTGTGATTCTAGCCTTTCCGATGCTATTAAGGTTTCCTGTGGAATCTATATTGCGAATCGAGTGTCCTTTAATAAATCTGTTATTCCTATTCCGAAATATTTTTTTTTTAAATTCATTTTTTTATGAGCACTCGCAAAGATGGCGATTCGCTCGAAACAATTATAGAGATACATTTCCAGTTGTAACTAAACAAATTGTAAGCTCTTAAGAATAACAGACAAAATACATAGGAACAAGTCAGTTCATGTAGTAACAAATAAAGCACGTTTACAATTTCTTCGTGAAAGAAGGAGTAAAATAAGAAATTGTTTAGCAAATACTCTGAATAAGGTATATACAAGATTTCATAATGGACATAATTATTAGACAAATTAAGAATCGGGAAAACGAGATAAGTAGTAACTCTTGAGAGAGGATAAAGGATTAGTAAAAGAAAAAGTAAATAAATAAGTAGATAACAACAAAGTAAAATAAAATAATAATAATTGTAGTTTAAAAAAAAATTAAATTAAAAATAAAAGATTTTTTTTAAGAGTCGGAAGTCAGAAGTCTGTTGAGCGTTTGGGTGTTAAAATTTATTCCGAAATACGGATATATTATTAGTATAGACACAGGAATATTATTGTGAAAAGGTTTGAGGTGAAGATCCTTTAAAGTAAGAATGTGTTACATTAATTTGTTTTTTTTTATAGTATATTTTTTAAATTTTATGATATATGTTTATGTTATTAATATGTTGTAATATGGTTTTTATATGTCGGCTGTCCTCAGTTAGTAGTTCATGGATGTCATAAGGTATGTTAAGTGGATTTCTCTGTCTGTATTCTTTTAGTATATGTCTTATAGTAAGAGTCCTGTTACAGTATTGGCAAATAGGTCTGTCTTTTCTATTCATTAAGTACGAGTGAATCAGGAATGAGTGTCCAATGCGTAGTCTGGTCAATATAACTTGGTCTCTCCTTGGTAGGGGCCATTTATGTTTAGAACACGGTTCTACAGTTTGCCTTATTTGGAGCAATTTGTTGTCTGTTAGTATTCCAAAAAAAAAACAAAAAAAAAACTTCGTTATGAGGTGTAGATAGTTAGCCGTCGTGGTCATAATAATAAGCTTCATTGGCATCTTTATAAGACAAAATCCTCTCTCTTAGGAGGTAAAAATATAAGGAGTCCATCTTCTGATCTGGTTAAATGAACTACTGTTTTTCGGTTGTCCTCTTCCATCATTCACGATCCGTTGCCACTCTACACCAATTATTCCCAAGAGCTGCGGTTAGCTCATCCCTCCATCTCAAGCACTGTCTTCCTCTGTTCTTCACCAAGTCCCTTGGAATCCATTCGGTGCAAACCTTGGCCCATCGCTCGTCTTTCATCCTCGCCAGATGACCTGCCCAGACCCACTTCAATCGGTGTGCTTCCGCTCGGAGGTTCTTTACTTGTACTCCTCTTGGGATGTCCACATTCCTCTTCCTCTCCCTCCTTTTCACTCCTAGCATACTCCTGAGCATAGCCATCTGTGTGGAGTTAAGATTGGAATCTCCTCTAGCTGTAAGCGACCAGGTCTGGGCTCCATAGAGGGTCGTGGTCATAAGTACTCAGGTTAAACTACTGTTCTCTTACCGCTTTAAAATGTTCTTTTATTGGTGTTAACAAAAAAATGTTCTGATAATAGATTTGTATTTGTAGACCTATTCTGTTTATTAATTCTGCATTTGAGGTGTTACCTGTAAAAAGGTACATAGTGTAAGAAAACAGGGGTTTGAGAAAAATGAGTTTCGCAGTGTATTACTACTATGTTCACGCCTCCAGTGAGTTGTAAGGTGTTGATGTCTGTTCTTCAATTTGCGATGTTTTTTCTAGTTGCAACGTGGCGGTAGCTCGAGTTATCGAATCTGTGATTGGGCTACAATGCAGCTCATTGAAGTAACCTTTTCGTTTCTAGGATTTCTATCTTATCACCACAAAATGTTTTCTTTCATATTCCTAATTTTCGTGGGAATTTCATCCTGAATTATTGATTTTCATTAATTCTATTTCATTAAAATGAACGCGAGTGACAATTTTTAAAGAATCAAGATGTTATCGATAAAGCGGTTAATGGCATATACGAAATTTTTCACTAAATTATTATAACATACGCCAAAACAAATGTATTCTGATTTTTAATTCAGACATTCTGAGGCCGCTTTTCAATGTAAAGTAGGTGAAACTATAGAAAAAAAAAGTGTTACTTGTTGTAAATTGTATTGTATTTTTTAGATGTACCTGTTTTCAGCGAATTGTTCTGAACATACGATTAACAAATAAAGGTGTAAACTGTTTTTTTTTTCTCAATTTTGACAAAGTTTAGGTCAGAGTAGGGCATTATTCAATAAATTTTTTATTCAACAATCATTCAAATAACACTTTATTGAATAAGAATGTATTCATTGAATAAGTTATTCATCCACTAATTTATTTTTTATTCTATTTATTACAGGGTTTTATCATTATTCAATAAATTTTTATTAAATAAAAATTTATTCATTTATTCTTTGACTGATTTTTTTTAAATTTATGTTCATTCAAAAAGTTGTTTCATTCGAATAAATAACTTTCATTCAATAACAATTTTCATTCAATAAATCATTTTTATTCAATTAAAATTTTCATTCAATAAATCATTGTTATTCAATAACGAAAAAAATAAAATGTTGAGATAGTCATTAAATTGACTAAATAATGAATTAAAAATTATTCATTAGGCAGAATGGAATAACAGATTTATTCTGAATGATATTTGCCCAACACTGGTTCATGTGAAAGAGTAGTTTTTTTCTTTTAGATTTGAGAATTTGACCTTTTCCATCCTCGAGTAATAATTTTCTGTTTAAAGGACAAGATGAAAAATGTTTTTCTTTCACAATCCTGCCCACATACATTAATAAGTGGCATCTTTTGAACAATCGCAACAAATTTCGTTAGTTGTTTGCTCTGTCTGTGCACCGGCAACAGGAACGTGTAGGTCAACAGTATCTTTCTTGACTTCTAAAATATCCTGCCTTTCATACTTTACCTAGAGCGCAGTTGGGATTGTATAAAATTCCTAGGGAATGTATGAAATACGCTTTATTTTAAGCATTGCGGCTGGATTTCGGCATTGAATATAATGCCTAGGAATTCTATACGTTAACTGATTTTATACTTGGCCGGTAACATCTATATTCTTTACATTTTCGAAGTCAAAAATAAGTTTCATATTTATAGCGTGGTTAGCAAAAGCCGTTTTATTATCATGTTCAACGCCACTTTTAACGTGTTGTTTAATTCTTTTTTTGAGCAATTGCGATGATTCTCCTATATAAAATTTGTTACAGTCTTTATAATAAATTTTATATATATTATATTTGTAATATAATATATTACAAATATAATATATACCTACACAAAGAACAATGAAATTAATGTACGAAAAAATGCTGATATGCATTTCCAAGGCTGAGATAGTCGGGGATCGTAAATAATATATTTTTTTTTAATTTATTTTTTTCTGGACCATTAGCGACGGCATCCATAGTGCAGTGGGTAAATTTCTCAACGACCCTTGATATGAAAAATTCCTGCTGAAGGTGGAAACCGAACCCCCATGTCCAGACTATTATATAACCACTGGTTCTTAATTATAACCACTGGTTCTTAATTATAACCACTGGTTCTTAATGCCAACATTTGATTTTCAAGAATACTAAAATCAAGGAGAGGAAAGTATTGGTATTTTAGACCCCCTGTAACAAGAACGCTGACAAATACCCGGACTTCCCTTAAAAATACGGCGAAATAATACAACCATCATCAAAATAGGAAGAGAAGGAAAGGATTGAAGTTGAGGGATTGAAAGGTCTTAAGGTTCGCCTCACCGAGGGGGATTTGTAGATGTCTTGTCGTCTAGTTATTGCTTCTTGGTAGATGGTGTTTGGGAACAATGGAGGAGGGTATTCTGGAATGGAGTTGGGGGAAATCAAAGGAAAATATATGGAGTCAGGAAGGGATAAATGTCTTCAGTTTCATACATATGATAATTCGAGAGAGCTGCCCCAGGCCCTCCAAGCCGGGCTCTGACACCCCTTGGGGCGAGTTCCTTTATAGATCCACTACTACTCACAGGCAAGATATACACAGGAATTCCATAACTTTCACAATTTCAGATCAATTGGGAAGATCTGATGGAATTCGAAAAGAGCAGATGCTTTTGTATAATGTATATATATATATATATATATATATATATATATATATATATATATATATATATATATATATATATATAATTTGTGTGCCTGCATATATACATTATGCAGGCACACAAAATAAAAAAAAATGGTCTTTTCTAAAGTCACCATATATATTCTTATGTATTTGGACAAGGTGAATACGAGTCCGGAGTCCGTTTCACTCTAGCACGTCAGGTTTAAGGGCATTTGAAGGTCAAATTTTGTATCAAGGTTTTTTTTTTTTTTTGCAGTGAGGAATTTTCCCAACGAGCCGTGCGATGAGAACATTCATGCCGCCGATGGGCACCCACCATCTCCCGCTTATGAATCTAAGGCGCTAGCCGCTAGACCACGGGGAGACCCCTCGTATGAAGTTGTTTAAGAAGAAATAGCTACAGCTTACATGGCCTTGAGGGTCGCTGATATCGAATCCGGATTAAGGACAAATATGTCTATTTTGCAATAATGAATCTGATGTCTATTTTTGACTGCAGATTCATTTTTTGGAAAATAAACGTATTTGTCCTTGAAATGAGCTTGATTTTGCGCCGATATGGTGTAACAGACGTCGGATTCAAATTCAGAGACCCTCAAAACCATCCAAGCTCTAGTTATTTCTTCTTAAACGACTTCATACGAAATTTGACCTTCAAATATACTTACACCTGACGTGCTAGAGTGAAACAGACTCCGGATTTGGGTTCAGCGTGTCGAAATACATAAGAATTTATGTATGGTGTCTTTGGAAAAGACCACTTTTTTTATTTTGCAGCCTGTGTAATTATATATATATATATATATATATATATATATATATATATATATATATATATATATATATATATATATATATACACTCTCCCAACACCGCTCCCGCAGTGGTGTGGGGTATCAAATACACTATTTTTTCACTATTAGGACTAAGCTTACTTCTATGGTAGGGAGGGGAGGAGCGAAATTACAAAATAATATTTGCGTTTAGAGGTCATCTCAGGCCAAATAAATTCCTGCTGGCCCATACCTGTGTATTTAATGTAGCGGTGAAAAGGATTATATATTATGTCATAAGAAACATAATTTGCACTATATTAAATCATTTATAAAAGAAAACTATATTGAATGCCACAGGCAATTGGTTTAGGGAATATATTCGTATTATTTACAATTATAGAAACCTTGAAACAAGACACAACTTGAAAAAAGAGCTAAAAAAATATTTCAAGGGTGAGGACAGATGGCCTTGACAGAAAGTAAAAGTTCGTAATGAAGGAATACAGCCAGAAAGGGGCCAAACCCCTGGGACGAACTCGTTATCCTTTCATCCCATTAAAATTCCTAATGGAAAGAAATGCGTGGATATTTAAAGTTATGTACGGTTCGGATTATTTGTAACGGGAAAAACCTCAAGTAGTCAGATTATTTCAGAACGTAAGTTAGTTTTAAATGTTTATTCCCTATATAAAATTAAAACACCATGAGCTTATGTCTCTTGTAAATTTCGTAGTATGTCTATATAAATACAAAAATGTTTACCTTCGTATTTTCGTGCTAGGCGGAAGGTCAAATAATAAAAACTTCACCACACAGTTTCACCAACTTTATTACGTCCCTACATGTTTCACACCTTTTTGGTGCCTCTTCAGGGGAAAAAGTTACAAATATAATACTTACAGCCTCAACCTGAGGAGGATAACCTTCCACCAGTACGGCCACGTGATGAATCAGCCTAGGCCTGGCCGTACTGGTGGAAGGTTATCTTTCTCAAGTTGAGGCTGTAAGTTTTATATTTGTAACTTTTTCCCCTGAAGAGGCACCAAAAAGGTGTGAAACATGTAGGGACGTAATAAAGTTGGTGAAACTTTGTGGTGAAGTTTTTATTATTTGACCTTCCGCCTAGCACGAAAATGCGAAGATTAAGAAAAGGGTCAGTTGAATAATAATTAAAAATGTTTACTGTAGTTTGTTTTTTCATAATTTTTATTCATTAAAGCATCCATTAAAAAGGTTTTTCTGTCTGTATGTCAGCCGTGGCTAATAGTAGACCTTTGACATTTTTTTTGTCACATAGTGACTTAGACATGACTAATTGTAGATATTTGAAATTTGTCACTATTTCATAGTATACAAGAATTAAAGGCTAGGCTTTAAACAAAAACAAAATTTTGAGTAGGTCCGAAGTTATGAATGCTTGAACAAGACTAAACGTTTTCTCTTTTTGTTATATCGTCCCCGGGGGGGGGGGGGGTGATGAAAGCACAACCTAGCCAAGATTTGGAGGCTGTAGCCTTTTTTGAAACACAAAATTTCGTTTGACTCCACTGTGCGCCGCCTTCCACTTTGGGCTATTAAGAAGACTCCTCGAATCAGCAGTCCATCTAAAACTTGTCTTCCTCTTCTTCTGGTGCGGTCCAAGTGGCCTTCCAGTGTTTTCCCTAGTGGAATCCCTTCATTTGTCGTACGACCAACATATCCTGACCAGCGAAGTCTCCCAATCGCAATATACCGAACCACGCCCAAATCTCCGAATAGGTCGTATAACTCCTGATTCTTACGCCGCCTCCATAATTTCTCTTCCTTAAGCGGTCCATAAATTAATTTTCTTTCGAAGATTAGCAGATTCCTTTCGTCGGATTTTCTCATGGTCTGGGCTTCAGAGGCGTAGGTCAAAACTGGGCGGATCAGGGGCTTTTTGTCTGCTTACCACAGTTTTAATTGTTGTTGTTTTCATTATTGCAATTGGCAGTAAAATTGTTTTTTTTTTCATTAAAAAACGATAAATAAATGCAACGCAAGTTTGTATTACTTTTTGTTTGCCTTCAGAATAAACGGAATTCGAGGAGACGGAGTGAGTAATGTTTGTTGAAAGTTGGCTATTGCCAGTTTTCTGCGCCTTAAGGCTTCTAAAATATTGTTTTAGTTAGATTGGAGTAGGTGCTCGTAAAATATTCCAACAAAATGAATTACCTTTATCCATTCAAAGGCTTCCAAATGACTCTAGAGATAAGAAATTTATGAAAAAGCGATTCTGTTCCTCAATTTTCTGACATTTTTTTATCAGATAGAGGCCAAGAACTAGTTACCCATTTACTGTGGACAATGAGCCTTTATATGATTTGACATGATAATTTTATTAATAATAAGTAGCCGGCGCTAATGGCCAAGATTTGTCGATGCGCCGTTAAAAAAAAAAAAAAAAAAAAAGTAGCGTACTCAGATATTTGCAAGGCTCGTTTGTAATAATGACTCCCTACTATTGTTTTTAAAAAAATTCCTTATTCTTAAAGTACTACAGACAGATTGAAAATGCTCGAATAATAAAAACTTTCCTCTCGCCCCCCCCCCAATCCTTTGCTCTGTGTAAGCCTTTAAGCCTTCCTGAGTGTCGCCTAGTGCCTGTGGATTATATAGGAATACCAGCGGGACCCAGAGTTGAAACAAAAATTAATTTAGGAAGGGTCATTAGGGCAGCCTACCGAAAAACTATGGAACGCTTGTTGAGAAAATGGATTGGAATAACTTTTAGTGATTCTGGCAGTTTCATGATTTGGAATGTGTACACAGAATATTATTTTTTAAAGCTTGGACGATTTTCCCACATTTGGTTCTTTGGGAAGAACGACGGGATTATTAACAGTACCGAGGAGGCAGCAGCGGTAAAAATGTTCCGATACTAGTAAATACTGGATACTTTTGATTCGATACCAATTACTAATAGCATCGAATCAATCTTGGGATACTTCTTCGGTATAGAAACAAAAGTACTTGGTATCGAATCGGATTAGACTGACCTTACTTCCGAAAGTATCAAACAGAACGAGAAAGCGAAAGCCCTCTCTCGCATGCCTAAAGCAGTTACTGTTTTGGGGCAATCTTGATGATAAAGAGTTTTTTGTTTAATACACTTGATAATTTTTGTTGATTAAATAAAAATTACTTACTTAATTACTTCAATTTTAATTTTATCCCTCACAAAATTATTGTCCTTTAACATTTGCTACGTAAGTTTAATTAAAAGAAATCTAAACGTATCGATATCAGTAAGTATCGATACATTAAGAGTATTTGTATGAGTAATATCGGAAAATGATTTGAGTACTACTCATATGAGTAGGTATCGATACTTTGATGGTATCGGAACATCCCTAAGCAGAGGATGGAGGGTTCAGGAGGCTTCTTGTAAATCAATTTTCGTGGGGCTATCTCTGATTTCTTACCCGAAAATTTCAGAGGATTCGTCAAATACACTTCTTTATTATAAACAACATACTAATTCAGCTGAGTACACAATAGATTTTTTATGTTGAGTTGCTTTTTCTTGGACATTTATCTATCTATGCCCATGTTCCACAAAATTGAGCTAACTACGTCAGATACCATTGATGCCATTGCAATGTGATCCTCCGTGAGGTGAGGAGATGCAAATCAACAGGGATTTTTTTTTTCTGGGGTGACATGGAGTCAGCATGTGAGGTGGGTGGTTGTATTGAAACATAGAATTTAGTCTTTGCTGTTTTTTTTTTTTAATAGTTTTTCATCTGCTGCCATACATCGTCTCGGTTTTTCTGTAATAACAGAGCCAACTTTATCCCGTTTTTTTCTCGGAGCAATAAGAATGACAGAATTTTAATAATAATAAAATTTATTGTTTCTAGTCCAGCAGCAACTTTCTCAGTGCCATGTAAATTTTATGTTCGTCTTAAAACCAACGGGATTTGTTATCAGGGCGCATCCTGCTATGTTCCCCTATTTCATTTCTCTCAAGGGAGTTTTCTCAGGGCGAATCCTTATCTCCGAGTATAAAATTCACTAAGACAAAAGTGATCCTTGACAAAAGTAATGTTTTTCCCCCTTTTTCTCCGTCTGGCTAACGACTTCCTTTTCTTACTCTTCTCTGCCCTCCCTTCATTCTCTTTTATTCAGACAGAAGCATTATAAAAATTCCTCCTCTCGAAGACAATTGTGGTGATTCATTAGGAGCGTAAATATGCCGTGAAACTTGTTTCGCCGAGCTCGTGAAATTTTCTGTTGTTTCTAATTAAGCGGAACGTCTTAATTAAGATAATTGGTCTTTGGAGGAAAGGATTGATTCTCTAGCTGAAGGTAAGCTGTTAGCGGTTTAGTTGGCCGTTACTACTTGGCCAACAGCTGCTACTGTATTGTCTCCCAGAATGGGGCATAATTTAATGGAACCACTCCCTCCTAACTAGTAATAGGCGAATCCTAGCGTTGTCTCCCAGTCTCCATTATTCACCTTGTTTTGATAGCGACTTGATCGTTTCGATCCGTAGAGTTAGTTGAAGTTAGAAGTTTATTTCCTATTCAGATATTAACCGACTTTTAGGCATCATTCGAGATCAATGGATAAAATCTTCTCTCTCCCGCCTACCTACAGAGGTCCGAAATGCAATATTAGCGCGAAAAAACTTTTTTTTAAATCTTGTCTGCCCGACATAATACTACCTTATAAAATAAGGATTAACTCATTTCGATAAACACTGTTTACATTAGATAAGGTAAACAATGAAGAAAATAAAGACAGTCGTGTTATTACCAGTAAAGTGACAAGATCAATGTCTATTCTTTTACTGTTAAAAAATGTCGTTTAATACATTTCAGTTATGGAAGACGCTTTAGTAGGTAAGTAGTTTTTGGAAAATTATTAATATATATATATATATATATATATATATATATATATATATATATATATATATATAACGTAAGCCTTAGGGTTCACCTACATTGGACCCGTATTTCGTCCAATCCTATCCAATCCAATTTCGATTGACCGACAACGGCCGACATGAGTGCCTACATTGGTCCCGACCCGATCCGATCTAGTTGCAGTTCAACAGCAAAGAACTCGGAGTGCAGTGAAAATGAGTGATTAATTTAAGAAATACCACCTAATAAGATTAATAACCTTCGATTATCTTGTTGGAGGTATAAAGGAGGAGTTGAGAGGCCAATCAATCTAATAGTCACGAAAAAAAAATCCTGTTACAGGTAATTTTTAACTGTTACACTACGATGGGAGAAGCATTAGTATTCATATTTTTAGCTCACCTGGTATATGCAGATCCTCCCGACACTTCCCGATGCTATAACGTCGGAATTGATGTAAATTACTGCATTGAGAATGAGTAATAGGAATTTCCAGAGTAAGTGGATACCTTCGTTCCTTTCAACTAAGAAGAGAAAGAAAAACTTAATAGAAATTTAAATCAGGCGGGGAGGTATAGAAGGGTCCCTGAAAGCCCCCAAAAAAGTGCAAGGTTTTCTTCCTACGTTATCCTAGCCGCAGAATTGGGGTCAGGTTATTTACACAGCAATTTGTTCTTGTAAATAGCCGAGAGTTGCTCCCAACTCTCTAACCTCAGAGGTAGGTGTTCTTCTTCGGGGGGAAAAAAATTTAACTTTGTAATTAAGCCATTCCTTTAGGGAAATAATTCATGTCGAACTGAATTCGTTATAAAATTAAAATTCCTCTACTACTGCACCATTTAGTGTGTTTTGATATCATCCTTTCCTACGGAAGGTATAGAGTCGTTGTATAATGTTATTTTTGTATTAAAAGTCTGTTACTGGACAAAGGACACTCTTACGTAAATTTCTTCTTCAGTTAAATAAATGAAAGTGCTACTGAAATCAGATTGAGTAACAAGTGTTGAAATTAAGTATTTGTATACTTGAAATAAAAAAAAAAAACCACATTATTTTTCGGTATTCTAGATAGATCAACTCTTTAAAAGATTGTCCCTTGAAGATCGATTCATTTAAAGATCGTCCCTTAGAGATCGATTCTTTTTTTTCTTCAGTTTATTCAAAAAGCTGAAGAGAAATATTTATTTTTATAAATGTTTACATAAATATTAAATAAATATTTACTTAAAAGAATAAAAAGAATTACTTCCACGAATATAAAAAAAAATTCCTAAAACAGTAAAAGAATAAAATACACATTTATTTTGAATTTGTTAATTCAGGTAACTAATACTGGGTCCAGGAGGCGGCCATTAAGGAACCCCAACCATACATTAACCTCAAAAATTATTATTTTTACCTATATCACGCATTTGAACACATTTTTACTGGACTATGTACATCTTATTTATGAGGGATAGAATTTTTAATTACCACAACAAAAACGCATGGGCTCGCGAGAATCCCAGTGAGTTTCACAAGCATAGCCATCAGTATCAATTCAAGGTTAAGCATTTGTTTTCTAAATAAATACCTGTAAAAATATGTTCAAATGCTTGATCAAGGTAAAAATAGTAATTTTTGAGGTTAATGTATGGTTGGGTTCATTAATGGCCACCTCCTGGACCCATTATTAGTTACTGTAATTAACAAATTGTGTATTTTATTTATTTACTGTTTTAGGATTTTTTTTTTAAATTCGTGGAATTAATTTTTTTATTGTTTTAAGTAAATATTTACTTAATATTTATGTAAACATTTATACAAATAAATATTTCTCTTTAGCTTTTTGAATAAACTGAAGAAAAAAATATAATTTTCTTTTCACAGATCCGTGTTTTTTTTTAAACTTTTGTTCTTAAATCGTTCAAATACTTCAATAACACAGGGTTGTGATACATGAATGGAAAGCTGGTTAAATGAAGAAGTTTTTCTGAAACCTGGAAATCTCAGATCCTGCCCATTGAGGAGTAACGATGGAAAGAAAAATCAATAAAATATCAGGAAATTTAGAATATCTTTCTTTTGGTAAGATATACATACTTACATTCATTCATTTTTACGTTTACTCTCAACTAGTCTTATAGTAAATTTACTCAGCTTTCGATTGGTTTCACTCCCTTTCTAGTAGTACCATCTGGGACGGAGCTACAAAGATTATTCTCTTAAAAACCACGTTTGTCTCGAAAAAACGACTAAACTACGTTTTCTCCCTTATGGGCGAGAATTTGGGAAATCGTCATAGAACATTTTTTGTTCCCCTAAGGGTCCTCTATTACCCCTCACAATATGACTAGACATTTACGGGACACCCTGTATATATATATATATATATATATATATATATATATATATATATATATATATATATATATATATATAATTGAAAAATTTGAAAGACCTTTTTTTTCGTTACCTAAGGATTATCCAGCACTTCCGAAATACGCCATTCAATAGTCATTTGCGCCAAGTCATTCGTCATAAGCAAATTTTCATCCCTATAAAGAGATAGAAAATAGAAAGAAAATGTCTCAATAAATAAAATTACTCGGTAATCAGCAGGTATTTTTAAAACGAATTTTTTAATTTTTTCCGGCAAAAAAATTTCAGAAATTAACTCCCATATAACATTCATCTTCATTGCTGCCCTCGCGGAAAAACGATTGAAGAAAATAAGCCAATACTCGACGGGCTACTAGAAACGACAGGGGAAAATTACCTTCTTTATTACCTCTGTTGAAAGAGGTCAACAGTGGAATATACCTTCTTTATTACCCTAATGGATGGAAAGGACGATGGTAAAAATATCCCTGGAACAATCAATTGTCAAATGAGGAAGACGAAACCTTCACAAAAATAACTTCACGGTGGGCTTTCGGTAGAATCTCCGCCTACAGGAATTAGTGGAAATGTATTAAGTTTATTAGAATTTATATTATGAAAAACAAAATTAAAAAAAAAAAATATACTATGTAAAAATGTTCTAGTGATTGTAGGGACAACATAGGAAAAACATGTACTCATTTTCAAAAGTGGCCAAAATAATTAAAAAAAATTTTTTTCTGAAGTAGGCAAGCGTTTATCAGTTATCAGTCAGTTATTTTTTATTTTTTTTATGGCGCATCTACATCTAGGTCATCAGTCAGTTATTACATTATAAATGACCTATAGGTATCATATCCATTGATGCCTTTCCAGGGGTTCTAAGACTCGGTAAAAGAGCTTAACTATAGAAATGTGAACCTTTTTCACAAGCACTGGTGGTGAGGTTGTGATCTCGAATTTACTCGGTAAAGAAAATATATGTAATGGAGGTTTTGTGGCCAGTTTTTTTCATCCTTATTAGATATGCTTGTATATCAGTGGTTGCAATCTTTTTTCTTTTTTATATGTCTATTTATGTGCATCCATGCTCACCTAAGGCGATTCGCTCCAAACAGTTATCGCATATACAGACACCCCCCTTTTTTCTTACAATTTTTCAAATTTAAAAAAGAATCTTGGTGGGTCTTAATGTGGTCGAATGAACTTTCATTGGAACTAATGAATGATGCATTAGGTCCAACGAAAGTTCATTCGACCACGTTAAGACCCCCCAAGTTTTGTTTTTAAATTTCAAAAATTGTGGTAAAAAAGGGGATGTGAATCGAGTTTTGAACACCCTGTATACATCAGTTACAATATTACATATATACATCTATAAACAAGTGGTATTATTCATAGATATCTAGTTGATCAATTAGTTATAAATCAGATTACACAATGCTATATATTCATTCATTACATATTATTCGTTCTTTACAGCTTACCAAGTGACGCATTACCTTCGTTATGTTATTTATTATGAAATATCCCTTATGGGATGTTTCTCATGAAAAAAAAGAAAGGGGTGTTTTTTTATATTAGTCACATCTAATACAATATTTGGTTGTCAAAATGTGATACTTTTTTAGTTTGTGTAATAAATTGAAAAAATATTTTATATTAGCGTTATTTTTTTGTTTATCACTTTTTCTTATTTTTTAATAATATTCATATCAGGGAGTCCCCCCCCCCAAAAAAGAAGAAAATATATGAAATGCGGTTTAGGTATATTCCAGCATATTCTGTGGATCAGAGTGACTTTTCAGGTGCGTTTCTAAGAAATTCTTCAAATGTTGACCATACACTACGTTCTGTAAATATTTCCCGACATTTTAGAAGGAAGGACTAAAACCCGCCTGATAAAAGGTAAACAGCGGGATATATCTGCAACAGGACTGCAGGCCGTTCTTTATGCTCGTGATAGTTGGAAAGAAGGACGGTATAAATAACCCAGGAGCAGTCGATAGTCAGATAGGGAAGATACCAAGCCCTGTGGCTATATAGCATCGAGCGGCGTATATCTACTCCTTCAATCAAGGTGTGTTTTACCAAGTTTCGTTCCAGTCTTAAATTTCTCAAAAGGAATAGATCATTAGGGCAAGTGCCTTACATCTTCAGGGCAAGTGGAAAGGGGATGGTGATCTCGCCCCACCTGTATATATGGGCGTATATAGCAAATAATTTCGGGCTGGGGGGGGGCTGGAAAAATTTCGGGGAAGGGGGGGCCTGGGACCATTTCCGGGATATGGAATAATAACAATTTACAACTTTTAATAGTTTTAGGCAACTAAAACGCAATTACAATATATATATATATATATATCAAATATTTTTTATGTAATAAGCTATCTTATTTAATTTTTTTTTTTTATTATTTTTTTTTGTCGCCGTCGTTGCGAGGCTCGTAAAATAAATAAATAAATAATTTATTTTTAAGGGTTTTATGACACATTTTTATCATGAAATCAAAATTTGGGGGGGGGGCGCAGTCCCCTCAGCCCCCCCTTATATACGCCCATGCATCAAATATAGGACACTTCCTCACTTCCGCTGGAATAAATATACAAATATTTATAATTTATTTATTGATGAGCATCCGATCCGATTGCTCTATATAATGTTTCCATTATAAACATCCAATCATAAACAGAAAAATACAATTAGAATTATAAATATTCATCCAACAACAACAAATAGTTGTACACCCACTTTTAGATTTGAGTCTGTTTGCGAAGACCACATCCAGTTGCTTCTGAAGTATCTCTAGTGATTATTATCAGTTAATATTATATATTAACAGTGATTCAGCGCACGCGCTTAACTCATTAGCTTTTCTATTGGCTATTCCTATGGGCAATTCTATTGGTTGTTGCTGGTAGTAAAGTAACCTTCCACACTCAAGTCAATCCAACTAGCAAAAATGAATAGAATTCTATTAATTTTAGCGAGTTGGTTTGACTAGAGTTTTGACACCTTCTTGAGCGAGCGCGTATGTCCATAATGCGAAATAAATATAAATATGTTTTAGAACCACCGGACGAAAAAAATCGGTGAGGAGGCCCCTTAACTTCACAATTACTATTGATTTTTATAATATCAACCTTTTTATTAATAAATATTGCTTGCTGAAATATATTCTGCTTTACAAGCCTGAAAGCATTACTTAAAAATACATGTTATCTAACGGTTAGTTAGAAACCATATTTTATAAATATAGTAGTCAAAAAAAGTTACTTTCAATAGTGATTGCACTGATTTTAAATACTTTTCATTATTATTTTAACTTTTGATTACTACATTTATATAATATGGTTTCTAGCCTTAGATAACATGTAAAGAAGTAATAGATAACCCGCAAAGAATCTGTAAGCTAATCAGTAAGTACCAAAATCACTGTTTAAAATCACGACAGATACTTCAAAGTACCTGGATGTGGTCTTCGCAAACAGACCTATAGATTTAAATAATATGACATTTAGAAGATGTAGTTACTTTTTATTACTTCCGGACTTCACAATTCATTCTACATTTTTTGACAAAAGGGAGTGCAGACGTTTCCCTGGAAGTAATGAATCTGTAGTCCGTTAGTTGCCTGAGGAAAAAAATTCGCAACAAACCTCTGATACATTTAAAAACACAAAAATGCGTTATTGAACTTCCAGAAAGCATCTTATATTAATGAGTTTTGTACAGTAAAACACTGTTAAAAGGAAATTTTATCTACTTTCTGATGGAATAATAAGAATTTAATTATCTTGAACTGTTTTTGAGCAATCCTTTCATAATCAATAAAAAAATGTCTACCTCAAAAAAACAAAAAAAAAACAACAAAAAAACAGGAAATCGTACACTTTTTTGTCGGAAACTGTGTCTAGAATCACCACCTAGATTTTGGCTACTGACCAAGGGGAGTGTACAGTGGTGGGGTCTGGATCTATGGATCTAGTCCATTTCAGCGCAGTTCCTCCCTCCCTTCATAGGGAGGAACCCCGCTTATAAGGTTGACCTCATGAAACAATCCGTAAGTGCCGACATGAAAATGTTACGTTCAGAACCCCTAGAGAATGAAAATAACGGTGGTTCAAATTTGTATATATATATATATATATATATATATATATATATATATATATATATATATATATAATTTATTCTTATAGATGACCCAAAATATCAAAATTCTTTTTTCTCCTAGGAGGCATGGGGTCATTAAAGCAGTCTTCCTTTATTACACCACTTTATTTATTGGGCCCGACATGTTTCGTGCATCTTTTCTTCGCACCTCTTCAGGGGCACTTCTTGCAAGGAAGTCCTCCCGTTATCAAGTACTCCCTCTGGAGCCAAGCTTAATTTTCGAGAGTTTGCTACAACGTACATCAGTCCAACAGCAATCAGTATAGATTGATAACGAAAAATGCGTTTTTTCACATTCGATACTTTAGATTTGTATCGACGATATATATATATATATAGATATATATATATATATATGTTCATTTTGTTTGATTGTAATCCACCTTTTACACAACTCCATAGCCAATTGATATCTTTCCCATGGGCATTACTTAATTATATCGTTACAATATTGCATCCATGTCCTAGTTGGCTCTTGCAGGTGAATATTCCATGTCTCTTGTCGGTTTTCTAATGCTGGTAGCCCTTCGACTTTCCCCTTCTATAGGCCATGCCTTGCTGATCTACAGCCAATAATGCTGGAATGCTGGTGTACATCTTGAAGCACTGCCTACTGAACCGAGATAGTGGGCGATTAGGCGGTGAAAATGAGTCTAGTGAGAATCATGAACAATAGAAATAACTTTATATAATTTTAATCCTTTCCTTGAAATACACTAAGGCTATGAAACTTAATGTGTTAACACACTATTACTAGAGTTGTGGCTTTGATTCCCATTAGGTTTTGTGTCATTTCATATAAAAAATCACTCCCCCCCCCCCCCAAAAAAAACAACATTAATAAAGAGACATTAAAATAACAAGGAAAGATAATGATTTTTGGAGTTTGTTTTCTCTCTGATTACTGTGGTTTCTTGTTTTGGAATTGCCTTTCAGGGGCTTAGCTTGCTCAAATGCTTCCTGTGCAGCACTAGTTGTGTGATAAAGGAATGCATTTTTTATGTAAAAAAAAAAATCAAAATTCTGTACTTAACATACAAAATTGAAATTTCCAAAATCTACTGACCCATTTATTTATTTTAAATTCCAGTTCTAAATTAGGAATGGTAAGTAGTGTTTTTTCTGTGTCTTATGATTAGTAGGTAGCTCGTGACCCTAGTATATTGTTTTTAACTCCTGAAGATGTGTAATAAAGGAAGACTGCTTTAATGACACCATGCCTCCTAGGATAAAAAAGAATATATATATATATATATATATATATATATATATATATATATATATATATATATATATATATGTATATGTTTTGTTCTGGCGATTCTGCAAAGAAAAATAGTCGCCACGTCTCCGAGCGTTCCTTTGGAGCCAAGAAATAAAATAAAATAAGTTTAAAATGCTTTATTTTATTTCTTGAGTTTAGAAAATGATTTCGCCATTTATTCGCCATATTTATTTGTATTGGAGAGTAGATTAAAGGAAAAATTTAATCGTTAAACAATATTTTATATTTCATCAAATAAATTCAAAATTATGCTCACGTTTTCAGTATGCTCACTATTTTACTTGAATAAGTGAGCATATTTTTGAATTTATTTGACGAATTATAAATTATTGTTTACGAATTGTATTTGTCCTTTAATCTACTCTATAAAAGAAATGAATTGGTGAAAGAATCAAGTCGATATCATTTTCTAAACTTGATATAAAAAATAAAATATTTTCAACCTATATTATTTTATTTCCCAGCTCCTAAGACGCATTGGACGGAACGCTCGGACACCTGTCGACTATTTTTTGATGCAGAAACACCACAAACAAAAATGGGCCAAATCGGTGACCCACTGTATATTCCCCTTATTAGTCCTTTTCTTCCTCGCCTAGGCATTTAATTATGAAGAAGGCTACCAAAAAAAAAAAAAAAAAATATAGATTTTTCCGAAAATCTGGCAATTTATCTTACCCGATTCTCAACCATTCTATGAACTTCTGAAATGGGATAGAATTAAAATTGCAAAAGGTTGAATTTGTTTTGGAAAAAGTCGAATTGACTTGCAAAAAGTCTAGTCAATATCTGGCGAGAATGAATTCATAGTTCTTTTCATGTGTCCAAGGATCATTTCCATCCAGCAAGATCACAGAGATTTCTCGCCATGGGACTGTGTGAGAAGTCTCGCGCTTTTAGGACCAGGTAAAGAAGATTGAGGTTCCTAGTTCTTTCTCTACGACCATTATCAAAGTGGACAAATGGTCTTTGGTTTGATGTCTTGGAAAACGCTCCATGTCCTTCCTTTATATATCACTCATCTAATCCTTTTAATCTTTCAAGTGGGAGTGTTTCTCTACAACTTTGGGGTGAGAAATAGGCCTGTAATCATTTTTTTTTTGTTGATTGATATCTGTACATTTTGGAAAAAAGCTTCATTTCCATATTTACTCTTTAAATTGGATAATTAAGGAATCCCTTGGACATTATCATGAATCATGACTTTAAATCCGTCACGCAGGAGCTGCATTAATAAGCACATTCCTTGGTAAGATAGAAAATGTAACTTGCATGCCTGAAAAATGTTACAAAATAAACATTTTGGACCCAATATTAATTTAACTCAAACTTCTAATGGACTGATTTACTTCTTTACAACCCAAGTTCCTAATACGTTGGGGTTAATGTCTACCGAGTTTTGTTGCGAAAAAGTCAAAATACGGTAATTTGCCGGTATGGGCAAATGAATAATTTGGGTCTCGAGTAAATTCCATTGCCTAATAGACCGACTTATTTTGAGAACAGTTATTTCTCTATAAAAGGGCATAAACATGCCGAGTTTCGTTGCAATTTAACACAAACTTTGTCCTTTAGGAGTCGTAGGATAAGAAATAGAAAAAAAAACATGCCCCGGTGAGCTCTGATAAAAGCGAAGGGCGAAAAATAATGGACTATGGGTACAACCCATGGATGTAATAAATAGAAATATCAGCCCTATTTTTAGGGCATTCGCCCTCGGGAACACGGCATTGAAGGGTGAGAAGATAGGAAGTATGGGAAAATCTTGCTAATCGCCGAGATGGCAGTCTGAAGAATGAAAGCTGGAACCGGGCATAAAACTGCACCGAGGGACAACTTCGTAACACCAAGGGTGCGGATTGCCACAGACCGTGAGAGAACTTTCAGAATCTGCTGTCAAAAATTCGTTTTTTGCTAAACACATTTGTCCATGAAATGACCTTGATTTTGCGACGATAGGGATGAACAGACCCCGGATACGAATTCAGTGACGCTCAATACCATCGAAGCTCTAGTTATTTCTTCTTCAACGCATTCATTCGAAATTCGACCTTCAAATGATCTTCAACCTGTTGTGCTGGCGTCAAACAGACACCGGATTCGGATTCAGTGTTTCGAAATTCATTAGAATATATTGATGGTGTCGTTGGAAAATACCACTTTTTTCATTTCGTGTGCCTGTGTTATTAGTGAAAGCTTTTTCTCTTCCTAGTTTTTTAACATTCTTATGTCGTCTCACACATTTTTCTCCTATATAAATCTTGAGGAAATTATGATCTGTGAGTTAATATTATTATTCACCAGTTGCTTTAGAAAACGACATCTTTTATTTTATTTTTTTTGTATTACTGACAGATGAGGTGACATAAAACACCAAAATGTACGCAACATATACAAAAATCATGTATTGAGTTCCAATTAGACGGGAAAATGACGTTTTGTATAATTATAATTAGGAAATAATAATATTATCTCATTTTCTCAAAATGTGTATAGAAGAACAAGGTGCAACAAAAATTTAAGACGACTTAATAAGGTTAAAAAAAGCAGGAAGAGAAAACCTTTCTCTGAATAAGGAACAAAAGGAAAAGAGGAGGAACTTATATATTTATCCACTTTGAGTAAAAGTCCTCAGCTGTATAAGGTATTCAAGCGTAAAACGAGTTTTCTTTGACTAGAGGAAAGGAAAGTAAGGTTTGCACTCCGATCACTGAGAATGTTCAACATTTGTTTACTACTTCATCTAAGTTAGCACTTTATTTACTTTTCATCGATATGCTCTAATGAATATAGATTTTTCTCAACTAATATATACTCAGGCACACAGTGGTGCCAAACGCCCGATTTTGGGAAAAACTAACCCGAAGGTACTTCAATTACACTGATTTCGGTTTCATTTGAAGTATTTTTGGAAATACTGAAGTTTAGCGTCCTCCGAGCCGATTATTTTTACATTTTCCACTATAACGTATTTTGATGCACTAAACACGAATCCGTTAAAAAAAAAAAAATTAATAAATAACTCGCTCTCAACTAAAAAAGTCCGTCTCGCAGGACTGCATCATCTTAGCGCGGTTCCGTTCATATCCCTAGTCTAATTTGGAAAGATTAAAATAGAAGCAGTTATTATTTTGTTTCCACCAGTCATTTTTTTAAAATTAATTATTATAATGGCGTGTCAACCCTTAAGGTCACTAACGCCATTCCTGTGAGTAGTAAAGTCTTGAAAGGTCATGATTTACAATCTTACCTGGAAGGGTCCGCTACACTAGAAACAGACCCGCTAGTGACAAGGTCTTGGAATCTTGGAAATCTATATTTCTAACAATAAATTGTTTTTGTTATTTTACTTAACCAGTTTTATTGTCAAATACATTATCCAACTATAAGCAATTAAAAAATAACAAGAAATAAAACAGACAAAAAGAACCATTGGAATAAACGAAATCAATTAATTTAAAGCTTTAAGCACTTTTTTCTCCGATTGACATCGCCTAATTAAAACTTTCTTCAGAACCTTTTTTGTAGAGCATTTAGTAAGCTTCCGAATGGTAATCTTCCGCTTCACAAGATTGTCAACGGTTTTCGAGATACTAACGAAATTATACAAAGTTACCAAAACTTTTTTTGTCTGTTAATAAAATATTTTATTCTAACCCTTCCTTTACTCTAAACGTAACAAAAATTTCAACATATTAGTGTTGATGAAACTCCAACATGCAGAAAATGTTTCAACTGTATCCCATAATTCTAAGTACCAAAATCAAAGACAAAGAACCCTCCCTAGGAAGGACGTTAGGCAGTTGAAAAGCTATATATCTTGGAAATCCATATCTCTAACATTAAATTGTTTTTCTTATTTTTCTTAACCTGTTTTATTTTCAAATACATTATCCAACAATAAGCAATTAAAAAATAACAAGGAATAAAAAACAGACAAAAAGAACAGTTCGAATAAGCGAAATCAATTACTTTAAAGTTTTAAGCTCTTATTTCTCCGATTGACATCGCCTAATCAAAACTTTCATTAGAACCTTTTTTTTTAGAGCATTTAATAAGCTTTCTAATGGTATTCTTCCATTTACCAAGATTCTCAACCTTTTTCGAGATATTAAGGAAAGTAAACAAAGTTACTAAAACTTTTTATGTCTGTTAATAAAATATTTTATTCTAACCCTTCCTTAACTCCAAACGTAACCAAAATTTCAACATATTAGTTTTGATGAAGGTAGAACATGCAGAAAATGTTTCAACTGAATCCCATGATTCTAAGTACCCAAACCAAAAACGGTATTCAAAAAATATTTTTCCAATTTTCTCGAAAACGGTTAAGGCTATCGCCTTGAAAATGGTTTCATTCGTTTTCCTAGCCCAGGAATCATATAAAACGAGTACTTAGAAGCTTATGAACTCAAAAACGTAAGCGTTACGATTTTGTTTGCGCGAATTTCGCCCCAAACGCCATCTTCCAGTAGGCGGATTTTGCTGGTTAACGAACTTGACCTTTCAAATTGGACGAAGGATTTTTGTACCAAATTTCATCAAAATCGGACCATTCGTCTTCTATCTAGAGAGCGAACAGACATATATATATATATATATATATATATATATATATATATATATATATATATATATATATATATATGTATATATATATATATATACATATATATATATATATATATATACAAATTTGAACCACCGTTATTTTTGGTCTCTAGGGGTTCTGAAACGCGAAATTTTCTAGTCGGCACTTCCGGATTGTTTCATTGTATCAACCCTATAAGCGGGGTTCCTCCCTATGGGGGAGGGAGGAACCGCGCTAAAAGAAGTTATTAAGCACGAAATTTCACTGTTATGGATGTTATAAAAGCTGGCGTAAACAAGGTATTTGTAAACATGCGGCGCTTGCGCAGGTATGGAAAAGTCCTGAATGAAGAAGTCTAATTGAAATTTGAAGGAGAAGAAGGTTAAGAAGAATGTCTAGGACGACTTTTGGGCAGACGTGCAATGCGTTTCCGCTCATTACGCTCTCTCAAGAAGATATCAGGACTCAATTCAATTCAACTTGTGAAAATTAATAGAATTTTATTCGTCTGCCTATAAGCGACATAAGTGGGGGGGGGGGGGGGGGGGGGGGTGAGGAGGCCCTTAAAATTTACAATTATTTGTTAATAAATAGGATATCAACATTTCAAATGATAGTTCTTTGTTTCCCAATGTTATCTGCCTGCGCATGCGCATGTTTATAAATACCTTGTTAACGCCAGCATTTATAACCTCCATAACAGTCAACTTCAATGTTTTTATTTTATTTTTTTATTTTAATTATTTTGGTAGATAAACGGGTTTTATATTACAAAAAACGAGAAAACCGGCAAGTATTCAATTTAAAATGATCACATGGCGAACTGACACCGTCATTTCATTAGGCTGTGCACCCATACGGCCGAGTACGGCGATGAATGTTTTCTACACCAAATGAACAAAGGATATGTTAGTTTGATTACAGATATCTTAATAGTTAATAGTTTCATAGTTATTAGTTATCAAATATCAAAATAAATATAGTTCGTAACTTATGAAAAAAAGTAAACATAAATTTTCTTATAAAATTGCTGCTTTTTATTTTTTAACTAATTTGTAACTATATATATATATATATATATATATATATATATATATATATATATATAGTCAACAAACTATATATAAAATAGTCCCCCAATTTTTTATACTATTACAAATATATTTTTTAATGATATAATATTACATTTCTTGTGATAAGTTTATTTCCTAGCCGTTAAACTAAGATGTTCCCATTTGGGAACAATGGAATGTTCGGCTTATGTACTTAATGCTCATAAAAAAAAAAAAAAAAAAATTAGTTGACCGTAAGAGACGTGATCTCTCGAAATTCTTCCAATTTCTATCTTTCTGGGTATTGCCTCATGTATTTCACATTCAGTTTCCATTTTGCTTTGAACTGGACAGTAATACCACTTGTTTACAAGTCTTTTCCGTAAATTGTTTTGTAAAATCGTATCTTTTTTTTTTTTTTTTTTTCAAAAATGTTAAAAGTTTTCCGAACTGTCCGGAGGAAGCAGTCGAATATCTGCATTATTAAGATCAAATGGGCAAATTAAGTAATAATGTCAAACAAAAATTAAAACAAAAACAAAAAAACTAAAACGGGTTATATATAAATGGGTTGAAAAGAGTGATATACCAAAGCAGCCCCCCGTAATTATAAATATCTGCAACAGGTGTTCCGAACTGTGGAGGAAGCAGTCGAAGGAAAAAAAAAACCTGTCCGACCTATAAAATTAAAAAAAAAAAATACTAAAACGTGTTATTCCTAAAAGGATTGAAAAGAGCGATATACCATCAATTCCAAACCACCCTTTAGTAAATATAAATGAAAAATTTCTGTGACTCGCTAATTCACAATATATATATACTTAATAATCTATTGGTTTCATGTTTAATGGAACAGAAAGTATGACCCTCTTGAATTTTTGGAGGGTACTCACTGTGTACCTACTTAGGATGAGATCAGAAAAACTGGACCAAAGTCAGTTCCTAAACCAAAATCTCTAATATATCGGAGAAAATCTGATGCCATTATTTGATGTCATCGGATTTTATCGGAGAATATATCGGATTATTATTTGATGCCATCTGCTCAGGTAATATGTGTTCTGTGTGCGCCCAACGCAAGGATACACTGTCATTAGAGTGAAGTACGGTTACACTTGCATTGTTTTCCATCCTATAATTTTATTAAAAATATCATTTTTGTATGATCTCGTTAAAATATAATTGATAAAATAAGCTTTACTGAAATATATTCCATGTTTTAGCCCTCAACAGGCCATTGTTCCCATTTGGGAACGTTAAAAAAACACATAATCGGGCTCTTTTTTTATTGATACGTCTTAATACAAATATATATATATATATATATATATATATATATATATATATATATATATATATAATAATATATATATATATATATATATATATATATATATATATTTCTTTATTGATTATTACATCCTGTATATAAATACATCTGGTAATATGATGAATGATACAATATGAAGGTTCTGTGCTCAAGGCCTCCCAACTTCATCCTCGATTCACGCCAGAAAGACGCTCAGATGACGTTGAGAGGGGCCTACACAAGCTCCCTTCTGCTCCGACCAGTGGCTGGAGTCGAAGAGAGATCAGTGAGCCACAGAAAATTGTCGCACTTGAACAAAGAGAAAGCCATTGCTAACACTTCACTTGGTCACTGCCTCAGATCTCTAGGCCAATGTCTTTTGAGTCGCCTCGGTGGAGAGAGTGGGTGGGTGGCACTTGATAGGGAGAAGACTTCAGGATTTTGATGAGTGGAAAGTTTAGGATATACAAAAATATGAAAGCAAATAACACGAAGAAAACCTCAAAATTTCTGATGGAACTGGGTTAGGACTGTAATGGCACTAGGGAAATGAACGGAACCGCGCTAAGATGGCGCAGTTCCTGCGAGTCGGACTTTTATTGATAACAGTTGTTGTTTCATATTTTTTTTTAGGTGAAACTAAATCGCAGAATTTCATCTTTTCCCGAAGAAAGCACGTTGGAATGGATTGTAAATGAAAATTGACTTGGTTGATTTAATTCCTTATCAGCTCATATTGTTCGACTCATCTTGCCTTCGGAAACCTGCCCCAGGTGTATAGAGCCATTTTATAACTTCTCCCCGGCAGAACGCAAATATAGAGTTGAGCTAACTAGAGTTGGACGAAGATTTGCTCTAACTCATTCCAAGTTTGACTTGAATACACCATTCATTGTTGAAATTAAACGCTTTATCGACTTCAGCGAACTGGCTTCTTCAATTCACCTTCCCGAATTTACCCGCCGCCCAATCATTGCCAGGTGCTATAGTACATAATGGTTCTCCAAGAAGGAATCGGCCGTGGAATAGGTACAAACCATGTTCTACATTATACTATTTTGAGTTTATTTTCTCACTCCATATTGTATAGCAAATTGCATATGGCGCAGTTAGAAAGAGCACACCATTGTAGAATTCTCTGATCTAGAAAATGATCTAGTCTTGTACAAAAATACTTTGTCAAACACCAAAAGAGAAGTATGTTAACGAACAGTATCTGCAGGCCGGAATTATGCTTTTTTCAGTTTTTCAGGTATGTACTCTAAAACTCTAAAAGTAATTAACTGTTTTTGAAAATTGTGGGATTTAGATTACTGCAAAATGATAGAGAGGTTAATAAAGAACGTTTAAAAAAAAATATATAAACAAACGTGAACAGTTTTGGACTTTTCCTACACTCCTATGTATAGTATTTCGATAAAAGTAGCGAAGTCGTTATACGAGAAAGATGACCATTCCAATTAAATTTTCTACAGAAAAAAAATCTAGGCAAATTTTCGCTTATTATGCATGATTCGATAGTATGATCTCAGATCTAAATAATGTCCTTTAAATACGTTTAAGTTTTAAATATGAATATAATAAGGGCCTCCCGTGGTCTAGTGGCTAGCACGCATGATTCTCAAGCGGAATATGTAGGCTCGAGTTCGAAATGTTTCCCATGAGTGTTTAGAAAGGGTGGCAACCTGTAGATAGCCCGATGCTAATGGTCTTGAAGCCAGTTTGCAGTAAAAATAAATTAATCGACAAGTTAATAACTTGTTCCACCGTCTTAATGCATTTATAATTAAATTGGTCATTCAAGATAACTAAGCACAGAAATGGGAATGACTTTTTTTTTTATTTGTAATACCCCATTTATTAATAAATAGCTGAAGTAGGAGAGGAAGGGTTATATAAGGTAATAAAAACATTAGAACCTCACTTTTGTTTGAGATTTCGTCCTGATATCACAGTGTACGAGTATCATCTTGTTGAGGTTTAGTGTTTGGAATTATTTCTGGAGGCAAGAAAACATATCTTGTAGTGTTGGGAATTGCCCCGCGTGTTCTAGTGCAATTTAATTTTGGATCGCAACCTCCATAATGGCCGAAATATCCCTTTTGTCCAAGATGTAATCCCTATCCGCTTCTCATCCTTCCATAATAAACTAATCAATCATCCTAATCCTATAGTCCAATCCTTATCCAGCAGCAATCATTCTTCCTCTCCACCAGGACGTCTTAACAGAAAGTGTCCCCGAGATCTACTAAGGTAGTGAAGTGTCGTGGAGTGATGAAAAATCAGTGTAATTATAATAATTGAGAGTGATGGGGTCTCCCCGTGGTCTAGTGGCTAACGCCAGAGTTGGGCAAAAATTATTCAGAATGATGAATAAAGATTAATGAATAAATGTATTATTTCATTCATGAATGAAGAATAATTACTTTTATTCATTATTCGTAATTCTGTGAATGAAATTTATGTTTTATTCACAAATTATTCGAATGATCAATCAGAATAAACATATTTTAGTGAATAATGATAGATTTATTATGATGTTTGCAGAAGGAAATATGTATATATATGTGTGTTTGAGTAGGATTAATCAGTAGACCAACTAGAAATAAATAGTAACGAATGATGAATAATGAATGATGAATAACGAATAATTCTGTGAATAATTCACGATATACAGTGTGAATAAGATAATTCAGTGAATTATTCATCATTCACTAAAAATTTATTTGAATAATCATTCGAATAATACTTTATTCGAATAATGCCCAACACTGGCTAACGCCTTAGATTCATATGTGGGAGATGGTGGGTTCGATCTCACGGCTCGTTGGGAAAATTCCTGGCTCCACCCTGGATGTCGGCGCTAACGGCCTAGATGTCGACGCGCCGTAAAAAATAAAAATAAATAAATAAAAATAAAATAAAATATTAAATAGTATTAAACAATAAAAGAAAACAAAAACGATGTGCCTTTTATTTATCGCCTATAATGTAATTATTATTAATGTAATTTTTTTAATTTATTTTTCTCGCTAGTTGCTGTTCTTAATATATGCAATTCAAAATTTCTGTCACTGATTTTAGAAACTATAACTCACAAATGAAGCGTCGACATTCAAAACAGGACTTATCCAAATCGTACAACTTTTGAGGGTTTGAAATTCATATAAACAAAGATGTTAAAATTTTGGTTACGTTTGGAGTTAAGGAAGGATTAGAATAAAATATTTAATTTATAGAAATGAATAGTTTTGGGATCTTCGTATATTTTCCTCAATATCTCGAAAACGGTTGTGAATCATGGTAAGCGGAAGGCTACCATTCGAAAGCTTACTAAATGCTCTACAATTAAGATTCTGAAGCAATTTTAGATTAGGCGATGTCAATCGGAAAAATAAGTGCTTAAATCTTCCATTTCTTCTTTTGAACGGGGGGTTTTCTTTGTTTAAATCACTTTTTAATTGATTTTTTGTCGTTTTAAATTGCATTTATCTGTATAAGTAGTATGATAGTAAAAGAAAAAGTAGTATAGGTCATGCGGGTTGAGCAAGAGCTAGATCCTAGGGCTGGGCGGGGTGGGGAAATTAAGGCGGGCGGGGGGGTGGTACAGGAAGGGGCAGGGTTTGCTTTTACCCGCACATCATCTCTGACTCATGGTGGTTACACTTGTTCGACGAGATTTGATCTAATTAGTATATTCGGCTTCTGCTAGGGCAGGGGTGGGGGCGGGCGGGGGGCGAGGGCGGGGTTTAGCCCCGCATCTATGACTCATTGTCGAGATCTAATTAATCTGACCTCGGAGAATCTTTATAATTGCTGCACTTGTTAGGACGGTATATCCTCATTAGTCAGCTGCTTCTGAATATTTTATACCTAACAATTCTCCACTAATCAGTTTGTTTATTTACACTTGTTGGTGCGGTGTTGTAGGAGTCAGGTGCATCCTGTACTATTTTCTTTTTATCATATAGAGCCAGTTGTTGTTTGTCATGGAAGAAACGCACAGACAAGTTATTATTTCTCTTCAAGATGTGATTATAAAGTACCTGAGTGACGAATATGTTTTTCAAAAGGTATTGTCTTACTGTGTTAAAAGTAGAGTTTTTAATGAATGGATGCTCAATAAAATATTGAATACTCCTGGAGGCTTTGAAGAGAAAAAGAGACGATTTGTTCAAATGTTGCCAAAACGTGGTCCTGCTGCTTATGAAATGTTTTTAAACGCATTAAGGCAGACGGGTCTTTATGCACTGGTTGATAAAATAAGAAAGTGTACGCAAATTCAACATTTTTTATGTGAAATTAACAGACTTAAAGAAGCATGTGAGTGTTATGAAAATAGTAGTAGATTAAGAAGAAATGAGTCATTGTCTCGTGAGTTGGAGATAGAAATTAATAAATTAATTGAAACCATTAACGCTATGAGCTTGTAAACTAGTCAGTCTTGTTGGTCTAATCGAAACGTGAAGATGCAACCTTACTCGATGGAGCTGGTTACAGACTACAACTTTAGTCGCAATAAGTTTGTCCGTGTCGGACTCATCGGTGAATTGCCTGTAGTCGCACTCGTGGACAAGAAGGCAGTGTTAACCATGGATAGAGAAGAGTGGACTTCAATTGTGAGCCTGGCACCGAAAATCACCAGTTATTTTGAAAAAGCGAAGAAGAAAGATACGGTTGAGGAACAGGTAAATTTTAAAAATATCGTTTGCCTCTTTTCGAGCAGGGGAAGAAACAGAGTAATCAGATTTGAAAATCCCTATCCCTGGTACGCAATGCTTAATCACAGCCCATTACCACACATGACGCTGAGTTCACCTTCAGTAAGTTTTAACAAAAGTGAAAGTGCAAAACTGTGTTCTAAAATGGACAAAATTACCGACACCCTTTTATTAATGGAAAAAGTGTCAAAAGTATATATGAAACATATGAATCCACATCAGGCTGAACCGTTGGACTTATCTTGTAATACTTTATTAAACATGTTATGTAATGATAAGTCAGTTATGCTTGATGATGTAAAAATAAAATAATTTTTTGAAACTGTTGTGTTTTTCTTTTATATATAAACCAAATCATGCAAGGTAAAAAAAAAAAAAAAAATGGTAAGTTTTTAGAATTGTTTTATTGAAAATTAAACAAAAACAATACAAAAAGTAAGTATCGTAAATAATTATCAGTAATCAGTAGTAGTAGTAGTAATTTCATCGATGTAACAAAGTGTTCGCTTCTGTAAAAATTCTTCATCGTTCTTCCACTCTTCAGGCAAGTTATCCCAGATGTAATCCAATGCATAATTAAAAACATACAAAAGGAGTGATCGAGGTAAAAGTTTTAATTCTTCCGTAGACAAACTTTCGATTCCTTCCTCTCCCAAACGTCGTATTACTGCTTCCATCATAGAATCCATTATCATTCTGACAAGTAGATTGTCTACTCCAGCATTTTAAATATTTTCTTTCATAAACCAAAAGCAGCTCGGACTAAATGTCTTATGATGTTTCAAACAAGAAACAGATGAATCGATATCATACTTCAAATTGCAATATACACATTTGACATTTCCATCAAGTCCTCGAATGAATCCTGCAAATGAGAGTAAATGGTGAGGAATATTCCCAAACGTTTTATTTCGTACTTCTTCTTTACTAAAATCCACGGCCTCCGGATTTTTTCTCACCCACGTCGCTAAACGATGTGCTTGATTTAGAGAGCAGACAAAAGACGTGCCCAAATGGAAATGACACACAATATTATCATTTTCCAATTTTTTTAAATTGGGACATCCAAACTCATGAAGATCATAGACGGGTTGATTTACAATTTCCTCCAAGAGTTTACACTTTTCCAAGCCTTTTCCCCACAATACTTCATAGGCTTTAGTAACAGAGGATAGGCAAGTGTTGATTTCTCTATATTCCACGTCTCCATAGTACCAGTCTATTCCGTGTATATTTTTCTTTACCCAAAGATTCGCTTTTGATTGAAGAGCCGAATCAGAGTCGTGAGGAGGTTTAAATATCCAATGCCATGATGAACCGTGATTTATATCGATTATGGAAAGTTCTTTAACAATGAGTTTGTTAATAGATGTGCGATAAGCTTGAAAATCAATTACTGCTGCTCGTTTCATTTTTCTTCTCTTCTTCTTCTTCTTCTTCTTCTTTCTCACGAAGCACCAGTAATGAAATAACCAGTGTAATGGGATTGTATCTTCTATTTATACGCAGTACATTAGTACATTTTACGGACCAAACCGGTTCCAGCTTCGTATTCTACAATTCTATCGTGAAGGATGAGACAAAATGCCCTAGTATTAGTTGGAAAATTTCCTGTGGATTCCATAAGGAGACGGATATCTATAGTGGTACTTTTAACGACCTCTGACTGTTTAGAACAGTCAATGATAAAAACGGGAGTCAATGTTTCAAAATCTTCCCTGGACAAAAGAGGATGAGAATGTTTTTCACCATAATAACTTGTTTGAAACAAGTTGTACATTTCATAGAGAAGAGCTACCTTTCCTTGAGCAAAATCCAAATTCATATCGTCATAAGGATATTGTTCACTATTCAAGTAAAGTTTTATGTTTTTTATATTACAGTTGTCAAACTGACTACCATCTTTATTAATGTTTCTATTACGATCTGTTTGAAACGCCAATATAACATAACGTGGTTTTTCTAAGTTTGTTGAAGTCTTAACGGTCCAACTTTCCTGCTGGGAGGCAGGTAAATGAGGATATTCGTATAGGTCCCATGACCTGAATGGAATCGAAACGAGTTGATTTTTATCTACCATTCTTAACAGTCTTAGACGATGCTGATCCGAAACACGGACATGAGGCATTTTCCAAATTACTTTATCCAATTGGATTTTGACATCATCATCATTATTAGCCGCCGTTACACAGTTTAAGTCCGTACTGGATCTGATTAAAACAAGTTCTTGCTTAAGATTAATTAAAATCCGTTGATAATCCTCGCAGATTCCCAATAAAATGTTTAAGGGTAAGCATATGCTAAAAACACCGTTTTTATCTATGGAAAGAGTTTTTCCTTTTCCGGGAGTAATCCATCCGGCATTTTCAAGCCCCGTGACTCTGTTGGGAGAAAATGAAGCGAGACCTTTAAGTGTGGACGTAACTCCGGGATTTCTTACTCTGTCCACCTCTATTCCATTTAATTCGTATCTGATTTCGTCAAACAGGAATGCGAAAGCGTTATTAGTCAATTTTGAAGTAGATCCATTGGTTCCATCTTTTTTCAAAATACGTCCTTCCAAATATATAAAACTTTGTGAAGGAATCGTATAAACATCTTGTTGATGAACAGGTATTCTGATTTCGTCCGATTGGTTGAATGTGTTTCCTGCATACGGTTGATGTGAATGAAATTGAATTTGAGCAAGAGAATTGTCGAATTCAATGTCTGACGTCACATTTAATATGTTATCCATTTTTTTTTCTTTTTTGTTATTTTCTTTTCAATTTAAACCCACACTGTCTTAAAAATTTTGCGTTTGCAGTTGTTAACCGTCTTGATGACTTTAGTTTACTAAACATTAACGAACTTTGATATTGCCTTTTATAGTCGGTTCTACTTTTACTGCTGCTGCTGCTGCTGCCGACGCCTCCGCTACGAATAAAATCAATTCCCATCTTTCTTCAAATGCAATCTCAAAGTAATAGTTTCTCCTCTGAAGACAATTAGTTCACCGCTTTGGTCTACGATTCGGACTGTAATATTGTCTATAGTCCTCACCTTGATTGGCAAGTAAATGACTGGATTTGGTGTTTCTATTATTTTATATCCCGGTTCTACAGCGGGAAAAAATTGGTGAATACTATGATCGGCTTTTCCATTTATAAATGAGCCAGATGCGATATTACATTGAACCGAAATTGTATTTACATTAAGTATTTGCACTATATCATTCGATTCCAGAAACTTTTCAGATGGTACAAGAAGAAAATTACGATGAGTAAAACCTAAAAGTGGTCCAATGGAATTTGGTTTTTCGGGTAAATTAAAATATATTACATGAGTTGATTTTATCTCCGACTTTAAGGTATTTGGATTTCCTCTTATCATTAGCACAACGCTTGGATCTTGGTGAGATATTTGTTCACGTAAAAATGATTCTATGGCATCAATATCATATGAACCTTCGGGTATTTGAATGGATAAATTACCTATATAAAACATGTCATTAACATTTTTCTGAACGTTTGGAATGGTGTAAAAAGTATCAAACGACAATAGTCCAATGGAGTAAGAGCCGTCCAATTCTAGCGGAGGTAAAAAGTTTGCTTGGAGCACACTGGAATTACCCGTTAACGTTACAGAGTAGCTCATGGTTGTAAATAAATAAAATGTTCACGAATGGTCGATTAAATACTGTAAACAAAGATGTCCGCAGATTGATGTATTCCACTCTTGATATCTTTCTCTATTATATGTAATATTTAACCCTTTAAAATATTTTAATAATTGAGGAGGTGGTTTTAAATTTCCAAAAGAATCGAAATAAGTAACTTCGTTATTATTTTTCAAATAGCAGACCCAGTGTGAACCCTTTTCAGAACTCGGTTCTAAATTTATGATAGCGGACTCGCTTTTTTTCCATGGAGACGGAGGTAGTGTATCAATCATAAATACACCTCGAAAGTGTGGAATACATAATACGTTTTGAGCCAAATGATTCAGTTCGACATCCGTTAAAGCCCTTTGAGGTAGTCATATTTGATAAGATTTTTTGCCTTTTTTTCTTTTAGATCCTATAAACAATCCATATCCTTTTCGATAAGGCTTTAGGTAAAGCCCATTACCAATTTTCTGAGCTTCCATCGCTAAATTGTGTCTTTTTTGCTCATCCAATTTTTGTTTAGCTTCTCTTGCTTCACTGACTGCTTTAGCAACACTTGCCGCTCCCCCTGCTAGTGAACCAATAGCTGAAAGACCCGCCATTATCGGTACGAGAAAGGGTAAAAACCCTCCGGTTTTGTTTGGTATTGGAAGAACCCGAGGTGCCGTAGGTCTGTGTTTACCATTGAGATGTTTTTTAGCCTGTTTATAAGCCATTTTCGAAGCTTTAATAATCGAGGACAAATCGTTTACCTTTGCCGATTTAACAAGTTTTTTGAAACTAGTCTTTTTTTTGAATACCCGAACCCATCTTTCCTTTAGCTTTCATCGCATTCGCCACTAACCAGGAAGCCGCCTTTTCCCCCAACGATGTATCCGACGCTGTAGCTCTTTGCCAAGCTTTTTCTTCAAGGACTCTATCGGCTCGTCGTCTACTCTCCAAATCTTTATGTTGATTATAAGCTATATCGTGCTCTTTGCAGGCTTGATCGAGTAGATTTATTCCTCTGTCGCCTTTAGCCAATCGATTTTTTAGTTTAGTACCGGGGCCGCAATACTGATATCCTGGGAGGTGTAATTCAAAGGGCAGTTTGTTTATAAGAGTGTTCAATAGACCTCTTCCTCGTTTCCTTCTCATACTACTACTAATGCAGCAACGTTCGCCAACTTCTTTATATATAAAACCAGATGATCATTTGCATAAACTAGTATTAGTTGTCAGTATGAAGTTGATTGAGCAAAAAGAACGTTTTCAAGCAGTCGAGTTACCGCCACCGCCACCGGCGATAGAAAAAGAAACGGATCGAAGACATGGACCACTGTTGCCGAACACAATAAGGGCTGCTGTTTGTGGCCCAAGCGGATGTGGAAAAACGAATATTATGCTTAGTCTTCTATTAGATTCAAACGGTGTGAAATTTAAAAATGTTTATATTTTCGGAAAGACTTTACATCAGCCTAAATATCGATATTTAAAAACTATTTTAAGCCACGTTGCGGACATTATAGGATTTTACACCTTCGAAGATGCAAAGGAATTGCCTCAAGACGTGGAGTCCGACTCTGTTTGCATATTTGATGACGTCACTATGGAAGATCAAAATACTATTAAACGATATTTTAGTTATGGACGTCATAAAAACCTCGATTGCTTCTATTTGACTCAGAGTTATGTTTGCATTCCCAGACATCTCATCAGATGTAATTTTAATTTTTTGATCGTATTCTCTCAAGACGAACTGAATTTAAGACACATTTATGATGAACATGTTAGCAGTTCGGATTTGAGTTTTTCGACTTTTAAAAATATATGTTCCTTATGTTGGAAAGATTCTTTTGGTTATCTTGTCATTGACAAGAGTAGTGATTCGAACAATGGTCGATTTCGAAAAGGTCTTGATACGTTCATTGTCGATATATAAGGATGTTTTAAAGTTGAATTTTATCATTATTCGTCATGGATCCAAAAGTTACTCGTGAAATTATGCAAACGAGTGATTCGTTAAGAAAAAAATTTCATTCATTAAAGCGTCGATTGGAGGATACACAAGGAGAACGTCAAAGGTTTTTTTTCTCCCTTACTTGAACCACTAGAAGATATAAAGAAACACGTACTCGATAGGAATATAGCCGCTCCTCCCCCTCCTTCTACCATTTATTCTTCTCCTCGAGGGTTTACACCTCACAAATTAATAAAAAAGCCTAGAAAACTAATCGAAACATTTGATGAGGAAAGTATGTGGGAAGATCCAAACGCCACAGTCCAAACACCACCTATTTATCGAAGATCGACTATGATTCCTTCAACTAGCGAGACCGCCTCACCACAGTCATCATATGTCGTAGTTCAGTCACCGCCGCCGCCGCCGCCGCCGCTACGTACCGAAGAATTATTATTATTACCAGAAAAAGAAGAAAGACAGATTAAAAAAGAAAAAACGGGTGAGGAGGAAGAATATGAGACGGAAAGTGCACTTGTTGAAAAAGTAAGAGAGTACGTTAAAACACCACAAGGAGAGGAGGAACTCGAAGAAAATTTAAGGACGGCCGGACCTTTGCAAAGACATTATTTAGCCAAGTTATTCAAAGGGGGAGGTAAGAAAACTCTAGACGACAGGTATGGTCTTCGAGTTATGCCTGATGGAGGACTTGCCATTGGTGATTCGACAGACGTTCAGCTTTTCGCAAACAGCGATGACATCAACATTAATGGAAAAGTATACGAAGGAACACCCGGTCTACTCCAGCTTCTTTATTTAAAAAACCCTGAGAGTTACACACAAGATGACCTGAAAAACTATAAAAACATTCTAGTATTGACGAATGCACACAAGAAAGGCTTTAGCCAAGAGCGTGGCTTACAAGGATCTAGATCTATAAAATATAGAAATGTAATATCCAAGTTATTTTCAAACAAGTATTTTAGTCCTCACAAAATTAGTAGTAGTAGTAGTAGTAGTCGTAGCCCCGTTGTGAGAAGTGTGTCTTCACTCCGGTCGTATAAAACAGCAGCAGCAGCAGCAGCAACTGAAAGAAAAAAGGGAACTGGGCTTATGCATGCGTATAAACCTGTATTTGAATTTTGGAATGATCCGAACGAATTAGTGGATCGACTCAAATTACTAGTTGCTTCGTCTCAAGCCGGACACAAAGGTCATGAAAATGAAATTGAATCGATAATTGAAGAGTTGCGCGAGGAAAATATAATATATTAACGTTTTAACAATCATTTTTAACTCACAATGTTTTTGCTAGTGTCACAATGACCATAAGCAAGTTTGGAACTCACGTAACAAAAAAGTATTCAAAGTATAAAAAACATTATTTTCCATTCAGTTCATTAAAATCTGAACAGCATATCGATGCGAATAACCTACGAATAATAAAAGTTGCTAACCCGGTTGCTTCTACTGACGCGGTCAACAAATTGTATGCAGATGCGTTAGCACTTTTTTACACAGATTTGAAAAATTGGCCTAATAATTATATAAATGGTAAAGGAAAAAGGCTTGTTAACTTTGCACTACCCATAAACGGTTATGATGTTGTTACTAAAGATTATTTAGAAAAGCATGTGATAACTTTAATTGAAGATAAATATGATGCTCAGGGCAAAAGGATTACAAATATTAAAGATCCTCTACATGAAAGAGATGTGGTAACTCTTGGTTATCTAAACAACATATTAAAGAAATCATCATTATAATGGACTCGACGATAGAGAAGAAGAAGAAGACTGTGGTCGACGAGCTGCATAAACCAGCTCGACGGATATATCCTAGACGGAAAACAGTTTTGAAAGGGGTAAATGACTTGTGGCAAATAGATTTAGTTGAAATGATACCTTATGCAAAATTCAACAAAGGGCACAGATATTTATTAACAATTATCGATTGCTTTTCTAAATTTGCATGGGCTGTGCCGATAAAAAGAAAAACAGGACAAGACACGAGCAAAGCTTTGGAAAAAGTGTTTCTCTCGAGCAAACGCGTTCCAAAAAATATACAGAGTGATGCCGGTAGGGAATTTTATAATTCTCAGTTCAAAATGCTGATGAAGAAATATAAAATTAATCATTATTCTACTTTTTCAAATATGAAAGCCTCGATTGTCGAAAGATTTAATAGAACTTTAAAGGCAAAAATGTGGAAAACTTTTAGTCTCAGAGGAAATTACAAATTCTTAGATATTCTACCTTCTCTCTTGTATGAATATAATGAAACATATCACAAAACGATTGGTATGAAACCGATCGAGGTTACGTCCAAAGATATTGAAAAATATTTATTAGCAAATGTGTATTCGACAAAACCAAAGAAAAAAAAGAAAAGAAAAGAAAAGATGATTAATAAACAAACATTTGATGAAGGAGATTACGTTAGAATTTCCAAACATAAAACTACATTTTCAAAAGGTTATACTCCGAATTGGACAGCTGAAATATTTAAAATAATCAAAGTTCAGAATACGAAACCTTATACATACCTTTTGGAAGATGAGAATGGTCAATCAATTAAAGGCTCGTTTTATGAAGAAGAAATTCAAAAAGTCAAATATCCAGACGTATATCTTGTTGAAAAAGTTTTAAAAAGGAAAGGAAAAAACTTGTATGTGAAATGGATGGGATTATCTCAGAAATCATGGATCAAAGAAAATGATATTGCATAACAATTACATATATGTATTTATTGTTTAAAATATAAGTATTTGACACAATTGTATTGTTTTGTTTTGTATACCTTTATTCTAAAACTATTTTAAATACACAAAAGTTATAATTTATACATCTTACATTAAATTGATTATTACTTTCAATATATTCTCGACGTTACATATAAAAAAGCACATAGATAATAAAAAAAAAAAAAATAAAGAAAAGAAACTAACTACTTAAATTACACTTATTATAACAAATGGTGGTTATGATTGTTTTATTATTGATCCAGGTTGTAATGACCAAAAGGCAGTGTTTGCACACCATTTTCTAGAGTATATCTTTTGTCGTCGAAAGAGCATAGCGATATTTTGTTTATTAGTACGGTTTTAACATTATGTCGTTTTGATTGTATTGTATAAAATGAAGAAAACATTTTTTTACTGGTTTCAAGTGTATTTAAATAATCTGTAAAATTAAAGTCCTTGACTGATGATTGTTTAACGCCCTTGGCTTTTTTAACACAAGTTTCATTATTTGTTAAAAATGAATACATTTTGGGCCTTAAGCCTACAAATTCTACAATAGGGTCCCCAAAGGTTTCATCCTTCAAAAGACCAACAATTTTTTTATTTTTCTCCGAATAACATAAATGAGATTTTGGAAAGTTGCTTGTGTCAAAAAATTGATGCAAGTCATTAGCTATATCAAAATAAATGTCATCTGTTTTAATGCTATACAAGAGGCTATCAGTGTCAGTATAACACAAGGACACGTTATTTAAACCATATTTTTGAAGAAAAACGTTGTAGTGATAATCATACATTAGAACTTTGCTTAGTTCTAATATCGAAAACCCCACGTAAATAGGCTTGTTAAATACAACTTTTTCCTTTTCCAACTGTACTCCTACAACGTTGTCAGCAAATATAAACCTGTCTTTAAAATTTGGTTTGTTTACAAGGTTTCTCAATGATTTTGTATTAGTAACAATTTTTAAATCTATTCGGTTTCGAACGTTTTCCATAAATTTACCAAAACAGCTGTTGTTCATGAGTTTGTAAAAATCTGACTCAAAGGTATTTTTTGATAAAGCTCGCATTTTGCTATTAACTTCGATATATCGAGACAGCCATTTGCTTTGTTTAAATTTTAATATTCTGTAAATCTTAGTCACTTTTAGTCCGAGTTGTAAAGCTTGTTTTAGATTAATGTAATGTACAATATAACGTGATTTGGGTTTCAAAGTGGTTAATAGTTTTACGGTTTTTCCATTAGGCGGGATTGTGTTCTCGGGCAATAAAGGCAATTGAGAGTGTTTATCGTGAATTTCTTTGGGATAGGATATATCTACATCAAACACATAGCCAATCTCGGAGTCGTTGTCTACATCCAAAGGGTTTATAGTTTCGTCTGTCCACTCTAAACCCCCATATGGCAGTGGGCAATTCATGGCGTCCTCCGTATAAATTGTTAACGTCAACATACAATAAATAATTGCTACTTTTAGACGAATCGTATTCTTTCAGATATTTATTATTTGCTTTTGCATGACGTTGAATAACTTGACAAATTCCTCCTCTGATTCCTTTTTCAAAAAACTGAATCATATCAATATCTTTCACTATATCTAATTTTATATTTGTATATTTGAGCATCGCGTTCCAAGATAGCTGTGGTAGGGTGTAGAACCAGGCCGGATCCAATTGATATATTTTTATGCAAAGTGAGCGAAAGGTTTCAAAGACTTCACAAAGCAATATGACATCTGTTTTAATATATAATTCCGTGTATTCTTTTAGTGTTTTAATATTAAAGGTTTTCCAAACTGTCCGAGCGTGAGTATAGTCTAAATCGCTAATATGCTTTTGTGTTAAATCGTTGTAGAATTTTTCTTTTGTCGGCAATTTAGTTTCCTTCAAACGGTCCAGCGAATCAAAGTAATTATAAGGAAACACTCCTTTTCTGGTAAGCAAATCAATTTTTTTTTCATCATTTATAATTTTGTACATATGGGGAAAAACCTCAATTAGCGGTTGAGTATTATTTTTTAAATTTGTAACCAATGTTTCTAAGCTAGAAGAAAGAAATTTGTAGCTATCGATAAATCTTATTTTAGTCATACACCCTACAAACGTTATGCTAAAACTGATATATTTTTCGGTATTGCTTGGAATTACTGTTACATTTTCACAAAGGCCTAGAAAGGGAATTATAAAATGCGAGTCATAGTTTTGTAAGTTGTGCATAAACACTGGTATAAAATCTGGTTTTCTTGCTCTTAAATTACAGGCATTATGTGCGGCTCCGATAAATTTCCCTGAATAATGACAATGGTGGTGAACGCGATCTTCCATCAGATTGTCTTTTTGACATAACACGCATATATTTGTAGAGGAAAATAATACTTTTTCCTCGTTGCTCAATTCGTTCATCGGAATAGGAAGTATTTCATCGACTTTGGCGACTAACGATCTCAATTTCTCTATAAATGCTTGCATACAATTTTCTCCCGTATATACGAACGGGTCTAAATCAAACATATCTGATTTAACGAGTAAAGAAACTGAAAACGGCACATGCTGATGTACTTGTTTCGTCCAAGAAATCGAAGGATTGGGAGAAGCTGTCGATATCGGAACCAAAAGTGATTCGATATCTGCATATGCTACTATTGGCACTGGCTGTGAGTATTCTACCTGCTTAAATTCAATATTATCTTCTTCTGGGAAAACAGATCGTACGGCTTTATGCTTTTGACAAAATAATTGATGATCCACTAACCGTTCCTTGGCGTTTTGCCCCCTAATATTCACGACTCCTGTTGGAAATTGAGAAAGACACCTTCGACAGATTTCATATGAACGTTTACCAGAAGAGGATATCTGCGAACTTAGTAATCGTGATAAATTTGTAATTAGGCAGTAATGAGTGTTTTCCTCATTTTGAAGATATAAAAGATCAAAAGCTTTGTCATATTCATACTTCTTACTTATTCTTAACGGATATACTTGACACTTTTCATCTAGACCAAAAACATTAATGCTCACATTATTTACAATTTCGAAAGGTGCGATGTCTTTTATTAGAGTCGGGTAGGATATACAATCGAATGAATAGGAAGATTCGATATTTGAATATGCTTCGGGATCATTTAGCCTAATAATTTCACTGAGAATAGCAAAACGAAAACATTCGTCGGTCGACGTGTTTTTTACATTTATTACACAATGTTTATCTTTTATTTGTTTTGGTAATTCAATGAATTTGGCACCTCCTAAGGGTTTATATTTTGTCAAATGTAAACAAATATAATTAGCCGAAGTATACGTCCAGTTTGATCCCTTTGTCTCAAATGATTCTTGTTCGTTAACAACTTTATCGTATACGTTTTTGATAAATTCGTCCAAATCTGTACTTTCATCGATAATTTTGACTTTTGATTTAAAATTAATATCTGTTCTTTCGACAACGGTATTCTCTACCCTTTTCGTATATGTGCATTCTAACATAAAATTTACTTTAATATTTTTCCACTCTTTAAGATAGGATTTTATTAAATTTAATATCACATATTTTTTACTGTATAAAAATTCTTGAGATGTTCTACTCTTATCGTCGTTTGGAATATAAACATCTTCGACTTGGTTTCCTAAACAACTTTTGATAATTCCATTTTCCTGAGCTACGGCCGATTCTCTCCACCGCTTATCGAAAATAGTGTACTTTTTCTTTTTCTTTTTCACCGGTTCCGGTGATCCGTTCATATTAAATGTTTGATTGCGACTGAAGGCTGTGCAATTCGGAATATGGCGTTTGTAATTATATGCCTTGGTGAACTCTTTACTACAACCTTTACAATAATAAAACAACCATTTACATTGGTGTCTATGAGTTGGCAAAAGCAACCCACACCGAGAACATAAAAACATATTATTTTTTATTAACTAATTTAGTCTTATGAAATAATAGTATAAATTATAAAATTCTAATGTTAAATTATTTATAAATTAAATTTAATATGTGTTACGAAGAAAAATATATATATATATATATATATATGTTTAGACAAATTAAGTTTTTAATTTTTATATAATAACCTCCTTTTTTAAAAATTTTGCAGTCTTACAGTGAGTATGTCTTTTAGTTTATTTAAAAACCCTAATTTATCATATAACTTTAAATCATTAACTTTATTTAAAACCTTTAGATTGATTAAGTATTGTATAAACATGTAAAGAAAATAAAAAAAAAAAACAATCCTATACAAATGTAATTTGATACGCGTTCTTTTTTTTCCCTTCATATATCATTTTTAGCGTTCCTGCAAAACGAATATATAATAAACATAAACATTTAACTAATTATGCTTTTATTAAATAAACAGAAAAATTACATACCTTTATAATTTATTAGTTCTTCCGCTGAAAAACATTGTATATATCGTTTCGGTAAAAATGTTCGTATATCTTCTCCGCCTTCCTCAGCTTCTATAACAGCTTCAATAGCATCTCCATATTCTGTTTGCTTCTTTGTTAACGTTTTAATTTTGTAAATAGTTTTTACCTCCAACTCACTTATACTTTTGTATGCAATATTATTGCCAATATTGTTCAACTTCCTTGCAAGCGACATCTGCAATTATTACACACATCTGTATCTAGCTTCTAGCTCATCCAACATTGAGAATATTTATTGTGAAAGTTACAAAAAGACGTACTCACTGTAAAGACTCCAATAGAGATCGAGACGAGAGAGTGAAACTGAATGTGACTAAAACAAATAGAAGTTCGCCCTTTTATATTTTGGGAGTGGGGGAAGTGATCTTAATGCTATAATTGTAAGTAATTAGCATTTGTACGTCATGTTCTCCTTTACAGCTAACTCCCAGAATTACGATGACTGTTTTAAATTAGTCGGGTAAAAAGGTCTGTTTCGACCCAGCTTCGTGAAGAAAATGGCGGTGCCCATGATTTTCATTAGTATGTCCTATTCGGAGAATTTAGAGAGGACGATACGCAATTCTGTAGTACTCTGATAAAATGCTTGATGTATGTTCCTTTAATCACCAGTCAGGCCACCCTGCCTTTAATAATTAGAAAAAACGACGTCCGCAACAGCTGACGTGAATAATCATTTTCATCTTAACAATAATAATTGCAACAATTCGCACTCCCATATGTAGCTTTAATGGAGAGCATGCGGGAGCTAATTTAGCTCGTCTTGTTTAGAATATTCGGAATACGCAGCTGACTGATTCTCATTTCAAAGTACAATATTAAACAGATGCTCTAATTAATTATACAACTCACTTACCTTATTAGTCTGTCGTCTCATTATTTCCTTGTCTTGAACATAGATGAGTCATAGATGCGGGGCTAAACCCCGCCCTCGCCCCCCGCCCGCCCCCACCCCTGCCCTAGCAGAAGCCGAATATACTAATTAGATCAAATCTCGTCGAACAAGTGTAACCACCATGAGTCAGAGATGATGTGCGGGTAAAAGCAAACCCTGCCCCTTCCTGTACCACCCCCCCGCCCGCCTTAATTTCCCCACCCCGCCCAGCCCTAGGATCTAGCTCTTGCTCAACCCGCATGACCTATACTACTGAAAACCTTGACAACCTTCTAGAGCAAACCTTGACAAGTCCAGGGAGTCATTTTCTGTCAGAAATGAGGTATGTACCCTTGCAACCGTGACCTATTTGGGGTTATAAATTATTTCATGAAAGGCCTAACCAAAATTATAAGTACGAAGACAAGATATGGTTGGGATTCGGCTAGGAGGGGGAAAAAAACGTCAGACCTTCAGGAAGAAATCTTTATTGGACGTTTCAGCTGCACTTTGGCAGCCTTCTTCCACATTAGAGAAGGCTGCCAAAGTGCAGCAGAAACGTCCAATACAGATTTCTTCATGAAGGTCTGACGTTTTTTTTCTCCTAGCCGAATCCAAACCATACCTTGTCTTCGTATCAGTGCAACAGCTAACTATCTCCATCTCCAAAATTATAAGTGTTTCTATTTCAACCTTTCCAAATGACATTAGGGATAAGAACGGAACCGCGCTAAGATAATGCAGTTCCTGCGAGTTAGACGTTTTTCCTCTTTGCTTTGGACTAATCCCCGACAAGGTAACATAGTCACACCCACAAACAAATGTTTTTACCTTGGGAACAGGACGGACTTAGTAAGGATTAATCCCTAGAGCTTCCCCATCTCCAATCTCCGGTATTAGTTCGGGGCCACCGCTAATCCCTCGACCTCAATTGAAGAGAAGCAGATAAATATGAAGATTTCATGAATTTTCATTTCTCTTCTCGATCCTGGAATGTTCTATGCAAACTGTTTTTTTTTTAGCGATTTAATCACAGGAGCTTTAATGAAAACTCGTTTGGAACTAAAATTATTTTTTCAAAAGGATGAAAGAATGAGTTAGAATTGTGGCTAAAGATAAAAAAATGCCTGGCTCGCAGGAAATGCGTCTTATTAGCGCGGTTCCGTTCATATGTCCAGTTTAATTTTGAAGACATATAATAGAAACAGTTATTACTTTGTTTAGATCAATCGCGAAACACCTATTCTAATGAAATATCAAAGAAAAGCAATTGTCGGCAAAAACAGGAAACAGCAGAAGTTACACCTCCCGTCGTCCTAACAACGTTCTAGGAAGACAATATTACAAATTTGTTTACGATTTACGCTAAGATGACGCAGTTCCTCCGAGTCGGACTTTTTAATCTCTAGTTGGCAGTACCTTGTTTGCGATTACTTCCTGCAGTCAATTTGGTATTGATTTCACCAGTTTATTTTTTAAATCATGGACAATTTTGTTCCCTTCTTCCAGTAAATACTTTTTTTTTTTTTTTTAATTCATTTATTTATGAGCACCCGCAACTAAGGTGATGTGCTCGAAACAATTATACAGATACATTTCTAGTTGTAATTAAAAAAAAAAATAATATAAATAAAGAAATACATTGTGAATTCTTAATAATAACAGATAAAATACATTAGAACAATGTTCATGTAGTTACAAAAAAGGTCTGTTTACAATTACTTCGTGAAAGAAGGTGTAAAAGAAGAAGCACTGTTGTTGATACTGTGAATAAGGTATATCCAAGATTTGATAATGAACAAAATTATTAAACAACGTAAGAGTCGGGAAAACGAGAAAAGCAGTAACTCTTAAGAGGGGAAAACGTATTAGTAACATAAAAGGTGAAAATAAGAAGAGAAGGAAGAAAAAAATAAATAAATAAATAAATAAATAAATAAAAAAAAAAAAAAAAAAAAAAAAAAATTAAATAAAAAAAGAAAATAAAAAAATAAAGTAAATATAGAAGTGAATAAGTCAAAAAAAAAAAAAAAAAAAAAAAAAAAAAAACGTTGAGGGTTATGGTGCTAAATTGATTCCGATATACGAGTATATTTCGTATTATAAACACAAGAATATTAATGTATAATGTCTAGAAATGAGGATCCTTTAAAGTAACGAAGAGTTATATTATATATATTTTTCCCCCTTTTTATACAGTATACTTGTTAGATTTTATGATATATGTTTATGTTATGAAAATGTTGTAATATTGTTTTTATATGTGGGCTGTCCTCCGTTAACAGTTCTTGTATGTCATAAGGTATGTTTAGTGGATTTCTCTGTCTGCATTCTGTAAGTATATGTTTTATAGTAAGAGTCCTGTTACAGTATTTGCAAATAGGTCTATCTTTTCTATTCATTAAGTAGGAGTGAGTCAGGAATGAGTGTCCAATGCGTAGTCTGGTCAATATAACTTGGTCTCTCCTTGTTAGGGGCCATTTATGTTTAGACCAAGGTTCTACAGTTGGCTTTATTTCAAGCAGTTTGTTGTCTGTTAGTGTCCAGTATCTTTGCCAGTAAGTTAGTACCTGTCTTTGAACTGTCGAACACAAATCTTCAGAAGTCAGTTTGTCAATATCGAGTGATCTCCTTTTAGTTGCTAATTTTGCTTGTTTGTCAATCTCGTTGCTTTCTGGGATTCCTGTATGTCCGGGTAGCCAAGTCATTGTTATGTTTTTATTTTGTAGGTTTAGTAATTGTGTAAGTATTTGTGTTATTACTGGGTGTGTACTGTAGATATTTCCCAAGGAGAGCAATGAACTTAGCGAGTCAGAGCAAAGAATGATTTCTCGTCTATTTGTGTGTTGTAAGTTGGAAAGAGCTGTAAGTATGGCTGTCAGTTCGGCAGTGTATATACTAGAGTCATCGTGTAGTTTTATTTGGTAGGTCATGTTATCAACTATAGCTGCAGCGCCTGTTCCTGAATCACTTTTGGAACCATCGGTAAAGATAAATAGTGCTTCAGGATGCCTCGTTTTAAAAGATTTAAAGACATTTTGGTATAACGTAGAAGAAATGGGTTCCTTCTTTTTGTATTGTGTTAGCGTGAGATTAATTTTGAAGTTTTTAACTCTCCATGGGGGTTGTGAAAGGACTGCGTTGGTATGTATAGGTGTATTTAAAAGTGTTGAGCTGTTTGCGTCTAATAGATGTCTTATTAATAACGGTTTTATTCGTGGATTTTTTGTAAATATTCATTATGAAATTGGTTATTTAAAAATGTATCTACGCAAGGTTTCTTTAATGCCTTTGACTTTAAAATAAATTTTAAGTTTAAAATCTGCCGTCTATACTCCATAGGAAGTTCTCCTGCTTCAACACATAGGCTATCGGTGGGGCTCGATCTAAAAGCTCCTGTTGCAATTCTCAGCCCTGTATGATGAATAGAGTCAAGGAGCTTGAGTGATTTTTTACTGGCAGATGAATAAGCAATACAACCATAATCTATTAAGGACCTGGTAAAAGATCGATAGAAAGTAAGCATTAAACATCTGTCAGCTCCCCACTTCGAGTTGGCAAGGATTCTCAGTAGATTCAAGGATTTCTTGCATTTGCTGAGAATACTCTTCAAGTGCGGAATCCATGTAAGCCGTCTGTCTAGAATAAGTCCCAAGAATGTCAGTGTGGTAGTGGTATTGACTGTCACATTGTTCAGTGTAAGGTTGTATACAAAGTTGGTCCTTTTTCTAGTAAGTATCATTTGTTTAGTTTTTTCACTAGAGAATTTAAAGCCTGTTTTGGAACACCATGTTTCTAGGGTATGTAGTGTGTTTTGTATGAGTCCTTGTGCTGTAGTAACATCTGAAAATGTATTGTAGATAAGCAAGTCGTCAGCGAACAAACAGTAAGATACTTCATTGGGGATACAGTTCATGATGGAGTTTATGGCAATGTTAAATAGCGTTGTGCTGAGTACACCTCCTTGAGGCACTCCATTTTCCTGGGGAAACGCATCTGACAAAGTTGCACCTACCCTAACTCGGAATGTTCTCTGGGAAAGATAATTTATCAGGAAATTAATAATATTTCCTTCAACACCCCAATTTTTAAGTTGCGAGATAATTAGTCTTCTCCAGACCGTATCGTACGCCTTCTCTAGATCAAGTGATACTGCCAGTACAGACTTCTTCTGAAGGAATGCATTTAAAATGTCACTCTCCACTTTTGCTAGGTGATGCATTGTAGAATGCTTTGGTCTAAAGCCACACTGAAAGGGAGACAGTAAGTTTCTGCTTTCGAGGAACCAGAGCAGCCTGTTATTAATCATTTTCTCTACGGTCTTGCAGATGCAACTTGTTAATGAAATTGGTCTAAAACTAGAGGGGTGTTTTTTATCTTTCCCAGGTTTGTGTACTGGAATAACGATAGCTTCATTCAAAGATATAGGATAGGTACCGCTCATGAACATATCATTAAACAGGCCAAGAAGGACTGATAGGCCATGTTTGGGTAGATTTTGTATCATGTCATAGGTAATTTGGTCTGGTCCAGGAGCAGTTAGCCTTACTTTGGCTAAGACTTGTTCCAGTTCTTGTAAGGTGAATATGTCGTTCAAAGGGTGATCTTGTGGAACTGTAGAAATAGTGGTGTGGTCAGTACGTCTCTTATGGTCTAAGAATATTTGAGTATAATGATCGTCACTGGATATTTTACTGAAGTGTCTTCCTAGAATATTAGTGATAGTCAGTTGGTTGGTTATCATTTTGTCGTTGTGTTCAAGTCCCGTAATTGGAGCACGATATTTTTTATGATTAATTTGGTTGATTTTATTCCAAATTTCAGATGTGGAAGTGTGTCTGGTAATGTTCGATACGTAATCTACCCAACATTTTTTCTTACTCTGCTTTATAGTCCACTGCGCCTTAGCCTTCTTTTGTTTGTAAGCCTGTAAGTTAATGAATGATGGTTCCCTTCGGAATAAACGAAGTGCATCTCTTCGGTCTCTTACAGCTGTTTTACAGTCATCATTCCACCAAGGGACGGGGGATCTTTTGTATGTTTGTGAAGTCTTGGGAATACTAACTTCAGCAGCTTGAAGCATAATAGAGGTAAATTCGTCTAAAGAATGTACGTTTGAGGCGTTAAGTGAGTTAGTAATGAACGTTTGGTAAGAGAACCAGTCTGCTTTTTTGGTGTTAAAACGAGGAGTTGTTCTGAAGAGAGGTGTTTGGTCATTGATTGAAATATGAATTGGAAAATGATCGCTGCCATGAGAGTCCTCATTGACCTGCCAGGAAAGGCGAGTTAGTAAGCTAAGGGTACATAGAGAAACGTCAATGTTTGTAAATGTTCCTGTCCTTGTGCAGAGGTGTGTTGGAGTGTTAGTGTTTAGTGCGATCAGGTCAAAAAATTCAAAGATATTTTGGAGCTGTGCTCCTTTACTGTTTGTCGATGGTGAATTCCACATTGTGCTTAAAGCGTTAACGTCACCTAGGAAAAGAATTGGTGGTGGTAGTTGGGTCAGTAGGTCTTGAATTTCGTGTACGTCTAGTGGTTCACTTGGTGGAAGATAAATGGAACATATTGTGACTCTGAAAGGCAGGTGTACTGACACTGCTACTGCTTGGAGTGTTGTTCGTAGCGGGATAGGCTCACTGTATATGGCATTATTGACATACACAGCTACCCCTCCACAGGTTCTACCTCCCAATAAGTAATCTAGTCTATAATCTGTAAAACTGTTTAGGCTGACGCTCTTATCAGGTGTTAAGTGTGTTTCCTGAAGAACTACAACAAGAGGCTTTTTTTCATTTAACAAATATTTAAGATTAGCGATATGTGTTTGAACACCATTTATGTTCCATTGGAGTATAGTCATTGCTGGTTCGGATGGCATTGAGAAAGATAAAAAGAAAATAAATAAATAAACGGTAAAGTAAATACTTTTTAATACCATTGTTAGATATTGTGTGTTTCCTTAGTTGATTGATATGATATGCAAGATTATAGATAAAGTGCTCAGATCACTAATTTGAATTAAATATATATATATATATATATATATATATATATATATATATATATATATATATATATGTGAAAATTAATTTATATGTATAGGTATGTACATATTTTCTGTACATAAAATATAAAAATTTGTTATTCCAAGAAAACGCTTTTGAGTTATTTACCTCCACAAGTAGAAAATGGACCTGATTGAATCCACCTACCATATAGCCCCTTCCAAATATTTGCTGTCCCAAATGTGACCGATTGGATGCTGAGGATTTGTTTGCTCTTCTAGCTTTGAGCTTCAATATGACCCACAAATACATCAGCTCGCCGTTCTGGTTGACGGCTAGTTATATTCCACATTTAGCATCAGAACTCTAATTACACGAATCGTACATCCGTTAATTATCAGTTTAACCGTCTCTGACAGAGGGTTTTGCTGTTTGCACACGTGCCAGTAATGAAACCTCCAAAATAGGATTCTGTGTTTGTCCTGATAGCAACAAGAACACCATGAGATACTGATGTTTAACCCTTTCCCTATCGAGAGTGGCACATGGCGAAAGATTCTCCTCCACGGTATGCTCATCCTCCGGCCCTCTGTACGGGATATTTTTCCCACTCTCACTCATAGCGCCTTGACTTTGAGCGATCTTCTCGCCGACTCAAAATTCGCTTTTTATAATTATGATTTTTATTTTGTTCACTATTATTTTTATTAATCTTGAACTAATTTTGAGGTTGATTTTTTTTAAAGTTGAAAAGAATCGTATAAAAGAAAGTTATATCGTATGCGTGTAACAAAAATGCTGTTTACAATTTTTCCTATATGTTATGAGTAATAAATAAGTGAAATATACAGGGTGTCCCACATTGAGATGTCATAACTTTAAGGGTTTATTCTGCACTTGATTTGTAGTTCAGGGGCGCAGAAATGAGCGTCCTAGCTCAACATGTAGCAGAGCTATTCAAACATTTGTCTATTCTCAAAACTACTGGGGTTTTTCATGAAAAACTGTGTTTTCCGGAATTCTGGTTAAAGTATCATAAATGACAACCATATTTTTAGAATCTACATTAAATTTCCAATAAGAAACACCCATTATTGCAATGTTGTCTTGTAAATTAAAAGCTATACTAAGAGCCATATAGGTGTGAACTATTGTTATTAGTGTTTTCTTAAATCATTCAATATTTTCTTAATCAGCTCTTTGTAGACTTAGGGGTTTGCCTCCGCCTCAAAAGTTGCCTTATTTAATAAGCTTTAAAATGGTTCCTTGTTGTTTTAGAAAAAAAATTATTTAAGTCTACTTTTTTCTGATTTCTAAGTCAAAACCAATAAATTTGCTTAAGCGTGAAGAAGCCATTCTGAACACATTGTTTAATTTCACAAGATTATGGTGATGTACCATCCTTCCCACACTCGGTACACACACTTTTTTCTCTGATTAAGGATTAGGAGACACCTTGGAAAGAGTGAACGATGGTAGAAGAACATTTTGGAAATAATCAGAATTATTGTTAACATAATAAATGCAGATGCTTTTCATGCTTTGAGGGTCTTGTTTTATTGAAAAATGTATTGTATATTTTCATTACTTTGAAAACTATAAGGAAATCTTAGTACGCGGCAGGGGCATTTGGAAAGTTTACTAAATTATTTACAAAAACAGTCCCTTGCTATTTCAGATAGTGCGATCTCAAGCTGCGGAATCTGTGCTTAAAATTTCTTAAGTTATGGTTTCGCTGAGTTTGTTATTAAAACATGGTTCGTAAAATTAGAGCATTAGGTTTTTATTATCTGGTATTTGGAATTTTCGTTTAGAGTTGACAACAGTTAGTTTTCTTCGGATATTGTCTTGAATGTGGCCATTAAAGCGCCTGAAGTCTCGTTTTTCATTGGAAAATGTTATTGTTTGATTTTTAAAAAATGAAATTAGTTGCTGTAACGTTTTCACTAAAATAGGAAGAAGTTTGAAAATATGATATTGAAGGTTTCTATTCCAAGGTTCACAAATCGCACAAGGGATGAGAACCCATTTTCAGTCGAAATTCATTCAGAATAAAATAATTCTATTCATTATTCGGCATATAATGCCGGAAATTATTTATTTGTATTCATTATTGAATAAAAATGATTTATTTGAATGAAAATTGTAATAGAATAAAAACAGAGTTTGGCAAAAATCCATTGCAGAAAGCTCCGAAAGTTGCCCAGTGATGAGTTCAGTGACTCTGAAGTAAATATGAGAGACCACAAGTAAGCATAAGGTGGTAAGTAATACTGATTTACCCGGAATGAATATATTGAGCCTTTAATAATTATGATAGACCGGAAGTAAGTCATAAATGAATCGGAAGTATCCTTAATTTACGATGAATTAATATTTGAATCAATGATTAAATTCTTATTCAATAAACATTTATTGTGGATGATAACTTAATCAGAGAATAAATTTTTATGGAATAAAAATTTATTTGAATGATTATTGAATAAGAAATTTATTTACTAATGCCCAACTCCTATAAGAACCTTATAACAAATCGCTAAGGTGACGCAGTTCCTGCGAGCCGGAGTTAATAAAAAAAGTTTTTATTTCCTAACGTTTTACAGAATATATTTTGTAATACAATGATATAAGTATATGTTCGTTAACCAGCAGAATCCGCCCGCCGGAACATGGCTTTGGAGCAAAATTCGCACGAAAAAACATCGTTCTGCTTACTTCATATGCTTGCAAGTACTTCTTTTATAGGCTTCTTGGCCTAGGAAAATTAATGAAGCCATTTTTAAGGCGATAGCTTTAACTGTTTTCGAGAAAATTGGAAAAATATTTGTTGAATAACGTTTTTGGTTTGGGTAATTAGAATCATGGCATTCAGTTGAACCATTTTCTGAATGTTCGAATTTCATCAAAACTAATATGTTGAAAGTTTGGTTACGTTTGGAGTTAAGGAAGGGTTAAAATAAAATATTTTATTAACAGACATGCAAAAATTTTGGTAACCTTGTATACTTTCCTTAATATCTCGAAAACGGTTGAGAATCTTGGTAAGGGGAAGGTTACTACTCGAAAGCTTACTAAATGCTCTACAAAAAAGGTTCTGAAGAAAGTTTTGATCAGGCGATGTCTAAGTTTTGAATTGATTTCGTTTATTCGAACGGTTCTTTTTGTCTGTTTTTATTACCTACTTGTTATTTTTTAATTTCTTATAGTTGGATAATGTATTTGACAATAAAACAGGTTAAGTGAAATAAGAAAAAGAATTTATTGTTAGAAAAATAGCTTTCCAAGAGAGAGATTCAAAGACCTTGACTATATTCAACTTCCTCTATTCGGGAGCCTTTCTGGGGTTGGCCGACCCATACAGGTAAAATCATAAATCAAGACCTTTCAAGAAATGTGGAACCAAAATAATACCTGTTTCTATTTTAATCTTTCCAAATGAGACTAGGGATAAGAACGGAACCGCGCTAAGATGATGCATTTATTGCGAGTCGAACGTTTTTGTTTGTCAAATCAGGGCTAACTAATATATTTGTTTTTATTCCATTCTTTCAATAAATAATTTTTAAAATCATTATAAGGCATTGTTTGTTTCCTTAATTGATTTTATAATTTAGCCCCTAAAATATTCGATTAAATTCAAGCCTGGTGATAGCAGGGGAGTTTTAATCACTTTTGGGCAATTATGAAAACACCATTCTTTGATCTATCATTGCGGTATATTTGGGATATATATATAAAAATCAGCTATTTGTTTATCTGTTAGTTCCTTATATAATTTCACACCGTTTGACTAAACTTGGCACACAGATAGGTCTTGATACGGGGAGTGTCATAGGCTAGGGAAAATCGTCTCCCAGGTGTCTGTCTTTATGTTTGTTCCTTATACAAATCCACACCGTTTGGCCGATTTTGACCAAACTTGGCACACAGATAGGTCTTGATACGGGGAGTGTCAAAGGCTAGGGAAAATCGTCTCCCAGGTGTCTGTCTTCATGTTTGTTCCTTATACAAATCCACACCGTTAGGCCGATTTTGAAGAAACTTGGCACACAGGTAGGTCTTGTTACGGGCATTGTCATAGGCTAGGGAAAATCGTCTCCCAGCTTTCTGTCTTTATGTTAGTGCCTTATACAAATCCACACCGTTAGGCCGATTTTTTAAGTAGTCTGAGAATGCTCGAATCAGAACGTTTTTTACTTGAGGCTTATGAACCGATTTCTATGTAGTGTAGAAGAGACCCGTGTTGCAACTTTCGTTGGGTCAATATGTTGGCGAGGCCGTTTTACTTCGGCCTTGATGCAAAGGAGGGTCAAAGTCCCCTTATTGATTACAAACTTCCACAAGCGAAACAAGAATTTTTTTACTCGCATTCAGCTCTGTCAACAACCTCTCTTGATCTTGATAATCGATCCTCGCTGCGGATTACGGGCATATCATGATTCATATTTTTCTAGATACTTAAGAATTATTTCGATATGAACTATTATGAGCTGTAATATGTATAAATCATAAATGTAAGATAAAACAATGCCGCATGATGTAAATATATTGAGTGTATTTTCTACTAACGGAAGATATGCTTAATACACATAATAAAATCCTATGAGTTTAATTGTGCATCTTAGAATAGGTTATATTCAAAAGTAGAATAACATTTGTTGTACAATGACTAACCCACTATAAATAAGAGTCTGAATACTGAATACTGAATGCATAAACATAACTTTTTTATTTATTTGAAATCTGTACAAATTATATAGTGTACAATGATCAGGTTTGTTTGTACAGATATGATATGTAAATATTAATCAAAACGGAAAAAATTAAAATAAAATAAAATAAGTACAAAATTTGGAAGAAGCCAACCATTGCTGGTACTTCACTAGTTGTTAACTAAATAGTTCAATGATTCCAGAGGGATCAGGTAGGTAACTTTTCTCGGGTCCACTGTCTCTTAAGCCGCCTGGGAGGATTTTACGGGTGGGATTGTGAAGATAAGGATTGACCTTCAGGCTTAGGATGGTGAGACAATTTGGAAAGGAACATTTGGAATCGGGTTTTAGCGAGGTCAAGGACAAATGAGATGTTAAGGTCAAGTGGGGTTAAGGGGTTTTGTTGGATACATAGAAAGGTGCGTTGACAATTTCTGTTGATGTTAGATGTTTTTGCAGGTCACCAGAGTTCAAGTCCGTATGTCCACATGGGTCGAATGATTGTTTTGTATATCGTAAGTTCGTTCTGCATCGATAATTTAGATGAAGGTCCAAGGAGTCGTCTAAGTAGTCCGTATCATTTGTTCAGTCTTTTCAGTCTTATAAACCTAACTACGTCAGACATTAAGCCTATTTTAAACTAAAATAAATGAAGAAAAGCCAAAAAGTTATTTAGTGAAGATATTAAATGAAGTATGCATATTACTAATAATTTACATTTAATATAGAAATGATGGAAAAGTGAAAAAAAAAAGTTTTCTAAATAAATGAAAAAAAAGGGGAATATGTACATATATAAATATATCCTTTGCAATCCTTTGTTTTATATATATATATGTTGTTATTTTATTTTTTCCCCTCAATATTAGTGTACCATTTTATTGATTGTTAAAGTGTTTAATAATGTTTGAATAATAAAAATTAAGTACAATAGGGAAGATATCATTTATGCTTATTTTGTTCTTAATACTTGTGTTATGATTTGTTCAGTAAATTGGTCTGGTTGAGTTTGCTTAATATTTAATCTATCAAATACTAAGAAAGAAAGATTTTATTTTTGAATACAGAATATAATAGCGGTAAATGCGAGCGTTCAACTCTAAGCTATATTGTTAAATTTTTAAGAGTTTTATAAGAAAGGGAATATTGAAAACAAAATAAATAGATGGTATTGATGGAATGGGTTCCGAGTCAAGTAGCATAAAGGGAAAAGGGACAGGCTAGTTCCGCGACCTATTTCAATATATTTAATATCAAAGAAGCATGTTTCTACCCTCACGTAATTATTTTATTAAGTCTTCTTTTCCAATCAATGTATTTTTTGTTATGATCTTGTTGTGTGGAGTATTCTTGTTTTATTCTCAGCTCCACCACTAATCCATCAATTATATTGAGGGGTGATCAAAATCAAAGTCATTTCCTACAATTTCTGGATAACAAATAAAAATATTTTTCAATTCCTTATGTCACAAGTTCTATATGGGAATATGTCGAAATATCCAAAAGAAAACAAAATGGCGGCGCTGTGTCTGAAAAACAGAAACCCACTTTTTTCACAGGCGACAATTTTAAGTCAAGAACAAAAAAATAAATATATTTTGAAGGAAAAAGCTAAAATATAGTAAAGTGCGTTGGATTTTTTAAAAAATATTAATTTTGTCAATAGTGGTGAACAATTCTTCATTTCCTATTAGAGAATCTGTCGAAAATCAGTCATAAAATCGTTATAATTTATTCAATCAAAAAATTCCTATATACCTCAAAGGAAAACCATTAGGAAGCTGCAGTTAAAATTTGAGGTTGATCGGGTGAAAATTGAAGGCGCTAGCGTGTCGACCGATTTCAAAAACATAGTTTTGAGAAAATCGAATTTAAAGTTTAGTGTACTAAAATGTACATTTTTTTCCTTTTTACATTGTTTTGTGTGTAATTTCTTGTAATAAACAAACACAAAAAAAATGGTTTCTAATGTTGAAATATTTCGGAACTTAAGTTGAATTTTTGGCACACTCTTGGATACCATTTTTGATTAGTTAAGGAGGCATTTAAGCCTAAAAAAAGAAAATTGTAAAAATAAAGTTACAAGGTAGTATTATCCCTTAACCCATTCAAGACCGATTGCATACCGTGTGTGCAATTTATTTCCGAGGCTATAGGACGGCCTGCACACCGTGTCTGCAATAACAGTAATGAGTAATTATCGGAGTTATTCTGAGTAAACTAATCGTCGAAATATGATTTTTCTTGGAGAAATGAAATATGTAAGGGTTAAATTTTGATCAATATCTGTTGCGGAGTGAGCCGAGTAAGTTGAGGATAGGCAGTGTTTTTTATCCTCCTCCCTAGCTCTGTAGTTTGTCATTTAAAATTAATCAAGACTTCATAGCGTTGGCTCTAGTGAAATATTTTAGTTTCATTTAGGTTTACAATTAGTGACATAAAGACATTCATATGGAAACCGACCGAGCTAAATTAGAGGGGTGGGGGTTGACAGAACTAAATTGAAAGACAATGCGAAGAAGGATTTTCAGAAAAGGTTATTTGAATGGATCAAAATATCGAAACTGAAAGAAGACCGACAAACAATGATGTTTAGAATGTCTCATCACACTCCATAAACCAGTTCGAAAAAGACTGAATATGAAGATTAAAAGAAGAATAAAAGAAGATATTTATCAAAAAGAAAATAAATATTTATTCGTTTGATAATGAAAATGTCAACTATAAGAGGGATATATTTTATTTCATGTTTGTGAGATAGCCTTTATGCCTTGTATAATCAGTCCAGGCAACGAATGCTTAGAAACAGCTATAGATGGAAATTTTTGGAACACAATTTTTGGCTTCGTAACTTTGTTTGGGCTGGATAGGAGGTTAACGTATCAAAAGTCCTCTCCCCTAGCCTTTGTGCTTTGTGTTTTTTCCCCAAAATGACAGACTTTCAAGAGCGGATATTTCGAAAAATAAAGATATCTCGAAAAACTTTATTGAATAGAACTTGTAGGAAATTTAATCAGCTTTCATTTGTTATAGAATAGTCATGTCGCTAGGACGCAGGGTTTCCGAGATATAAGTGAAAACCCGAATAATGGGATCTCTAACCCCCCCCTCCCCCCGGCACAAAGGCTACGGGCGAGGACTTTTAATCCTATCCAGCCCAAACAAAGTTACGAAGTCAAAAATTGACAAAAATTTCCATCTATAACTGTTCGTTGCCTGGACTAAATGGTACAAATAAGATAAGGAAACAGTTTTTAATATTTTACACAGTACTAGCAGAATCATAAGTTGTAAAACATATTCTCGCCGTTAGAAATACAAAATTAGATAAATAACGTCCGACTCGCAGAAACTGTCGCGTCATCTTAGCGCGATTCCGTCCATATCCTTAGTGTCATTAGCAAAGGAGTACAAGCAGTTATTGGTAGGTTTTGATCACTCGTTGAAAATATAAAATGACATCTCAAAGAGAAAGAAGATTTATGCTACCACAACAGGAAACAGAGTATTCTAAGCGAAAATGACTCCCTCCACCTTCTCTACGTTCGCCATGGGAAACACAATTACGTTTCTCATTTTCATACCCTATTTTATTATAATACTAATTTTACTATTAAATGCAAAAAAAAAAAAAAAAATAACCAATTACAGCGTTAGGTAAACAGTGACACGACTCCGTTTAAAAGAACAAAATTAAAAATTTTGAAGTTTTAAGCACTTATTTCTCGGATTGACATCGCCCCTTCGAATATTACATTAATGGTCACCTTCCACTTACCACGATTTCCCCACCGCTTTTAAAAAAATTATATACGAAAAATATACGAAAATCCCAAAACTTTTCATGCCTGTTAATGAAATATTTCATTTCTAGTACTCTAAACGGAACAAAAATTTATCTTTCTTAGGTTAGATGAATATCAAACGTCTGGAACAAGTTTACCTGAATCTCCAAACTGAAAATTAGTTTAGAAAAGTAGGTGTTTCAATGTTTGTCGTATCCTGCTGCAGTCGATACTCGATCCCGCATCCCCCCCATGAGAATCTGAGGTGTTAGCCTCAGAATCATGGGGAGACCCGTTTTTGGTAGATTTTCAGAATTCAAGAACTGTCTGTCAACAAGGCCAATTGGGGCTCCCCTTCGATGTCCGCGGGTAAATAGATCTTTCTTGACTACACTCAGTTTAAACATTTTTAAATCTGGCAAAAAAGTCCAAACCCCGAGTCCTACCAAGCATACCATTAAAAAAATAAAGGCTCTGTCTCCAGAGGATTGCAATGAAAGGCGCCATTTATACTGGCCATGCGCACGATGAATAAATTTCGTCGGATCCTGTGCCTTGAGATATGGTTTGTATGGGTTTCGCCGTTGAGTGGGAAAAGTTCGAGCAAATTGTGTGAAGTTTTGATGATCTTGTTCAAAGAGCTCAACTTCGCACCGCCATTCTCTCGTAAACTCTATCTCGTAAAATTATATTGGCATGCATAAGATCTAGATATCCTAATATTCGATCGTCCTAAACTTTTATTGAAGCTGCAAACAACACTAAAACTGAATTTGAAAAAAAAAATGTTTTAATTAATTAAATTAAGTAAAATATATCAGTCTGGATTTGATATTAAATGAACAAGTTCCTTTAATGATAATTTTGAATCTTTGGTTAGTATGTTTGAAAGATATTAGCAACCAACTTGTTATTTGTTTTATGCGAATTAAGGAGAATAACCATTAAGTTTTGTTATATTTAAAATACAATTATCGTTAAAACTCATACGTATTTTTTTTCTTACGGCGCGGCCCATCGACATCGGAATATCAAATTTTTACAATTAGGAGGTCCGTATAAACAGTGTAGTGAGTTTTTTGCTCGCGAAAAGAGACGTCAAATGGCGTGAAAGATGTAAAATTAAGGTTCAATAAATGGATTTAATTTTCAATTCTATTTTTATAGACTTTCTGCCTTCTATACATAAGTGTATAAAGTTTGTTAATAAATTTTGTTGACCCGAGTTATGTGCTTATGGTCAAAAAATACTTTGCTGAATACAGGTAATTTCTTCGACCGAGTAATTTTTTTTTTAAGAAAATCAGAGTGGCCTGCACAGCATCCATACAACTCCACAACACACAGCCCGTCTTTTCTCACGGGCGATAGTCTGCAGGCAGCACTTTTTATTCTAGAACGAAAACTAAAATTATTTCGGAAGAAGAAGGTTAAATCTAGTAAAGTACGTAAGAGTTTTAAGGAATATTAACTTTTTAGAAAATGGTGAAGAATTATTCATTATTAAAAAATCCGTCGAAAATCGGCCATAAAGTCGTTATAATTCAATGAACCGGAAAATTCCTACGTACTTTACCGTACTTTTCCGTACTACGTACGGAAAATATCATTAAGAAGCTGCAGCTAAAATTTGAAGCTGATCCGGCAAAAATTGAAGACGCCTGAGCATCGCCCGATTTGAAAAACATAGTTTTGAAAAAACTACTTTAAAGTTAAATGTTCAAATTTTCCTATTTAATTTTTTCATACTTTCTTGTGATAAAGATAAAAAAAAAAATGGGGTTTACTATTGAAATGTATTGAAGGAGAACCAAAAAAAAAAAAATTAACAATTAAAAAGGGATTAATCAAAGCTCACTCAAAAATTTATCTTAAAATCAGCATCGAGTTCACTCGGCATCGGGATTTCACTTGGAAAATTGTTTTTTATGCCTATTTAAAAAAAATTGTTTTCGCATAAAAACTCTTGGACACCATTTTTGATTAGTTAAGGAAGAATGTTAGCCCATAAAAAAAAATTGTAAAAGGTAGTATTACCCCTTAAGAGGCACTAAACTTGGTGTGAAGAATATATGAGAGGATTTTATTAAATAAATTGTTTTTTTTTTTTGTTTATTATTATTTATTTTATTTTTTTGGTGCTTCGACTATTTTCATTGGCCTTCCGAGTGGTATTTTTATATGATAAAATATAAAAAATATGAATCACTATGAGAAATTGAAATTTATATGTAAATCAAATCCAATCAATACTTACTCTTCTGCAACTTCAATACTGCACTAGCTAGAAATTTAACTTTTTCTCGATCATATGGTATCATAGATATCATTGATTCTTGGGTTGTATAATATGATTGATTCTTAGATTTTAAGGTATATATTTAGTAAGATGTTCTTGGACATTATGATGTCATAAAGGATCGTACATAACAGCACACATTATTCGACAAGAACATAGAATGTGCGCATTCATTTTATCATTTTTAAATAAAAAGAGTATGCGGGAGCATAAACGACGATGTTCAAGTGATAGAAAATTAGAAAAAAGTCACAGGAACTGCGTCATCTTAGCGCGTTTCCGTTCTTACTTTCAGTCTTATTTAGAAAACTTGGAATAGAAAAGGTTAATATTCTGTTTTGTTATTTCGTGAAAAATGTGGACATCCGCTGCAAAAACTTCTGAATGAAAAGCGAGATACACGCACCACAATAAACAGGAAACAGGCAGTAGCCAAGCGGTTATTGCTCGCTCCTTCTGCCTTACTTCCGCAATTACAACAACAATAAAAACACGCTTATCGTTTATTTATTGTAATGAAAATATCCTAACTAAAAGGAAAAACAATTAATAGCACAAGCAAACAGATTCAAAAACTGCTAAAAATAATGAAACCATCTATTAAAAATAGGTCATAATGAATGAATGAATGAATAAAGATGTTTATTTTACATATAACAAGAATATTGAAAAATAATGGATACATAAATATTATTTAAATAATAATTCTAAACATGAGTATAGAGTAATTCTAAACAAGAAATTTTTATCTCTGCATCTATTCATTACAAATATAAAAGCAAAGAAATAAAAAAAACAAAGTAAGCACTAACAAAAAAAATAAATAAAAAAGAATCCTCTTTAATGATTAACAAATCATCTTTAGGCAAAGGTCAGGGATGACCGTCATGACGAGGTCTGTCCAATGAATATCTTTCAGTCTTGAGTACATACAATTTTAAAAATTTGTTTTGATGCTTATTTATTAAGTATGTTTGTGTATTTGTGTTCCATATGTTTTTGTTACTTGTGTGAGTGTTAACTTCGTCTGAAGTTACTAAATGCTCTACAAAAAAGGTTCTGACGAACTTTTTAATTAGGCGATGCCAATCGGAGAAATAAGTGCTTAAAACATTAAAGTAATTGATTTCGTTTATTCGAACGGTTTTTTTTGTCTGTTTTTATTCCTTTTTGGTTTGGGTACTTAGAATCATGGGATTCAGTTGAAACATTTTCTGCATGTTCTACTTTCATTAAAACTAATATGTTGAAATTTTGGTTACGTTTGGAGTTAAGGAAGGGTTAGAATAAAATATTTTATTACAGACATAAAAAGTTTTGGTAGCTTTGTATACTTTCCTTAATATCTCGGAAACGGTTGGTAAACGGAAGATTACCATTAGAAAGCTTAATAAATGCTCTACAAAAAAGGTTCTGAGGAAAGTTTTGATTAGGCGATGTCAATCGGAGAAATAAGTGCTTAAAGCTTTAAAGTAATTGATTTCGCTTATTCGAACTGTTCTTTTTTTCTATTTTTATTCCTTGTTATTTTTTAATTGTTTATTGTTGGATAATGTATTTGAAAATAAAACAGGTTAAGTAAAATAAGAAAAACAATTTAATGTTTGAGGTATGGATTTCAAGAAATAGCTTTTCAACTGCCTAGCGGGGGCCTTCCTAGGGTTGGCCGACCCATCCAGGTAAGATCATAAATCAAGGCCTTTCTAGAAATGTGGACCCAAAATAACAACTGCTTCTATTTTAATCATTCCAAATGAGACTAGGGATAAGAACGGAACCGCGCTAAGATGATGCAGTTCCTGCGAGTCGGACTTTTTTATTTGAAGTGTCATTGGTTCGTAAGTGTATTTGATTGCGTTTCACACATAGCTTCAGGAAGTCCTCTGTCGTCAGGATGATTTATAAACAAATTAAAATAGTATCAATGCCACAGTAATGTTCAGTTTTAGTATATTTACAAATTTAATTATCACAACATTTATTATCCACGGTCATAAAATCGTTATAATTAAGAACATTCTACCTATTTTACTAGGAAATATCATTAGGAAGTTGCGGTTAAAATTTGAAGTTATCGGGTGAAAATTGAAGGTGCTAGCGTATCACCCGATTTCATAAACATAGTTTCAAGGAAATCGATTTCATTGTTTAATGTACTGAAAAGTTTCTTTTATTTTCATAATTTCCTGTAATAAAGATAAAAAAAAAGGTTTTAATTTTAAAATGTTTCGGGTTGTTGAGAAATCGAATTTTTAGCACATTTAAAAATTGTTTCACCACATAAACGCTTTTTGATTAGTTAAGGAAGCATTTAAGTCAATAAAAAAATATTTTAGTTAAAGGTAGTATTTCCCCTAATAGATACATAACCCCAGAACGTCCTAATTGAAACGGGCGCAGAGGCTAGAGGTCAACATGTGTCAGGTTGTAAGGAGTTAGCGGATCAAAGGGTAATGATTAATTGTAACAAGAGATGGGAACAGTAGACTGTCTTCTCTCCTATCCGATCATCCAGGCGTCCACTCCTAGCCGCTGTTATGTTCCAAGCATGTCCTGTCATGTTCCTCCTCTTGTCATCCCAAGTCCTTAGCATATTACCCTCTGATCCGTAACACCCTTCGTGTCTATTGTCTATCCGAGACATATGCCCACCCACCTCCCACTGTCTACACGTCTCCACGATCTATTCCTATTCTACCTTTGAACATTGTAGACTCCAGTTCCTCTCTATCTCACAGGTATTCAGGTATATGTCAATGACATTTTTTCTTGCTTCAATCTTTATTTTGCCATTCTCACTTATTTATTGAAATATTTTGTATGATCATTATATTATAGGAATGCAATGCAATACAAATAATGTCGGGCTGTCCTCCTCAAGGGAGCTCACCACGGTAAGGCATATGGTAAAACAGAAGGAGAGCGTCCTATTTCTTTCAAATTTTGCACTATAACGTATTTTGATGCACTAAACACGAATCCGTCTAAAGAAAGTTACTCTCAACTAGGAAAGAAGTTATTAAGCACTTAAGTTCACTGTTATGAAGGTCATAAAAGTTGGCGTAACACAGCGTATTAAAAAACATGCATATTAAGAAGAATGACTAGGACGACTTTTGGGCAGACGTGCTACGCGTTTCCGCTCGCTCAAGAAGATATCAAAACTCTAGTCAATCAAATCGGTGTTATGGATAGAGTTCGGATGTTATGGAGGTTATAAATAGGTTATCAACATTTCAAATGAGAGTTCATTGTTTCCCAATGTTAGATGTCTGCGCGTGCGCTTGTTTACAAATACGCTGTTTACACCAAATTTAACCTCAATAAAAGTGAACTCTAGTGATTAATAACTTCTTTCCTAGTTGAGAGCTACTTTTAGCGCGGTTCCTCCCTCCCCCATAGGGAGGAACCCCGCTTATAAGGTTGATACAATGAAACGATCCGAAAGTGCCGACTAGAAAATTTCGCGTTTCAGAACCCCTAGAGACCGAAAATAACGGTGGTTCAAATTTGTATATATATATATATCTATGTGTATATTTATTTATATATATATATATATATATATATATATATATATATATATATACATATATATATATATATATATATATATATATATATATATATTTGTTTCCCTAATGGTCCGATTGTGATGAAATTTGGTACAAAAATCCGTCGTCCAATTTGAAAGGTCAAGTTCGTTAACCAGCAAAATCCGCGTACTGGAAGATGGCGTTTGGGGCGAAATTTGCGCAAAAAAAATCGTAACGCTTACGTTTTTGAGTTCATAAGCTTCTAAGTACTCGTTTTATATGATTCCTGGGCTAGGAAAACGAATGAAACTATTTTCAAGGCGATAGCTTTAACCGTTTTCGAGAAAATTGGAAAAATATTTTTTGAATACCGTTTTTGGTTTGGGTACTTAGAATCATGGGATTCAGTTGAAACATTTTCTGCATGTTCTACTTTCATCAAAACTAATATGTTGAAATTTTGGTTACGTTTGGAGTTAAGGAAGGGTTAGAATAAAATATTTTCTTAACAGACATAAAAAGTTTTCGTAACTTTGTTTACTTTCCTTAATATCTCGAAAAAGGTTGAGAATCTTGGTAAACAGAAGAATACCATTAGAAAGCTTATTAAATGCTCTAAAAAAAGGTTCTAATGAAAGTTTTGATTAGGCGATGTCAATCGGAGAAATAAGAGCTTAAAACTTTAAAGTAATTGATTTCGCTTATTCGAACTGTTCTTTTTGTCTGTTTTTTATTCCTTGTTATTTTTTAATTGCTTATTGTTGGATAATGTATTTGAAAATAAAACAGGTTAAGAAAAATAAGAAAAACAATTTAATGTTAGAGATATGGATTTCCAAGATATATAGCTTTTCAACTGCCTAGCGTCCTTCCTAGGGAGGGTTCTTTGTCTTTGATTTTGGTACTTAGAATTATGGGATACAGTTGAAACATTTTCTGCATGTTTGAGTTTCATCAACACTAATATGTTGAAATTTTTGTTACGTTTAGAGTAAAGGAAGGGTTAGAATAAAATATTTTATTAAAAGACAAAAAAAATTTTGGTAACTTTGTATAATTTCGTTAGTATCTCGAAAACCGTTGACAATCTTGTGAAGCGGAAGATTACCATTCGGAAGCTTACTAAATGCTCTACAAAAAAGGTTCTGAAGAAAGTTTTAATTAGGCGATGTCAATCGGAGAAAAAAGTGCTTAAAGCTTTAAATTAATTGATTTCGTTTATTCCAATGGTTCTTTTTGTCTGTTTTATTTCTTGTTATTTTTTAATTGCTTATAGTTGGATAATGTATTTGACAATAAAACTGGTTAAGTAAAATAACAAAAACAATTTATTGTTAGAAATATAGATTTCCAAGATTCCAAGACCTTGTCACTAGCGGGTCAGTTTCTAGTGTAGCCGACCCTTCCAGGTAAGATTGTAAATCATGACCTTTCAAGACTTTACTACTCACAGGAATGGCGTTAGTGACCTTAAGAGTTGACACGCCATTATAATAATTAATTTTTAAAAAAAGACTGGTGGAACCAAAATAATAACTGCTTCTATTTTAATCTTTCCAAATTAGACTAGGGATATGAACGGAACCGCGCTAAGATGATGCAGTCCTGCGAGACGGACTTTTTTTTTTTAAAACGGATTCGTGTTTAGTGTATCAAAATAAGTTATAGTGCAAAATTTGAAAAACATCGGTGCTGAGGACGCCCTCCTTCAGTTTTACCAGACATATTGTGCTGCCCGTTGTTTTCTCTTTTCAGAGTACTACCTTCCAATAATCCAGGAGTCTTCTTATCGATATTCGCTTGGGTTAAGGCTGGTATCCTTTGTGTCACCAAAGTACCTAAAGTACATATGATCCAGCGGTTCACAGTCACGGATGTTGTGTATCGGCGTCTCTTCTTCTGCTCCACACCATCTGCAGATTGGGGAGTTGACTATCTTCATCCTATGAAGGTGCTTGTTCAGTTTGCAATGTCCTGTAATTATTCTAATAGCTTCCCGAAGTTCTGCTCTGTTAAGGAGCTTCAGCTCTTTCCTCGGTTCTCCAGAAGGCTTTTGAGTAAAGTATTTAGTGTGCCTTAGAGTTTGGATTTCCCACAGGTTTTGTTACTTCCTATGTAGCCATTGGCAAATTGTCCGTTTGAACAATGAAAGTGCGGCTATGCAAAAAAGAGCAGGGTCTATTGGCGTCGTAGCGGCACCTCTTTCTGCAAGTAGGTCCATCCTTTCATTGCCAGGAATTCCATTGTGCCTAGGTGTCCAGTAAATCACGACAATTTTCCTATCCTTGGCCAATTCTTGAATTAAAAATGATCATAAACTAAGGTTCAGCGGTTCAGTTAATATTTTTTTCATATTTAATTCTGTAGTAATAACCCAATCTCAGACGGTAGCGGATCACATTGGGCGCCAGTAATAACACAGGTCTGCGAACAAAAAGCTCCATGAAATTTTTTTTTGTTTCCCATGCTGAAACCAAAGACAATATCTAAAAAAATCCATCACATCCTTCCTTTAGCAAAACCTATCGCTTGTGTTGTTATATAGCATTAAACCTCAAATTTGGCAGTTTGTGTCAGTTGATGAGTTACATCTTAAACGTAAAAAAATAGAAACTAATAGTATATTTTTTGTGATATCACATATTAATATTTTAGAAGTTTACTGCTTGAATGCATTTTACAAATTTAGATGCTAAAAAATAACCACCATGCTGACTTACATTTAGAGTGGCTTACATAGAATAAAGGCAAAGATTGTGGTTAACTTAGTAATTTACAAGGCAATGTAGATTTTTAGAGGCTATTAAAACGAATTTTGTTTAACAAGTACCCTTTTTAATACGTGTATATTTTTTTTATTTTTCGTTTTATGAGGGTAACGAAGAAAAGGATAAAACTAAAATCGAAAATTAATCAAGGACACACATTTGACTTCGAAAATGTACTTCTGGAAGATTTCATTTCATCGTTCTTTAGTTAGGGCACAAATGGTATGCATATAGTTGATTCGCTCATAAAGTGGTGTCTGTAAACGTTAAACATGTAGATTACCAACCAAAGGTTATTAGTGAGAAGTTTAGGCTTTTAAAATATATACGACCTTTCGCTATTTCAAAAAAATGAACATTAATCTTACATATTTTTTCATCAAGCAACGAAAAGTCTGCGGAATAAATGTAGAAATTGTTTAAATTCAATCAGGGATTGAGTACTAGGATGTGTCTTTGATCAAAGCTGTATTGAAGATTGAGGATGCTTCGTGAATGGTGGACCAATCAAAGGACTAACACACCTTGCCAATATCTCTGCACAATAGGTACTTGAAGGCCTACTATTGACAGGCACAAGATTAAGTGGACAAATCACTACACGTGTACGGGCTCTTCAATTGACATACGTTAGATGTGACTGTTTTCATTTATTTTAGTATATAACAAGAAAAACAATAAACAGAAGGCAAAAATCTGCTTCGCTCTATTTTAAAACTATAAGAAACATTAAAAACTGCAATATAAAGTCATTTTTTTAAACACATTTAAAACTCACTATTATGTTATAATCGTTGATTTAGTATGCCCCCTTTAAAAAAAAAAAAATCAGTCCCGTAACAGGCCACAAGGGCCCAGAGGGGCCGATACTGTAGAGGTATCTGATTCTTGACCGTGCGGCACACTAGGGAGATAGTGTGGTCAACACTATGCTCCGGCCGCCTGATTTTCCCCTTGGCCGCTTCGACTGCAAGAGTCATTAGCACCCAAGGTACCCATTATTAATTAAATTAATTAAAGGCTGGGTGAGCCTAGGGACGATCTGGGACCCCAAATCCAACCCTCGAACAGCAGCACTAGAAGAAAAAATCTTTAGTGCGCGCTCGGGTTTTGAACCTGGTCCTCCAGTTCATTAGTCGAGTGCTCTACCACTGAGCTAGCCTCGCCCCCTATGCCCCTTTTTAGGAGCAGCTTAATAAACGACAAAATGATGGAATTACATTAAAAAACATATTTAAAACCCTTGAATAAAAATCTTTTTGGTCTTCCACATAATCCAAACTACAATTTATTTTTTGAAACTGGCATAGAACCAATATATCTTTTATTAACTCTTAAATTTTATTTTAATGATAATAGGTTTATAAAAATGATCAGTGATCCAGAAGAAGATTGCCTTTTAAGCTATACTAACTCCTAATTTCATAAAATGTATTCTGGTAAAAAGAAAACAATTACTTCCACAGGTACCACACAATAAATAAAGCCTGGGTCAATCAGGAGATTATAATAAGCAGGTTCTACAATAAATAAAGCCTTGGTCAATCAGCAGATTATAATAAGCAGGTTCTACAATAAATAAAGCCTTGGTCAATCAGCAGATTATAATAAGCAGGTTCTACAATAAATAAAGCCTTGGTCAATCAGCAGATTATAATCGATAGTTGTATGGCTAAAATCAATAAGCTTTAGACATAAAAAAGAAAACATATAAAACTCTTTATGAAAAAAATTGTGCTATAGTAGTGGCAAATAAGAATGTCTTGTTCCGATGTAAGGTTTGAATGAGTAATACCTGAATATTCACAAAAATCAAATGATTATACACAAAAAGAAAAAAAAAAAAAAATTAAAATATAGAATACAAATTTGTTCACATTATAATTTCAGAATTAAAATTTATTTACGAACAAATTCACAAAGTAAATTATCCATTTTTGCGTATAAGCGATAAGGTGATATTACCAAGGAGATTGAAAGTGATATTAGGAAGAATATAGAAGGTAGTATTAGGAAGGGTATTGAAGTTAGTATTAGGAAGGGTATAGAAGGTAGTACGTGTATTAGGAAGGGTATTGAAGTTAGTATTAGGAAGGGTATAGGAGGTAGTATTCTGAAGGGTATAGAAGGTAGTATTAAGAAGGATATTAAAGGTAGTATTAGGGAGGATATTGAAGTAGGTATTAGGAAGGATATAGAAGTTAGTATTAGGAAGAATTTTGAAGTTGGCATTTGGAAGGGTAAAGGAGGTTGTATTAGGAAGGATATTAAAGATTGAATTAGGGAGGATGTAGACGGTAGTATTAGGAAGGATATTGAAGGTGGTATTAGGGAGGATGTAGAAGGTAGTATTAGGAAGGATATTAAAGTTGATATTAGGAAGGATATATACGGTAGTATTAGGAATGGCATAGAAGTTAGTATTAGGAAGGATATCAAAGGCGGTATTAGGAAGGATATAGAAGGTAGTATTAGGAAGGATATGAAGTTGGTATTAGGAAGGGTATAGAAAGTAGTATTAAGAAGGGTATTGACGGTGGTGTAAGGAAGGATATTGACGGTGGTATTAGGAGGAATATTGAAGTTGGTATTAGTATGAACCTGGATGGTTTTCTCATGGGTACGTTTCCATGTTATAAGTGAAAAATTCCAGATGTTCTTCCTTGCCTAAGCAGTTTGAGTAGAAGATAAGGAATACTGAGTGAGCTTTATCTTTGCTGGAAGAAGAAGAAGAATATTCCAATAATGTAATCCGAAACCCTCAAGAAAAGTACATTATCCAGGATTGGGAAGGAATTGGAAGTTTTTCTTCATAGAAGAGATCACAACTTTCCTTCTCGAAGTTTCGATGACAATTGCTCCAGGAGCTCGGAAGGAATATTTTTCCTGAATCTTTCTAAACGAGTAAATCATTTTATTTTTATTATTTTCCGCAACGACGCCTTAAATCAAAACAACAATATACTATAATGGAAAATTAAAATGTTTTAGCGTATATGTGCTATTGAGTCATTTTTAAATATCATTTTACCAAATTTCCTTTTCTTTTCCTCCACATTAAAAAATTAATTAACAGACATTCCAAAAATCAATTCAATAAATTTTCGAAAGAATGATTAGCAGGCTGTGTGTATAGCAACCCAATAGACTTGGGCAGCAATCTTTATTTGTTTGTTTATTGAATAAAGCTTTTCTCTTTTAGCACGGGTCTTCCCTCTCTACATAGAGAGGAAACACAGTTATGAGATTGACTTCATAAAGTGCCGACAAAGAAATTTTATGTTTTATTAAATGCATGCAGGAAAGTGACGTGATCAAATGATATAGATATGCAAACCTCAATTGAAGGCCTCAGTTCCAAAGGTGACTAACCCACAATTAGAACAAACTGTGAAAATTGGAGTTAAAGTTAGGAAGAATCTGAAAAAAATTAGTGTTTTTGACAGAAATGATTATAATGGATTAATAAAATCATTTCTGTCACCAACACTAATTTTTTTCAGATATTTCTTTAACTCCAATTTGCTCAGTTTGTTCTAATTGTGGGTTACTCACATTTGGCACTGAGCCCTTCAATTATAGATATATTATTTTTCATAACTCTTATATCTTCTATAGTCATAGTCCGTGAAACATGTACAGTAGAACTTGGATAATTCGAACCTCTAGGGACTGATAAAAAAGTTCGAATTGTCCAAAATTCGAATTACAAAAGTTTTTTAAAATAGCGGGGTAAAAAAATCGAATTTCATATTTTCACATTTTTTAATTTGAAAAAATATATACATTTTATTTAAACAATAACAAACATTTCATAAATTGATGACGACGTACATATCTAATAAATAATTTATCAAAAAAGTAAAAATAAAAGTCTATTGTTTTGAAAAGTCTTTTTCATGGGCAAGAATTTTTTCTTTATTTTTCAGGTAAGTTGATAAAGTGTTAGGAGGAATTCCAAAGTGCTCGGCAATTTCAGATTTTTTCTTTATTCTTTTAATAACTTCTAGGCTTCGACATCTTAAATCTACAACTCACTGAACTGCACTATACACCAGAAATTCAAGGCAACAATACAACAGATCTGGGCGCTGACTGACTTATAACTGAATAAGAAATGAAGATGGGAGGGATGGTTGGAGGGAATTCTAGGATAAAACGACAGGATGGAACTATAACAAGCCCTGGAAGGGAGGAAGCGCGACCCACCACTTCGCAGAACTCTTAGAGTCAAAGAACTAGACTATGAGACCGCCGCGCTTCTTGTCCCGGCGTCTCCCCTACATCCGTATCTTATTATCCTTCTTAACTGAGGGGAGAATATCTTCACAAGATCGACCGCCTCTCTGTCACTTCCCATTGGAGGTAAATACTCGTAAAAAATTCGAATTATCCAAAATTTTATTCGAATTAACCACGATTTTTTTACATTGTTTATGCCCTAAATTCTAGGGACCGAGAGAAATATTCGAATTAAAGACGATTTCGAATTGTTGGAATTATCCATGTTCCACTGTATTTATTTTTCCAGTAATTATGTATTTTGTCAATACCTTTGTTCCCGCCTGACAGTAGTTCAATCATGTTGCATGGTAAATCAAAGGCTTTTTTTTTTTTTTTTTTTTTTTTTTTTTTTTTTTTTTTTTTTTCTTACGGCGCATCTACAACTTGGCCATTAGCGCCGGGCTATCTATAGGTTGCCACCCTTTTATAATGCCAACAGCACGTGGTCGGTCACCCATTCAGGTACTGACCACGCCCGACGTTGCTTAACTTCGGTGATCTACGGGAACCGGTGTATTCAACGTGGCTATGGCCGTTGGCCAAAAGATATATTATTTCTCTCAAAAGATGTTCAGTTCAGGTGAGTTTTATTAACAATGAAGAGTTAAAAATCATTCCAGTCCCGTTATGAGGTTACGTCGGTGAGCCGTAAATGGCCTATTCTCGAACGGTATAGGACAAATTCGCCTTTTTTTTATATAGCTAAAAATACTCTTTAAGACAGAATTGGCCTGAAAGAAGTTTTTAGATCTTTACTAGAAACTATGAAATTAGTGATCTATTACTGTAGTTTTGTTTGCCAAAATGAACAAGGAATAAAATGAGATCATTGAGGTTTCATCTATGAATGATTATTGAAACATTCTTCATTCACTCCACCAACCAGGATACAAATCATTGAAAATGATCGTTGAAACAAGTGTTTTAGTTGGATACCAGGACAGTATCAGGTACGGAAAAGCCAAAATTGCATTATCTTGGCGTGTTTCTATAACATTTTTCTTTTTTCTTTCTTTCTTTTTTTTTTCTCTCTCTCTGACTTCCATTAATTGCGTTATAAGGATCTAGGAACATACGTGTTTGTTTGGCTTTTTATGCAAAATCAACAAGTAAATGACTAAATTAATCAGAAGTAATTACCCGATTAGAATTAATTACAAATAAAATACCTTAAAAAAATTATTTTCGGGTGAACTTTAAAGATTTCAAGGTCAATGAGGGTCGTCTCGCAGTTATTCAATTGAGCTTATATTTTGTACAGATCCTTATTTTGTTGATTGGAACAAGATAGGGGAGGGGGTGGGAGGTAAACTTTTGGAATGTAGAAAAATTAGGGCCACCGGTCCTCCCCGCGGTCTAGTGGCTAACGCCTTAGATATGCGGTAGATGGTGGGTTCGATTCCCACCGGTGGCAGGAATTTTCTCATCTCACGGCTAATAGCCTACGACGATGCGCTACCCTAATATATATATATATATATATATATACATATATATATATATATATATATATATATATATATATATATATATATACATATATATATATATACATATATATATATATATATATATATATATATATATATATATATATAGCATTTCCAAGTCAACTGTAACCTTTTACAAATCAAATGCCACCCTTTCCAAGTCATCAGCAACCCTTTCCAAATCAGTTGAAACCCTTTCCAAAACAAGTGTAACGCTTTAATACACAATTGTTACCCTTTTTATTTCAATTGTAACCGTTTCTATTTCAATTGTCACCCTTAAAAATTTCAGGGAGCGAAAGTGTTATCACAATTTTGAAAAAAAAAAAATCTTTTTTAACAGTTAAATCAGAATTCTATCTATAAAATTGTTTTCAAATAGTTATTTAAAAATTTTATTTGAATTTCTATAGGCTAGAATTTTTTTTATAAAAATTCTCTTGACATTTTTAAATAAAAGTTTTGCTAATAAATAATTTTTTTTTTTTTTTAAACACCCTTCATTATGACTGAAAAATGATTGATTTTCGAAAATTGTATTCATTTCATTTTCATTCGTTTAATGTTTTGTCCCAATAATAGTTTTAAAATTAAAAAAAAAAAAAAAAAATTAAAAATAATATACCAAGAAATTTCATTTGAAATGGACACGGTTACAATTGAAATAAAAAGGGTGACAATTGAGTTGTAAAACGTGACATTTGTTTTGGAAAGGGTTTTAACTCATTTGGAAAGGGTTACATTTGAATTGGAAAGGGTTTTAACTCATTTGGAAAGGGTTACATTTGAATTGGAAAGGGTTTTAACTCATTTGGAAAGGGTTACATTTGAATTGGAAAGGGTTGCTGATGACTTGGAAAGGGTGGCATTTGATTTGTAAAAGGTTACAGTTGATTTGGAAAAGGTTCAAATAGACTTGGAAATGCTATATATTTGAACCTCTGTTGTTTTTTTAATTAGAAGGTAGGGAGATAACGTGTTAAAAGGTGGTTTACTTTCTGCAGAGCAGTTATTTCCAGCTCTGAACTGGTTAGAAGAAGTGTTGCATTAAGTGCTTTAGAAAGATTGTTGATTCGATTGTTTGAAAACATAGATAAATACGGACGGGAAGTCTTCGCCATTTTTTTCAGAAAGGTCACAAGAAATGGCCACATTAGAGTTCGAAGAATTGATTGATTTATCTAGGAATGTTTTTTATTTAAGTTATTTAAAGCGTCAATATTCGCCACTTTAATAAATCGAATGCTCTTTTAGCCACATACCTTGGATAAAATAAATTAAAAATGTTCGGATCTTTTAAATTAATAGTAAGTTGGCAAGTGGATGCCAACATAATAAATAATATATATATATATATATATATATATATATATATATATATATATATATACATATATACATATATATATATATATATATATATACCCGAAAAGGTGTTGTACCTCTGACCATATTGTACCTTTGACCACCGAGGCTGTGGCGGCATGTAGCAACATTTTATAAATTTTGGTGTAATTAGTGTTTAGCTCCTTCACTAGAGGGCTTGTGTAACCTACTTTGGATTATTCAAGTCAAAGAGGATTCTTGCTAAAAATACTTATCCATTTCTATAATAAAAATGTAAGGTGATTGATTGATGACGGTTTGCGTCATAATATTTTTTGTATAATGTATTTTTAGATGGAAATCATTTGAAAAAGTAGCTATTACAATAAGAAACATGGTGTAGCCTCTGAAATTGATTCATCTTAACCCTAAAATTTTTAGCATACTTTTTAATTTTCACTAGCAGGGTGTTGTACCTCTGACCACGACTATTTGTTGTTCCTTTGACCTGGTCAATGGTACAACACACCCGAGTATTTTTTTTATAATTCAACTTTTATGTTCTTCTGCTACAAATTTAAAAAAATAATTAATATTACTATAACATATTTAGTCGCAGAGATCTGTGGTATTAAATATGCAATGTTTAAGATCCAATATTTGAAAAAAACAAACTTTAAGTGACATGTTTACGAGAGAAGATGAAAATTTGTATGATATTGATGTTGAAGACATTGTGGCTAAACTTCCAGCTTGACAGTTAAAACGTTTATCGGTTGGACTGGATTTTTCATCATATCAAGCATAATATAATATCAATAATAGTTTTTTTATGATGCTTACATCCTTGTCCTGTATTTATTAAACTTACAATTAATTACAATATTACTGAATAAAATTTTTTTTCTGGACTGCTGTATTGTTTTTACGTGGTCAGAGGTACAACACCCCATGGTCAAAGTTACAACTACATGTTGTACCTTTGACCACTGTACGATTATTTAAAAAAAAAATAATAAAAAATATTAAATGTAAAGCTAGAACCTTGAAAAAAAAAAAATACATTGAAAGCCGTTAAGATTTGGAGGCTGTAGCCTTTTTTGAAACGCGAAAGGTCGTTTGGCCCCATCTGATTTTGATGAAACATGGTACAAAAATATTCTGTCTAATTTGAAAGGTCAAGTTCGTCAACCAGCAGAATCCGTCAACCGGAACATGGTTTATGGAGCGAAATTCACGCGAAAAAATCCTAACGCTTACGTTTTCGAGCTCAACGATTGAACCCATTTTTAAGGCCTTTTTTGAGAAATTTGGAATAAAATGTTCTTCAAACAGATTTTTGGTTTGGGCACTTAGAATCGTAGGATTTAATTGAAATATTTTCTGTATGTTTGAAATTCATCGAAATTACATTTGGAGATAAAAAAAGTATTCATTCATTCCTTTGGTGAGCTTTGAATGAGTATATTTTAGGATGTGATATTTTTTGTCCTGTTCTGTTGTAAGGGAGATTTTATTCCATGCTTTCCGAACCACATTACGAATTATATTGATATAGTCTAAGATGACACACTTCCGTCGAGTGAAAGTCAGCATCCGTATCCCACAGTAACACTTTGCTGACTTTACCAAGAGATACTGTTGAATACATACTGAGACACTGATTAATTAAATGACAGATATTGTAATAATAATTCGTAGAAATGGTTTATATTATGCTAGAAAAGCGGAAATTGTTTCGCCATAAATTTAATTCAGCTCTGTTCTGGGAATGCCGCATTTATTTCCCAGAGCTTCTCCATTTAATGGACATGTAAATAAGGAACCTAGAATATTTAGCCATGGGGATTTCAAAGAAAAGAGCGAAAGGGAAATAAAATAGGGTATTTCATCAAACGCAGACGGATCAAAGGAACAGTTTCCGCAACTCCAGGCTAATCCTAAGCCCTGCTCTACTTGTCTCACTGACGTTTATTGAGGTTTACCATCAACACTTCAATTGCCTTTGTAATTTTTTTTTTTTTTTTTAATGCGGCCTAAGCTTCTATATCTATTAGCGAAAGGGCATCCACAGGTTCCTGTTCCTTCTGCTTGACCGGGGGATTTATTTACAGACCTCTTCGCTGATAACTACTAAACTATCACGTGTAGGACTCGAATCTTCATCTCTAGATCGGGAGTCCAGCACGCAATCAATTCCGCCGAGAGACGACTCTGGTAAAGCAGTGATTAAAAAAAAGTGACATTTTATTAGAGATAGTAGAACGTAACTTTAGGTTTGAAATTACCCTCATTCACTTATCGGATATATGCATATACCTAAAAAATCGGAAGAAATTTGATATATATATATATATATATATATATATATATATATATTATTAGGAGATACAATGCACATACAATTGTTACTATTATTCTAAAATACAATTGGTCAACTTAACAATTGGGTGTCTCCTTCACCCTCGTCATTTAGGCTTGAAAACAACACAAGCCTAGTTACTGGGAGACCTAAGTTAATAAGATGTCCTTGTTAGTCTTTTTTTTAAATTTATTTATTTATTTATTATCAAGACTTTCATAACGCAGATGACTCGCTCGATAATTACAAATCGGTTCTTATATTTAAACAGTTATTGTAATTTCTTATTGATATTTCATATAAAGTAAAAACATTAATTTACAATAAAAGTATTTTACAAATTAATATAACAGTTATAAGTATGTACACTATTATATATATTAAAACAGATTATTACTCATCAGTCTTAAGAGTACCTCATGACGAATATAAAAAGGCACAAAAATAATAAAATATAATAATATACAAAAAATAAGCCTTACAAATCAGTTTATCTGATAATATAATGATATACAATAATATAAAACTGAAATTTATATAATAATTACAAATATAACCAGATAGGTAAAAAAATATAAAGAAAAATTAAAAGAAAAGACTACTTACAATAAAAATGATCAATATAATAATAAGAAATTAATGCAGCGTTCTGAACCCAAACACATCACCCACTAGACCAGAGCACTCGATGGAGTTATTAACGTGGTGCAGTCAAATATAACAATCCCAGACATAACCACATCCCAATATATGTATATACAAATATGAAAATCCGTTGTTTTCGTGATCTGAAACATGAAATTTTGTTGTCTGCACTTCCGGATGGCGTCATGAGGTGAACCTCGTAAGCTGGATTTCTCCCTCCCTGTAGCTACGAAGGAAACGCCCTATAACTCCTACTGCATCTCCATGAAGAGAAATCGGATGCGTCATGCACCCACCGAGGGGAGACAGTACACGAGGATTTATTTTTAAACGTGACTTGATCGAAAGGTTTCCATAAGTCCTACTTCTATCTCACATATCCAAAAATATTCTAGTGGAGAGTTATTACTAACCACGTCAATAATATCGTGCCAAAGATGGTTTGGAAGCGGATATAAATTGGATGAGAAATCGGACAAGACGGAGATGGAGTGTTAGGAAAGTAGGAAGAAGAGAAGAAGGGGGAGTGGGAGAAGGCTGCTTTAGGTATGAGGATCGATTTGGTTCAGGGAGGGCAGTGCTGACCCCCCGCTAGCTAGGAGCTGACCCTCCGCTAGCTAGGAGCTGACCCCCAGCTAGCTAGGAAGCTTGCGGCTTGAGTCATCTCTAGACTGGAATTAGATCATGGTTAAGGTCATTCCAACATAGAACCCCGGCGTTCTACCAGAAATTTTCGGGACTTTTCACTGGTTCATCAGTTCTTCACGCAGTAAGACTGGAACTAGTGTTTGGAATATTATATTTCAAACATCTTCTACACCAGTACACAGAAATATAATTAATACTAACAAGGGGAGTGCACGACATGTTCCTCATCGATTCAAATGGAAATGTTTGTATGTGTAGTACTTAACTAGGAAAAGGTCCTGAAAGCAAGAAAACGCACTTTTCGAGCGTTCGCCTGAAAAAAAATGTTGAAAATTTTCCTGGTGTGGTCTTAATACGTTCCGAAGAAACAATTAATATGATCCCCGGTCGCCCGGTAGGTAGCATTGTGTTCTCATAACAGAAAGGTCGCTGGAACGAATCTCGTCTTGTATTATTTTATTTTTTTTTGTATAATTTTTATTTTTGTTCTTAAGAATATTTTTATAACATTAATAAATGATTATTAAAGTTTTTTTTAACGGTTTGAATTTAAATTTTAACATTTTGTTCCATATATTAAAAGAAAATTCGAATGGTATAAATTTTTCATATTTCCAAGAGTTGATAGTTGTGAATCTTGATAAAGACAAATGACGAATGCGAACCTTACACTAAATTATTATTATCTACAGTTAATACATGGAGGATTAAAGGCATATAAACAACAAAAATATCCTTTGAGTTCATTATAAGTTGAAAGAATTAAGATAAAACCTTATTTTCAATGACGATATTAAGAGGTTCTATTAAATCGAGAGAACGCGCTTCTCAAGCATTGTTCTGGAAACAGTAAAAGGAAAATTTTAACAAAGAAGATGGATACAATCTTAGCAAATTATGGCATCCGGTGATTAAACCTAGGGAAAAAAGAAGAAGCGAAATTCAGCCAATCAACGTTCCAGATGGAACCCACCAACCAGGTTCAAGCAAGACTGGGACCAACCAATCAGGGACATGGACGAGCAGACTACGCCCGCGGAGGAATACAACGACAGGTATTTCTACAGGGGAACTAGAAGAACATCCTCCTTCTCAGACTAAGCCCTGAGGAATCTGGCAGTAGGACTAGCGAAACGTCGGCAAAGAAGTTTGTGACACATTCAATACCGTGGAAGCCTACGAGTTAAATTAAAAAGTACAAGGAATATTTATAACTTTTACTGTGTAACCATGCGTAATGTATTCCACTTGTTTCGCTTCCTTTTCATGTGGTTCATAATCATCAGAATTTTCACAATCCGCCGGAAAAATTCATTCTAAAAAAAAATATTTTTGTCAGCTTCACTTATACGAGTAGCTAATCTTCATCACTAATTAATTTTTTTCAACAATCATTTGCACAGAGTTGTGAAACATTTCTTTATTTGTCTTTATTAAGACTCACACCTGTCAACTCTTGGACATATAAAACATTTTTGCATTCGAATATTCTTTTAATGTATGGAACAAAATGTTAAAAATTAAATTCCAACAGCTAAACAATTTTTTAATAATTATTTATTACTGTTATAAAATATTCGTAAGAATAAAAATAAAAATTATACAAAAATGAATTAAAAAAAAAAAATTAATACAAGTCGACTTTCGATCCGGCGATCTTTATCTTTTGAGAGTACAACGCTACCAACCGGGCTACTGGGGACCATATTAGTAGTTTCTTCGGAACGTGTTAAGAACTCCAGGTAAATTTTCAACACTTTTTTTCAGGCGAACACTTGAGAAGTGCGCTTTCTCGCTTTAACAGGACCTTTTCCTAGTTAAGTAATACACATACAAAATTTTTCGTTTGATTTGGTGAGGGGCACGTCGCGCACTCACCTTGTTAGCTGCTCTTATTTTGGAAGTTCCAAATGTAGTAAGATAAAGAGACAAACTTTATTATAATATTTAAGAACTAAAATATGTGCGCGAATTCTAATATCCAGAGGTATAGTTCTCTAGGTTCAGTAAGAGTAACGAAGCCTATAACTTATTTGTACCTAAAAGCCAAATGAATAGCCATTACAAATGGAATCTGTTACGACATAACACTTTCTACAGATATATATTTGTATATATATATATATATATATATATGTATATATATATATATTATATATATATATATAAATATATACATATATAGGGAGAGAGAGGGAGAGACAGAGAGGAAGACGGACCGAGTGGCAAAGAGAGAAACACACATAAATTTTAACGGGGTTCATTTTTGGTATCTAGTTGAGACAATGGAGGAATATTTGAAGATTTTTTTTTCTCAATAACTACATAGCTGCACACCTTCGGAAAATGCTAATACTATTCGTATAAAGAATGTTTGTCTCTATACAGGTCAGATATCCAAAATTGTTAGTGTCTTCATTACTAGTTACGTTAAAATAAAATAACTGAATTGATAAAATTCAATGAGCAGAACGAAAACTTAAATAATAATAATTTGCTTATCTAATATTCTCTCGAATTAGATTTTCCTGACTCAGATATCGGTATCTTAAAAATTTAGAAATTCAACTGCACAATCAGAGGTCATCAATTTTTAAACAAATTCAGTTTTCTTCTCCCCTGTCTGCAGGAGTAATAGTTTTCATTTTTTTTTTTTTTGTATATACCGGGTGTTTATAACCAATCGTGCCCATATTTAAAATAGTGCTTAAAAGCGGTTTTTTCTGTGGAAGATACAATCTAATGAGTTTTTCTATAAGAAAATATTTTACGTCCACTATATAAATCAACGCATTCAAATTTACTGATGAAACAGAATTATAGAAGTTAATAAATATAAGAATTTATTTTTCCAAAAAAAAATTGAAAACCTATGTGAAACATTGTCAATTTACTCATAATGAAAATATCAGATTTTGAAAAATATCTAGCACGTTTTAGGAGGTTATATATATATATATATATATATATATATATATATATATATATATATATATATACACAAACCACTTGTCCACCTCCTGAAACGTGCTAGATATTTTTCAAAATCTGATATTTTCATTATGAGTAAATAGACAATGTTTCACATAGGTTTTCAATTTTTTTTTTTTTGAAAAATAAATTCTTAATAATAATAAAATCGTTGTGTCTGTCATTCCATACTTTGTACATCCGAAATTTAAAGGTCACATTCACTATCATCCAATATATATATATATTGGATGATAGTGAATGTGACCTTTTAATTTCGGAAGTACAAAGTATGGAATGACAGACACAGTGATTTTAAAAATATTCTTAAAGGCATTAAACATGCAAGGTAAGATATTTTTATTAACTAAACATTTAAAATATTAATTTTTTTAAATTCATATTTTAATTAAAAAACGTATATTGGAGTATGCGATGACGGACACTATAGGAAATTACCGTCCAGCCGCTGTGTATCGTAACCGGTGCACCTTACTGCTAAACGCACGGTCGCTCAGTCGTTCTGTCGCTCATCGCTCATCACTCGTATCGTACCCGAGGCCTTAGTCCTGATGAAGGGTTAACATTCTTGCCAACAAAACAAATTTTTGTGTGTACATTTAGTTTTAATAAAAATTATGATCGAATCTCTGACAATCGCCACTTTAGATAACATATTCCCTCTACACGCTTCCGTTTAGTATCAGCACGATCTGACGATCGCGTGTTGCACAGGATAGATCGTCCCTCTATCCATTCATAATCTGTGGGTCATCACAAGAGAATCAATCATACTCTATACCTGGACACACGTGTGAGTTAGTATATTGAAGCTGAGAAGTTTAGTCTGCAAAAATTGCAGATGACTTGGTATGACAAGACAGGCAACAAACTAAGGGGGCAAATAAAGGAAGAACTGTAGTATATATACTATATATACGTATTTATATATATATATATATATATATATATATATATATATATATATATATATATATATATATGAATCAGTCCCGTAACAGGCCACAAGGGTCCAGAGGGGCAGATACTGTTGAGGTATCTGATTGTTGACCATACGGCACACTAGGGAGATAGTGTGGTCAATACTATGCTCCGGAATATATATATATATATATATATATATATATATATATAGTATATAATATTTTCTCACTCTAAAGGATATGACAAAAGACAAATTAATTCAACAATTTTTGTAAAATATCGATTGCTCACAGACTGAAAGAATTCAATATGGTTAAAAGTATTGCTCATATCCCTCGTGCCATTAGTAATGGAATAGAAGCAGTTATTGATAGAGTATGATCTTTCGTTAAAAACATAAAATCAAATTTCAAAGAGAAGGAACTTTATGACGCAACAACACGAAACTTACATTATCCTGTAAGTTTTCTTCTAGTATTCTTCTACTAGAATAATAATTTTACTTATAAATGAAATTTAAAACAATCAATTAAAAAGTGAGTAAAAAAGACAAAAAGTCCGTCTCGCAGGAACTGCATCATCTTAGCGCGGTTCCATTCATATCCCTAGTCTAATTTGGAAAGATTAAAATAGAAGCAGTTATTATTTTGGTTCCACCAGTCTTTTTTTTTAAAATTAATTATTATGATGGCGTGTCAACCCTTAAGGTCACTAACGCCATTCCTGTGAGTAGTAAAGTCTTGAAAGGTCATGATTTACAATCTTACCTGGAAGGGTCCGCTACACTAGAAACAGACCCGCTAGTGACAAGGTCTTGGAATCTTGGAAATCTATATTTCTAACAATAAATTGTTTTTGTTATTTTACTTAACCAGTTTTATTTTCAAATACATTATCCAACTATAAGCAATTAAAAAATAACAAGAAATAAAACAGACAAAAAGAACCATTGGAATAAACGAAATCAATTAATTTAAAGCTTTAAGCACTTTTTTCTCCGATTGACATCGCCTAATTAAAACTTTTGTCAGAACCTTTTTTGTAGAGCATTTAGTAAGCTTCCGAATGGTAATCTCCCGCTTCGCAAGATTGTCAACGGTTTTCGAGATAATAACGAAAACTTTGTATAATCAAAGTTACCAAAACCTTTTTTTGTCTGTTAATAAAATATTTTATTCTAACCCTTCCTTTACTCTAAACGTAACAAAAATTTCAACATATTAGTGTTGATGAAACTCCAACATGCAGAAAATGTTTCAACTGTATCCCATAATTCTAAGTACCAAGATCAAAGACAAAGAACCCTCCCTAGGAAGGACGCTAGGCAGTTGAAAAGCTATATATCTTGGAAATCCATATCTCTAACATTAAATTGTTTTTCTTATTTTTCTTAACCTGTTTTATTTTCAAATACATTATCCAACAATAAGCAATTAAAAAATAACAAGGAATAAAAAACAGACAAAAAGAACAGTTCGAATAAGCGAAATCAATTACTTTAAAGTTTTAAGCTCTTATTTCTCCGATTGACATCGCCTAATCAAAACTTTCATTAGAACCTTTTTTTTAGAGCATTTAATAAGCTTTCTAATGGTATTCTTCCGTTTACCAAGATTCTCAACCTTTTTCGAGACAATAATGAAAGTAAACAAAGCTACTAAAACTTTTTATGTCTGTTAATAAAATATTTTATTCTAACCCTTCCTTAACTCCAAACGTAACCAAAATTTCAACATATTAGTTTTGATGAAAGTAGAACATGCAGAAAATGTTTCAACTGAATCCCATGATTCTAAGTACCCAAACCAACAACGGTATTCAAAAAATATTTTTCCAATTTTCTCGAAAACGGTTAAAGCTATCGCCTTGAAAATGCGTTTTCCTAGCCCAGGAATCATATAAAACGAGTACTTAGAAGCTTATGAACTCAAAAACGTAAGCGTTACGATTTTTTTTGCGCGAATTTCGCCTCAAACGCCATCATCCAGTAGGCGGATTTTGCTGGTAAACGAACTTGACCTTTCAAATTGGACGAAGGATTTTTGTACCAAATTTCATTAAAATCGGACCATTCGTCTTCTACCTAGAGAGCGAACAGACAAATATAAATATATATATATATATATATATATATATATATATATATATATATATATATACAAATTTGAACCACCGTTATTTTCGGTCTCTAGGGGTTCTGAAACGCGAAATTTTATAGTCGGCACTTCCGGATTGTTTCATTGTATCAACCCTATAAGCGGGGTTCCTCCCTATGGGGGAGGGAGGAACCGCGCTAAAACAAAACTAACACTTTCGAAGTTGTATGCACTTGTTTCTTCGATTGACATCGGCCCCATCGAACATTGCACATTTTTTTAGAAAATTTAGTAAGCTTTGGAATGGTCACCTTCCACGTACGACCATTTCCCAGCCGAGAAATTTACGAAAATATACGAAGATCCGAAAATTTTTCATATCCATTAATAACATATTTTCGAATACTTTCTCAATTCCAAATATAACCAAAAATTAAATATCCTACTTTAGATGAATTTCAAACATGTAGCCCTCAAAATGGTTTCATCCGTCTTCCTATGTCAAGGAACCTGTAAAACGAGTACTTGCAGTCATATGAACTCGAAAACGACAGACTCTGCTTAACGAACTCTGCTCTGTTAACGAACATGACCTTTCAAGTTAGATGAAAGATTTCGGTACCGAATTACATCAAAATCGGACCATTCTTGAGCCTGTGATAGAGCGAACATATATATATATATATATATTTTTTTTTTTTGTGGGAGGAAAATCCTTCATGGACACCTGGCGAGGATAACCAGGTAGTGTCGGACTCCAACTGACTAAAAACCTCCCTCCCTTATTCTTCGCGACCATGATGGAAACCGCTTGCGCATTACTTCATCATGATAGCTGTCTAATTACCTTTGTTTGTTTATTTCCTTCAATTTCGTCTCCACGATTGTCCTGACCACGCTGTAGGAATAGTTTCATGCTGCCTCTGAAGTAAAGTCCCTCATCATATTGTCCATATCGAAAGTCTTGTGGGTAACTTTAGTATAGTCGTGCCTGATACTTGTCCACTTCGGGCATACAAAAAGCACATGCTCGACATCATCGACCTCTCCACAGTAGATGCATACTTCACTACTTGTTCTCTTCCGACAATGTAAATACTTTCTAAAGCATCCATGGCCGGATAAAGCTTGGAGTAAGGAAATAGTCAATCTCTCCGGATGGCCTTTTGATCCAGGTTCTTATATCTGGTATTAACTTGTACGTCCATCTTCCTTTGGTCCCACTTGCCCATCTTTCTTGCCAGCTAGCAAGGAGATCGCCTCGTGCACATTGTCTTTGAGTCCCGCTATATATATATACAAATTTTAACGATCGCTATTACTCTTTGTTTCCCCATTATGGTAATGTTTTAAAAATGACAATTATGTATTTTTATCAATATTTTGAACACTGTACTGTAGAATTCGTTTTCGAAGTACCATTCCCGATTCTGCTATGCATGATCTATCGAAGCTACTTGTAATTTTGTATAAATTGTAAGTCCTCTTTAATTTATCTTTAATAAAAAAACAAATGATAAATTTGTATTTATGGAATTACGACGAAAGGAAATATATCTCATTGTTTTTTAAAAAGAATCAATATATAAATTCTAAGTTGGACGAGTATAAGAGCAGAATTACATGAAATAAATTGTCAATTTAATGCCTTTAATGCCATAAATATATTAAAAGTTAATTAATATACTGCTGCTGCAGTCAGCTCATCTTTCCATAAAGTCTGCTGAATAAAGGAAGCTGCCCGCATTGAAAAATGTTAGCATTTCATGAATATGATAATGGAACTTTGAATAATAATACGAGCAAACTTATCCTATGTTTTCTTTACACTTTAATTAGTTCAGGGAAAATTTTCAGGTGGGTAAGAGTTCTCTAGGATTTCGCTCAAAGTTTCAAGAGACAATTAACCTTCTTCCTTTCTTATTATAAAAAGGGGATTCCTTAAAGAGGTTCCTTATTCAATATGTGAACATTCTAAAAAAATGTGCAATGTTCGATGGGGCCGATGTCAATCGAAGAAACAAGTGCATACAACTTCGAAAGTGTTAGTTTTGTTTTAGCGCGGTTCCTCCCTCCCCCATAGGGAGGAACCCCGCTTATAAGGTTGATACAATGAAACAATCCGGAAGTTCCGACTAGAAAATTTCGCGTTTCAGAACCCCTAGAAACCGAAAATAACGGTGGTTCAAATTTGTATGTATATATATATATATATATATATATATATATATATATATATATATATTTGTCTGTTCGCTCTGTAGCTCCCAGACGAATGGTCCGATTTTGATGAAATTTGGTACAAAAATCTTTCGTCTAATTTGAAAGGTCAAGTTCATTAACCAGCAAAATCCGCCTACTGGAAGATGGCGTTTGGGGCGAAATTCGCGCAAAAAAAATCGTAACGCTTACGTTTTTGAGTTCATAAGCTTGTATGTACTCCTTTTATATGCTTCTTGGGCTAGGAAAACGAATGAAACCATTATGCGATAGCTTTAACCGTTTTTGAGAAAATTGGAAAAATAGTTTTTGAATACCGTTTTTGGTTTGGGTACTTAGAATCATGGGATTCAGTTGAAACATTTTCTGCATGTTCTACTTTCATTAAAACTGATATGTTGAAATTTTAGTTACGTTTGGAGATAAGGAAGGGTTAGAATAAAATATTTTATTAACAGACATAAAAAGTTTTGGTAACTTTGTTTACTTTCCTTAATATCTGGAAAAAGGTTGAGAATCTTGTGAAGCGGATGATTACCATTCGAAAGCTTACTAAATGCTCTACAAAAAAGGTTCTGAAGAAAGTTTTAATTAGGCGATGTCAATCGGAGAAAAAAGTACTTAAAACTTTAAATTAATTGATTTTGTTTATTCGAACGGTTCTTTATGTCTGTTTTACTCCTTGTTATTTTTTAATTGCTTATAGTTGGATAATGTATTTGACAATAAAACTGGTTAAGTAAAATAACAAAAACAATTTATTGTTAGAAATATAGATTTCCAAGATTCCAAGACCTTGTAACTAGCGGGACCTAGTGTTAGCCGACCCTTCCAGGTAAGATCGTAAATCATGACCTTTCAAGACCTTTTAAGACTTTACTACACACAGGAATGGGGTTAGTGACCTTAAGGGTTGACACGCCATTATAATAATTAATTAAAAAAAAACTGGTGGAACCAAAATAATAACTGCTTCTATTTTAATCTTTCCAAATTAGACTAGGGATATGAACGGAACCGCGCTAAGATGATGCAGTTCCTGGGAGACGGAATTTTTTACTTGAAGTAACTTGAAGGAGTTCTCTAGGATTTCGCTCAATGTTTCAAGAGACAATTAACCTTCTTCCTTCCTTATTATAAAAATGGGATTCCTTAAAGAGGTTCCTTATTCAATATGTGAATATTAATTTTTTACTTGATGTACTGGAAGGAGTTCTCTAGGATTTCGCTCAAAGTTTCAAGAGACAATTAACCTTCTTCCTTCCTTATTATAAAAATGGGATTCCTTAAAGAGGTTCCTTATTCAATATGTGAACATTCATTTTTTACTTGAAGTACTGGAAGGAGTTCTCTAGGATTTCGCTCAAAGTTTCAAGAGACAATTAACCTTCTTCCTTCCTTATTATAAAAATGGGATTCCTTAAAGAGGTTCCTTATTCAATATGTGAACATTCATTTATTACTTAAAGTAACTGGAAGGAGTTGCTCCCAAAAATTGTTTAAAACATTAACGTATGTTACGACGTTTCGGTTCATCATGAGTAGGGAACGGATGTTCATGTATTTACATATTTTTTTCTGATTCTCAAATCGAAATTTTTGATGGAATTCTGAACGTTTTAAGTTATTTTATAGCATTTAAACAGGTTTTTATTTTACATATTTTGTCAAAAATCCATATTTTTCCATAAATACATATTTTGATATTCTTTTTATTTTGTAATTGAAAAAATAAAGGGGAAACCGAGAAAGAATGCTTTCCTCATTGAATCTAGATCACTGTGTCTTTTCTAATTGCAAGAAGCAAAGGTGGCTGGCAGCCACGCTTCCCCGGCGCTAAAGGATGATTTCGATGCAGAAAAATCACCAGACAAAAATGGTCGGTGAGTCCACCGCTGTATACTCCTCTTATGAGATCAGCAGTAATTTCACGTTACACAATTTAAAAATGCATTTTGTTGCATACAATCTTCCAAAATAATGTTCATCTTTAGATATTTTTAACTTATTTTTACCCCTTTTAAAATGAGCTCTTAATTTTTAATTATGATTTTTTTTTTCAAGATGTTATAGAGTTTTAATAATTTTGATCTTTATACTTTCAAGTTTTGTTCTTGCCATTTATAATAACAGAGTTCGTACTACTTATCTATGCTTTTCTTTTCAATATTTTGTAGTATTTTTGGTATTTTTTACTACATATTTTCAACTTTTTATTACATATTTCATTATAAATAGTTAAATATATATGTACATATTTTCGATTCACATCCGTTCCCTAATCATCAGGCATCGTATATTAAGTTGTATAAACGTATTTTGTAATTTTTAAATTTCATTTTAGACTTCATACATTTTGAGAGTGAACTTTAAATCACTTTGTTGATTGGACATACCAGTGGTAATATAACTTCAGGTTGGCCAACTTTGGTTGACTTCCGGCCAACTTCCTGTTCACTTCCAGTATCAAATAATCACTTCTGGGACACTAAAATATTCTCGGGGTCATTTCCGGCCGGTTCTAGGTGACATCTGAATACTTCTGGTTCACTTCCGGCTTATTTCAGGACACTATATTCATCCCTGGGTCACCCCGGATGGATAGGTGCAATTTTTGGGTACTACACCCATCTTACTTCCGGTCTCACATAATTACTTTAGGGTCACTTCCGGGTGAATCTGGATCACTCAAGGTTGGCTTTATGCGTACTACTTTATGGCTACTCACGGATCTGTCTGAGTCCGGAAGAGACTCAGACAGAAAAAAATTCCATTTGTGATTGAATGACTAAATAATAAATGAAAATATTATTCAGTATTTAGAATGAAATAATAGATTTATTCATTATTCTGAATGATTTTTGCGCAACACTACCGTATATTGAATGCAGCAATCAGGGATTGTGGTCAAAAGCTAGAAGTATGTAGATGCCAGAAACGTTCGGGACACAAAGAGAAAATAGTTTCGACAAATGTGCTTTAATGCTCCAAAAGCCGAAGGATCCTTTTCTCATAACTAAAGAAAATAATTTCTTGAAAGTTCTTTAAATCTGTATTTTCTATTATTGAGTGGTCCATACATATCAAAGCGATTTGTAAATCGATCCCATCACGAGCTCCTCCTTTTTCTGGAATCTGAACGTGTAACGACCCTGAAATCCGTTCGATTAGATTTATGACCGTACTCAGCTTTCTTATCATTCCAAGGGAAATTTTTCTTTTTTTTTTCTTACCGCCTTATTTTCCTTGGAATGATAATACGTTTCCAGCCATGTGTAAGCCATGAGTTGGTTTCATGTAATTTTTTTTACGAAGTTATGAATTTTGGTCCATATTTTTTTCAGTATTTATGTGTTTTCTGATTTCATCCTTCAGCCTTACAGATGGTGCCAATAGCTCGAAATCGCATTTTATGTGCCATCTTCTGAAAACATTTTGCGTAAATGAAGGCATGGAACTGGTTTGAACAAAGAGAAGACCGATTAACTGCCGATTTTCGATTCTATAATTACTACGGAAATAGGAAATACACTTTTCATAAATAGATTTCTTATCTTTGTCAGCTGAAAAGTCTTGATTCTTGTGTATTCCGAATCTTACAATGGAATCCAATATAATTCTGGGGGAATAGTGACGATTTATGACCACAATGTCTTCTTCTCCTGGAACCATCCTCACTTATTTATAAACCTCCTATCAAGTTTTCTTCAAGAATAAATCTGCAACACAGGTTCGCGACTTATGATGTCGATTTGTTCTCCGAAATTCTGCTTTTTCACAGATACCCAGGACGTGGGGGGATGTATCAGCAGGCTCTGCAACGGAATCCTGAGCTCCTGCCAGGAATCGCATGAATTGGAATCGAGTTGCAATTCAGCTTGATGGCCGTGTTCCATTCGCTCTAAGACATTCCTATTTTCGTCGACATCCAGGGATTATCTTATACTCACGCCCTTAGGCCTCTGGTACGATACCAGCGATGAGCGAAGAGCGACAGAACGACTGAGCGACCGAGCGTTTAGCAAAAGAGGGGCACTGGCTACAGAGCGGCTGAGCTGTAATTTCCTTTAGTCTCCGCCATCGCATACTCAAATATACGTTTTTTAATTAAAATATTAATTAACAAAATTAACATTTTAAATGTTTAGTTAATAAAAATATCTTACCTTGCACGTCTAATCTCTTTCGAACCTGTTATCATAGTTTCTTGGTTATGATTGTATTTTTAAAATCACTGTGTCTGTCATTCGGAAATTATAGGCTCACATTCACTATCATCCAATTTACTCTTTTATTATTATTCATATTTTAAAATTATTTATAAGAAAGGTAGCTAGAAGCAGTGGAATGTTATAGACATTGGATGGTTAAAAACATCTTTCCACTTAATTTAAAGAACAAGGGAAACAAAAAACAAAAATGTGAAGTGAAAAAGTTGTTCTAAATTTTATTATCTTTTATTTTTATTTTTTTAAAAATGCATTGAAATCCGTCAAGATTTAGATGCTGTAGCCTTTTTTGCAGCTCGCAAAACATAATTTCTGGGGTGAGCGACGAGAAAAATTGTAATGTCTGGGCCAAGCGATGAGCGACAGGCTGGAACCTCTAAGTGACGTCACATTGTCGCTCATGCCTATTGTAGCCAGTCCTCCCTCATTCCTACTGCACTCCAGCTTAACATTAATGTGAGCGACGTTGCTCTGAAGCTTTTCGCTTATCGCTCATCGCTCTTTGCTCGTATCGTACCCGAGCCCCCCCCCCACCATAGTTTCCTATAATTTCTTTCAAAATGCCTAGTTTCTTAAGCAATTCTTAATTTTTCTCTTTCAGCCTTCTAGTTTTTAGTACATATTCATTCCAAACATCAAAAGTTTTTCCGATTGTTTATTTGTTGGAGGTAGAGTTCCCAATTGCAGAACTGTTGAAATGCTTCAACAGTGTCAAGGTAAATTAATTTACCGTCCAAACAAGTCTTGCTAATCCTTTCTGCGGGATTATATAATTCTAATGGCCTATTAGTCTAATCTGGCGTATCCTAACTGCAGCTATAATGGGTCCTCCCAGAAGCTATTCCATTAATTAATTACTTTTCAGGGCATGATACTATTTTGAAAATGCAATAAATGTTCGTTACTGCCTGCTTAAGTGTTGATAAACGCCCTGCTCCGATTCAATTTTAAGAGCCACCGGCTTGAGTAAAGGATAGGATTTATTGCTAGTCTGGTAATATCCAAATCCCTTTGGATAAATCATCTCTCATAAAGATATTTCAACTGTTTAACTGTACGTTTTCTCATAACACTTTGGATTTATTTCTGTTCTGGGAATGATAAAAATATATTATTATTAATAATTCGTGTAAAATATATAGCAGATTAAAAAAAAAAATTATCACTTATTATGAGCTACGGAATTTGCACAAATAAAATGAAGATTTTGTCCGTACATTACATAGGATCAATCCGTTTCATGATTTTTGTTCAGTTTCATACATTAGAGACATCAAATTCATCATTATTTTTTTATTTATTTAAAGAGCTTTGCATCTATGGCGATAAGTACTAATACAGATTATAAAATACATACTTGTTTTACATTATGTCAACATTTCTAGAATTGATATTTAAACCTAAATAAAATACAAATGCATGTATATAAAATATTTGAAAATGAATAAAAACTCATTTACAATACAAAATATAAAACACAAGTAATTTTTAAATAATAATCAAAATAATGTACGTATAAAATCAAATTCACAGGCTATGATTACCCTATACATCTATGTATTTATAAAAATGAGGCGTTTGTCTGTTCCTTATACAAATCCACACCGTTTGACCGATTTTGACCAAACTTGCCATACAGGTCGATCTTGATCCGGGGAGTGTCATAAGGCAAGTCGTCTATCGCCTGTTTTTGTCTGTATTTTTGTTTTTTTTTTAAATTCACACCGTTTGACAGGGAGTGTCATAGGCAGAAAGTAGGTGCAGCATTGCACGCCGGGGAACATCAAGTACTAAATAAAATTTATAGAATATTGTTGTGTTATGTTTCTCAAAAATAATATTTACTTGTATTCAAGAGTTATGTTTTATAGTTTGTTGTATATATTTTTATTACGTAAATGTTCTAATATTTTGTCCAAATGTGGGCTACCTTCTGTAAGTAAGTCATGCATGTGTCCAGGTATCCAAAGCATTGTCAATGTAAACTTTTTTGTATATGTTCAAACGTTTTAATCAGTATTGGGCGTGTTTCGTAAATGTCGTTAAGTGAGATCAAATAACTTAGTCATTATGGCGAATTCGGCATATTAAAACCTCCGTACGACGCATAGTGGTATTTTTACCTGATCTAGCTGGGCAAAATGATTTTATCACGGATTCTTATTTCCAATAAGAATCCTTGCTGATCACGAATATACCCTATTTCATGGGTCGGAAATAAAGTCTTACCGCGGTTTTCTAACTTTTTCAGCAGAAAAAGCTGTTTTTTATTTCGTTTTCAGTGGTAACCATAATTAAAATTATTTTTTTTTAAATTTTTTTATTATTATACTTTTCTTATAAATGTCTTGACATTTTTAAAGGCAACAACAACAAAAAGCTTCAATACTAGGCATTACAAATAATAATAATTGAATAAAAATTCATCGAAAATAATAATTGAAAACACAACAATAGGAAAAAAAATCAAAATTGAATTATCGAAACTTATAAATCATTCTTGGTCAAGTAACGTTTCAATCAACAAATTAATTATTTCACCTGGGAAGGAATGAAACTCTTTCTTATGTCGTCCAATTTCCGAATCATACTAGAAATATACGGATCGCTCGAGTATAGTAAACACTGAAATACGTCTTCAATATTCTATAGCACTTAAATCTTCTTCTACATCAGATTGTGTATGGTAATCCAAACTTGTATCAAACCATTCACCAACAAGTTTCTCAATAACACTTTTTGTTCGGTTTGCTGTTTCCCACTTATCATGTAAATGTCTTTAGAATGCCTCCATTTTTTTTTTTTTTTTTTTAATTTTTCATTTTCTTCGGGTAAACCAAATGGTTGGTGTACATTTTTTACCCCTTCCTGTTTTTTTTTGTTTGGACGTTGTATGAACCAAACTTCAAAATGATCCCTTTTCGATATGAACATTTTTTCAGAAAATCAGTTATCATTTTTAAATAGGCAGATTCTGGCAGCTAATTCTTGCTTTTCCAAGTAAATACTTAATAGAAAAATAAGAAAAAAAAGACGAGGCCGGACAGCAAAAGTTCTGTCCCATAATAACATACCAATAAGGGTATTACAAAACCCAAACATTAATGGTAATTTATTAGGATAAATAACGGATGAAGATCATACATACCTTCATGAAATAGGAAATAAATTTGCAGTACCTACAAAGCTTCTTTTCTAACTGCAGTATTTATTCAAAGATGGAGTATTAATTTTGCGGTACGACATACCCTAATATAAATAATCCGTAATCCCTAAATTTTGACGTATTTGAGCCGACTTATTCTTGTTAGGGATTTGTTTTCATGAAGTTTTCGAATTTTGTCCAGCTAGATCAGTTAAAAATACCACTGTGCGACGTAACTATCGTGTATGTATATATATATATATATATATATATATATATATATATATATATATAAGTTATGTTTGAAATAAGTTATGTTTTAGTAACCTCACTAAATAACAATAAACAATATTGTTAGTAATATTAATAACTTTATCATTAACATGTTTATATAAGCAAATTGCTGTAAAAGAAAGGTTTATTAAGCCATAAATACATTATACTAATATTACGCATATATATATATATATATATATATATATATATATATATATGTGTATATATACGACCCCATGCCTCCTAAGATCTGAGAGAATTTCTATATATATGTTAGTATATGTATGTGTGTGTAATTCTAATTTTCTTTTAACGAGTAAACTCACTTAAAGTGAGTAGATATTATTTCTTTTTTACCTGAAGTAAAATGCTGAAGCTTCCAGTAAAATTTTGCTTCGTGGACAGCGAGGAGAACTGACAGAGTACTTTTTAATGAGCAAGGTAATTGTCAATTAAGGACGTGTACTTTCTGGAATGACGTTTTGTTTCTTCTCGGGGAACAATATTCTAATTGCCCTCCAGGAGAAAAGGGAAAGAGTAGTCTTTTGAAATGAAACTGGAATATTTTTAATTATAGAGGTGTTGGAGGGGACGAACATCATTTTATAAACTTTATTAATCCACTTTAAAAAGTTTCAAGTCTTTCGCTTAGGTTACCATTACATTAAATAATTTTTATGCTTAAATTAAACGGCAAAAGTGAAATTTAATCAGTTCCCGTATGCGGAAATTAGCCGAAAACGTGTTTCCATTAGTTTTAGATCACAAGAGCATCGAATAGTTGTCTTGTAAGCTTTCTTATTGATTTTACCGTTTCAAATTTATGCTATTGTGAGCAATGCACAATAGCTGCTCTCAATTAGAGAGCAGAGAACGGGACTCCTTAGACATTCCGCACGACATGTGCGAGAGACTATCTGAAGTTAGCACAAATATTGACACCATTATTCAACATTTTAAAATAAAAACATTTACAATACAATTTAAAGATATTACATATCTATAGATATTGATACATGGTGTTATAGCAACAAAATAAAAAATTACGCTAGAATAAAAGACCGGATAACACCAAGGGATACCAAATATAATATTTATAAAATTAGTTGCACAGATTGTAACAAGATTTATATTGGAGAGTCGTCGCAGTTACTGAGATAGAGAATAAAACAACACGTCATAAATGTGGATGATCAGGATAATAAAACTGCTCTGGCTAACCATTCCATAAAATATAAGCATGTATTTGACTTCGCAAATATAGAAATTATAGAAAAGGAAAGAAACTTGACGAAAATAAAAATAAAAGAAAACATTCACATAATAAAAAAGTCCGACTCGCAGGAACTGCGTCATCTTAGCGCGGTTACGTACATCTCGAAGAAATGGAATAAATTAGCATCACAAAGCACAGGAAACTGACAGTAGTCAACTTACACAGAAACGGATAATTCTTAATCTGTATAAGTCAATACAATTATGTACTGAAAACGTACTTACTCTTTGACTACTGCTGAGAAGACTCTTCTTAACAACCAAAAATCGTTGTCATTTTAAGTATCTTGTTTTACTAGCAAATTCGTCTTACTGTTATAATCAACTGTAAATATGTGCTTCGTGGCGAATAAAATTCCATTCTGTCGTGGGTTAAATCTTTCAATAAAATAAGAAATAACGATAACTTCAGTTGGAGGCTATGAGGAAGGTTATATAGATAGGAGAATTCAAAACAAACTACGTCATCATGATTAGCCACAGCCATCTTGTTTACCACAGCCACTCCAAACTTATTATTACCAATACCTTTCACCGTTTCTTAGCTTATTTTACTACTATACTAATTTTATTGATAAATGCAATTTAAAACAAAAAAAAAATTAAAAAGTGGGATAAACAAAGAGAAAACCCCTTTCAAAGCAACAAAACAAACATTTTTTAAGTTTTAAGCACTTATATCTCTGATTGACGTTGCCCCATCGAATATTGCTTCAGAACCTTTTTTGTAGAGAATTTAGTAAGCATTCGAATGGTCACCTTCCACATTGCACGATTTCCCAACCGTTATCAAGATATTTACGAAAAATATATGAAGATCCGAAAACTTTTCATGTCTATTAATACATTTTTTTTTCGCATACTTCCTTAACTCCAAATATAACCAAAATATAAACATCTTAGTTGGGATTAATATATATATATAATATAATATGATATAACAAAAATATAATGACTTACAAAAACATTGATTCCACTTTTCTCAAAAACGGTTACAGATATCGCCTTATAAATGGTTTCATTCGTTTTCTTATGTTACGAAACCTATAAAACAAGTACCTGCAAGCATATAAACACAAAAAAAATCCGACTCGCAGGAACTGCAGCATCTTAGCGCGGTTCCGCTCATGTCCCTAGTGCCATTTGATAAGCTTAGAAAAGAAATAAACTTATTTTTTTTATATATCTCGTGAAAATTGTCAAAATCCTCTCGAACATCTCGAATAAAAGTGATATTAAGGCGTCAGGGACGCCGACAGTAGCTAACTTTTACACAGAAGCGGAAATTACAGAATCTGGCTCTCATTCTAAAGCAAAGGTCTATAAATCAATACAAAATATGCCTAATAAAGCCTTTCTAGTGGATACAGAAGCATGGGCGAATATGAGCGGGGGGGGGGCTGAGGGGGCTGCAGCCCCTCCCGAAATTTTGAATTGATGATAAAAACTTCTCGTAAAACCCTTAAAAATAAATTAAATAAGATCACTTAGTTCATAAAACATATTTTATTTTACGTGTAATAGCGTTTTAGTTGCCTAAAACTATTCCAAGCTCTAAATATTTAGTATTCCATACCCTGGAAATGGTCTCAGCCCCCCCCCCCCCCGAAATTGTTTTTATATACGCCAATGTACAGAAGGATCAAGAAGAAGTACACAAGATTGAGTAGAATACCCTGCCTAATATAGCCTATATAGAATAATATGCCGAATAAAACCTATCTAGTTAATAAACAAGGACAAATAACAGTCTTGACGAATAACAAGTCAAGAAAAAAAACTTTATTTAACAAAATAAAACAAAGTTTAGTTGGCCAACTACAATAGAATAATATACCTAATTAAGTCTATGGAGTAGACAAAAATGGACCAAAAACAAGCCTTGTGGAATATTGTTTTTTTTCTAATTAAATACTTTTTATCAATATTTAGTATATTGTTTATACCTTTGTTGAAAACTATTGATTGCTAATTGATGAATCGGTTTACAACTAAGTAGTCTTTATGAATATTTAGTATATAACCTATGTTTGGATCTGTGTTTTTGGGGTGCTCTCCGCCTAGGCTTTGTATTTGTGTCGGCAGATACCTGGGGTATATTTACGGCTCTTGAGGATTAACTCTTAGCAGGTAAATTTCCTGCGGACCTTCTGCTTCTACGGGCATTGAACCGCATATCGCTCATAGTATCTAACCGTTGTGAAGTTTATTTTTTGGATTTAGGACTTAATATACATATGTAGACTAAATCATAGCAAGAAGTAATCCTCCGTCGTCGGTTCTTAACTATGTAGACTCGCTAATGTTATCCAATCTTAGATACATCGTATTTAAAATCCACAGCAAAAACACGACATTTCATCAGAATCCCCTGCTGAATAAAACTTATATAGAATAATATGCAAAATAAAGCCTATCTAGTGGATAAAAATAGAGGAAAAAAGCCGTTCGTGGTGGTAGAAAATCTTAAAAGTATTTCGCTCAGAAATCTCCGAAATATTTTCACTAATTTTACGTATCCTGTTTTATAGCCAAATAGATTTATATTCTATAATCAATAAGAAAAACCTACTAACAATAAAAAACTATGGGTAACAGATGAAAATAGGGAATACCAAGAATAATTCTAAAGAACGAAATCAACACCAGTACTGTAATCTAGATATTCATACGGCATCTTCGAATTCTACGTATCCTGTTTTATTGACAAATACATTTGACTACTATAAGCAATTAAAAACACTAGGGAATATGCCAAAGAACTCGGAATAGGAGCCTCGACAGTTTCAAGACATTTGAAGGAAATCTACAAATCCAAAACTGACATTTCATACGGTACAGCCTGATATATTTTTAACAATGAATTGCTTTTCTTATTTTAATTAATCTGTTTTATTGTCAAATACATTATCCTACTATAACCAATGAAAAAACAACAAGGAATAATAACAAACAAGAAGAACTGTTCGAATAATCGAAATCAATTACTTCAAAGTTTAAGCACTTATTTCTCCGATTGACATAGCCTAATCAAAAATTGTTTCAGAATCTTTTTTGTAGAACATTTAGTAAGCTTTCGCATGGTCATCCTCCGTTTACCAATATTCCTAACCGTCTTCGAGATATCAGGGAATGTATACGAAGTTCCCAAAACATTTCATGTCTGTTAATAAAATATGTTATTCTAATCCTTCCTTAGCTCCAAACGTAACCGAAATTTTAACATATTAGTGTTGATGAAATTCAAACATGCAGAAAATGTTTCAACTGAATCCCATAATTTTAAGTATCAAAATCAAAGACAAAAAGAACAGTTCGAATAAGCGAAATCAATTACTTTAAAGTTTTAAGCACTTATTTCTCCGATTGACATCGCCTAATCAAAACTTTCATTAGAACCTTTTTTGTAGAGCATTTAGTATGCTTTCTAATGGTATTCTTCCGTTTCCCAAGATTCTTAACCTTTTTCTAGATATTAAGGAAAGTATACAAAGTTACCAAAACTTTTTTATGTCTGTTAATAGAATATTTTATTCTAACCCTTCCTTAACTCCAAACGCAACCAAAATTTCAACATATTAGATTTAATGAAAGTAGAAGATGCAGTAAATGTTTCAACTGAATCCCATGATTCTAAGTACCCAAACCAAAAACGGCATTCAAAAATTATTTTTTCAGTTTTCTCGAAAACGGTTAAAGCTATCGCCTTGAAAATGGTTTCATTCGTTTTCCTAGCCCAAATAGCCTATAAAACGAGTACTTACAAGCTTATAAACTCAAAAACGTAAGCGTTACGATTTTTTTGCGCGAATTTCGCCCCAAACGCCATCTTCCAGTGGGCGGATTTTGCTGGTTAACGAACTTGACCTTTCAAATTGGACGACAGATTTGTGTACCAAATTTCATCAAAATCGGACCATCAGGGAAGCCAGAAATGAGCGAACAGACAAATATATATATATATATATATATATATATATATATATATATATATATATATATAAATAAATATATACATATATATATATATATATAAAAATTTGAACCACCGTTATTTTCGGTCTCTAGGGGTTCTGAAACGCGAAATTTTCTTGTCGGCACTTCCGGATTGTTTCATTGTATCAACCTTATAAGCGGGGTTCCTCCCTATGGGGGAGGGAGGAACCGCGCTAAAACGTAAGCGTTACGATTTTTTTTGCGCGAATTTCGCCCCAAACACTATCTTCTAGTGGGCGGATTCTGCTGGTTAATGAACTTGACCTTTCAAATTAGACGATAGATTTTTGTACCTAATTTCGTTAAAATCGGACCATTTTTGAGCTTGCTAGAGCGCGAACAGACAAGCATATATATAAATATATACATATATATATATATATATATATATACAAATTTGGGCCACCTATATTTTCGTGATCTATAGGGTCTGAAACGTGAATGTTTCTAGTCGGCACTTCCGGATTGCGTCATGAGGTCAACCTCATAAGCGGGTTCTCCCGATGGAGATAGGGAGTAACCGCGCTAAAACAGGAAGAAAACGGTTAACAAAAAACTGATATAAAACATTTAAATAGTATATTTTTTGATTTGCTAAACAAAATTTAATTAACTTTTATCTCTTGACAAAATCTAAAAACTTTTTAATTATAATGGACTTATCTTGTTCTGTTTTTTTGGAATTTATCGATTTTACACATCTGATCGGCGCTATAAGTAGGTAATAATTACCTCATATTGGACGTGGCCATTGTACAGGAAGGTTCGCCTTAATACAATTAGGCTGTACGTTATAGTTCAGTGAGTTTTTGGCACCTAGCGTGTGAAACATGTAGAGCAATTACAAATAAATGAATTGACTTTGTTAATTCTCTTTTGTTGACCTTCCGCCTGAAAAATATTGGATTGATGAAGATTGGGTCACTATAAAATATAAATATAAACATATAGTATGATTAAATATATGTATTCATTGTCATTTCAAGGTATCATAAACCACCATCAGCCCTATTCGGAATTTCGGAACTGTGAGTTCTCAAAATGTTTCTATATATATATATATATATATATATATATATATATATATATATATATATATAGGTGTTTCTATCCACCTTATAGGTTATTAATGCCACAGATGGCAGATAAATTTAGGCATTTTAATATTTTCTTTTATAAATTTACACTTGTAAATAGCTGCTATTAACCCTCTATGTGATTTATATTTGTGCTTAATCTAAAAGTTTATTATCGAATCTTCAAATCTTTAAACTTAATAATGCTACTTCGATTCCTGATTGTTACAACATAACCATGTTTAAAATTTAATGTTTCTTTAGTTATACAATATGTTGTGCCTATGTATTATCTATTTTTATAAAATTCAGGCGTCTGTCTGTCTGCTTGTTTCTTATATAAATTCAGATCGTTTGACCGATTTTGACCCAACTTTGCACAGAGGTAGGTCTTGATACGGAGAGTGTCAAAATCGTCTAGGCCCCACCGTTCAGAGGTGACGGATTCGTAACTGTGAACCCGTACTGTAACAGAACAGTTAAGTGTCAGAAATCGTCACTTTTGAAAAATGAGATATTTACCAAGACGGACCTTAACGGAACATCATTCTTTCATCTGTGGCGTATTGCCAGTTGTTTGCCAATTGAAGCCCAAAGATAAATATGCTTTCTCATGTGTGGTTAGCGATAACTGCAAGGTTCCAAGCTCGAGTTGCCCTGTAGGAAGATTTTTTTTTCTATTCTTTAACATTATTCGCGTTATTAGATTTTAATATTACTTATTCTGTTTCTAATTTTTGTTTGCACTAACAATGCAATAAAACACCGATGTTTGACCGATTTTGACGTAACTTGGTACACAGGTAGGTCTTGATCCGGGGAGTGTCATAGGCTAAGTCAAAGTCGTCTAGGGCTTTCAGTTCGGAGGTCAAGAGTTCGAAACTGTGAACCCGAACAGTTACAGATTTGCGTTATTAGATTTTAATATTATTTGTTTTGTTTCTAAATTATTTTTGCTTTTCTAGAAGCAGAAAGTAGGTGTAGCATGGAACGCCGGGGAACAGCTAGTTTATATATAAGTATACATATATCTATATATATATATATACATATATATATATATATATATATATATATATATATATATATATATATATATATATATTATATACTACTTCATTCTATTTAACAAAATTGTACGTTTTAATTACATGAGGTTTTGCCAAGATCAGATTCCACCCCCCTGTGAAGGTGTGGGGCGGGCAGTTTTTCTTCGCAATTAATTACTGCAAAATCACCCTTCCACAACTAACCGGTTTACACGGATAATTAACTCTCTACCCATCCCTCTTCTTCAAATTTAACAAATTGAATTTTAATTATTTCATCACAACTTCCCCACCTGACTTAAGCACTTTAACGATGCGAACAGTTCCCACGAACTTCCCTTAGGTTTTGGCGGCGGCTTCCTGCTTCGGAGAATATGAGATAAGGCTAAATATTAGGTAAGGAGGGAGATATTTTAATATTATACTTGAATATAGTTTTCATAAAGCGAATCAGAATGTAATATAATATATTATGTCCAATTCTCCATCCACCTTGGTACGTTTCTATATCATTTTTATCTCTGAAACCTCGTTATAATCCTTTAACTTCATGGATACAATCAACTCTGTAATGTCGAGAAAATGTTTTGTGCAGAGCTCATAAATGATTCGATGCTGATCTACCTCACAAGTGGTGTTTTTTTCTCCAAAAACGGGGTTTTCATGTCATACGTGAAGTAGGGTTTCTGCGACATAATGCAATGTTTCGAGCGTTCGCTGAAGTAAAATAGCTTCGGCTTGGCATGTTCACGCGGAAACTACGTTCCACTCACACAAATGAACATAGAGATCTCGTGTTATTGTGAGTTAGAAGAACTTGTGAGCGTCGAAATCATCGACTACATACCATGATTCCAAAACACACTTAAAAAATTGCCCCATAAGCCCCAAAGCCCTTTATCAAAACCATATTTTCTACTTAAAACGTTTTGCTAAGAGCATATCTGATCTGAGAGAGGAGGCGAAGCTATAGATACAGGGAAAAGAAAGCATTGTCTTTTTATTTAAGTGTCTGCATTAAGACACATTGTAGTTAATTTTTTTTTCTTTTTTTTTTACGGCGCATCAACATCTAGGGCACCAATCAAACCACAAATTTTCAATTTTTATAATATAATGTAAATCCATGGTTTCAGAAATGAGTTTTTATGGGAGTTAGTTGAGCTTTCTATTACTTCGTCTCGTTAATACTTGACTTTCTAAAGAAAATAATTTATTACATAGTTTCATTATATATTTTTCCCATATTGACATAGGTTTCATATCAGAATATTTTTAACGTTCATATTTTTTTTTTATATAGTTTTTTATTTAATTCTGTATACTCATGTTTTTTTTATTTATTACACAGGCACACACAAAAAAAAGTGGTATGAAGCCGTTAAAGAAAAAATAACTGGAGCTTACATGGTTTTAAGGGTCGCTGAATTCGAAACCGAGGTCTGTTTGACCCCATCGTTGCAAAATCAAGTTCATTTCAAGGAAAAATATATCTATTTTGCAATAATAGAATTTTGACTGCAGAAATTCATCCAATTAAGGCTCTATCAGCATCAAAAATGGCCCGATTTTGATGAAAGTTGGTAAAATTTTCTATAATCATTATATATTAATTTAATGACGAATAATTTTTATTTATTTCTTATAATATCACGAAAATAAACGTAATATTACCTCTGTTTATTTGATGTTTTTTCACTCTAGTATTCCAATTACATTATGAAATTGAGAGATAATCTCAGTTTTGAGTATATTGTTGGAAAGCTAATTAAATTTTACAACTGTTGTGAGTCTGCAGGATTTATTTTAGAAGAGTATTGGTTTTCGAAAAGTTGTCGCTAATCAAAAGCTTTTATTGATTTCTACTTTTGGGACTGATATTACGGTCTGAATTAGATAATTGTGAACATTGAATGTGCATTATTCTAAAAGCAATTTTAATGTTGATTTCAAAAATGTTACGAATTGGTGAAAAATAATGTGTACAAGGAGAGAAAATTGGAGTTGTACTACAAACACACGGGTTTCTCTAAAGACCCTTTAGAACGGCATAGGTCTGGAACGGAGTGAGATAGAAATGTGTGGTTGGCGGTGTTGAAATACATTTTTTTTCTAGTTTCACCCCCTGAGGGATTGTCATTAACTTGCGATACACCCTGTATATAAAAATATAAATATGGTAATATATTTATATATATATATATATATATATATATATATATATATATATATATGTTTGATGTTATTTTTCGTCGCTGGGATAGTATTTTTAGATGGAACGGCATTTTTCTCCAGCGGTGGTACTCCTCCTCACTTCTTCCCGGAATATATATTCCGGGAAGAAGTGAGGAGGAGTACCACCGCTGGAGAAAAATGCCGTTCCATCTAAAAATATATATATATATATATATATATATATATATATATAAATCCATATTATCCTATTACTGCTTGTAGTGATGAGGTGAGACGTAGCGGGTAGGTGTGAGTAAAGAAGTGGCCGGGAGAAGACCCCTCAACAGCCGGGAAGGGGACATCGAGAGGAAGACCCTTGACCTCTCTCTGTAGTGGGAGCTCTCCTTCCATATATACCAGTATCTCAGGGTTTCACTCACACTAGCTCCCATTCAAGCAACCTCCTCCAATTCGTTGAAGCGCTTCAGTTTTTGCTTTTAATTATAACAAAAATAATAATAATAATTCATCGCTAAACTAGTTGCTAAAGTATTTAAGCACGGTTACTCCCTCCTTCCATAGGGAGGAAACCTGCTTATAACGTCGACCTTATTCCCCAATTCGGAGGTCCACTGAGGATGGTCCACGTTTCAAACTTTATATGTGATGAAAATACCAATCGTTCAAATTTGAATTTATATATATATATATATATATATATATATATATATATATATATATATATATATATATTTGTGTGTCTGCTCGCATTCTATTAGCCTCAAAAATGGTCAGAGCTTGAAGACATTTGGTACAAAAATAATTTGTCTGATTTACCCGTTAAACGTAGGTTGGCAAAGCTACCACTAGGGGCGCTGACCTACAGTACCAGCCCTCTATTTTATTATGATTTTATATGGGTTGTCTCCTTCTATCATCTACACATAGGAGCACTGGATCCCATTCCTGCGTTATTATTGTAGGATATCTTTTTACATGGGGACGCTTTTATTATTCAGGAAGATCAATAGTCGAAAATTTATTATTTTTATTTATTTTATTAGTTATTGGGTTCAGGGAATAATGGTCCGATTTTGATGAAATTTGGGTACAAAAATCTTTCGACTAATTTGAAAGGTCTAGTTCATGTTTTCCACGTTGGAGAAACCCTCCAGCGTGGGAGTTTATTCAACTACGTATGCCATCCTTTTTGGATACTACACGTATTTTGATTAGGCAAGTACATAAAATAATGAATTCTTTTACAATTAATATGAATAATGAAATTAAATGACAATAATAAAAATAAAACGAAAACTAATAAAATAAAATAAAAATGCAAATAAACAAAAATATATACATATGTAAATAACATAGTACATATGTTGGCATTCAGATGAGTTGATTAAAATTGTTTAGGTCCAGTTGTTTAATAAATGCATCAAATTCCGTAAAACATGTAAGTAGTAAGTCAGGTTTGTCAGTGGGCCAAGTTCCGTCCTGTAAGGTAATGTCCTTAATGAGTTTTGTCCTGGGTCCGTCCAGTAATGTACAGTCATACAGGATGCATGTGTTAGTCGTTATAAGTTTAAATCTGTATAAATAACTTTTCGTCGGTCCATGTCCTGATATAAATTGAGTCATTTTAAAGTTGTTAAGTGTTAATTTTTGTCTGTTGAGTATTGTAGGTATGAATTTGTGTAAATGTCTTCCTTTAGTTGTGTTCGTCCATCGTTCGTCCAATTTTCGCATTGATTCGTCTCTTAGTAGTGTTTTATAGTCTGTGATGTAAGTTTAGAGTAAGATATAGGCAATGTCTTGTCCTTCGAAGCTGATTTTGCGAGTAAGTCAACTGCCTCGTTCCCTAATAGTCCAGAATGTCCTTTAATCCAGGTTATTGTAACTGTCATATTTTTCTGTTTGCACATAATAAGTAGTGTTCTAATATGTTCAGTCTGTTCGTTATGATTTTGGCTGTTGTATATGCGTGCTATATTTGTCTTACTGTCAGTGTATATTATACATGTGTCTCCGTCGTGACTTATGGAATGTAGTTTTTCTACTGCTTTTATAATTGCAAAGTTTTCTGCCTGGTTGTTCGTACATAGTGGTGATAGTCTATATTGTCCGCTGTCAATAGTTATGTCGTCTTTTAGTATTATGTATGCAGATCCAACACAGTCATTGCTTTTACTTCCGTCCGTGTAAATGTGATAAGTCCATGTTGTTTCTACATCGTCAGTCGGTACAATGTTGTCTTTAGGGTGTAACCAGTTCGTGAACCGTATGTCTTGTTCTATGTCTTGTGGTGTGATATTCTGATAAGTAAAGTCTTCTGGAATTTCTTTCAATTTCAATAACCTATGTAGCCTTATCATTTCCTCAGCTTTGATGTGAATTGGCAATATGTTAGCTAAAACACATGATGCTTCATAAGATAATGTACGATATCCCCTGGATATTTTAATCGCAGCTAATCTCTGTACTCTTTCTAGTTTTTTCACATTTCTTTTCACACTTAAAGCATGGCCCTATATTTCAATCCCGTACGTCAAAATGGGGACTATCGCCCCTTTGTAGATTGTGGCTAATGCGTCAGAATTAAGACCCCAAGTGACTCTGGCAGCCATCGATAGTCCATTTATTATTGAAAATAGTCGTGTTTGTAAGTTAGTAATGTGATAGTTCCATTTCAACTTGTTGTCAATATAAAGTCCTAGATATTTAAGAACAGTTTTGTCTTGAATAGCTTGTCCATTTAGAGTGATGTCTAATTTAGGTATATTTCTTCTTCTAGTAAATAGTGTGTATGTAGATTTCTCCTCTGTTCGTCCATTGATTAATTGTGTCTAACGTTAAGTTCGCACGTTCTTCTATTTCAGTGAAGTTTGTCCCTACTACTGTAAGTAGAATGTCGTCAGCAAATGCTATAATCTCTGTCCCTTCAGGTATTTCTGTTGTGAGTAAACTGTCCATAATTAGGTTCCATAGTAGTGGTGAACAAGCTGATCCTTGTGGAGTACCTCTGTTCTGTGATGTATGTACCGTCTTGTTTTGTAGTGTCATGTATGCACGTCTATTATGGAGATAGTCTGTTAGTAATCTGTAAATATTTTGGGGGCAACGATGTTTGTGCAGTGATTCGAACATCGATGGCCACCAAGCATGGTCAAATGCTCCTTTGATGTCCAACGAAATTACCACAATATGCTTCTTTTCTTGCAACTGCAATCTTAATAAATTCACAATTTTATGAAGAGCATCTACAGTGCTTGTTTGAGGCGCGAACCCATATTGATTAGGGTGCAATGGTGCATGCTTAATAAGGTGAAAAGAAAGTCTGGAGTTGATAATTTTTTCTAGAACTTTGCCTCCGACTGGAATGATACTTATAGGTCTGTAGTTCTGTCCATTATGTTTAGGTACTGTGATTACTTTAGAAATTTTCCATACGTCAGGGAAGATTCCACTATTGAAACACTTTTTATACAAGTTTATCATAAAAGATGGAAAAATATTAAAAACTTTTTGAAATATTTCAACTGTAATTAAATCAAATCCAGCTGCTTTGCGTGGATTTAAGAGCACTGGACTAATAAGCTGGAGGCCTGAGTTCAAATCCCGAGCAAGCAATAACGATTTTTTCTTCTAGTGTCTTCGTTCACCGGTTGGATTCGGCCTCCCTGACCGTCTCTAGGCCAACCCAGCCTTTAATTAATTTAATAATAGGTACCTTCGTTGGTGCTAATGACTCTAGCAGTCGAAGCAGCCAAGGGGAAAATCAGGCGGCCGGAGCATAGTACTGACCACACTATCTCCCTAGTGTGCCTTATGGTCATGAATCAGATGCCTCTATAGTATCTGCCCCTCAGGGCCCTCGTGGCCTGTTACGGGACTGATTTTTTTTTTTTTTTATGTTGTTAAATTTTGGTTACGTTTGGAGTTAAGGAAGGATTAGAATAAAATATTTTATTTATAGACATGAAAGGTTTTGGGTTTGGGTATATTTTCCTTAATATCTCGAAAACGGTTGGAAACCCTGGTAAGCGGAAGCAATTTTCGATTAGGCTATGTCAATCGAAAAAATAAGTGCTTATAATTTCAAATGTGTTTGGTTTGTTCTTTTGAACGGGTTTATGTCTTTGTATTACTTTTGTCTTAGTATTATAGTAAATGAAAATAAGAAACAGTAAGCAGTGTGCTTTTTAGAGTGAACCTTGACAAGGCCAGGGAGTAATTTTTCTGTCAGGTAGAGGTATGTACCCTTACAACAGTGACCTATTTGGGGTCATAAATTATTTCAAGGAAGGTCTAACTAGAATTATAACTGTTTCTATTTCAACCTTTCCAAATGACATTAGGGATAAGAACAGAATTACGCTAAGATGATGCAGTTCCTCTGAGTCGGACTTTTTATCTATATATAATGTGGAAAAAGGAGCGTTATCTGAATTAAACCAGGCTAGGATTCCCGAGGAAATGCATCATCTACCGCTTGGTTAGCATTGGACCAACCTAATCTCCTTCGAGCGTAATGCCAATTTATGTCGCTAATATGTTAGTTACCTGAAGGCCGACCGCTAATACTAGTTTGACCCTAATAAGCTTAAGTGTTCTACCAACGGGACATATGAACTTAGTCAACTCCAGGTCCTATATCCAGCCCATTTTCCAATAAACCTCATTAACGAAATAGTCTTGGGAGATTCGACATAAATTATATTTTAATTATCCTGCCCATGCTTTTGGCAATTTCGATGCAGTACTTTAACGCGAAAAACAAAACAAAAACATGAATTTCAGTATTAAGAATGTTACATAAATCAAGTGACAATAATTTAATTTTTAAGATTAATACTTGAATAAAAAGATAAATTTTAGGCAACATACTTTTTTTATTTATTTGTATATTTGAAATCTGTACATAAATAATAAGTACAATCGTCAAGTTTGTTGACACAGATAAAACACAAGTTGGTTAAAACAGTAAAATTAAAACAAAATAAAAATAATAAAGTATTTGGAAGAAGCCAACCATTGTTAGTACTTCCAGAGTGGGTAAAAAAAAAAACCTATTTCAACGATCACAATACGATCGGCAAGGTAAGTTTATCTCGGGGCCACTGTCTTTTAAGCCGCCTGGGAGGTATGTCTGGATGGGATTGGGAAGATAAGGATAGACCTTCAGGATTAGGATGGTAGAACAACTTAGAGTGAAGCGTTTGGAAACGGGTTTTAGCAAGTTTAAGGACAAATAGGATAAACAACATATAGAACAAATAAAACAAAATTGTAAACATCTGTTTTATACTAAAAATACACAAGAATCTTAAAATTTCTCTTGCGTGTTTAAATAATATTTCTTTTCTAATTCTTCTAGGTTTCCATCAGTAACTAACATCTTTATTTTTCAACTCAATCTGCCATTTTGTAATATCCAAGACCAAAAAATAACAGGAAATTCTAATGGTATCCACTTTCCTCGAAAACGGGGTGAAAAATTAATTTCGTTTAGCGCCTTCTGCTCAAATTCAGGAATATAAATATGCTTTAGGTCCACCCGACAAACCTATGTAATGTACTGCATAACATACAGTCATGACGTGGTGATGACCCGTTTGAGAATTGGTCACACACGTCTATCGCACGGTTGCGACATTGTTGGCCGACGAAGGCCTCAATGCTCGCGATCTGGGGACCTCCTTGATGTAAGAGACATCTTGGTGGACTGCACCTCGCTCCAAGAGGCCAGGCAGCGGCACCAACTAGCTGGTAACCTAAGTAGAAATGAGCTGTGAAGAGATTGATAGAATTTTTCAAAGAAATCACCATTTACAACCTCATATAGAACCGCCCTATCAAATTAGTGAATGAGAATGCAGTGTAAATAAAGTTATTATTGAATATATTTATTGCGTGTGCCTGTATTTATTGAGTGAGTGCGTTTAAGTGAGTGTATATATGTAAATAATATTTTATGTTTAGGCTTAGTTATAGGTTTAAGTTTAACGGCAATTCAGATATATGTTTAAAAATGAAGAACCGACATAAATAGCCTGCAAATGAATGTCACAAATTGAGAATGGTGTTTACGACCTAGCCTGAAAAAAAAAAAACACACACACACACACACACATAGTCTTCTTTTTTGTACATGGCTACCCCGCATGCGTGAACGCCAGCGGACACTTTTTTGTATCTTTTTTTAGGCAGTTTAGTCATCGCTAAAGCATATTGATGCTAAAAAAAAAAAAAAACAAGTACAGGGCTGTCAGAATAATATGGTTGCCCTATGACGAGATGATTATATAATGGGAGATCGCCCCCATATTGATCCCCACAAAAGTGACCTTGAAATGTTTATCAATGTCTAATTTTTTTAATGCACGACTCTACGAATCATAAGTGAAAAAAAGTCAATGGCACCATAGGTCGGAAATGACTCCTTATGGTCAAAATGACCCTAAACAACGTATACGCGGGCCATTCTAATTGTCAAATGGTGGCTGACCTCGATAATGTTGTTTTTATATGTTCTTCTAACACTGCCTTACCCAAGATATATCGTTTGAGTTTTTAAAAAGATTATCTTCTAGAATAAAAAAATATAAGCAAGGAGCCAATTTTTTTTCGCTGCAAAACTTGACGCATAAATTTCCTATAACATTAAATTTGGGCCTGACTGAATTAGCTAGTCACCATAACATAGAGCAATAATAATTAGCATTGTCTTTTAATTAAGGGCAGTAATAAAAAAAAATACGTGTAGGTTGTTTTTCCTATTTCTCAAAATACTCTTCCTATCTGGAATATAAGATTAATGAATCTTCGAGGAACTCGATCGTCATTAAGTAAATTTACATTATAAGCGGTTTTCTCCTAATGTAGTGAGGAGGGGACGCTAATAGGGCACTCCGAGAAAATATGTGTTACACGAGAGAAGATTAATTTTAAGTGCCATTATCTGGAAAATAAATTGCTCCATTTTATAGACCCCAAGAATTACTTTCATTTAAGATTATTTACACTTAGTTTCCCCATCCCAGAAGGTGGCAAGTACAATTTGGATTTTTTTTTCAACTATTATTAGCGGAAGCATTAATTACAAATGTATTCAAATTTTTCATTTATAATAAAAGTCGACAAAATAATAATTAGCTGGATGAGAGTAATCTATGTATATTTTCCCTCCTGAACACAAATTTTCTTCGTTTGATGTAATAAAGAAACATAAAAAACTCGTTTTAAGTATAATCTCTCCATAAAAGAAATGAGTAGAGCCATATGGCATATGTTTTCTTCGTCTTTTAATCTCCTGAACAAATATAATTTCTTTAAAATCAATAAAACGCCTAAAAATGTATTGAAATGACTATAAAACGATAAAACTTTTCAAGCTAACCTTTCCATGAAAAATAAAAGTTATTCAATTTCACAAATGTAGAAATTATAGAAAGCTAGAGAAACTTTACAAAGTGTGGAGTGAGAAATGAAATATTCATATTCTAAAAAGCCGAGAAAACTTGATTACTATTAAAAAAATCAGATCGAGAATACATACAGAGTTTTTAAATTCCTTGGCAGTATTTAATACTAGGTGTGCCGGCGACTTCGTCCGCGTGGATAGTGACTTACGGCAGCATTTATGTATCTAGGCGCACGGTAGTGCGCCAGGCCAAGTTCCGGCCTAAGCATACTGTGTGTATATTACAGGCGGTCTTAGAGCCGATTTTTACCCTCTCATAACTTTCAACCAGGTAAAGATAAAGTTATGAAATTTTACACAGGTATTATACTACTAGATGTGAGTAAAACTAGAAATTTTCATAATTCTACATCGAATAGTTTTTGAGATATAAGCGATCGAAATTCGGGATTTATAGGACTCACTCACTCACTCATTCACTCACTCACTGACTCATCAAAATTATTAGGCACTTCCCATGATGCTAGAGACTTGAAATTTTGCATGAAGATAGATATGAAGACGTTATTAAAGGGAAAAATCAAAAAATCGTGAAAAGTTGTGTTTGACTCCGCTTCCGGGGCGGGGGCGTGCCAGCGTTGTACTTCCTTCGGAAACCCATCATGCCGTCCGAAACCCATGATGTGGGGTATCAAATGAATTGTCTCGGTATGAAGAACCTATATTTGATGTTTTAAGAAACAATTAGACGCATATAGGCTCGGTAAAAATCTTATACCAGCTGTCTGTCTGTATGTTTGTTCCTCTCACAAATCCGTACCGTTTGACCTATTTTGACCAAACTTAAGACACAGATGGGTCTTGATACGGGGAGAATCATAGGCTGGGTTAAATTGTCTATCAGCTGTCTGTCTACCTGTTTGTTCCTTATACAAATACACACAGTTTGACCGATTTTGAGAAAATTTGACACACATGTCGGTCTTTATCCGGGTAGTGTCATAAGCTAGTCAAAATCGTCTATCAGCTGTCTGTCTGCATGTTTGTTCCTTACACAAATTCACACCATTTGACGGATTTTGACCAAACTTGGCACACAGGCAGGCCTTGGTCCGGGGAATGCACTAGGCTAGATAAAAAAGGTCTTTCAGCTGTCTGTCTGTATGTTTGTTCCTTATACAAATTCACACCGTTTGGCCTATTTTGACCAAACTTGGCACGCAGGTAGGACATATTACCTATGACGTTTTGTACTTTTTGTTCCATCGAAATGCCATCATTCCTTCTGAAGCCCATCATGTGGGGTATCAAGAATCTTCTTGGTAAGGAGAACCTATATTTGATGTTTTGAAAAACATTTCGAGGCATCTTAACAAAAACAGTTGTGAATTCTTTCTTAAATGTAGTAAATAAAGTCGTAGGGGTTCACTAGATAATATACTTCAAAGCAGATACTAAGTTTTTCAAAGTTGAGCCATCTAAATTACAAAGTTTAGGATCACAAACCCAAAATGTATCGTCTTTGCTCTTATATTTTTCTTGAAGGCCTTCTGCACTTTCCCTATTGTGGTCTTTATCCTCGGGATAAGGTTCCTGTGTTTTACAGTGTAATAGTTTAGTTAAGAGAGCAATCAATTTGTCCTCTAGAGTAATGTCATCTGGAAGAGCTTCTAACTTTTCTAGTCTAGTGATTAGATGTATGTAGGTTGATTATTGGTATCAAATATCAAGCAGTAAGGAGAACTTTATGCAGAACCCAAAGACCCTGGTTTTATATGAAATACAAAAGCCAGTAGGTATGCGGCAACTAAATTCTATTTAATACTTAGAAAAAAGTAATGAGATCCCCAAAAAAACATAAATGTGAAATAGAGGCCATGTTCCTGCCCCCACAAAGAAACACTCCCTTCCTCAAAAATATCCCCTCCTAAAACCCCCCAAAAACGCCTTACCATTCTACACTCCAAAAAAGTAGTATGAGTTGGTATATTAATTCAACCAAAAATATTTGCCAATACAAGAGATGATACAAGAAAGAAATGTCCAAGTTCATTACTTAGAAGACCTCATAGTTACTTACTAAGAACAGTAAAGACAATTCAACTGACCTTTAAAAACAACAATAAAAATACTTATATCCTGTTACTAAAACATCACTTTCCTCAACCAAGTATATTCTTAAACTTGGCAATGTTTTTTTTTGTGCCAAAATTATCTTTAGAGAAAAACTAAACATTGAATGGTAAGGCGTTTTTGGGGGGTTTTAGGAGGGGATATTTTTGAGGAAGGGAGTGTTTCTTTGTGGGGGCAGGAACATGGCCTCTATTTCACATTTATGTTTTTTTGGGGATATATATATACAGAGTGCTATATATAGCATACAGAGTGCTAGCATTGTTAAACGTGACAGAGCCACTAAGCTGACCCCTTAGGGATTTTTAAACCCTAGTGTGTATAGAGTGTCTGAAAGACAGCAGACATTCAGAGAAAAACTCTAAAAATCATTGTTTGGGGTACTATTGCATGTACTAACAGCGATCCCTGAGAATTTTATTATATGTATAGATTTGATTCATTGAACAATTCTTTTTTTTTTCTTTTTTTTCTTTTTTTACGGCGCATCGACATAAATCTTGGCCATTAGCGCATTGAACAAATTAAACCATTTAAATAGAAAAAAATTATTCTTTATGATTTTTGGTTTTTCTTTATGATTTTAATTGTACACAGCTGACGTTTAACTCACAAGAGGAGTATAAAGTGGTGGGATCACCTTTATGGCCATTTTTGTTCTGGTGATTCTGCATAAATAAATAGTCGACGCGCGTCAGAGCATTTCGTCCAATGGGCCTTAGGAGCTAAGAAATACAGTAAAAAAAGGTCAAAATGTTTATTTTGAGGTTAGATGGGAGGGTGGTTGATGTTAGTCTCATAATAGTTATTCAATTAAATTAATTAAATTTATTAAAGGTATATCTGAAAAATAATTCTTCAATTACAACCATTCCTATAAATATAATTAATTCAAGAAAACTTTACAATCTGAGATAAAAGTAGTACCGATGGGATTCAATTGTCTAAATGTATATTGTTGGGTTTCAGGACAACAATGCATATTGGAAATGAGATCTGAATGGTAGGCCTGGAGTTGTCGTTCATGATCATCCCCGCGTTTTATCTGTCTACTGCAACGACCTTTTGTTTTCCACTAACAGCGGTCTGTCTACCATTTAACACGGGGCTATGTTATGCACAAGATATAGTCTATGCACGATTCTAGAGCTAAAAATGCTGTATTTTATATATAATTCATTCTTAAATGAATCATTCAAGACGTACAGTTTACGCAAATGTATTTTTTATTAAGGAAATAAGCATTAAACAGGAATACTTTGTTTTAAAAATATAATAGTATAAGATGTAACAAATCCAGCGAGTCCGACTCTTCTTTTTATAGCCCTGATAAAGGGATATAAATAAAACCGATACGTTGGCAAAAATAAAAACTAATTTAAAAAAAGTCCGACTCGCAGGAACTGCGTCATCTTAGCGCGGTTCCGTTCTTATCCCTATTCTCATTTGGAAAGATTAAAATAGAAACAGTTATTATTTTGGTTCGACCATTCTTGAAATGGGTTTATGGCTTTACCTGGCTGGGTCCGCCAGCCCCCAGAATCCATTCCAAGAGATACTTATATCACACGGATCATTGCATTACAAAATATCAAAATCTTTCAAATTTTCTTGTGTTGTACTATAGTACTAATTCTACAAATAAATTCCCGGGAGATGGTGGGTTCGATCCCCACCGACGGCAGGAATTTTCTCATCTCAGGGCTCGCTGAGAAAATTCCTGGCTGCACCCTGGATGTCGGCGCTAATGGCCGAGTTTTGTCGATGCGCCGTTAAAAAATAAATAAAAAATCTACAAATAAATGCAATTTAACAGAAAAAAAAGAAAAAAAAAGACACCAACAGCATAAAGGCAGTTGAAAATATTCAAAAGGCGTCTTCGAATCTCTCTCTTGGAAAGCAATATTTCTAACAATAATTTTGTTTTCTTATTTTACTTGTCCTGTTTTATTTTCAAATACATTCTCCTACTAATAATAATAATAATAATAATAATAATAAGTCTTTATTTATATATGTACAAATATTAATTATAATGAAAATAAAATAAAAATAGATGTAAACCTTATATATATGTACAATATAGACCTTCCCGCTAGGGAGTTTAAAGTCTTTTAACGGAGACTATCCGAACCTAGTTGTGTAGAGTTCGCGAGCCCTTGTCCTCCAGTAGTCCCTGTCCTTGGCTTTTCTGCTCCAGGTCGAGCCTTCCAACTTCCTAAATATGTCGGCCCATCTTCTTTTCTGCCTCCCTCGTCTCCTTTTATTGTGAAGCGGAACCCATTCGATAACACGCTTCGCCCAGCTTGTGTCATTCTTCCTTAGAATATGACCTGCCCATATCCATTTCATTTTATGCGCATAGTTAATCATGTCTACGGTGGTCATCCTCTTTTTAAGTACTGTATGCCTTACCCTGTCACTTCTCTTTACGCCCAGCATACTTCGCTCCATTGCCCTCTGGCACACTCCAATCTTGTTTTCCAGTGCTTTTGTGAGAGACCATGTCTGGCAACCATAAGTCAGTACTGGGACAATACAGCTGCTAAATACAATACTTTTTAAATCAGTACTAATGTTGCCCTTCATTATTGGTTTCAGGCTCCAATACTTCTTCCAAGCTTTTGCAATTCGGGTTTGTATTTCCTTTGACTGCTTATCTTTGAAGGAGATTATTTGTCCTAGGTATATTACCTCTTCTGCAGTTTCAATGTCTGGGAAGAGTAATTTCAGCTTTTCAGTATTTTTGTTGGCTATTATTTTTGTTTTACTGGTATTTAAGTATAGGCCGTGTCTGCTGCTACTCTCTTGTAAGTCGGAAATCATTTTGATTAGTTCATCCTCTGTTGATGCAATTAGAACTACATCATCTGCAAATTTAAGCTTATTTAATTTTATGCCATTTATTGTTATTCCCATTCCATCCCACTGTAGTTCCTTGAAGACTTCTTCTAGCTCGACTATGAAGATAGTTGTAGATAGTGCATCGCCCTGTCTTACACCTCTTTTTATAGGGAACTTTTCTCCTCTAATTTCACCTGAAATGAAACCTGTGTTTCCTGTGTATAATTTCTCAATCAGGGAAGTATATTTCTTTTCAACGCCAATCGACTCTAGGCCTATGGAGATATTGGAGTGATATATGCTGTCGAAGGCTTTTGAAAAATCTACAAAACCTAGGAAGAGGTTGATAGAGTATTCATTTGCTTTTTCAATAAGTTGGTTAACAGTTTGTAAATGGTCAAGGACAGACATTCCCCTCCTGAATCCTGCTTGGTCACTAGGAATGCTTTCTTCTATTTTTGTAGTTAATCTGGTTTGGATTATTCTGGAAAAGAGTTTACCTATTGTTGATCCTAGGGAGATGGGTCTATAGTTAGCCAGTTTGTTCCTATCCCCTTTTTTGTGAAGTAGAATGATTTTTGATATCTTCCATTCTTCTGGGATTTCCTCTGTTTCAAGAATGTTATTAAATAATAATCCTAGAATTCTCACAAGGTCATCCCCACCTATCTTTAATATTTCGTTTGTTATCCCATCTTCACCAGGGCTTTTGTTCTTCTTCAGGTGCTTTATAGAGTTTTCTATTTCACTATTCAAAATAAAGGGCACAGGTTCTGATGTTTCTTTTAGATTACTACTTCTTTTTATTGTTTTGGAGTCTTCAGAATCGTATAGTTCTTTATAGAAATTTGTAGCAATTTGGGTCATGTCTTTTCTACTGCTTATTATATTTCCTTCCTTATCTTCATAACTTGCAGGCCATACACGCCCTTCACTCATTTCTTGTTTTATTTTTTTAGTTGATCTGCTCGATTCTAGTATTTCTATTATTTTCTGTTCATTGTATACCCGTAAGTCCTCTTTTATGTTTTGCCTTATTTCCCTGTTTAGCATTGTCAATTGTGGTCGTGAAATCTCCTGATTTATTTGCTTCCTTCTCTCTTCCAACTTTTGTAGAGTATTACTAGAGAGTTTTGATTTTAGCCCTTTCTTCCTTTCATTGGTTGTGCTTTGTTTTATTACATGTTTTAGCCGTTTTATAAGTAGAGAATATAGCTCTTGGGGTTTTCCTTGTAAGTCTTTTTCCAAGGAATGTTTAATTCCTTTTATTTTTTCTTGAAACTCTTCGACATTTATATTTTCTGCTTGGGACTGCTTTGGTGGAAGTAGTCTGTTTTGCTTCATCTTGTCTAATCTTAGGGTAGTACGAATCATCCGGTGGTCAGTGTTGAAGTTCAAGTTAGCAATTATTTCATTGTTTTTCACAATTTTCAATCTATTTGTTAACACGTAATCTATTTCGTATTTTTTGCCATTGGGTGCTCGCCAAGTCCACTTATTTTTCTTCTTCTTATGGAAATAGGTGTTGAGGATTCTCAGTTTTTTATTAAGTGCAAAGTTAACAAGTGCTTCGCCTCCTTCATTTCTTGAGCCAAACCAAGATTTTCCCATTATGATTTCTTCTCCATGGACTCGCTGTCCTATCCTACCATTCCAGTCGCCCATTATTATAACAGTGTCTTTTGGCACTTTCAATAGAGGATCTACTGTTTCCCGGAGATCATTGTAGAAGTTCAGCTTTTCTTCTTCACTTGCGCTTGCAGTTGGTGCATAAATCTGGACCAGTACAAGGACTTTTTTCTTCCCTATATCTATTTTTAATACAGCTATTCGGGAACTAATTTCGTGGAAACCTATTACTTTATTTTTCCACTCCTCCTTTACTAGAAACCCAACGCCTCCTATCCCTTTGTGCGCTTGGGTATGAGTGAAGAGATTATGTTTTTTAGTTTCTATTATTTTGCAACACTTTCTTCTGATTTCTGAGAGTCCAATCACATCCCATTTTATTTGTTGTATTGCACACTCCAATTCCGTTTTCCTTTCCTCTCCTAATAGTGTCCTTACATTTAGAGTACATACCCTAAATAGGTTTGCCTTCCTACTTTTGCTTTTTTTGTTGTCCATTTCAAGATTCCAATTTGATACCGTCTGTTGTTTGTATTCCTTTATTTGCTATGTTGATTTCTGTCGGTCTTTATGCCCATCCCTTTCTTGTTTATTTTTTTCAATGTCCAGTGTTCCTGGTTGACTGTCTACTTCCTCTTTACCTTTTTTCTGGAAAAAACGATCCAAACTGCTTGGTCTTAAGGTGAGATTTCTTGCATTATTTCCTATCCTCTTGCTTGGTTTTCCCGTACCGGGAGAAGATTCTCCATTACTCCGTTGCCTCTTTATCACTCTTTCTGTCTCACTCTTTCCTTCCTTTAATTCATCCAAAGTATAGAGTTTTCCCTCGACCAGCAACTTATCGTACCGCATGGTGGCTCTCTGTCCTCTATTTTGATGATCCAGCATGAAGTTAAAGAGCTCTCTTCTTATACAACGTACTTCATAAGGTAGATCTTCCTTTATCTTGATGTGATTGTAATTTCCTTGAAGGTTTCTTCTTGCTCTTAAAATGTCGTTACGAAGTAGGTATGATGATAAAGTAACAAGTATTAGGGGGTTTTCAGTCTTGTTGTTTATTTTTCTTATTGACATCATATCATACCTTCTCATATCCCTAATGAGGAATTTAAGAATTCCTTCCACTTCTCTTTCTATCTCAAACCATATTTTAGATCGTATGCCCTGGATAATTACATTTCTCTTCCTATCAGCATTTAGTTTGTTCTCAATTTTTGTGATCCTACTGTCATGCGAGCTTATTTTATCAATTTTTTCCTCAAGAATATTTAGCTTATTTAGCGCCTCTAGGATTTTGTCAATCTTTTCTTCTTGCGTAGACATTTCAGTAAGCAAAACGATCCTTAGAGCGAAAAGAAAATATATTGACAATAAAAGGTTATGTTTGTGTCGAGAAGGTTATGCCCAGTATCTAAACTAATCGCACCTTATCAGCAACTGTACTACAAGCAAAGCAAGTGATACTTCTTTGGATGTAATGATTAACCTACCCAGAGGTTATACAATGTGCTGCTTTCACTTTTATTTTTAGATTTCCTAAGTATACGATTTATTAAATAGCACTTCTTACTGCTCCTCTTTCCCAGCGCTGATTGTTCTTCGCTCTGAACACAGTTTCTTAGAAACTACCTTCTTCAGGACCACTTTAATCACAGATAAACTTCACTTCACAGAACACACGTCTATCCAATATGACGGCTAAGCGCGAACTCCCCATTCTCCTACTAGAAGCAATTAAAAAATAACACGAAATAAAAACAGACAAAAAGAACCGTTCGAATATACGAAATCAATTATTTCAAAGTTTTAAGCTCTTATTTCTCCGATTGACATCGCCTAATCGAAAATTGCTTCAGAATTTTTTTTGTAGAACATTTAGTAAGCTTTCGAATGGCGACGTTCCGCTTCCCAAGATTTCCAACCGTTTTCGAGATATTAAGAAAAATATACGAAGTTCCCAAAACTTTACATGCATTTTAATAAAATATTTTATTCTAACCCTTCCTTAACTCCAACGTAACCTAAAAAAGAATGCATTGAAATCGGTTAATATGTAGAAGCTGTAGACCCTTTTCGAAACACAATATGTTGTTAGGTGCCATTTTGCTTCATCGGTCCGAAATCGATCTAGAAACAAACAAGTTTGAACAGCCGAGAATCGATGGCCATCTGATCGGGTCGAGTCGGGACCAATGTAGGCACCTCCATTAAGATAGATGTGTTTGTTTTCTTTCGACAGTCGGTGGATATCGGATCTGATCGGATCGGTCCCAATGTAGCTGCACAACGCAGGAGCCCTTAGCCTGTTGCTTCCCTGGGAATTTTTGAGGTTTATACAGTTCCTAGGGGATGGATATTTTACATCTTTTTATAGATTTCTATTTTTATATTATTTACAATTTGTCTTTGCTACCAGTCAATAATCGTGTTTATCGTACAATATGCATAAGTCGTTTCGTTCTTTGAAGTGGGTAAATCATGCATGGGCGGAAGTCAGCCTGTTATTTGCTATCTGTAGATTGCAACGGCATAGGTTAGATTCATAAAACATTAATAAATTTGCGGTCATCATGGATTTGTGGTTTAGCACTCGGAATATTATGTGTATTAATCAGCTCATTCTTCCGTTCTTATTTAATTCCAATACACTAAGAAAATAACTCGAAGCCTACAAGAAACAATGAGAGGTATTGTTATAGTGTTTCCAAGAGTAAACGTTGGCAAAATGGGTGGAGTAATTTCCGCTTAGGTTACAATCAGTTTTCTTTGTTAGCGCTTAAAATCTTATGTTACTTCTTTTTGAGATTTTAATTTATTTTATTTTTTCACAAAAGATCAAAACCTACCAATTATTGCTCCTATTCCTTTACTAATGGCACTAGGGATATGTAGGGAGCTAAAATGACGCAGTTCCTGTGAGTTGGACTTTTTGGTTGAGAGCTCTCAGTCGGAGAAATCAGTGCTTAAATGCTGTAATTACCACATGGGATACTGTTAGTTACCTGTTATGGCGCGTACGATTTTGCTTCCTTTTCAGATTTTAATATTTGTTTATATTATTTCCGTAATATTAAGATGAAACATTAACTGTTCTATTCTAAGCTTTACAAATGACACTCCGGATATGAATGAAAACGCGCTAAGATGAAGCAGTTCCTGGGAGACGGACTATGAATATATGTTTTTTTTTTTTTTTTTTTTTTTTGTTTTTAAATACTTCCTCTAGTACGAACGTAACCACAAGTTGTACGTCAATCTGAAGTTTTATGCTTTCCAAACCACCGACTATAAACTTCCGTGCTCAATCAGGGCATTTTTAAGCAAGCTCGTTGCCGAATAAGTTCACAAGCGGAATTCGAACCTTTATGTCCGCGACAATACGGGTCTGAATTTAATTCGCTGTGTTTGACTATCTGAGCTTTCGAGGATTTCCAGATTGGCAGCATGTGTCAGTGTGAGGAAAGAATCATTCAGAATAATGAACAATAAATAATGAATAAATTGTTATTTCATTGTGAATAATGAATAAATTTGTTATTTCATTGTGAATAATGAATAATTTTTTATTCATTATTTAGTCAATTCAATGAACAACGTAACTTTTTATTTTTATAATTATTGAATAACAATTGCATGAAAGTAATTGCATTGAATTGAATTGCATGAAAGTAATTTATTTGAATAAAAAAATTCTTTGAATGACATTGATTTATTTAACTGAATTTTTTTGTTAAATACAAGTAATTTATTTTAACAATCGTTTCTGAAAGTTCATTAACATTTTTCTTACTTTTAATGAAAATTATTTATTTTAGTGATATTGTTTACTGAACTTAAAGAACCTGAGTTTGTTGTGCCATGAACCACATTATTTTAAATGAATAAAAATAATGAACGAAGAAAGGAAAATAATTAATTATTCATGAAATAAAAAATAAATAAATCAGTCAATGAATAACTTAATAAATTCTTATTCAATTAATATTTATTGAATAATGACTTTTCTTTTTACGGCGCTTCGACATCTAGGCCATTAGCGCCGACATCCAGGGTACAGCGAGGGATTTTCCCAAGGTTAGAAAATTCCTGCCGGCGCACAGTGTAACGTCCAATGGACAAAAACCTAAATTTTTGTTTTCTTATATTTAATTTTAAATCCTCTAGCTAAGTTTAGAAACTATTCAAGGAATTAAAATCGTATAAAACTAATAAATATTAGTTTTATTTTGATCAACAAACACATTAGCAGTATTATAAACAAGGCAAAGTCTTTAAAACCTGTTTCATAGCAACAATCAGTTTGAGCTTCTCTTCTTGAAGATAGGACAGTGTTTTTATTAAGTCATCCGAAGGAAATTACGTCAAAACTATTCCTTTTTTATCTGATATAATTGATTATGGGTAATTACTCCCTCATTATTTATCTTGAATTATTCTTCATTGATCTTTTAAATTTTTTTTAAGTATAAAATTTTGATAGACCATAGCAAAAAAACTTCATCTGAACACATCCCAAGTTTTTTACAGCATAAAGTCTACCCCAAGTATAATGTACTGAGGGTAATTTAGTTTGCCGAAATTTGCCGATTCCAAAGATTTTTATTTTTAAATCAATCAGCATTTTTTCTTACAAATTTGAAAAATATGTGGATAAATCCAAGAAAACGGTATTAATCCTTGGGCAAATGATTCAATTTAATCTGCAGGATGATCCTAAAGAAATATTAAGCAATATTAAGAAGACTGCCAGTTTAGTCCTATATTATATGTAAAAAATGTGGGAACGTGTTCACCGCAGAGAAAAAACTCTTATATAAATACTGGTTGAAACAATGTATCAACTTAGCAGAAATTGTTATTAATTTTTATCAAGAAAAAAGATATTCGCACCCTGATGGCCCTTCGGGCTTCCTTAGAGGCAGACATAAAAAAGAGTTTACAGCGTTGTGTGAGAGATCGAAAAAGCGTTGGGTTCTTCTGATTTCTGACAAAGAGCCTTCTTTACGGAGAAAAAATGTAAAAAGACATAGCAAAATCAGTCCAGACATTAATGAACGTATAATAGAGGGTGACATTAATAATCAAAATAGATATTGGTTTCGATATAAGTTTACATTCTCAAGAATCCAAAAACGATTCAGACTCAGAATTAAGAAATTATTTAATAATTTCATAGAAAATGGTAAAATATTATTATTCTATGGCAATATTACTATAAGTATAATTTACTACTATACTACTACTACATTATATGTTACAGTTATATATTGTATATATTAGTTATATAATATTGTTATTAATAATATTATTACCTGCTATATTATTTCTATTAATATTACAATTAATATTATTATAGCCGTATAGTATGCATTATTATACTATTGTTAGCTTGTTTTGAGTTGATTTCAATTGATAAAAATGTTTATTTGAAAATAACTAGTGGTTAATGATTTTTGTCTATAACCCTCACTACTTCGTTACACTGTGCACCGGTGGGAATCGAACCCATCGTCTCCCGATTTAGAATCTACGGTGCTAGCCACTAGACCACGGGAGACCCCGCCAACCGTGTTATTCATAGAATAAAAAATAAATCAGTGGATGAATAACTTAATCAATGAATAACTTATTAGTCATTTAAATGATCTGGCATGTGGCAACGGTAAGCACTCTGTGTGGTGCTCTGAACTATCTCAAGGGTGTAGACGTTTAAACCTATTTAGAGAACCTAGGATAGGGAAGAGAAGTCTGGCAGTATTTCCCTCTGGATGGACTATTATCATTGATTTATTGCTGGCCATGTCAGCAGTGGAATTCGCTCCCCCCCCCCAGAAATCCACGGATACTCACTTCTAGTGTAGCGATCGGAAATATTTGGATTTATCAGTTTAAATTGGAGCTCAATGGACTGTTGTTTAAAGCAAGAGCTAAGAAAAACACAGCCTATATAATCATTTGATATTATAAGGAACAAAGAAAGACGGATGCAAAATCAAAATGTGTTAAAAAAATTAATTCTAAGAAAAACATATGACAGACATCGAAAAAAGATAACACAGGCACACACAAAAAAGTGGTACTTTCTAAATACACCATACATATATTCTTATGTATTTTGACACGCTTAATGCGAATCCGGAGTCCGTTTCACCCCATCACGAGAGGTTAATGAGCATTTGTAGGTCAAATTGTGTATGAAATCGTTTACGAAATAAATAGAGCTTCCCTGGTTTTGAGGGTCACTGAATTCGAATCCGGTGTCCGAATCCGGTACCGAAAATTAAGGTAATTTCGAGGAAAAATATGTCAGAATTTTGACTGCAGATTCATTTATTGCAAAATAAACATATTTATCCTTGAAATTACCTTGATTTTGCGCCGATGTGCTGAAAGAGACCTCGGATTCGAATTCTGTGACCCTCAAAAACATGGAGCTCTAGTTATTTCTTCTTTAATGACTTCATAAGAAATTTGACCTTCAAATGCTACTAAACCTGGCGTGATGGGGTGAAACGGACTCCGGATTCGGATTCAGCGTGTCGAAATAGATAAGAATATATGTATGGCGTCTTTGGAGAAGACCACTTTTTTTGTGTGTGCCTGTGCAATTTTGCAATAATATAATTATAATAATAACAAAGCAACCCGTTTGAATCATATTTCTTCTTGAAAAGTGAAATAATAAGTGTTATTTAGCAAATGCTGTGAAAAAATTATTTAAAACATTTGATAAGGGAAAACAAGAAAATCGGTATCAGTTATATGTACATTGTGGCCAGGAGATCCATTCCTGTAATTTATTATTTTATGACATATTGTAAATGACTGTAAAGTACTATTTCTCGTAATAAATACAAAAATAGTTGTTGGGCTTTACTGTCTACAAGAATTGTCCGATTTTGAAATTTGACACAAAAATACTTTGTCCAAAACAAACGATGCATGAAGTTATGGAAAATGTATAAGCTTTTTGTAGAGACATAATTGCCATTTGATGGTCGATATTCCTGTCCTGGGGCCCACCCAGCCATTATTGGGTACATCTATACCGTATCTTTCACCTTTTCATTTTCTGGTTTGTGAAATATGGACAATCCATCATCTGTCTCTTATGAATACTTATCTCATTCGAAGACAGTATTTTCAGAGGTTTCTAAGATTAAAATTCACAGTCGATTCGGATTCAGCGAATCCGGTATGTCTTCCCCAAAGACGCCATACATATATTATTATCTATTTCGACACGCTGAATCCGAATCCGGAGTCCGTTTCACCCCATCACGTGAGGTTTAGTAGCATTTGAAGTTCAAATTTCTTATGAAGTCATTAAAGAAGAAATAACTAGAGCTCCATGTTTTTGAGGATTCTAAGATTAAAATTCACTATGCATTACTATTGTGGGTTTTGTAATTGTTCATATTCCCACATCATGCCTCACAATGTCATTATAACAGAACCAGCAATATTACTAGACATATGTTAACTCATATTGTTGTAATAATCAATAATAATAAAATAAATAAAAAATCACAGTATGCTTCAAAAACGGTATGTCTACAAAAAAAATATTTCGTATTTATTTTCAATATTTAATGTACGAATTAAATTAAATTGGGTGGTAACCTATAGATAACCCGTCCTAAAATTCCTAGTTAATAATAAATGGACGTTAAAATTTAAATAATGTACGAACAACAAAATGATATTTAAGGCGAAAATAGACTAATTATTGGGCTAATTTATTAGTACTATTTATATCTGTAGATCCTGTTATAATCGATATGCCGACGAGAGATTCATAAAATAATTAAGCCCAACGAAGAAATAAAATTGTACTTTGCGGACAGATGACCTTTATCGGAAAACACTTCAGACATCGTGAGGAATTCTAAATTGCTAAGGGACAAAGTCATTTTGAATACGAAAGTAACTTCCAATAGACTAGAGTTTTGTAGAGAACATCTTATGCTTTGTCACTGGTTAGTTTGGCATTCTACTCAAAGCAAAACCCGTCAGAATGTTTCATTATGGTAAATATTCAAAAGAAACAGAAGTGGTCGCATCCTTCTGAAAATAATTATTGCGAGAACTATGTCGTTTCTGCAGTTCCAACCGCCATTATTAAATGTGCGACAGAACCGGATAAACGGATATGTTGCAAATCTATTATAACGTAAATAAATAATTTTGAATTGAAAAAATAATCTTCAAATTGACTACAGTAACTAAAGACTTAAATGTTTTTCTTTAAGAAAAAAATATTTTTGTTTTTTCATTGAGAGGAGATCGTTGACCGTAGATGATGCAAGGCAGGGATTGTCGGGGTTCGGTCACTGCTACTTAATAAAACTACATTTTATCATAAAAATGGTTTTATTGTGCCGACGTTTCGGCTTGAACTTCAAGCCTTCATCAGGGCTGTAAAAAACAAGTAGGACGGATGTAATACCGAAATATATATATATATATGCCTACATACACAAATACACATACATATATACATACATACATATATGGAAAAAGACAAAAACATAAAATACTAGAACATAATATATAGAAGAACAATGTGCTCTAGAAGTGTTTGGATTATTAGGAAAACAGATTACATATTAGATAAGATATAAGAATAACAATATGGGCTTACCGATGGGAAGATAGAGAACTATTCCTCACAAATGATCCCGCATTTGTGAGGAATAGTTCTCTATCTTCCCATCGGTAAGCCCATATTGTTATTCTTATATCTAATCTAATATGTAATCTGTTATTCTTATATCTGTTTTCCTAATAATCCAAACACTTCTAGAGCACATTGTTCTTCTATATATTATGTTCTATTATTTTATGTTTTTGTCTTTTTCCATATATGTATGAATGTATATATGTATGTGTATTTGTGTATGTAGGCATATATATATGTATGTATATTTCAGTATTACATCCGTCCTACTTGTTTTTTACAGCCCTGATGAAGGCTTGAAGTTCAAGCCGAAACGTCGGCACAATAAAACCATTTTTATGATAAAATGTAGTTTTATTAAGTAGCAGTGATCCCTACCTTGCATATTTTTGTTTTGTTAAAAATGCTAAAAAAAAACTATATTAAATTAAACATTTGGGGGGGGGGCGTTGATTGATCTTTATTGATAATTTACAATCTGTACAGTTATGTACAATATGTTAATATGGTCAAACTATACATACAACACAATGAAGAAGATGAGGGGAGAAGGCAGACATTACTGCCACTCCCAATGAAAGTTCTGCTATATTCTTATTTTAATTAAAACTTGGTCTCTTTGTTAAACTATATACATTATTTACATTATTTTATAAGGCAGGCTAATTAACCAGTAGTAAATTGTCTCGTGGCCAATGGCGGCGAAGGCGTCGAGGAGGATTATCTGGGATGACATTGGAAGAGAGGGATCTGCCAAGAGGATTGGGGTGGGCTGGGAGTTTTGAGAAAAAGACCAGGAATCGGGATTTAAATCGGGGGGATTTAGATCGGGGGCTAAATCATAGAAAAAAGGTATTTCAGTGTCTCGATGGATGGTTAGGTTTGAAACGTAGAAAGGAGCGTTGAGTATTTTACAAAGGACTTTGGATTGGAAACGTCGGATAATACGTATTTATATTTGATGGCTTAGCTGATCCCCATAGTTCTATGCCGTATGTCCATATCGGTCTTATTATGGTGTTGTATATTGTCTGTTTGTTTTTTGTGTCAAGTTTTGATTTGAGTGATTAGTCGTCGTAGAAGTCCGAAGCGTTTGTTCAGTTCCTGTCTCTTCTGTTTTATGTGTGTTTTCCAGGTAAGTCGCTTGTCGAGGTGGAATCCTAAATATCGAACCTCGTTCGATTGGGGTATTGGATATTGTGGATTTTTACAGGAGGGCGCTCAGCTCGTCGCAGGGCGAAAGTTACATGAGTACATTTCTCTGGGTTCCATTTGCTTACCCATTTCTCGTCGTCATTGACGTAGGTTTGAAGTTTTTCAGATGCCAATTTAGGGTCGGGAGAGGAAATAAGGAAGGCAGTGTCATCGGCAAATGTACAAGTGACGATATTTGGGGTTGTTGGGATATGGTCAACATATTGCTCATGATTGAGGTTTGGAATTTAACATTCACTTTTTCAGGTTTCTTTCTATTGACAAAATGGGCATTATCACAATGTCTTGTTATTGGGCAGCGGTACTGCGGGTATGTGTCCTACAAGTATATATGTTACATAAATATACGTTTTATTAATATATATGAACGTATGAATAAGTAATATAAATAACGTAGCGTGGGTAGAGAGGTTGAAATGCGTCCCGTTTAATAGTGGTAGGAGGATGAGGATGTAAAATATTCAGCAATATCTTACCCTTCCGTGAGGGCCACTAAATTCATCCCTAGAGCTTCTCCACTTTATTAATCTGTAAATATGTATGCCCATTGCCAGATTACGGCTCTCTTCACTGGATATATTTTACGGGATGTTTAAAAATGCTGACGAATAAATCAGACAGTTTTCTTTTAGCGCGTTTCCTTCCTCCCTCCATAGGGATCCCCGTTGACGTTGACCTCATGACGTAATCTAAGAAGTGCCGATAAGAAAGTTTGAGGTTTCAGAACCTTCTTTTAGTATAGGCCTTATTAGTCAAAAAATCGTTTTAATTTTTAGCATAAATATACTTTAGCGATGACTAAACTGAAAAACAAAGTTACACAAAAGTTTAAAAAAAAAAAGTGTCACAAAAGCTGGCGTTCGCGCTGGCGGGGTGGCCATGTACGAAAAAGAAGACTGTATGTTATACAGTACATCACGTAGGTTTGTCGGGTGGAGCTATAGCATATTTGTGTTCCTGAATTTGAGCAGAAGGCTCTAAACGATTTTTTTTAATTCCATAAATTTCTTTCTTCACAAATCTGGACTGATTTTTAAGCAATGATAACATCTGTATCTCCGTCTTGGAGTACGTGGAATATATATTTATTTATGACTAGTTTCTTGCACTTGGCCTCTCTTAAGAAGACAACTTATCTGAAAGTAATTGTTTACAATTACAATTTTTAAATCTTTAACTATTCACTAGTATAATTTTATTTTAAATTACCTTATAACTTGTAATTTAAATGAATAAGTTTAAAACTAACAAAGAATAAAATAAAAGTTTTTTAAACTTTGGTTAGTTCTAGATTATTTAAATAACAATTACTATTTATGAGATAATTTAAAATAAAATTATGTTAATGGATAGCTTAAGATTTAAAAATTGTAGTGGTAAAAAAATAATTTCAGAAAAGTTGTCTTGTGAAAAGAGGCCAAGTGCCAGAAAGTAGTCGATAAATCTATATAAATAAAAATCACGTGTCTGTCTGTTTGTCCGTTTGTCTGTTTGTTCGTCATACAAATCCACACCGTTTGACCGATTTTGACCAAATTTGAAATACTGGTAGGTCTTGATACGGGAAGTTTCGTAGGCTAAGTAAAAAAACGTCTATCAGCTGTCTGTCTGTATGTTTCTTCCTTATACAAATCCACACCCTTCGTCCGATTAGGACCAAACTTGGCACACAGCTAGGTCGTGATACGGGGAGTGTCATAGGCTTGGTCAAAAACGTCTACCAGCTGTCTGTCTGAATGTTTGTTCCTTATAAAAATCCACACCGTTCGACCGATTTTGACCAAACGTGGCACACAGGTAGGTCGTGATACGGGGATAGGTTAAAATCGTCTATGACTCACAGTTCGGAGATCACGAGTTCGAAACAATGAACCCAAATAATTACAGATTTGCGTTATTAGATTTTAATATTAATTTTAGCATAGCACGCCGGGTAACAGCTAGTATAAAATAAAATGGTATAAAAGAAGCTTAAAACAATTTTTTGGCCTTTAATAAAAGAAGACACAAATTTACGAATATATATATATATATATATATATATATATATATATATATATGTATTATATATATATATATATATATATATATATATATATATATATATGAAATTTTGTACAAAAATACTTTGATTTGAAAGGTCAATTTCGTTAACCATCAGAATCCGTCGTGCGGAACATGGTTGTTTGTGTGAAATTCGTAAGGCTTAAGTTTTTTTGTGATATACACTTTTAGGTAAAACGAAGCGGAGGAGATAGCTAAGAACGTTTTTTTTCGACTCCAAGTAAACTAAGGATAATTAAGTTCCATTACAGATTTCTTCACAACCTAAATGCACCAACTTCATGGTATATTTAGGCAAAAAAGAGAATTACTTTAAAAGGTACATATACACCTGAGACTTTCTGGGTAATACAAATTTTTCAGGAATAAAATGAGTGATATTAAATATTGTTTTACTTTTTACTAAAAACTGAGAGGTTTTTGCTCGTTGAGAAAACGTTCAACATAAAGCCGTTTTGTGTTGAGAACTATTAATAAAATGGAAAATCAATATTAGGGCAGTATTATACAACTAATAAGGTATAAGAAAATGTTAGCTCAAATGCGGTTGAACACTCTCGGTTTTTTCCCCTACCGGCAACAATGTGCGCCGTTACAGCACACACACAAAAAAAAAAAAAAAAAAATAGAAATAGCATATACGTGAGGGTTCACAAAATAAAATTTGGAATTTTGGACCTTTTATTTATTTATTGAAGTTACGTTTTATTATTTTATTTATTCAAGAGTAATATATTTCTTATTTTATGAACACGCCTATTATTTATTTATTCTTTGTTGGGACCTTCTGTCCAATATACAAACGATTAATTAACCCCAACAAGTGGTGACCCCGACGTGAAGTGGTGGTCCCAACAAGACCAATATTAGTGGTAGCTGACCACATTGGGCGACAGCATTCTCATATCTATATTTTATAGTGACTCAATCTTCTTTAATCAAATATTTTTCAGGCGGAAGGCCAATAAAAGGGAATTAACAAAGTCAATTCAATTTATTTTATTTAAGCTCTACAAATCTTTTATTTATTTCACACTTTAGGTGCCTCTTCAGCAGAGTAGGGCATAAATCAATTAAACGATTGATAAATCGATTACATTTTACTTATCACTAATCATTATTATTATTATTATTACAGTGGAACACGGATAATTCGAACTTCGATAATTCGAAATCGTCTTTAATTCGAATATTTCTCTCGGTTCCTAGAATTTAGGGCATAAACAATGTAAAAAAATCGTGGTTAATTCGAATAAAATTTTGGATAGTTCGAAGTTTTTAGGAGTCTGTACCTCCAATGGGAAGTGGAGAGAGAGGGGTTGATCTTAAATCTTACGGATACGGATGTAGGGGTTCCGGGACAAGAAGCGCGGTGGTTTCATAGTGTAGTTCTTGGACTCCAGGAGTTCTGCAAAGTGGTGGGTCACGCTTCCTCCCTTCCAGGGGTTGTAGTTACATACACCATCCTATCGTTTTATCCTAGAATTCCCACCCACCATCCTTCCGCTCTTCATTTTTTATTATGATATAAGTCAATCAGTGCCTAGATCTGCTGTATTGTTTGTACCTTGAATTTCCAGTGTGCATTGCAGTTCTGCGAGTTGTTGATTTAAGATGTCGAAGCCTAGAAGTTATAAAACTTTAACGTTGTCAGAGAAAATTAAAGAAGTTGAAAAAGAAATAAAGAAAACATCTGAAATTGCCAAGGACTTTGGAATTCCTCCTAACACTTTATCAAAAAAATTCTTCTCTAGGAAAATGACTTTTTTTCAAAATAATAGACTTTTATTTTTATTTTTTTGATCAATTATTTATTACTTATGTACATAACCATCAATTTATGAAATTTTTGTTTTTCTTTAAATAAAATGTATTTTTTCAAATTAAAAAATGTGAAAATATGAAGTTCGATTTTTAACCCTTAATTTTCAAACTTTTGTAATTCGAAGTTTGGATAATTCGAACTTTTTTTTCGGTCCCTAGGGGTTCGAATTATCCAAGTTCTACTGTATTAATGAGTGATCGCTACTTTGGCGACTTCACTCTTAACAGGTGGTACATGTATGGTCCAATGAGCCAGCATGGTGATTAGAAATTTAATTCACTTATAAACAGAGGAATGGAAATACCTGTAATATGCCAGAAAGCCAATGGTTATTCAGCAGATGTATTCAAATGAGATTGTATAATTTATTGTTGTGTAAGAAGGAGAATATTGTGTTTATGTACTGGCTGCTGTCCTTCGACAATTCGTTCATGTCATGTGGAATATTTAGTTTGTGTCGCCTTCTGCATTCCGTAAGTAGGTGTTTTACGTTAAAGTCTCTATTGCATATATTAAAGGTTGGTTTGTTACGTCCTGTCATGAGATATTCGTGTGTTAGTCTTGTGTGGCCAATTCAGGGTCGAGCAAGTACAACTTCTTCTCTTCTGCTGTCTCGGTAGCTGCCTACCGAGCCTATGAATAATCAATCATGGGATGAAATATTATCAGAATTAGTCATGATTACCCTATTCTCGTTAATTATTAGTCATAGGTCATATTAAGCATTAATCATATGTGAAATTAGTCATTAATCTATTGTTAGTCGTCAGTCTGAAGTAATGATTGACATGACTAACCTTGTGAAATACTTTCGGTATTTAGGCTAATATCTACTTGTTTACAGATATACATTGGGTTTAGAACTCCTTCATGAAAAAAACAGTTATGTTTTATCCTTTGACCAGACTTTTCAAAAGATGGAATTATTCAGAATATTGAACGAAGAAGATGTTGAGCCTCGTGCTTTAAAAATGTAATTATTGGTGTAATTATGATTACAATTACGCTCAACACTGAAAATATCAGTCAAAACCTTTTTATAATAATTATTTCGAAATTTTATGAAGTTAATCAACAATCATAAATTTAGTTTTTTAGCTTTTAATTATCAATCTGCATAAGTTTAGTCATTAACCATTAATCATTAGTCAAAGCCTATTTTAACCACACATCATTGATATAGATGTCGTTAGTCGCTAGTCATTAGTCATTGAGAAATATAATTAACCAATCATCATCCCAATTACTCATTTAATCATTAGTCATTAGTTACAGAATTAATCACAGTTTGCCTTAGTCTGCTCTTCAGGAGCTAAAAAAAACACTAAACTAAAAATACAGGCTAATAGTATTAAGGCAAACCTTCCTCTACAATATTGAGTATTTTTTTTTTTTTTTTTATTACATGTTAGATATAGTAATAGACCAATCTGACTGTTAGCTGACCACATTGGGTGATAGCATATTCCTAGCATAGGCTATCTTTCAAAATTTATTTATTAATAAAATATACATAAATATATTTATTTATGTATATTTTTTGGAACTATTGGTGGGCTCAGGGGAAAGCTTGCTTGCCGTATCTAGTGGTCTATTTATTTAGTTCTTTCGAATTCAAGCACCTATTTACGAATAAAATCGCTCTATAAAAACCCTGAAAAGAAGTTATATGCAACCTTTTTCCTTGTTCAATAAAGGTATGTTCAAAGTCAATCTTCGCTAATTTATTTTTATTTCTGCGTTTTAATTGTGTAGGAGTTAACTGAAAAAAAATGTAACGAGGAAAATGTTGACAACAAAAGCATAATTATTCTGTTTTCTTGAAAACTTGTATTCGAGTATTTTTATATTATTTGTTGAGACGTCAAGGACAATTTGTAAAACTTTTTCTCCCTAAAACTTTTTCCACTTTTACTGGGTATAAGTCCTTATATTGGGCAGGGTTTAACGATTAGCACCTCAAACATTTTAATGGTTCTCAGAAAATGTTATGTTTATAACTGACGCAAATAAGGGGAGTTTGTTTTTTTATCAAAACAAACTTAACTTTTAATGAGTTTAAGGCCCTCGAAATAAAATTTAATGAGACAATCCAATAGATTCTTAGTTACAAAATAAAAAAAAAAAGTAGGAGGAGTTTGTTTTCTGTTCCATGTTTTTTTATTAACGCCCACCTGAAAGAAGTTACTTTTAAAATGTTCTGAACTATAGAAAAATCTACTTTACAGAATGCTAAAGTTGCAAAACTCAGATGAGCTGAGAATGCTAAACTCAGACGAGTTGAAAGTGTTAAACGTAGAATAATAACATAAACAATTTTGCACTTTTTTGGAAAATAAATGACGTAATTCTCTATTTCGATGAATATTAACATTATATATAATTTAATCAATATCTTACACTAATATATATATATATATATATATATATATATATATATATATATATATATATATATACAGGGTGATTCAGGTCTAAGTAGCCAAACTCTAGGAGGTGATTGTAGACATAATTTACAACAAAAAAGTTTATTTCAAGTATGGTCCGATTCCGAAAGGAAAAGGACCTATGCCCAATTTTCTGTTTTTTTAACGTAGTCATGTTGTTTAATGAATAAGAAATAATTTCTCAAAAAGTATTTAATATAATTAAATTCTAATTATGCCATCATAAAATAGACAAAATTTCCTTTTAAAATACAGTAATTTAATTCACTAAAATTATTATTAAAAGATACTGTCTGGACGTCCAATAACGCATTTCTGTTTTTATCAAGGAATCAGAGTTTTTTCGCGATTTTTTTTCCTCAGCCCCCTAATGGACTAGTGAAATTATGCAAATAAAGTGAAAGTTTATAAGGGGATAAATTGAAAGATTGGCTCCCTTTTTTCAAAAAAATGTGGAATGTAGTTTTGTTACTTTCAAATAAGATGTGTGAAAAATTAAAAATTATTCATTTTTTAATGGCCAAACTGTGGGTATCCATTGTCCTGTCCAGAAGCAATAAATGTCACTGAATGAAACGATTGGAAACGTTTTTCGTTTGAGAGATATGTTAAATTTTGTGTTTAACAAATTTTCATGAATTTATCTATTAGATGGTGTTGCTGGCACTAAAATATTTGCTAATATATTTGAAAATTTGCTAAATTTGCAATTGAAACTTTATGAACTTGGACAGTGGATCCATCCACTGTCTAACAGCACTGCTGCGATGTGCAGGACAGCAATCCATCTGGAACTATGAATCTATGTGGAAGCGGAACGTCTGTCCATGCAATATGTCGGTCGTATTTAAATCATGTGGATGTTTAAAAATATGTTGAATCAATCCTGGCAGGAATCAGGATTGGCTGAAGAAGATATTCTTGCTGAATTCTGCACCACACGTTAACTTGGAGCTGACACAGATTGTGTGATCTTCACTCGACATAAAGATTAACATGAAACCAAGTATGCGAATTGGGACTGTTAAATATTCCATTCCGTGTTTTGGGCATTGTCTGTCAACAAAATGTTGCGGCCGAACTGAGGATTAACATATTTTCTCCCGCAATTTTTAGTTTTAATTCAAATTTTATTTGAAAACATTTCAAATTATGTGTAAATTCTCGATTACAATTATTCAACTACCCTGATATCTTTTTGAATTCTCCGCTCTAAATTTCTAGTCAAAACAGGCTGCCAAATACATCGTAAAACATAAGTCAATGAAAAATTGAAAAACATGAAATTTAACATATCTCTCAAATGAAAAACGTTTCCAATCGTTTCATTCAGTGGCATTTATTGCTTCTGGACAGGACAATAGACACCCACAGTTTAGCCAATAAAAAATGAATAATTTTTAATTTTTCACACATCTTATTTGAAAGTAACAAAACTACAATCCACATTTTTTTGAAAAAAGGGAGCCAATCTTTCAATGTATCCCCAAATAAACTTTTACTTTATTTTCATGGATTAAATGATTATTAAATGTAGAAGTTTTTGTGTAAGTATTGAATCTCTAGTCCATTAGGGAGCTGAGGAAAAAAATCGCGAAAAAACTCTGATTTATTGATAAAAACAGAAGTGCGTTATTGGACGTCCAGAAAGTATCTTTTAATAATGAATTAAATTACTGTATTTTTAAAAGAAATTTTATAATGGCATAATTAGAATTTATTTATCTTGAATAGTTTTTGAGAAATTCTTTCTTATTCATTAAAAAATATGACTACGTTAAAGAAACAGGCAATTGGACGTAGCTCCTTTTCCTTTCGGAATCGGACCACGGTTCACTTATACGAAACATTCAGTTATACGAAGATTTTTTCGTTCCCCGGCGAAATTCCATTTAATCCGGGGATGTGTAAACCGAAGTAGGAAGCTGATGTGTGAGGTGAAGTAGAGTGAGGTCGGAATTCCGGTAGAAGAGAGAGTGAGAGATATGAGTAAGATACCTCCGTGTCCGTGTATGAGAGAGAAGCGGCGTCAGGAAACGGAGTTGTGAATCAGAAGGGGTATGTGTATGAGAGAGAGAGAGAGAGAGAGAGAGAGAGAGAGAGAGAGAATGAAAAAAGGACGTCCCGTGGCTAAGGTTGAGAATGAGAGAAACTCGTCTAGTCGAAATGAGGTAGTGTGAGTGAAGCCTGGAGCCTTCAGAGTGAGAAAGAGGGAGACAGAGAGATATCCCGTTTTGTATCGAAGAGAAGGCGTGGGCCGGGAATTGCCTGAGGGAGAGAAATGCGAGCTGTATTTGTTGTAAGGTACGGTCGGGTGGGCCGGCTCCACCTAGACCCATCAAATATCTCTTTACTTGTAGGAACTTTTTTCCCTGACAGGCCTCGGGAATATAAGAACAGATATGAACGCATAGAAAGTCTGGAGCTTGCAATAGGACACGGGGAACGTCTATTATCACATGTAGATTTTTTTAACAATACGAATATAAATATGAAGACTCCACATGAAAAAAATTGGAAATAAGATTCTTTTGGCGTGTGACAGCTTCACGGATTTCTCAGTTGTTAGGCTCTTGGTAATCATCGCCTAGAGGTCCGTGGATAAATACAGTTTTTGCTCCGTAATCTATAGAATAGGCGTCAACGTTTGGTGTGTAACATCTCCTCGGGTTTCTTAATTATTTGGCTTCTGAATTATGAGTAAACATTGACCTAAAGAACTAGGTTCAAATACAGCTATGGTTATGTTGGCTGCTTAGTTTTAGCGCGGTTCCTCCCTCCCCCATAGGGAGGAACCCCGCTTATAAGGTTGATACAATGAAACAATCCGGAAGTGACTAGAAAATTTCGCGTTTCAGAACCCCTAGAGACCGAAAATAACGGTGGTTCAAATTTGTATATATATATATATATATATATATATATTTGTCTGTTCGCTCATTTCTGGCTTCCCTAATGGTCCGATTGTGATGAAATTTGGTACAAAAATCCGTCTTCCAATTTGAAAGGTCAAGTTCGTTAACCAGCAGAATCCGCCCACTGGAAGATGGCGTTTGGGGCGAAATTCGCGCAAAAAAAAATCGTAACGCTTACGTTTTTGAGTTCATAAGCTTGTAAGTACTCGTTTTATAGGCTTCTTGGGCTAGGAAAACGAATTAAACCTTTTTCAAGGCGATAGTTTAACCGTTTTCGAGAAAATTGGAAAAATAGTTTTTGGATACCGTTTTTGGTTTGGGTACTTAAAATCAATAGATTCAGTTGAAACATTTTCTGCGTGTTCTACTTTCATTAAAACTAATATGTTGACATTTTTGTTACGTTTGGAGTTAAGGAAGGGTTAGAATAAAATATTTTATTAACAGATATAAAAACTTTTGGTAACTTTGTATACTTTCCTTAATATTTCGAAAAAGGTTGAGAATCTTGCGAAACGTAAGATCACCATTAGAAAGATTACTAAATGCTCTACAAAAATGGTTCTAATGAAAGTTTTGATTAGGCGATGTCAATCGGAGAAATCAGTGCTTAAACCTTTAAAGTAATTGATTTCGCTTATTCGAACTGTTATTTTTGTCTTTGATTTTGGTACTTAGAATTATGGGATTCAGTTGAAACATTTTCTGCATGTTCGAATTTCATCAACACTAATATGTTCAAATTTTGGTCACGTTTGGAGAAAAGGAAGGGTTAGAATAAAATATTTTATTAACAGACAAGAAAAGTTTTGGTAACTTTGTATACTTTCGTTAGTATCTCGAAAACAGTTGACAATCTTGGGAAGCAGAAGGTTACCATTCGAAAGCTTACTAAATGCTCTACAAAAGAGGTTCTAAAGAAAGTTTTAATTAGGCGATGTCAATCGGAGAAATAAGTGCTTAAAACTTTAAAGTAATTGATTTCGTTTATTCGAACTGTTCTTTTTGTCTATTTTATTCCTTGTTATTTTTAAATTGCTTATAGTCGGATAATGTATTTCACTATAAAACAGATTAAGTAAAATAAGAAGATCAATTTATTGTTAAAAATATAGCGATCAAAGAGAGAGATCCCAAGGCTTTCCAAATGCCTCTGAGTGGAGGCCTTTCTGCCCGACTTATGGGATAGCTGACCTATACAGGTAAGATTGTAAATCAAGACCTTTCAAGACTGGTTTGTTTGAGATTTCATTTGGATAGCTGTTTCGCTATTGATCTAAACAAAGTAATAACTGTTTCTATTTTATACCTTCATAAACACTAATGATAAGAACGGAACCGCGCTAAGATGACGCAGTTCCTGCGAATCGGACTTTTTGGTCTTCTAGTCATGGAGAAACGGGAAATCAATGTGAAGGTGGGAGAGCATTGTTGGATGAGATATTGGACGATATGCTGTTGAGAAAACACGCTCAACGAGACTTTGACGGACTGCCCTCGGCTCTTGTAGAACTTTTTCTCAGTCCCCCTTCCCTATGATCCAATCGCTTTTCCCTTAAAGATAAACTCTCAGAAACACTCTCTTTATTTGGGAGTAGATGAAAACAGTTTTCTTCGTATGTATATTGTGTCGTCTTGTTACAATTTTTGCCTAATATCTAATAAAATTTCGACTCGTAGTAACTGCATCATTCCCGTTTCCATAATGTTCTTATCCATCCTGAGGATTACTCACTTTCTCGATTTCTGCTCATTCTTAAGCAAACCTTCAATACAAACAACAAATAATAAAAACATGCTCTCATTTACATACCTTGTTCTAGAGCGGAAAAAAAATTATTTTACTGCTTTAAATCAAAAAAATCTAAGAAAAAAAAAACAGACACAGAATAATCGTTCAAAGGAACGAAACCAACACTTTTTTTTAATTTTCCGTACCGAAAAACGGATGGGAACCGTTTTCGTCGGAAATGTAGTATGCTTTCGAATTATTGGCTTCTACGTACCACGAAACGTTTTTTCATTTTTTTCGAGGACTTCCTTAACTCCAAACGTCACCAAAATTTGTATATATTAGTTTGAATGGATGTTAAACGTCTTGAAAATTTCAACTCAATCTGCCATGTGTTCATCCGTTTGGAGTAGCCCCAACGAAAATCCACTTTTAATGGCTTGAATAAGCAGTTGAGAAAGCAATTGGTATAGTTAGGTTCGGTATTATTGGCTAACAACTAACTTTTTACGTTCGTAAAGTTCTCTTTTAGCCAATTGGCCAATTGTTAGAAGAAGAATATCCTAGAAATGGGTAGCTAGCTGAAAAAGAGATTATAAAACAGGTTTTTTGTAATTTTCCTACTCAGGCAACGAATATTTATTACTCTTCACTTGAAGAAGTATATCTTCAACCAATTGGACATTTGTTTGAGAAATAGTATTATAAAAAGGCAAAGGAAGCAATTGGTATCACTTTGTTCTGCATTATTGGCACACAAAAAACTTATATTTAACACTTTTTACCTGTATAAGATCCTCTTTGGTCAATTTGACAATAGTTTGAGGAACTCCTAGAAAGGAGTAGTTAGACAGAAGGGGCAATTGGCGTTTCGCCTAAGGAAATAATAACAAACCACTAAAATTAGTTGTGGAACATTCTAGACTATTTATAGAAAATTACGTCCTAATTTTAGACACAGAGTCTAATACCAGAAACCAATATCTTTGAGACTCACTTCCTTACTCATCACACGAATGGAATTCCTTTCGTCTAAGTGTTTAATCAACTAACCGCAATTAAAATCATTTATTACACATGGATGTCAATATATTCCTATTTATAATATTCCAGTTAGCCTTTGTGTTCCAGACAAACACGTTCTTCTTAGAAATGGGCACAGCTCCGCCTCAAAGTAATCTGTATTTACATTTTACGTTATCTTTTGGAAATCCTATTAGTTTCTTGATGGCTGTTGTCTCGTATTTTAGTTCTTCCTCAATATTTGGTAGAAGCTCATGACAACTTAAGATTTTATAAAATTGTTTCTATTAAATATTTTGCACAAAAAGAAGGGTTTTGAGGAAGTGAGCGTGGGCGAGTGCAGTAAGGGCTATTTGTAATCTGTAGATTATTTATTTATTCTTGAGCACTCGCAACAAAGGCGACTCACCCAATATAACCATAACATATATACAATGACAATATTGAAATCATAACATCTAATACAACATTCTGTATACATCATATACTTATTATCACAGAGTTTAATTAATTAACGCAATATATCACAATGGTGCTAATGATCCTGGAAATAGATGCACCAAAAAAAAAAAAATAAATAAATAAAATAAAAAAATTAACTCAATATAAAATAAAATAATTAATTAACTCAATATAAAACATCATATAAACAACATATTACAGATATAACTTAAGGATGAGACGGCAAGCAATACTTAACAAGAATTTTGTTAAAAAAAAAAAAAAAAAAAAAATTGTACATTTATATTTGTGCGGGTAACCATGCGATTATGATTTTATTTCAATATGTGTTTATATTTTGGACATTATTTTAATTCATTTAAGATGTTGGAGTATAGTGTTTATATATGGAATAAATAGTCAATGCTCCGTTCTATGTCTCAAACTTCACTATCCATAATGACCTAAAAATCCCCTTTGTCCAAACCTTGTCCAAAATCCGATACCTTAACTTCCACTACCGCTTGCCTGGTCACGACAATCCCCTAATCAATAACATATCTTCATCCTCCATTCCCGGTAACCCTCACCGTCGCCTTAAGCGCAAATGGCCAAGAGATCTATTGCAAAATGTAAATATTATAAAAGTAAATGTTGTAAATAGTCACACAAAAACAAGTTGTAAACATCTGTTAACACTTCATGCTAATAGGTTTTGGCCAATGGGCTTTTTTTCCCTATTGATAAATCATGACTTTAATTCATGAAAAAACGAATTATAAAAAATACTGTATGTATTGTATAATTGACAAATAAAGATATACAAAAAAAATATATATATGGACTACCTTCGGTGAGTAAGTCGTGTAAGTCATGTGGGATGAGTAAGTTCTCTAGTTTCCTGCAGTCTGTCAGTATGTGTTTTATAGTCAACTGTTCATTGCACTCTGGACATGTTGGCCTTTCTTTTCTCTCCATTAAGTAAGAGTGCGTATGAAGGGAAATACCAATACTGAGACGTGTTGAACTTCTCTCCGAGAGTGACTTAAAGATGTTTTACACATTCTTGAGTCCCACTATCCTCGGAGAACGTTGCGACCACAATGCTTCCCAATTTTCATTTTTTTGTTTTTTGTTTTTTTAAGTATCCTTTAAAAACCGACCTTAGTTTGCTCCATAGTCTGCTTCCTCATTAAACTTGCTTCTGCAGTGTGTGTTACTCACATGATTGTGAATGAATTGTTCTTCAATTGATAATTGATAAAATCTTTTATTTGTTTTTAATATTTTTTTTTTATTTTATTTTTTTTGTCCTCTACTTCATTATTTACTTTTTCTTTTACTAATCCTTTTTTCCTCTCTCAAGAATTACTGCTTTTCTCGTTTTCCCGATTCTTAGTTTGTCTACTAATTATGTTCATTATCTAATCTTGTATATACCTTATTCAGAGTATTTCTTCTTATTTTACCCCTTCTTTCACGACGATATTGTAAACAGGCCTTATTTGTTACTACATGTACTGACTTGTTCCAATGTATTTTGTCTACTATTTTTAAGAGTTTACAATGTATTTGTTTAATTACAACTGGAAATGTATCTGAATAATTTTTTTGATCGAATCGCCTTCGTTGCGAGTGCTCATAAATAATTGAATTAAAAAAAAAAAAATAAAACCAGGAAGAAATTAGTCCATGAAGAAATAACATTCTCACTTAATTGGCAATTATTATAATTATCTCATTAGTATAAAAGATTTTATAAATTTCGCTAGACTTAATATATATCAAGTATCGATATATAGTGTATCGGCTTTATCGATATAATCAGCTCAATGGTTGGGACCATTTTGCCTAGCTCGAGACTTGGCGTGGTCATGATAGTAGTAGCTGTCTTATTTAGTAAGCTATTTTACATTGTTCCATGTTTTTTAAACAATTAGATACTTGAAATCATGTTACAAGCAATCGTGTAATATTATCGAACTGAAGGACCGGAAGGCTATAAACTCGCAAGAGTCATGAGGAAATAGAATAGACAAGAGAAAGTTGTGGACGTTTTTCTATAGTCATAGTGTTCTATAGCGATAGTTCATCGGAATAAAATTTCTGCTAAAGTGCAATGCATTAGCATTTCATGTGTTCATGAATTTTTGGACAATAACGTGCTTAGTAAATATTTTCAAAAAAACTGGAAACACAAACCCCTAATCTTACGCTACTTGAAAAACGCTGCTCAGTCCACTTTATTACAACATCCACCCTACACTAACACTATTTATTCTACAGTTTCCTCCTCGGAGAGTAGATAACTTAGAAATTAATCTTTCATTTACTAGAAACAATCCACTATCGTCCAAATGTTACGAAACATTTTTTAAATCTATTATTAAAGATAATCCGACTTAAATGTACATTTTCACGGACGGATCTAAAACCAACGCCAGGACTGCCTCGGCAGCACTTGTCGATGTCAACGCTTACGGACTTAGACTACATGACATATCTAACATATATTCTGCTGAGTTACAAGCAATAAATTTAGGCCTTTCTAAAATAGATAATACAGACAACCTATCAGTATTGTTATTTACAGACTCGTTAAGTTCTCTGCTCTCTGGAAGATATTTACAGCACACACCCAATAATTACACTCATCTACACTAATATTCACCGACTACATAACCACAACATTGCACTGGCGTGGCTACCTGGTCATGAAAACATTGACCAAAACACAGTCACGCTAAATTAGTGACAACAAAACCAGAAGTAGACAATGAACTATTGACTTCACAAGACTTGTCTATAACTGCACACACGCATTCTATGGACGACTGGCAACAGAAATGGACAAACTGCGTAACTTTTATATTTAGTTGAAATATGAATTAATTAACTGTGTGACAATAAGTATATGATTTATCCATTAAATGCATTAGATGTAGTAATTTCAATTTTGTAATTGTAGATATGTTTAATGGTTATATTAGGCGAGTCGCCTTTGTTGCGAGTGCTCAAGAATAAATAATTAATCAAAAAATAATCTTTATTCAATAATTCCCGAAAGGTATCCGCTGTTTTTAGATTTTGCACTTAGATAAGCCCACCCCTTGAAATAAGGAAACCATTTTTTTTCAGAAACTTATAATTTTGTGTAATAAATAACTCATTGACTAATATTTTTATTGTTAATATGAAATGTATTCTGAAAATCTACTAATATGGAAACGCTGAACTTTCCTTATGTTGGAATCTTATTTACGAATGCCAACTCAGACCAAAATCAACACTCGTTATTTGCGTTTTCCCTTCCTCTGATCAAATATGAAATACACTCCTGCATACAAATATTTGCTCCTGGCGGGTATTTCCTCCTCATATTCCGAGAAATCTCTATATCTTAGCCACTTATCTAAATATAGCTTTAAATATTTTTCTTTAATAACCAATTCTCAAATGGTAACTCCTTCCTTCGCTGCGGACTATCCTATTAGGGATAACAGCTTAAAACAATTAGGATTAAAATGTATTGCTGTAATACCCAAGTGTTAACATGTGCTCCTCTCCTATTCTCAGTTTAATCTATTATAGAAAACAAGTTAATAATAATAAGAAATTATTAACTTGGACGAGAACTATAAAGCCATAACATTAAAGATCAACTATTGGCATGAGTGTTTGACGGAAACGCATCGCCTTACCATCATCTTTTATTCAACTAGTAGAGATATGTATACTTCCAAATATACATTTATAACGAATCATAGGCGGATATAGAAAATAATTTAGGAGGGGGCTGGGAAAATTTCGGGGGAGGGGGGGGGCTGAGACCATTTCCGGTGTATGGAATACTAACAATTTAGATCTTGGAAGAGTTTTAGCCAACTTAAACGCTATTACACCCAAAATAGAATACGTTTTACGAACTAAATGATCTTATTTAATTTATTTTTAAAGGTTTTATAAATTTTTTACCGATCAAATCAAAATTTCGGGAGGGGCTGCAGCCCGCCCAGCCCCCCCCCCTTATATTCGCCCATGTAACGAATACATTTTTCGAGGTACATTTATTTACGTTTCATTCGAGGTATTAGATGGGTCTCATCCATAATGTTCAATTACATTCTATTTGAAACTTTTCAACGATTCTCCGAAGAAAATAATAATGGTAAAGTCGTTTTTCGTGAAATAATCGCATCGAACCGACATCTTCATTTTATTAGGCTGTGCACACATACGGTTGTCAAATATTCTAACAAGGAGAGTATACAGTGATTTGGTCCATTTTTTTCCTGGTGATTCTACTTCGAAAAATAGCTGACACGTGTCCGAGCGTTCCGTCCAAAACGCCTTAAAAGCTGAGAAATAAAATAAAATAGGTTGAAATGCTTTATTTTATATATCGAGTTTGGAAAATCATATTGACATGATTCTTTCACCAATAATTTGTTTTATAGAGTAGATTAATGAACAAAAACAATAATTTTTATTTCGTCAAATAAATTTTAAAAAATGCTTACGTTTGAAGTAAACTGGCATTATAAATTTTATTACACCAAAAATAATAGCAGATTTAAAATCAGCAACCCAAGAAACTCTAATGAGGTAAATTTTATCGAAAACAAAAAAATAATACTTTTTTCCAGTCCGGAGAGACAAGTAGTCTCCGGTATCTCTCGGTATTGGAGGAAAAAAGTATTATTATTTTGTTTCCGGTGATATTCACCTTATTAGAGTTTCTTGGGGTGCTGATTTTAAATCTGCTATTATTTTTGGTATCAACAAAATGTATAATGCTAGTTTACTTCAAATGTAAGAATATTTTTGAATTTATTTGACGAAATATAAATTATAAAGAAGATTAGATTAGCCTTCGAGGTGATAAGCAATTAGGGATTAGTTGGGATTCGGCTAAGAAAACATCAATACGATTTTTGTAAAAAAATCTATATTAAGAAAGAGTAGCCGAAACGTCCTTAATATAGAGTTTTTTACAAAAATCTTATTGAAGTTTTCTTAGCCGAATCCCAACTAATCCCTGATTGCTTATCAATTATAAAGAATAAACAACATTTTAGGAAAACCTGCATTTAACAACATCATGAGAACACTAGCAGTCTACGTTCGCTTACGATAGTTAATTTATTTACAATAAAATATAAAAAAAACAACAAAAGTCTGATATTACATGCCAACCTTTTAATTATGCTAATTTAATTCAATTGAGATTGGATTGGGTATTTACTCTTTCTTCAATTATAATGAATGGATAACAAGTAAATTTTTTCCTTCAATTTAAACAGCAGCAATTCTTATTGCTTGGGCCTCTGACCATATTGTACCTTTGACCACCGAGGCTGTGGCGGCATGTAGCAACATTTCATAAATTTTGGTGTAATTAGTGTTTAGCTCCTTCACTAGAGGGCTTGTGTAACCTACTTTGGATTATTCAAGTCAAAGAGGATTCTTGCAAAAAATACTTATCCATTTCTATCATAAAAATGTAAGTTATTTATTGATAACGTTTTGCCTCATAATATTTTTTGTATTATGTCTTTTTAGATGGAAATCATTTGACAAAGTAGCTATTACAATAAGAAACATGGTGTAGCCTCTGAAATTGATTTATCTTAACCCTACAATTTTTAGCATACTTTTTAATTTTCACTACCAGGGTGTTGTACCTCTGACCACGACTAGTTGTTGTTCCTTTGACCAGGTCAAAGGTACAACACACCTGAGTATTTTTTTTTATAATTCAACTTTTATGTTCTTCTGCTACAAATTTAAAAAAAATAATTATTATTACTATTACATATTTAGTCGCAGAGATCTGTGGTATTAAATGTCCAATTTTTAAGATCCAATATTTGAAAAAACAAACTTTAAGTGACAAGTTTACGAGAGAAGATGAAAATTTTTATGATATTGATGTTGAAGACATTGTGGCTAAACTTCCATACCCTACTATTGCTAGTGGATCTGCTTGACAGTTAGAACGTTTATCGGTTGGACGGGATTTTTCAGCATATTAAGCATAACATAATATCAATAATAGTTTTTTTATTATGCTTACATCCTTGTCCTGTATTTATTAAACTTACAATTAATTACAATATTACTGAATACAATTTTTTTCTGGACTGCTGTATTGTTTTTACAACTACTTGTTGTACCTTTGACCACTATACGATTTTTTTAAAAAAATTAATAAAAAATATTAAACGTAAAGCTAGCACCTTGAAAAAATTAAATATGATAATCAATAGAATACTAATTACAATGAAATAAAAGAAATGAATTTAGCGTTAATATCCAAGCTGAAAAAAATCAGTTTTGCAAAGTGGTCAAAGGTACAACACCTTCCCCTATATATTTTTCCATTGTTGACCTCCAACTTTTTAATATTTTAGGCTGCGAAAGCCTCAAATATTAAGTGTCTTTAGAACGGGTAACTTTTGGATAAGCCAATATGGGCTTTGCCCAACACTATCACCTCGCGAAGGATGTGGGTTGACATACCAGTAGCCCCGGCCTTAAATAGTTGCAGGATTAAAATAGAGTAGCACACTAATACTGACGTACCATCTCCAAGTATTTTTGGAAAATCGCAAATCCTCCAGATGTAAATATTTGGTCTTCCATGTACAAACGAGCATTCCTCCAAGACCGGCCGCTGTGAGCTCTGATTAATTAGTATAATATTTTCCAGCTCATACCTTCCGTATTATAGCTGAGAATAGCTTGGTACAGATTAAGGATAAATACAATAAGCTTTTCCTCCGTAAACTATTTATACAGCGAGTCCTGACTCCGGCCCCTAATTCACTGAGCATACAACATTAACAATGTAGGCCCATGGACTCTCGGCGAGGAACTTATTTCTGGAAGGCGTTCGCAATCACACTGTTATTTAGTCTGATATCAAGGACTTGCAAGATGTAATCAAACTAAATATTTTCTGTTTTCGGCTCAAGTAAGTATTTTCCAGTAATTACTGCATACCAGGATTCTCCATTGCAAGGACTTGGCTTTATATAATGCTTTTAGTCCGATTTTAGTAATATATTCATAAATTTACATAGACATAGACATATATACAGATTTTCTGTTACATAATTCACAGATTTAAATTACAGTATTATGAGAAATAATAAAATTCAGCAAAAAATAAATTAAAATGAATATATTTCTTAAACATGAAATTTATACAATCTCTCTCTCTCTCTCTCTCTCTCTCTCTCTATATATATATATATATATATATATATATATATATATATATAAATCAGCTGTTTGCCTGTCTGCCTGTTTGTTTCTTATACAAATCCAACCGTTTGACCGATTTTGACCAAACTTGGTACACATGTGGATCTTAATCCGGGGAGTGTCGTAGGCTTATTCAAAAACGTCTACCAGCTGTCTGTCAGTATGTTTGTTCCTTATACAAATCCACACTGTTAGATCGATTTTGACCAAACTTGGCACACAGGTAGGTCTTGATGCGGAGTGTGTCATAGGCTATGTTAAAATCGACTAGGACTCACTGTTTGGACGTCACAGGGTAAAAGATGTGAACCCCAACAGTCACAGATTTGCGTTATTTGATTTTAATATTACTTATTTGATATCTAAATTATTTTTGCTTTTCTAGATGCTGAAAGTAGGTGTAGCATGCCAGGCCGGGTAACAGCTAGTACAAATATCTAGTACTCAATATGTAATAAAATTATTATTATCCTTATACCAATCAAAACTTTGAATTTAAGTGGTACAAAAGAAAATGGTGTGCGTATTTTTACTTACTCAAGCCATACAAAAATAAGACATGAACTGAAAAACTTAAGATCAACAATTTTTTCCGATGTTTATGTTTTAGTAAAACATTACTTTGAAAATATGTTATATATATATATATATATATATATATATATATATATATATATATATACACACATACATACAATATATCCAAATTTCAATGTCCAGTAATTTCGTCGACTTCATGAGCACGTTCCCTCCTGTTAGGGGGGGGGGGGGCGTTAAAAATGATTACTTCTTTAATGGTTGCGTGGATAGGTGCGAAGAGCCTAATATCAGGACGGTGTTCACCCTATCGAAGAAATTGATGACCTGTGAAAGCCCAATATTTCATTCCCTTCCTTGACAAGAGTCCTATAATCTAGAACACATAAATAAAATCTTATACCTTACATGCTTAGATTGACTTCTCTTGTTTTAATTTCTACAATTAGAAATTATATTTGGGTATGTGTACTTTAAGTAATTAGGGATTCAATGGTAAAAATTTTAGAAATAGACAATTTTAGAGAGTTTTTATTAAAATATTATTCGTAGTGAATAGGAGAACACTGTGTTTCATTTCCCAGGAAAGTAAATCCTAGAATTATTAGATGATTAAATGTCATTTATTTTCTAAACATTCAATTTATTCAGGCACGAGAGAATACGACCACATTTGAGAGGCATAATAGCATATTACTTGTACTCGAGTGGCATGGTAGAATATAAGCCAAACTCGACAAGCTTGGTACAATAATACCTATATTCATGAGCCATGGCAGAGTAAGACGAACTCAAATATGAGCCATAATAGAGAAGAATTATAGAATATGAGCCAAACTCAAGAGGCATTGTACAACGAGACCTATATTTAAGAATCGTTTTAGAGTAAGACCTATACTCAGGAAGCACGGTACAGTGTGAACCATAGAGAAGCATGATGTCATGCCTCTTGAGTTTAGCTCATACTCTATCATTCTTCTCTATTATGGCTCATATTTGAGTTTGTTTTAGTCTACCATGACTCATGAATATAGTTATTATATGAATAAGACCTATACTCGGGAAGCACGGTACAATAAGACCCATAATAGATAAGCATGATAGAATATGAGCCAAACTCGAGTGGTATTGTAGAACAAGACCTATATTCAAGAACCATGGTAGAATAAGACCTATACTCGGGAAGCACGGTACAATAAGACCCATAATAGATAAGCATGATAGAATATGAGGCAAACTTGAGTGGCATTGTAGAACAAGACCTATATTCAAGAACCATGGTAGAATAAGACCTATTGTCAGGAAGCACGGTACAATATGAGCCATAATGGAGAAGGATGATAGAATATGAGCCAAACTCGAGTGGCATCGTAGAACAAGACCTATATTCAAGAACCATGGTAGAATAAGACCTATTGTCAGGAAGCACGGTACAATATGAGCCATAATGGAGAAGGATGATAGAATATGAGCCAAACTCGAGTGGCACTGTAGAACAAGACCTATATTCAAGAACCATTGTAGAATAAGATCTGTACTCGTGAAGCACGCTACAATAAGACCCATAATAGATAAGCATGATAGAATATGAGCCAAACTCGAGTGGGATTGTAGAACAAGACATATATTCAAGAACCATGGTAGAATAAGTCCTATACTCGGAAAGCACGGTACAATAAGACCCATAATAGATAAGCATGATAGAATATGAGCCAAACTCGAGTGGCATTGTTGAACAAGACCTATATTCAAGAACTAGTGTAGAATAAGACCTATACTCGGGAAGCACGGTACAACATGAGCCATAATTGAGAATCATGATAAAATATGGGCCAAACTAGAATAAGACGTATACTTGAGAGGCCTGGAAGATTCATACCCATATACCATTAGAAGAACACTTCTTGATGGGCATGCTAGAATATCACGCTTACACGAATACCATCATAAAACTCTACTCATGAAGTACGGTAGAATGTGAACCATATTCGAAAGGCATGGTAGAATATGAACCATACGCGAATACCATCATAAGAATTCTTCTCGATAGGCATGCTAGAATGTCACCCTTACACGAATACCATAATAAACCTCTTCTCATGAAGTCTGGTAGAATGTGAACCATATTCGAGAGGCATGGTCGAATATGAACCATACGCGAATACCATCACAAGAACTCTTCTCAATTGGCATGCTAGAATATGACCCTTACACGAATACCATCATAAACCTCTTCTCATGAAGTCTGGTAGAATGTGAACCATATTCGAGAGGCATGGTAGAATATGAACCATAAGCGAATACCGTCAAAAGAACTTGCCTCAATAGGCATCGTAAAACATTGGTCATTTGGATGAAAATATGTATGTAATGTAAGTAGATGCATATACCAGGACCTTGGAAGAGGAAGGGCGAATCCCGAAATCCAAATGTTGGGAAATCGAAGTCAATGTTTGTAAGTGCTACAGGATAAAAAGGGCGAAGGTTCGCTCATGAAATCGGACATTGAATTTTTGTTAGATGATGGTGCTATTCACTTTAACTTGAAACTGATAGGAAACTAAAGGCGAGCCAGAGAAGCAAGACGAAGCGTCGTGTTACCTACATCATTCTTAGACCTCGGGTACGATACGAGCGAAGAGCGATGAGCGATAAGCGAAAAGCATCAGAGCGACGTCGCTCACATTAATGTTAAGCTGGAGTGCAGTAGGAATGAGGGAGGTCTTATTCTAGTGTGGCCCCACAATAGGAATGAGCAACCGGGCGACGGGGCGTGCAGGTTCCAACCTGTCGCTCATCGCTTAGCCCAGACATTACAATTTTTCTAGTCGCTCGCCCAGGACATTATATTTTGCGTGCTACAAAAAAGGCTACAGCCTCTAAATCGTAACCGATTTCAATGAATTTTTTTTTAAATGTAAGCTGATAAAACAACTTTGTCAAGTATGTAAATTCACATTTATGGTTTTTGTTTCCCTTGTTTATTTAATTACGTGGAAAGATGTTTATAATTATCCAATGTTTATAACCTTCCAATGCTTATAACCTTCTAGCTACCTTGCTTATAAATCATTTTAAAATATCAATACTAATAAAAGAGTAAATTGGATGATAGTGATTGTGAGCTTTTAATTTCGGAAGTGCAAAGTATGGAATTACAGACACAGTGATTGTAAAAATACAATTATAACTAAGAGGTTGGAAACACATTAAAAATGCAAGGTAGGATATTTTTATTAACTAAACATTTAAAATATTGTTTTTTTAAATTAATATTTTAATTAAAAAACGTATATTTGAGTATGTGATGACAGTGAATAAGGGAAATTACCGCCCAGCCGTTCTGTATCATAGCCAGTGCCCCTCTTTTGCTAAACGCTCGGTCGCTCTGTTGTTTTGTCGCTCATCGATCATCGCTCGTATTGTACCCGAGGCCTTACTAAAAAAAAATTGAAAAAAGTCGATTTTTCAGATTCCGCCTTTCTCTTCCAAGGTCCTGATATATAATAATTAGTTCTAAGCGAATCGCCTTGGTTGCGGATACTAATAAATAAATATTAAAAAAAAAAATAAGAGCCATACTCGAGAAATATTTTAATAGGAACAGCAAAGGTATAGAATTTATATTAATTGAGTAATTAATTACTGGTAGAAACTACGGTATGTGTGTTCAATTTTCAATTTATTTTATTGCATACATGGTTTCCCCATTGCAAGGAGTTGACCTTATATAATGTTTTTAGTCCTATGTTAGTAATATATTCATAAGCATACCCTAACACAAAACTTACACATATGTTCTATTTACATAATACACATATACTGTGTGAAATAATAAAGATTAATTTAAAATAAATGAAAATAAATACATCTTCTATGCATTAAATTTAAGGAATATTTCTATACATATACTAAATATATAATACAATTTCGTAACCAAGAAGTGATTATTATTATTGTGTGTTCATGTATGTTGTTTAATGCAATACTAATTTCCAAAGCAAAAACTAGTCTCTTCATTTCTTTTAAACTAGGAGACTTTATATCTAAGGTGTTTGGAATAAAGCTTTAGTGAGAGAAATTATAGGATGTAATTCCAATTTACTTGTTCCTCACATATTCAGCAGCTGTTTGTGAGGTTTCATCCCCACAATCCTTTAGCCCCGTGAAAAGGAAGCTAATGTGTTTAATTTCTAATTACATTCCCCTTAACGATTCCTTCTCTGTCTCTTATTTCACGCTTCCCTCATTCCTATATACACTCCGAAGTTTTACCCTATTTAATCCTGTCTCTACAAACTTTTCCCCTTTCAAACAAACAATTATTAATTATTCAGGGAATATGACCCACATTTAAATTAATTCGATTTTTCAACAACATGATTACTCAAAACGCGCCTCTATTACTGTCCTCGAGGAACTGAGAGTTCGTAAGTCAGGCGCGCACTAAAGATTTGATCTTGTAGTTTCGTCGTCTGAGATTTCACGGTCCCAGACACTCCCTAGGCCCACCCAGCCTATAATAAATTTAATGAGTACCTGCATAGAGGAAAATCAAGCGGCCGGAGCATATTACTGACCACACTATCGGACCAGAATGACATATGGTCAAGAATCAGTTATTTCTTCAATATCTTCCCCTCTTTGCTTGTTATGGGACTGATTTATATGCATCTATATATATATATATATATATATATATATATATATATATATATATATATATATATATATATATATATGTCCGTTGCTCAAAGATCAAGTTCGTTAACCAGCAGAATCCGTCCACCGTAAGATGCTTTTTGGAGCGAAATTCGCGCAAAAAAAATCGTAAAGCTTACGCTTTCGAGTTCATAACCTTGCAGGTACTCGTTTTATAGGTTTCATAACATAGAAAAACGAATAAAACTATTTTCAAACCGATATCTGTAACTGTTTTCGAGAAACATTGAAACACCTACTTTTCAAAACTAATTTTCAGTTTGCGCATTTAGAAACAATTAATTCAGTTGGAACTTGTTCCAGACGTTCCTTATTCATGTAATCTATAATAAGTGAATTTTGGTTCCTTTTGGAGTTAAGGAAGTACTAGAAATAAAATATTTCATTAACAGGCATGAAAAGCTTTGGGATTATTTTCTAAAATATCTCACATAACACTTGGCAAATCATGGTAAGTGGAAGGCAACCATTTGAAAACTTAGTAAATTCCCTACAAAAAAGGTTCTGGTGTAATTTTCAATGGGGCAATGTCAATCGGAGAAATAAGGACTTGAAAACTCGCCATTGTTAGTTTTGCTCTTTTGAACGGGTTTTTCTATCTGTTTACCTAAAGTATTAACTGGTTGATACTCATTTTAATTGCATTTAACAATAAAATAAGTATTTGACTAAAACAAGGTGAGAAAATGTGAAACATTGTTATAGTGTGTCCGCGAGCGAATGTTGAGAAGGTGGGGGAAGTCGCCATGATACTGTCAGTTTCCTGTTGTGGCGCCTTAAATCTATTTTCTCTTCGAGATTTTATTTTATATTTTTCACGAGTGATCAAACCCCACCAATAACTGCTACTATTCCGTTACTAATAGCACTAAAGATATGAACAGAACCCCACCAATAACTGCTACTATTCCGTTACTAATAGCACTAAAGGTATGAACAGAACCGCCCTAAGATGAAGCAGAGTTGGACTTTTTTTGCAAGATACCCTCACGTCAAATCGAATTATAAATGTGCTTATGCTAAGCTACGTTTTCCTGTTCGCTACGTAACTGGCAGTAAACGAGCGAAAAGAAACTTATATTCTGAAAACTACAAAGTTTTCAGAATATAAGTTTTGAAAAAGTGTTTTTCACACAGAGGTGGGCAAACTGTGATTCATTTTGTAAATAATGCCTATTGATTGAATGAGTAATCGGGATGTGAGTAACGATTGATCAATCATATTTCTTCATGACTAATGACTATCGACTAACTACTTCTATATCAATGATTTGTGATTTATGATTAGTGATTATAAGAGGCTTTGACTAATGATTAATAACTAAACATATGCAGATGATTAAAAACTAAAAAAAACTAGATTTATGATTGACGATTAACTTCATAAAAGTTCGAAATAATTATTATAAAAAAGGTTTTAACTGATATTTTCAGTATAGTAGTCCCAATTACACCAATAATCACATTTTTAAAGGACAAGGCTCAACATTTATCTTGTTCACTGTTCTGACCAATTCTATCTTTTTAACAGTCTGTTAAGAAAAAAACAGAACTGCTTCATGAAGGAATTCTAATCCCCAATGTATACGTGTAAACAAGTAGGTATTAGCCTAATACCAAAAGTATTTATAACGTTATTCATGTCAATCATTAATTCAGACTGTCAATGATTAACAACTAACGATTGATTGATGACTAATTTCACATATGATTTATGCTTAATATGACCTATGACAAATGATTAACGAGAATAATTTAATATGACTAATTCTGATAATATTTCATCCTATGATTGATTAGTCAATTAGTAGTAGTTAAATTAGTAAAATTTAATCGTCAATCGTTTAGTTTATTTGTGCTCTACGCTGTTTTCAACCGGAATATTTCCCTCTGTCTTTCTTACTGACGATGGTCGAATCGTTGGAAATCTCAAAATAGATGTCTCTAAGATTTCGTTATTTGTACGCATTCCTAAATGTTGATCTCAAAAAATAAACCCTTCTGATGGATAGCAGCAGACTCCGCATTCTTAAAACTAGTTTTTTTTTTTTTTTTTTTTTTTTTTTTTTTTTTTTTTTTTTAACGGCGCTTAAAAAAAAAGAAGCTAGTTTCGACGATATTAGTTACAACCCATGAACAATGAAACAAACCATCTCATTATATTGAATAATTAAAAACACGCTCATAATGTTCCTCCTCACAGGAATTCCCTGATCGTAGCGTTCCGGAAATAAGGAGTATATGGAAAGCGAGCCTTATACTTCCTGTGAATCCTTTAATAGTAACCGATTTCTTTAAATCCAATTAACTGGAAAATTTCATTTTACTGTAGAAAGCATTTGCGCAAAAAATTATAAACTTTTTTTTTTTCCTACGGCGCATCGACATTTGGGCCATTAGCGCACTTATTTAATTAAACGAAACCAAGAAATAATTAGTCACCTTTCATCTTCTACGATGAAGCAGCCATTTCCGAGAAATTTTTAGAATACATACATACATAAAGTCCAAAAGTGTTTATGATAACGCCCAACGCAACCAACCAACCAAAAGGGCTTTGTTTTTGGATGTAACGTCATTTTTCTCCAGCGGTGGTACTCCTCACTTCTTCCTGGAATATTTCGCTGGAATCCTTGGTGTTTATCGAGTCATTTCCTCGGAAACCATCGACGAAGAAACAACAATTACCTAGCCGACGAGGAATTCCAGCGAAATATTTGAGGAAGAAGTGAGGAGGAGTACTACGGCTAGACAAATGCCGTTCCATATATATATATATATATATATATATATATATATATATATATATATATATATATATATATATATATATATATATACATAAAAACACACTTACAGGAACTGCACCATCTTAGCGTGTTTCCAAATAATTACTATTTTTCCTGTGATTTGGGAAGCTTAGAATGAAACTTAACCTCCACTTCCCAAACATCAAGCTCAGATTCTACGAATGAGATGTTCCTATTGAAATTTGTGGATGAATGTATTTTTTAGGATATCCATTTGGCTTCCCGACTATCTTAATCCGAATTCTTAATCAAGAAGTTTTAATAAATATATGATAAGGCCAAAGCATGTTCATGTTTATTATTAGAATACTTTTTTTTTAACGAAGCCAAAATTTACATATCTTAGTTCTGACGAATATGGAACATGTGCCAGAGTGACTTTATTATGAGTGCACGAAACAAACACGTGATTTCGCCAAAATACGCATTAAAAGTATACCCATAAGCCTTCACATGCATAGGGACGTCCCAGAGGCAGTATTTGTATAAAAATAATATACAAATATAGAACACATTTTCAAATGCATCGCGTTCTATATACACGGATATAGAACGCGATGCATTTGAAAATGTGTTCTATATTTGTATATTATTTTTATACAAATACTGCCTCTGGGACGTCCCTATGCATGTGAAGGCTTATGGGTATACTTTTAATGCGTATTTTGGCGAAATCACGTGTTTGTTTCGTGCACTCATAATAAAGTCACTCTGGCACATGTTCCATATTCGTCAGAACTAAGATATGTAAATTTTGGCTTCGTTAAAAAAAAAGTATTCTAATAATAAACATGAACATGCTTTGGCCTTATCATATATTTATTAAAACTTCTTGATTAAGAATTCGGATTAAGATAGTCGGGAAGCCAAATGGATATCCTAAAAAATACACACGTGATTTCGCCAAAATACGCATTAAAAGTATACCCATAAGCCTTCACATGCATAGGGACGTCCCAGAGGCAGTATTTGTATAAAAATAATATACAAATATAGAACACATTTTCAAATGCATCGCGTTCTATATCCGTGTATATATATATTTTACTTAAGTTTAAAAGTAAATTGGAAATATGTTAACATAATGTAAATGAAGTACACTAGGACCTCCATTATCCGGGACTCTATTATCCGGGATTCCAATTAACCGGGGTCTCGATGGGGGGATTTTTATTTTTATTTCTTCTTTAAATATTATGTACATATATGTATGCACATACAAACATATTTATTACATTATTTTTATTTTTATAAACTAAAGCATTTGATTTCGTAATTATGTATTATATTTGTATGTAATAACGATTATGTACATAAATATAAATTTAAATTAACTACATACATTGTAAACTAAGGAATGGAAAAACAGCGCTGTTTTCGGAAGAATGTTATGATTCCATATTTCTGGAAGCATCTCAATCTATTTCATATTCGTTGGAACTGAAACGTTTTAACGTCTTTCTATGAATCCCCTACTGGGCTGTTAGCATACCAAGGAAATATATCCTCAGTTGGGCTTTAACTCTTCTCTAGAGTACATACATACATATGTTACATTGAAATTAAAATGGCTGAAAAAAGAAAACGCGTCGTGTTAACTTTGGAACATAAATTAACCATTATAAAGCGGAAAGAAAAAAGTTGAAAGTGTTAAAAAATTGTCCGCCAAATTCGGACTTGGCGAACAAACACACATTTAGTCAATAAAATATTGTGTTTCGATTATCCGGGGTTTTCGATTATCCGTGGACCACCCTCCCCGTCATTACCCCGGATAATCGAGGTCCTACTGTATTTATTTTATAATTTGTATTAGGGCTCATCGCCATTGATGCGAAATCCTTAAAATAAATAAATAAAATTCTTTTATTCAAAATGTAGTTGATATGCCCAAAAAAGTGAGCGAAAGAAGACCATTTGAATCAGTAATAACCTTAGGCTACATTTTTTATTTCTTTTTTAAAAAAAAGAAAGAGTAAGCCATTTTTCATGAATTAAAAGTAAGATGTAAGTAAAATAGGCTGGAATTGAGGACTCAGAGCTTAATGATCCACCCCGAGCCTGGAGGGCATGAATTAGAAACTTTTAAAGAGCTCCATCCCTTCCGAAGCCTCAACTTGAGCTGGAAGTAAAAACCTACCCTGTATATAATTTACAGGGTTTTAGCGCCTACGGGATTCCGCTTTCCATTTATACCAGTGGATTATTCTTTCCCAAACTCATACCTTCCTGGGATTGAAGCCCTATGTGGATCGATAATAAACATACATATTATAATCGTTATGTTATCAGTAATGGTAATGAATTCTCTAGAAAAATTGCCGAGCTAAAGTTTACACATGAAATTGAAATGAAGTGCGACAAGGTGTATGTAGGGGGATCGGGAGAACTTTTAAAAAAGAGAGTTAAACGACGTGCCAAAAACCTTGGCGAGACGGACAACAAAACTGCGTTGGTGGATCATGCTAAACAAAATAGCCACACATTTAATTTTGACACAGTTAAAATATTAGACAAAGAAAAAACCCCAACATGCAAAAAAGAAAAGAAAATATACACATAATTAAAAACAGGAAAAACGCAGTTAATAACAAAAATAAAAATAAAATACCTAGATAAAATATTTATTAATTTAAAAAACAATACGACTTAAAATGAATTAATTTATAAAATGTCAAATAATTCTTTTGGGCAAATCTACATTTACCCTAAAACTATCGAATTTAAAAGGCTGATGTGCAATAGACATGGTTGATCTTATCTGTCTAGACGTGGCCCAGCCTGCGGAAGATTCTATAATTATATATTACTTTAAGAGCTCCTGAAGATGCATCATATGGACGCGAAACATGTAGAGCATAATAAAGGAGTGGTTTAGAAAGTGAGTGTTTTTGTATGAGTTTGACCTTCTACCGCATATAAATATAGTATAAAAAGTAAAATATTGATTTGATTTATTACTGACTCAAGCTATACACAAACAAGAAAGAGAATATATACGATATGAGACATCAATTATTTCACGTTTGTAGCTGAGGAAGTTTTACACAAAAATAATTTTATCGACATTCAGGAATAGGTCTGTTTATTTCCGATAATTTCGTAAATATCTTTACAAGGATTGCAAAATTGTGGCAAGCAGAGGGTGATCATAATCGCGTAAAGGCTCTGGCACACAGGACGCGATCTGTCGCGGCAGACAGCGACAGAGCAATCGTGGTAGGGGTCTGCAATAAGGGGACATAACATGGGACGCGATATCTTTGCGAACAATATAAATACAGTTCTTAATTTAAATAAAGAATATAAATTCAACTACCAAGATAAAATTCTTGTATTTTTTTATTAAAACAACCTCAAAACTTATGATGTTCTATGAATAATTCAGTTTGTTCACTCATTCCATCAAACTGATCGCGCGACAAAATTCTAATTTTTTACAACTGTATCGCCCGGCAAAGCGATAAGGACTAGCTCGCTGCGACAGGTCGTCGTTTGTTTGACGGACCTGATGCTCTACTGTGTAATACAAGTAGATCGCTCGCCGCCCTCCATCAGATATCGATACAGATCGCGTCCTGTGGCCCGAGCCTTAATAAATGATCTATCAAATTGATTTTTTTTTTGTACGGCGCAAACATTTTTTCATACCTAAATAGTTTTAGCATACCGCTCTAATGCTGCTTTTCGATTTTAATAATAGTTTCGATCGCAAAACACCTTTTTGTTGACCGTTTTTTCAAAGAGTAAAAATCTCACATTTTTTAGTGAAAATTAAAACAATATTTAATGACACTTGTTTTATTCCTGAAAAATTGATATTAACCAGGAATTTCTTTTGAAAGCTACATATACATATTGGACGTATATGTAGCTTTCAAAAGAAATATTTGTTTTGCCAAAATGCCTGTTTACCATGAACTTGGTGCATTTAGGCTGTGAAAATATGTGTAATGAAACTGAAATATCCTTGGTTTACTTGGAGTAGAAAAAAAACGCTACTTAGCTATCCTCACCGCATAGTTTTTCCTCAAAGTTGCTGTCCTATAATTTTCATCCATAAATATCTCTTGTGAAAAAGAGATCTTTATGGACATAATGACTTATGATTCTATCGAATTTGCAGTGGTATCGTTCGACTCAACACAAAAAAAAATACTTCAAAAATGATTCCGCAATCAGGAAGACTCAAATAGCTAAAGTTTGTTTTGCCAAAATCGGGCGCTTGAAACCACTGTGCGGCGCATCAAGTTCCGAAAGAGATTGGTATTGACCCATTGGAGGTGAACTAATATGATTTTATTAACTAAGCTTTCCGGAGCACACATAGAAACATTATATGGACACAATTCCAAGCGATTTTTCTATGAGTTACAATGGTAAAAAAGTCCGACTCGCAGGAACTGCATCATCTTAGCGCGGTTCCGTTCTTATCCGAAGTGCGATTAGTAAAGGAAAAGTAGCAGCTATCGGTAGGTTTTGATCTGTCGTTAAAAATATAAAATAAAATCTCAAAGAGAAGGAAGCTTAAAGAGCCACATATGGAAACTGACAGTTTTCTAAACGGATGGGACTCTCCCGTCATCGCGACGCTCACTCTAGGAAAACTCTATTACCAATATGATTCTTATTTTCTCAGCTTTAATGAAATACTCATTCCACCGTTAAATAAACTTAAAAAACAAAAGTGAGGTAAACAGTGACAAAAACCGTTTAAAATAACAAAACTAACACTTTCGTAGTTTTAAGCACTTACTTCTCCGACTGACATTGCCCCATCGAAATTTGCTTCAGAATCTTTTTTTTAGAGAATTTAGTAAGCTTTTGAATGGTTAAATCGTACTTCCCACGATTTCTTAACTGTTTTGAAGATATTAAGGGGGAAAAATGGTGCTAATACCTACCGATAGCTGCTCTATTCCTTCACTAATCGCACTTGAGATAAGAACGGAACCGCGCTAAGATGAAGCAGTTCCTGCGGGTCGGACTTTTTTTTTCAGACAAATTAATGTATTATGTTTATATTATAATATAAATATTATGTTTATAAGAAGAGCAAATCACTTTAATTGCGGTGTAAAATATTGTTGCTAGCTAAATCTAAGTATTATAAAGCTCATAAGGAAAAAATGGTGCTAATGACTCAGATTTCGATACACCATAAAAGAAAAAAAAATTAAGGACAATATACAAAGATTCCGAAGTATTTCATGTCTGTTAATAAAATATTTTATTCTAATCCCAATAACGCAACACTTATACACAAATAAAATTTTTTTAGGTACCTATTTAATACGTATAAAATAAGGTTATAATGAGCGATCCGCTGTGGCATATAACAAGTACTACCACCGTGTGGAGTGCAACTAGTATAGACCGGTACGTCTGTACCACTGCGGCTGTTCTGATACTGGCAAAAATTAGAAATCCTACATTCCTAAAGTTGTTTGGAGGCTTATCTTTATGACTGTAGACAAGGACTTAAAGATGACGAGGGTACACAGGGAGACGAGGGTACCTGGGGACAGGGAAAACGCTCCCCACCCTAAGCCTACTAGCTCCTCACCTTTGAATTCCTATGATTTTGTTCAATGAATTTAAACAAAAAAATTAATAAATAATAAATAGGGAATACCAAAAACAATTCTAAAGAACGAAATCAACACCAGTACAGTCATCTAGATATTCATAGGGCATCTTCGAATTCCAAGATACCGTTGAAACAAAATATTGTTTCTATATATACGTATCCTGTTTTATTGACTAATACATTTGACTACTATAAGCAATCACAAAAATAACGAGCAGTGAAAAAAAACTGTAGGAAACACACAAAAAGATTCGTTCAAATGAACGAAATTACCTATGTTTTAAGCACTTATTTCTCCAAATATGACCATCCCATCGCAAATGTCTTCAAAACATTTTTTGTAGAAAATTTAGTAACCTTTCGAATGGTAATCTTTTGCTTGCCAAGATTCCAAACCGTTTTCGTGATATTAATGAAAATATACGAAGTTCCCAAAACTTTTCATGTCTAAAAATGAAATATTTTATTTTAATCCTTCCATTACTCCAAACGTAACCAAATTTTCAACATATTAGTTTTGATAAAATTCAAACATGGAGAAAATGTTTCAACTGAAGCCCATGATTCTAAGTACCAAAATCAAACACAAAAAGATCAGTTCGAATAAGCGAAATCAATTACTTTAAAGTTTTATGCACTTATTTCTCCGATTGACATCGCCTAATCAAAACTTTCATTAGAACCTTTTTTGTAGAGCATTTAGTAAGCATTCTAATGATAATCTTTTGTTTCACAAGATTCTCAACCTTTTTCGAGATATTAAGGAAAGTATACAAAGTTACCAAAACTTTTCATGTCTGTTCATAACATATTTTATTCTAACCCTTCCTTAACTCCAAACGCAACATAACTTTCTACATATTAGTTTTAACGAAAGTAGAACATGCAGATAATGTTTCAACTGAATCCCGTGATTCTAAGTACCCAAACCAAAAACGGTATTCAAAAACTATTTTTCCAATTTTCTCGAAAACGGTTAAAGCTATCGCCTTGAAAATGGTTTCATTCGTTTTTCTAGCCCAAGAAGCCTATAAAAAGAGTACTTACAAGCTTATGAACTCAAAAACGTAAGCGTTACGATTTTTTCTGCGCGAATTTCGCCCCAAACGCCATCTTCCAGTGGGCGGATTTTGCTGATTAACGAACTTGACCTTTCAAATTGGACGACTGATTTTTGTACCAAATTTCATCAAAATCGGACCATTCGTCTTCTATTTAGAGAGCGAACAGACAATATATATATATATATATATATATATATATATATATATATATATATATATATATATATATATATATAAATAAATATATACATATATATATATATATACAAATTTGAACCACCGTTATTTTCGGTTTCTAGGGGTTCTGAAACGCAAAATTTTCTAGTCGGCACTTCCGGATTGTTTCATTGTATCAACCTTATAAGCGGGGTTCCTCCCTATGGGGGAGGGAGGAACCGCGCTAAAACGTCTGATCGTGTAATATTATCCAAATTATCTATGTGTTAAAGGATTGTGGAATATTTGCATTGTTAAAAACAAAATTCCCGAAGTAATTTAGCCTCCGGAGGGAAAAAAATGTTCTTAGGAAGTAAGGAGGTTAATTTCCATATTTATCCCCTTGAAAAATGATTTTTCTGATAAAATCGTTGAGGAGAGAGAGGCTGCTCGGAAATCAGGGAACTTTTCTTCTTTGCTTGAATTTTTAGCGAGTTCCCTTTTGATCTTGAGTTTTCTGCTTGATAAGTTTTTCAATTAGGCTCCCCATCGCAGAGTTTATCCAGTAAATTTTTCACTTGCTTATCAATGGTAAATTAATGGCTCGACCTTGGATGGCACTATTTAAGGAAAAATTCATACTTGTTTCTTTGTATTTTGTTTTATACTTAATTATTACAAAAGCCTAACTCTGGAACTGCATATTCTTAGTACATTTCCGTTCTTATCTCTAGCGTCATTTAGAAACCATTAAAAAAAGCAAAAAAAAAAAACAAAACATATATACACACATAAATTTTTTTAATCTGTAGGGTATAAACGTGGACATTTATCAGCGGGACCTCTTGATTGTGACATAATGTTGAGCGGTACACCTTCCAATGCAGGGAAGAGGAAAAACGCACTAAAATGAGCAAAAACACATTAATTAATTATTTTTGTATAGTATAATATTGCCAATGCTTATACATGAAGCAAATTTGATATATTTTAATGCATATTTATAATATTGTAAACTTATACAAAATTATATCACTTTCAAAATATTAAGAAGAATTCTAAATATTTATTAATTTTTGTTATTAATTTCAGGTTACTGAAGACAGAGTGCTACTTCGAATATATAAAACACCCTTCAGACGCAGGTAAACCTCCATTTATATTTGTATGTACTTATATATATATATATATATATATATATATATATATATATTCTAGTTAAAAAACCTTTAAATATAAAATGTGATATAATGTTCATCACATTTGTGTAGAAATATGCAGCCGAGTTGTCTTAAATATTTTCTAACACAAAAGTTTTACTCATCCCCCATATTGTTTGATAGTTTGCATACAATAAAAGTACAATTATGTTACTTAAAAAAAAAATCTTTAGAGAAATAATAGTCAAACATAGAATAAAAAAAATATATCAAAGATTATACCAGAAAAAAATTAGTAATAACTGCGTATTGTATTTATATATAACTGAAATAGGTGTGATTTCATTCATTAATATCTACAAACTATTTATTACTTTGTTTATTCTCTGGACATAAATGTCCTTTTTAATTTTCATAAATGTTGAACAAAAGTGTATAGCATTTACAAAATTTTATATACGACGTACGTCATCTTCTGAAATGGATGTGAGTTATTAGAATAAAAAAAAATTGGTTATATATGTGTAGTAATGGACTTGATTTGTTATAGGAATTATTTAAATTTTATTTTACTATTTTTATTGATGGGACACGGTTAGCATTCCTTAAGATGGACATGTAGCCCGAAACGTTGGATTGAAGTAATAAATTCTAAGAGAATTCTGAATGGATATTCCTCAACTTGATTTGTATTATTAGTTAATACTCTTCACCATCATTTGCATCGTTTATAGCTGGTTTACTACACGTAGGCTGAACGTAATGCCAGAAATAAAATTAGAAATCAACAATGCAAGCATATATATATATATATATATATATATATATATATATATATATATATATATATATATATATACAGGGTGTTTAAAACTCGATTGACACCCCACTTTGTTCCCACAATTTTTGAAATTTAAAAACGAAACTTGGTGGGTCTTAACGTGGTCAAATGAACTTTCAGTGGACCTAATGCACGACCTCTTAAATTGTTCCAGAGACCCTAACTCTGGAATCTCCAATGGAAAGGGGTTATTTTTATGAAGGATTATTATAGAGAATTGAATTTTATGTCATTTTTTCGCTGAAGCGCACCAATGAGTAAAAAATTGCCAGTACACCTGTAATGAAAAAATAAGTCGGTATGAACGTTGTAGAGGATTAAATTTTCTTCCCCAAAAGTACCTTTAAATGCCTAAAAATTTAACATGAAAGGAGCAAAATACAGCTTTGTTTTTCAGTTGAGATTCCAGAGTTAGGGTCTCTGGAAAAATTTAAGAGGTCGTGCATTAGGCCCAATGAAAGTTCATTCGACCTCGATAAGACCCTCTAAGTTTCGTTTTTAAATTTCAAAAATTGTGGGAAAAAAGTGGGGTGTCAATCGAGTTTTGAACACCCTGTATATCTGTACCCCGGAGGTAAAGGACTCCATGTCACATAACTTTGAACTATTGATATTTTTTTCTTAGTTACTTATAGAAACAGTTTAAAGATCATTTGACACATTTTTATTGGCATAGATAGTTAATTGGAAGTATTGATCATAGTCAAACAAAACCACCTCCTCCACTTGGTGTCTTTTACCTCTCATGAAAAGGGACATGATTTTAATTGTTGTTCATGGAAACAGGACAGTGCCCTATACTATAATATGGATAGAAAAGTCCACATTATGAACATGTTGTTAAGACATTTTAAAAAATGGACATGGTGTCCTTTACCTCAGGTGTACACACACATGTGTATATATATATATATATATAAATTGTTGTTTTGTGGGTTTGGGTACTTAGAATCATGGGATTGAGTTAAAATATTTTCTGCATGTTTGAAATTCATATAAGCAAGAATGATTAAATTTTGTTTGCATTTGGAGTTATGGAAGGATTAGAATACAATATTCGAAAGCTTACTAAATTTCCTACGAAAAAGGTTCTGAAGCAATTTTCGATTAGGCGATGTCAATCGGAGAAATAAGTGCTTAAAACTTCAAATGTGTTTGTTTTGAACGAGGTTTTGTAGTTGTTTAGCTCACTATTTAATTGATTGTTTTTTGTTTTAAATTGAATTTATTTGTAGAATTAGTATTATAATAGGAGAACAAAAGAAAATGTGAAACATTTTGATATTTTTCAATGCATTGAACTGTGAAATAAGTATTTCTGGAAGTGGATGGTGGGGGCTGGCCGACCCTCCCAGGTAAGGTTACAAGACCCTTTGTCCTTATCTGCGGCCATAAAATCATTTCAAGAAAGGTCGAACCAAAATAATAACTGTAGATGGAGATAGTTAGCCGTTGTAGAGATACGAAGACAGATATAGTTGGGATTCGGCTAGGAGAAAAACGTCAGACTTTCAAAAAGAAATCTGTATTTTGGACGTTTCGACTGCAACAATGGCAGCCTTCTTCAGCTAAAAATATATACAACTTATAAGTAAAGAAAATGTACAAGTAGTAAGTAAAAGACAGGCAGAAATGAGCGGAGTATATATATCAATACAATAAATTTTAACCAATCTTATTTTTAAAAAGTCCGACTCGCAGGAACTGCAGCATCTTAGCGCGGTTCCGTTCATGTCCCTAGTGCCATTTGATAAGCTTAGAAAATAAATAAACTTATTTTTTTTATATATCTCGTGAAAATTGTCAAAATCCTCTCGAACATCTCGAATAAAAGTGATATTAAGGCGTCAGGGACACCGACAGTAGCTAACTTTTACACAGAAGCGGAAATTACAGAATCTGGCTCTCATCATTCTAAAGCAAAGGTCTATAAATCAATACAAAATATGCCTAATAAAGCCTTTCTAGTGGATACAGAAGCATGGGCGTATATGAGGGGGGGGGGGCTGAGGGGGCTGCAGCCCCTCCCGAAATTTTGAATTGATGATAAAAACTTCTCGTAAAACCCTTAAAAATAAATTAAATAAGATCACTTAGTTCATAAAACATATTTTATTTTACGTGTAATAGCGTTTTAGTTGCCTAAAACTATTCCAAGCTCTAAATATTTAGTATTCCATACCCTGGAAATGGTCTCAGCCCCCCCCCCCGAAATTGTTTTTATATACGCCCATGTACAGAAGGATCAAGAAGAAGTACACAAGATTGAGAAGAATACCCTGCCTAATATAGCCTATATAGAATAATATGCCGAATAAAACCTATCTAGTTAATACACAAGGACAAATAAAAGTCTTGACGAATAACAAGTCAAGAAAAAAAACTTTATTTAACAAAATAAAACAAAGTTTACTTGCCCAACTACAATAGAATAATATACCTAATTAAGTCTATGGAGTAGATACAAATGGACCAAAAACAAGTCTTGTGGAATATTGTTTTTTTTCTAATTAAATACTTTTTATCAATATTTAGTATATAACATTTGTTGAAAACTATTGATTGCTAATTGATGAATCGGTTTACAACTAAGTAGTCTTTATGAATATTTAGTATATAACCTATGTTTGGATCTGTGTTTTTGGGGTGCTCTCCGCCTAGGCTTTGTATTTGTGTCGGCAGATACCTGGGGTATATTTACAGCTCTTGAGGATTAACTCTTAGCAGGTAAATTTCCTGCGGACCTTCTGCTTCTACGGGCATTGAACCGCCATATTCGCTCATAGTATCTAACCGTTGTGAAGTTTATTTTTTGGATTTAGAACTTAATATACATATGTAGACTAAATCATAGCAAGAAGTAATCCTCCGTCGTCGGTTCTCAACTATGGAGACTCGCTAATGTTATCCAATCTTAGATACATCGTATTTAAAATCCACAACAAAAATACGACATTTCATCAGAATCCCCTGCTGAATAAAACTTATATAGAATAATATGCAAAATAAAGCCTATCTAGTGGATAAAAATAGAGGAAAAAAGCCGTTCGTGGTGGTAGAAAATCTTAAAAGTATTTCGCTCAGAAATCTCCGAAATATTGTCACTAATTTTACGTATCCTGTTTTATAGCCAAATAGATTTATATTCTATAATCAATAAGAAAAACCTAGTAACAATGAAAAACTATGGGTAACAGATGAAAATAGGGAATACCAAGAATAATTCTAAAGAACGAAATCAACACCAGTACTGTAATCTACATATTCATACGGCATCTTCGAATTCTAACAAACAAAATATTGATTCTAATTATACGTATCCTGTTTTATTGACAAAAACATTTGACTACTATAAGCAATTAAAAACACTAGGGAATAAGCCAAAGAACTCGGAATAGGAGCCTCGACAGTTTCAAGACATTTGAAGGAAATCGACAAATCCAAAACTGACATTTCATACGGTACAGCCTGATATATTTTTAACAATGAATTGCTTTTCTTATTTTAATTAATCTGTTTTATTGTCAAATACATTATCCTACTATAACCAATGAAAAAACAACAAGGAATAAAAACAAACAAGAAGAACCGTTTGAATAAACGAAATCAATTACTTCAAAGTTTAAGCACTTATTTCTCCGATTGACATAGCCTAATCAAAAATTGTTTCAGAATCTTTTAGCGCGGTTCCTCCCTCCCCCATAGGGAGGAACCCCGCTTATGAGGTTGATACAATGAAACAATCCGGAAGTGCCGACAAGAAAATTTCGCGTTTCAGAACCCCTAGAGACCGAAAATAACGGTGGTTCAAATTTATATATATATATATATATATATGTATATATTTATATATATATATATATATATATATATATATATATATATATATATATATATTTGTCTGTTCGCTCATTTCTGGCTTCCCTGATGGTCCGATTTTGATGAAATTTGGTACAAAAATCAGTCGTCCAATTTGAAAGGTCAAGTTCGTTAACCAGCAAAATCCGCCCACGGGAAGATGGCGTTTGGGGCGAAATTCGCGCAGAAAAAAACCGTAACGCTCACGTTTTTGAGTTCATAAGCTTGTAAGTACTCTTTTTATAGGCTTATTGGGCTAGGAAAACGAATGAAACCATTTTCAAGGCGATAGCTTTAACCGTTTTCGAGAAAATTGGAAAAATAGTTTTTAAATATCGTTTTTGGTTTGGGTACTTAGAATCACGGGATTCAGTTGAAACATTATCTGCATGTTCTACTTTCATTAAAACTAATATGTTGAAAGTTTCGTTACGTTTGGAGTTAAGGAAGGGTTAGAATAAAATATTTTATGAACACACATGAAAAGTTTTGGGAACTTCGTATACTTTCATTAATATCTCGAACACCGTTGGGAAATCGTGGTAAGTGGATAGGAACTATTTGAAAGCATACTAAATTCTCTACAAAAAGTATTCTAAAACTATTTTTGATTAGGTTATGTCAATCGGAGAAATAAGTGCTTAAAACTTCAAATACGTCTGTTTTGTTCTTATGAACGGGTTTTTGTCGTTCTTTTTGTAATTTTTGTCTCGTTCCCTTGGTTTTTTATCTTTTTAATTTCTCATGTTAGGAAAATGTATTTGTTTGTAAAATAGGATAGGAAAAATGACTCTATTTTTTATTTTAATTTTATTGATCAACAGGTCTTTGCATATATTTAAAAACTCTGTTGATATAACCTCTATATCGTTTTTTACCTATAACCCCCTCGAAAAGGGTTAGGAAATCGTGAAAAAATGTTTTGAAGAAATGTTTGATGGGGTCGTCACATTAGGAGAAATGAGTGCTTAAAACATAGTTAGTTTCGTTTATTTAAACGGATCTATTTGTGTGTTTCCCGCAGTTTTTTTTTCACTGCTCGTTATTTTTGTAATTTCTTATAGCAGTCAAATGTATTTGTCAGCAAACAGGATACGTATAATTAGAAGCAATATTTTGTTTGTTAGAATTCGAAGATGCCTTATGAATATCTAGATTACAGTACTGGTGTTGATTTCGTTCTTTAGAATTGTTCTTGGTATTCCCTATTTTCATCTGTTACCCATAGTTTTTTATTGTTAGCAGGTTTTTCTTATTGATTATAGAATATAAATCTATTTGATTATAAAACAGGATACGTAAAATTAGTAAGAATATTTCGGAGATTTCTGAGCGAAATGCCTTGTAAGATTTTCTACCACTAAGAACGGCGTTTTTCCTCTATTTTTCAGCCAGATAGGCTTTATTTGGCATATTATTCTATATAGGTTTTATTAAGCAGGGGATTCTGATGAAATGTCGTGTTTTTGCTGTGGATTTTAATTACGATGTATCTAAGATTGGGTAACATTAGCGAGTCTACATAGTGAAGAACCGACGACGGAGGTAGACTTCTTGCTATGATTTAGTCTACATATGTATATTAAGTCCTAAATCCAAAAAATATACTTCACAACGGTTAGATACTATGAGCGAATAGAGTCGGTTCAGTGCCCGGACTGAACCCTCCTAGCAGGATATTTAACTGCTTGGAGTTAATCCTCAAGAGTTGTAAATATACCCCAGGTATCTGCCGACACAAATACAAAGCCTAGCTACGCAGTCCAGGCAACGAATGCTTGAAAACAGCTATAGGTAATACCAAACAGGTGAAGAATAACCCTTCAAAATTTTTTCAAACTTTACATTTATTCCTCCATCACAACGCTTCGGACACACAGGTCCATCCTCAGGCAATCATGTCCTGTTCATTACTATAATGAACAGGACATGATTGCCTGAGGATGGACCTGTGTGTCCGAAACGTTGTGATGGAGGAATAAATGTAAAGTTTGAAAAAATTTTTGAAGGGTTATTCTTCACCTGTTTGGTATTATTAATTAATACCCTTCATTTAGTAATCGTAACAGCTATAGGTAGAAATGTTTGGAACACAATTTTTGACTTCGTAACTTTGTATGGGCTGGATAGGAGGTGAACATATCAAAAGTCCTTACCCTTAACCTTTGAGCCGGGGGGGGGGGGGGTTTAGAAGGTCCCATTTTTGCGGTGTTCACTAATATCTCGGAAACCCTGCGACCTAGCAACATGACTATTCTATAACAAATGAATGCTGATTAAATTTCATACGAGTTCTATTCTACAATACAAGTTCTGGAAATAACACAGTTCCATGCATAGGTTATATACTAAATATTCATAAAGATTACTTAGTTGTAAACAGATTCATCAATTAGCAATCAATAGTTTTCAACAAAGGTTATATACTAAATATTGATCAAAAGTATTTAATTAGAAAAAAAAACAAGCTTTCTCAAGACTTTTTTTTGGTCCATTTGTATCTACTCCTTGGACTTAATTAGGTATATTATTCTATATCTTGACTTGTTATTCGTCAAGACTTGTTATTTGTCCTTCTGTATCTACTAGATAGGCTTTATTCGGCATATTATTCTATATAGGCTATATTAGGCATGGTATTCTACTCAATCTTTCTTGTACTTCTTCTTGATCCTTCTGTATCCACTAGAAAGGCTTTATTAGGCATATTTTGTAGTGATTTATAGAGCTTTGCTTTAGAATTAGAGCCGGATTGTGTAATTTCCGCTTCTGTGTATAAGTTAACTACTGTCGGTGACCCTGACGCCTTAACATCACTTTTATTCGAGATGTTCGAGAGGATTTCAACAATTTTCACGAGATATATTAAAAAAAAAGTTTATTTCTTTTCTAAGCTTTTCAAATGACCCTAGGGATATGAACGGAACCGCGCTAAGATGATGCAGTTCCTGCGAGTCGGACTTTTTTTGTAGAACATTTAGTAAGCTTTCGCATGGTAACCCTCCGTTTACCAATATTCCTAATCGTCTTCGAGATATCAGGGCATGTATACGAAGTTCCCAAAAGATTTCATGCCTGTTAATAAAATATTTTATTCTAATCCTTCCTTAGCTCCAAACGTAACCGAAATTTTAACATATTAGTGTTGATGAAATTCAAACATGCAGAAAATGTTTCAACTGAATCCCATAATTTTAAGTATCAAAATCAAAGACAAAAAGAACAGTTCGAATAAGCGAAATCAATTACTTTAAAGTTTTAAGCACTTATTTCTCCGATTGGCATCGCCTAATCAAAACTTTCATTAGAACCTTTTTTGTAGAGCATTTAGTAAGCTTTCCAATGGTATTCTTTCGTTTCACAAGATTCTTAACCTTTTTCAAGATATTAGGGAAAGTATACAAAGTTACCAAAACGTTTTTATGTCTGTTAATAAAATATTTTATTCTAACCCTTCCTTAACTCCAAACGCAACCAAAATTTCAACATATTAGTTTTAATGAATGTAGAAGATGCAGTAAATGTGTCAACTGAATCCCATGATTCTAAGTACCCAAACCAAAAACGGCATTCAAAAATTATGTTTTCAGTTTTCTCGAAAACGGTTAAAGCTATCGACTTGAAAATGGTTTCATTCGTTTTCCTAGCCCAAGAAGCCTATAAAACGAGTACTTACAAGCTTATGAACTCAAAAACGTAAGCGTTACGATTTTTTTTGCGCGAATTTCGCCCCAAACGCCATCTTCCAGTGGGCGGATTTTGCTGGTTAACGAACTTGACCTTTCAAATTGGACGACAGATTTGTGTACCAAATTTCATCAAAATCGGACCATCAGGGAAGCCAGAAATGAGCGAACAGACAAATATATATATATATATATATATATATATATATATATATATATATATATACATATATATATATATATATACAGGGTGTCCCGTAAATGTCTAGTCATATTGTGAGGGGTGATAGAGGACCCTTAGGGGAACAAAAAATGTTCTATGACGATTTCCCGAATTCTCGCCCATAAGGGAGAAAACGTCGTGTTATTGTTTTTTCGAGACAAACGTACTTTTTAGAAGAATAATCGTTCTAGCACCGTCCCAGGTGGTACTACTAAAAAGGGTATGAAACCAATCGAAAGCTGAGTAAATTTACTATAAGAATAGTTGGGAGTAAACGTAAAAATGAATGAATGTAAGTATGTATATCTTACCAAAAGAAGGCAATTCTAAATTTCCTGACATTTTATTGATATTTCTTTCCAGCTTAACTCCTCAATAAGCAGGATCTGTGATTTCCGGGTTTCAGAAAAACTTCCTCATTTAACCAGCTTTCCATTGATGTATCACAACCCTGTGTTATTGAAGTATTTGAACGATTTAAGAACAAAAGTTTAAAAAAAAACATGGATCTGTGAAAAGAAAATTATATTTTTTTCTTCAATTTATTCAAAAAGCTGAAGGGAAATATTTTTTTTTATAAATGTTTACATAAATATTAAGTAAATATTTACTTAAAAGAATAAAAAAAATAACTTCCACGGATATAAAAAAAAATCTTAAAACAGTAAATAAATAAAATACACATTTATTTTGAATTTATTAATTCAGGTAACTAATACTGGGTCCAGGAGGCGGCCATTAAGGAACCCCAACCATACATTAACCTCAAAAATTACTATTTTTACCTATATCACGCATTTGAACACATTTTTACAGGACTATGTACATATTATTTATGAGGGATAGAATTTTTAATTACCACAACAAAAACGCATGGGCTCAGAATCCCAGTAAGTTTCACAAGCGTAGCCATCAGTATTAATTTAAGGTAAAGCATTTGTTTTCTAAATATAAGTACCTGTAAAAATGTGTTCAAATGCGTGATCTAGGTAAAAATAATAATTTTTGAGGTTAATGTATGGTTGGGGTTCCTTAATGGCCGCCTCCTGGACCCAGTATTAGTTGCCTGAATTAACAAATTCAAAATAAATGTGTATTTTATTTATTTACTGTTTTAGGAATTTTTTTATATTCGTGGAAGTAATTTTTTTTTATTGTTTTAAGTAAATATTTACTTAATATTTATGTAAACATTTATAAAAATAAATATTTGCCTTCAGCTTTTTGAATAAACTGAAGAAAAAAATATAATTTTCTTTTCACAGATCCATGTTTTTTTAAAAACGTTTGTACTTAAACCGTTCAAATACTTCAATAACACAGGGTTGTGATACATGAATGGAAAGCTGGTTAAATGAGGAAGTTTTTCTGAAGCCCGGAAATCTCAGATCCTGCCCATTGAGGAGTAACGCTGGAAAGAAATATCAATAAAATGTCAGGAAATTTAGAATTTCCTTCTTTTTGTAAGATATACATACTTACATTCATTCATTTTTACGTTTACTCCCAACTAGTCTTATAGTAAATTTACTCAGCTTTCGATTGGTTTCACTCCCTTTCTAGTAGTACCACCTGGGACGGAGCTACAACGATTATGTTTCTAAAAACCACGTTTGTCTCGATAAAACAATAAAACGACGTTTTCTCCCTTATGGGCGAGAATTCGGGAAATCGTCATAGAACATTTTTTGTTCCCCTAAGGGTCCTCTATCATCCCTCTCAATATGACTAGACATTTACGGGACACCCTGTATATACATATATATATATATATATACAAATTTGAACCACCGTTATTTTCGGTCTCTAGGGGTTCTGAAACGCGAAATTTTCTTGTCGGCACTTCCGGATTGTTTCATTGTATCAACCTTATAAGCGGGGTTCCTCCCTATGGGGGAGGGAGGAACCGCGCTAAAACAATGAAAATACGGTAGTTGGAAAGAAAACAGCATGTAGAACTTGTTAGTTGGTTACCTAAGTTGTCCTCGAGGTCTTCCTCCCTCCCCCCTAGGCATTCTCTAGTGGTATGTATCTATATATTAATTGTTATAAATTGTATTCACTTATAAAAATAGATTTTGTTTTTCACTACATAAAAAATGTGCGTTGTTTTTACTGTTTAATATTTTTTTTGTACTGTTTTTACTAACAAGTTCTACATGCTGTTTTCTTTCCAACTACCGTATATTCATTGTTTTTAAAAATAAGATTGGTTAAAATTTATTGTATTGATATATATACTCCGCTCATTTCTGCCTGTCTTTTACTTACTACTTGTACATTTTCTTTACTTATAAGTTGTATATATTTTTAGCTGAAGAAGGCTGCCATTGTTGCAGTCGAAACGTCCAAAATACAGATTTCTTTTTGAAAGTCTGACGTTTTTCTCCTAGCCGAATCCCAACTATACCTGTCTTCGTATCAAAATAATAACTGTTTCTATATTAATCTTTCCAAATGAGACGAGGGAAAAGAACGGAACCGCGCTAAGATGACGCATTCGAACGTTTTTTTGTGTGTGTATTCATTTTGTTCCCAAAGTGATTTTTCGTTTGCCCAATGTAGGTCCTCTTATAGTTAGCTGCACTATATGGAATTCATGAAACTGCATTTGATCTGTATTATACGAGGAATTCACGGTTGCGTATGATATTTTTGGGGTTACATTGATAAAAAATTATCTTTATAGTAAATAAAAACAAAACATGGAATATCATTAAATAAAATAAACTTGACTTTTAAAACCGAGCGAGGCACTAGTTAACAATTAATTGTTACTTTCCTCTTGAGAAAAACATGAATTATTCATTGATGTAAATGTTTTCAAAGGAACCATTCTCTTTTTTCTTGATGCCATTGGATTCTGCCTAAAGTATTAAGGATGAGGGAATTCTTTATCAGCATATATTTTCACCCTTTCTCTCCTGTCATAATGTTACGCTCCCTCTCCAAACACGCTAGGGCATTCTCAGGCGCATTATATTCCAGAATATTATGAAATGTGTCTTAGATAATAAAGAATAAAATAATATTGTAATTGAAGTTATAATTTTACACATTTAGTGTAAATGTTTCTATGAAAAGTTTTAGCGATATCCGAAAACAAAAGCAAGCTTACTCCGTTCGTTTTAACCCGTAGGCCCCAACCAGAAACGTTGACGGTTTACGTCCAAATATATATGGCACTAGTATTTATAAAGTGACAAAACTCAACTGAAAATGTGTCACTCATGCCTATGTATAGGGCATATCATTAAGACAGGAAGGGTGATACAAGTGCCCTCTGGTGTACAAAATCTGAAGCTAGGTACAGACAGTTTTGATGGTTGACTAATAGATATTTACAGTGTCCAGAGGGGTAGATACTGAAGAGGTATCTGATTCTTGACCATACGGCACACTAGGGAGATAGTGTGGTCAATACTATGCTCCGGCCGCCTGATTTTTCCCTTGCTGCTTCGACTGCTAGAGTCATTAGCACCAAGGTACCCACTGATAAATTAATTAAAGGCTGGGTTGGCCAAGGGACGATCTGGGACCCCAAATTCAACCCTCGAACGACGGCACTAGAAGAAAAAATCTTTAGTGCGCGCTCGGGTTTCGAACCTGGTCCTCCAGTTCATTAGAACTCGCCCCCATATATATATATATATATATATATATATATATATATATATATATATATATATATACACACACACACACAATTTCTTTCTATATTTATGTTTATTAAGGGCCTGTGGCATTTAGTGTTATGGTGTAAGCACCTAAGGGGTAATACTACCTTGTCACTTTTTTACAATTTTTTCACTTTTTTACTCAATCAACATCAAATTTCAACTTCAGAATCATAATGATATTCGTTAGTAAAGCACGTATGTTTTTTTCGATTGATTGAATTATAACGATTTTATGACCGATTTTTTAATAGAAAACATTTTTTGTATACTTTAACATCCCATATAAAACTTATGACATAAAGAATTGAAAAATATTGATTTATTTGCTATCCATGAATTGGAGAAAATTACTTTGATTTTGACCAATCAATTATCAATCATTAATAAAGGAATTAAAGCAGTTATTGATAGGATTTGACCTTTCGTTAAAAATATAAAATGAAATGACTCCCCGCCTCCTCAACGTTTGCTCTAGGAAATCACTATTACCAACAAGTTTCTCATTTTCTTGTCTTCTTTTACTAAAACACTAATCATACTGATAAATGCAATTTAAAACACACAAAAAAAACACAACGAAAAAGTGTCATATTATATATTTACTAAAATAAACAAATATCCTAAAACGTTACATGTCAATTAATAATGTATTTTTTTCTAACACTTCCTTAACTCCAAAAGTAACCAAAATCTCAGTTTAAATGTATTTTGAGCATCAAATAAAATTAAGAATCCTATAAAACGAGTACCTATACATAGATATAGGTATATATATATATATATATATATATATATATATATATATATATATATATATATAAATCACGTGTCTGTCTGTTTTTCTGTTTATTTATTTCTTTTTTTGTTTGTTTGTTCCTTATACAAATCTACACCGTTTGACCGATTTTGACCAAACTTGGCACACAGGTAGGTCTTAAAACGAGAAATCTCCTAGGCTAGGTCAAAATAGTCAAATTTCAAAATTTGGTCAAAAGGTCAAAAGTTTTGTTCAAGAAAAATTGGCTACACTGAACTATTCAGATTGTGACGGCCATTTTGAATCGGCTGCTGCTGGCCTCTGTCGGCTGTTAGATGAAGTGCTGTTGTGCTGGCCTCTGCCGGTATCATTATGAACTAAAACAAATTCACATCTTTTGACCGATTTTCGTAACTGGGTATAGACAACTAGGTATCAAGTAGTTCTTGATACGGGGAGAGTCATAGACAGAAAGTAGGTGTAGCATGGCACACTGGGTAACAGCTAGTATATATTAAAAATATATAATATTAATAATATTGTATATATATGTATATATTATTTTTATTTATTAGGAGATACAATGCAGATAAAATTTATCGATATCAAATATATACCAACCATATATCAAACCATATATATCAAATATATATATATATTACCAAGGCCCAATACAATTATACAAGAAATGTTATACATATATACAATTATATTAATAATACATATATACAATTCAAGGAACATCAATTGTACATATGAATCCTATTATACGTCTGATTATTCGTACAATTATTGTTGAAAAATGTTCTAATACAGTCAGTTGTGTCTCATTAAAAGCAATGCCGATTCACAATAATTAAGCTAGTTTTAGAAATGGTACAATCTGTTGGGAGAAAAAATATACCTAGGTAAAAAAAGGAAAAAAAACAGAGTTTCTATAACTAGAATATGTCACCCACAACAAATATATATGTTTATAAATCAAATTTGAACCACCGTTATTTTCGAGTTCAGATTGCGTTATGAGGTCAACCTTATAAGTGGGTTTCCTCCCCATGACGCTAAAAAATAATGAGTAAAGATAGATAACTCTATAACTGATCCCTGGCCCCGATTGGATTAAATGAAGTACGTTAAAATATTGCATTATTGTGTGTGATCATCCAGTTATAAAAGTTACAATTTAAAAGTTTAATTCGTTGTGTTTTAGTAACTCAATAAATTTATAAGAACACGAAGGCCATCCTCGTTAAATGATATAAATTTTTCTTACTTTGCCTCAACGAAAATGTAACATAAAGCAACTTCGCGTTTTCATAATTAAAATGCGCTACATTTCATTTCAAGTTGCCCCCCTCTTTTAATTTCGTCGTGAAATGTACATTCTGTTCTTAATAGCGGCATAAAACTGCATATTTCTCATTAAAGTAGCTTAGATCCATGAAAACATTCCGACCTCCCCCCATCTTCATGTTAGCGAGATCCGGGATAATGTTCTTTTTAAGGAGTGAGGATATTTATTCCCCCACATAAATCGCCCATCTGAATAACAACTAATTACGCCGTATTAAGATCTAATTTCCATTCACAGGATTAATAAGTTATGATTATAAAATTTAAGTTGCTCTGCTGTAAAGGTAAAAAGGGCCGTCACGCAGGAGCTACGTATCTAAGCACTTTCCTCAGAATTTGGGTAGTGTAGACTGCATTCCTGAATAATTTGCATAAAATAACACATATAAATAACATATGTCCATGTGTGGGTATGTCTGCTCTTTTACATTTCTAATGAGCAACTATTTCATTTATTAATTTTGCAATTCATTTCCTTCCAGAGTTTTGTGTATACATTGTACTAGACTACTTAATAAATACACAAAAACTTCACATTTTGTGTGAGAAGTAATATCAAGACAGACGCCCTCCTATTGGAAGTTTTGCCAACCCATGTTCCCCGGGCAAATTCAATTCAAACATATTACAAATTAACCCCCCCCCCCTTTCGATTGACCGATTTAGTTCATTTTTACAACACTTCATTCTCATTAGATACCCAGGATGTATTCCGAGTTTTATTACAATATAACAGAAACTACGAGCGGTTTGAGCAAATTAGTTATTTCGGTCTGGAGTAACCCCCCCCCCCCCCCCCCTAATGATCAGATTTAGTTTATTATTACAACGTATTGTTCTCTTTAAATGACCACAACGAATGCCGAGTTTCGTTGACATGACAAAAACTACGGCTAGTATGGTCAAATTAGTGTTTTGGGTCCTGAGTAAACTCAATCCTTTGCTAAGAGAACGCATCTATCTGTCTATCTGAATAGCAACCTGAATAGCTACTTTCCGAAAAGTCTGCTAAAAGAATCAGGCTAAGATTCTTATCCCATAATTTCGTGAAATTGCCATATTGATAAATAGTAGATATCAGTGCTAATGTTACAAGGAACAAGTTTAAAACTTACTATCACTTACAAGGGGAGTATAAATTGGTGGGGTCAACGATGGGGCTCATTTTTGTCTGGTTAGCCTGCATCGAAAATAGTCCGACTCGCAGGTACTGCGTCATCTTAGCGCGGTTCCTGTCTTATCCCTAGTCTCATTTGGATAGATTAAAATAGAAGCAGTTATTCTTTTGGTTCAACCTTTCCCCCGTAAACAGAGGGCCCGTTACCAAGGGGCAGCGTCTCCTTTTACCTGGAATCCCATCCAACTCTGGTTGGCCAACCCCACCACTACAAATAGTTATTTCACAGTATCAAATATCAAAATGTTTATCAAAAAGTTCCCAAAATGTTTCATGTCTCTTAATAAAGTATTTGATTCTAATCCTTCCTTAACTCCAAACGTAACCAAAATTTAAACGTCTTTGTTTACATGAATTTCAAACATGCAAAAAATATTTTAACGGAATCCGATGATTCTACGTAACCAAACCAAAAACTTGATTCACCAACTATTTTGCCACTTTTTACGAAATGGTTAAAACTATCGCCTTAAAAATGGTTTCATTCGTTTTCCTAGGCCAACGGGCAAGCATATGAAGTAAGCGCAACGATTTTTTTTCGCGCGAATTTCGCTCCAAAAACCATGTTCCTGTGATCGGATTCTGCTGGTTAACGAACCTGACCTTTGAAATTGGACGAAAGATTTTTGTACCAAATTTCATCAAAATCGGTCCATTTTTGAGGCCTCCAGAGCACGAACAGACAAATATATATATATATATATATATATATATATATATATATATATACAAATTTGAACCACCTATATTTTCGGTCTCTAGGGGTTCTGAAATGCATAATTTTCTAGTCGGCACTTCCGGATTGCGGGAGGAACTGCGCTAAAATGAACATTCTGTTCAAAAGATAGAATTCTTCAAGGAACAAGGAAACGAGAAAAATTTTGAGCCTCGTGCTTTAAAAACGTTATTATTGGTGTAATTATGATTACTATTACGCTCATCGCTGACAATATCAGTTAAAACCCTTGTTATAATCATTGTTTCATAAATCATAGGGTCTCCCGTGGTCTAATGGCTAGCGCCTTGGATTCATATGCGGGAGATGGTGGGTTCGATTCCCAACCTCCGGCAGGAATTTTATCATCCCACGGCTCGCTGGTAAAATTCCTCGCTGCACCCTGGATGTCGGCGCTAATGACCTAGATGTAGATGCGCCGTAAAAAAAAAAAATAAAAAAAAAAAAATAAAATAAATAAATAAATAAAATAAATTCATAAATCATAAATCTAGTTTTTTCAGTCATCAATCTGCGTAAGATAAGTCATTAATCATTAGCCAAAGCCTCTTTAAATCACTAATCATTATTTACAAATCATTGATATAGAAGTAGTTAGTCATTAGTCATGGAGAAATATGATTGATCAATCATCAATCGTTGCACACATCCCAATTACTCACCTAATTATTAGTCGTTAGTTACAAAATTAATCACAGTTTTCCCTACTCTGTTAGTATTCAAAACAATTTTCTTTGCGGTGTAAACGCCCACTCCTCAATTACTTTTGTTCATGTTTACAACCCATCCTTTCATTTAATTGAGTATAATAAATATATTATAGCGCTGATAAAGGCTTAAAATTCGAGGCGAAACGTTTGCTTTAGAAACTTCTTTTCATATAAAAATGTAGTTTCATTAACTATTATATCCAAAACCCGAAAATTTCCTTCTTATTTAAAATAAGATAGAAATATTAAATAATAATCTCCATTTCTTGGGAGTTCTTTTCAAGAGTTTTGAATGCGTTTTGAGGAGTATTGAAGTTAATAACATCCCAACAAAACTCCGACGATTATAGTACCAAATTTCATCAAGATCAGATAATTTATGAGCCTGTGAGAATGGAATGGAATGGAATGAATTAAAGGACGAACAACATACTGTTTTAATCGTCCTATGAACCTTTTTTTTTTTTTTTTTTTTTTTTTTTTTAATTAAACTTAGGATTTTATCTCATGAAATATGTAAGCACATTAGTAGATGTAAAGTAGGGTTTCTGGCGCAGTCTTCAAAATTCCCTATTTCCCCGAAAAAACCTGATCGTCGATTTTTGTAGGATTTTTCATTTTTATCTCAAACATCTAATTTTTTTAAAAAATATACATTTTCTAACATATTTCTTTAAAACCTAACAAATAAAAAAAATACATATTTTTAACATATTTCTTTAAAACGATACAAAATTGGGATCACCCCCAAAAAGTAAAAATATTATATAATTAATTTAATTATTATTTCCATTTGTTATACACGTTTAATCATCAATATCACTTTCAGATTTCTTAGATTTAGATCTATTTTCATTTTTATTTTCTCGGAAGTCAATAATATGAATTTTCTTCCCATCATTTAATTCTTTTAAACCGTCATAAACGAATAATAGTTTTTGTGAATTTAATTGTTGAATATCTTTTTTATTTAATTTGTCATTAAATCTATCTGGTAGATAAACTTGAAATTTATCTTCCTTATCTTTTAACGTAACAACTATACGTTTTCCAAATTTTGTAATAGTTTCTTTAAATTCTTTAATTGAATAAGATTGACCACATTCCAATTCTGTTAGTTTCTTTATTGGAGTATTTTGACATTGACCAACTCGTTGGATCTTTTTTAATACTTCCATTTATTAGAAATGAAATTTTTAAATCCTGCAAAATATTTCAATTCAATTCTATACTCTTTACATGTTAAGAAGTAAGATATATTCTTACTTCTTTAACATTTAAAGATATTAATTTATAAGAATCTTATTTAGAATTTTATTTAAACATTTTTATAATGTCCTAATGCTCTAGTATGGATTCCATCTTCTAAAATATAACGTTTATCATCATCTGGTGATAAAGCTTTTTTATTAACTTGAATTGAATATATCTCATGTTTATAACTCCTGATTTGATTCATTGTTCTATAATGAACTCTTTTATTGAATAAACAATCTTTATAATCTTCAAATGATATTTTCTTATTTACAACACATTTCTTAATACCTTTTGATTTCTTACAAATAGATATCTCATTTTTATGAGAATACATTTTAGATCTTAATCCAATAAATTCTGTCATAATAACTCCATTATTTTCATCTTTCATTTTACCTAATACTTTCTTATTTACTCTAGGTATATTGAATCTGTTATCAACAGGAAAATCTGAAGTATCGAACAGATCAATCATTTTTTTCATGTCTTCATAAAAATCGTCTGTTTTAATATTATATATAAGACTGTCTGTGTCCATGTACATTAATTTAAGATCATTTCCATATTTCCGTTTCATAGTATTGTAATGAAAATCGTACATTAAATGTTTCGATAAATCTAGAATACTCATTCCTACATAAATCGGTTTATTAAATTTAACTTTTGTTTTGTTCATATGAATTGCTGATAGATTTTCATCAAATATTGTTCTTCCTTTAAAATTTGGTTTTGATATTAATTTCTCAACTTCCCCATAATTATTACACAATTTCACATCAATTCGTTTTCTTATATTTTCCATAGTTTTTCCAAACACTGAATTATTCATTAGTTTATAGAAATCTTTTTCAAAATCATTTACAGCTCTAGTTCTCATTTTCGTATTGAGATCAATATATTTTTGTAACCAATTCGATTGTTTAAATTCTAATACCCTATGAACTTTTTTTAGCTCTAATCCCATATCCAAACATTGTTTTAAATTTCTGTAATGAATCACATATTTTTCTTTATCAAATAATGTCGTTAATAATTTTACATGTTTTGAATTACCTGGTATTCCATTTTCTGGAGCTAGAGGTAAATCAGAATGATCATCATGTAACTCTTTTGGATATTCAAGATCAACTTCTAGTATATAACCTTTCTCTGAATCATCATCTAAATTTTCCATTTCTTCTGGTTTTATCCATTTAAATCCTCCATAAGGTAAATATTGACTCATCGCCCAACCATATAAATTATTTGCATCTAAATACATTAAATAACTAGATGGTAGATTTTTATCATATTTTTTCATATATTTATTATTTGCTTTAGAATATCTATTACAACATTGTGAAATTCCACCACGAGTTCCTTTTTCCAACATCAAAATCATATCATAATCATTTAATAATTCCAACTCGATTTCTGTCGTTTTTAACATTGCATCCCAAGATAATCCTGGAGCTGTAAAATACCAAGCTGGATCAAGTTTATAAGTTTTTAAACAGACATCTCTAAAATTTTCAAATATATCAGACAATATTAAAACATCTGATTTAACATATAAATCTGAATACTCTCCTAAATTTCTAATTTCAAATGTTTTCCATACTTTTTTCGCATGTTTATAATCGTTTTCAGAAATATCACAATCATTCAATTTACTATAAAATTCTTCGATTGAAGGTAATTTTGACTCTTCAAATTTTTCTTCTGAATCCATGTAATCATAAGGATACACACCTTTTCTCGTAATCAAATCTAATTTTTCATCTTTATAATATTTACTGGTTTCTCTAAACATAGATTTCAAGAATTTATATTCTTCTAACTTTTTACCTTTCATTTCTTCAGGAATTTTTCTTAAGTTCGTAGATAATGAATCTAAACTCGAAGCCATAAATCTGAATGAATCAACAAATCTAATTTCTAATTTATCAACTTTCTGTGTGAATGAAATATATTTTTCTTCAGTATTTGGAATTACCTCAATATTTTCTTTAAATTTCCCCATCGCTTTAACAAATAGATGTGCATCATATCCAGATAAATTATGAATGAATACTGGAACAAAGGAAGGATTTTTATAATTCAAATTACAAATTTCATGAGCCGGACCTCGATATTTTCCAGTTAAATGATCATGATCTCTTACCTTTTTTCCTAATAACCCAATAGGTTTTTCCCCATATTTCTTATAATTATTCCATGTTATAATATCCTTTTCACATATATGACAAATATCAGTTTTCTGAAACTGTTTTTCTTCTTCAAAAGTCATTTCCAACGGTTTAATTTCTTCATAAATCTTTTGAATATTTTTAACTTCCTCATGAATCATTTCTACAAATTTATCAGTACAATCAGATCCTCTATATACTACAGGTTGTTTGTAATCATAATTTTGATATTTTATATAATAACAAAAACTATTTGGTTCATGTTTTTGATATTTCATAGTATAAGAACCTGATGAATCAGGTTGACAATTATCAATTTTTTTAGTTAAACATTCAAAATCTGCATATATTACGAAAGGAACTCTTAACGATCTGTTATAATTTTTGAAACTTAAATATTCACCTTTTTTCGGCATTTCAATTTTTACCGCTGTTTTAGTTTTACAATCAAGTTCATGTTTTTCTAATTTTTCAGCTGAATAATAATATCTTAAACATCTTTCACATGGATAAATTTTTACTTTCATATTTGTTAGTTGTGTTTTGACTAATCTAGAGAGATCCTTAATCCAACAGTAATGATCATTTTCATTATCTTTAATATAAAACAGATTTACATGTTTGTCTAATTTGTTTTTAGTTATCCTTAGAGGATGAACAGATTCTTCATATCCGTAAACATTTATAGATATATTGTTTTGTTTTTCGAATTTACTAATATCTTTAAAGGAAACTGGGAAGTTGATTCCATCAAAATTTAATTCATCTTTATACATTTCATATTTTGTAACTCTTTGAGGATCCTTGTCTACTGGATGTAATGCTGATAGAACTGACCACATAAAACATTTATTATCATTATTTTTTACATTAATAATTGCTTTTTTAGATTTTATTTTTTCTGGTAAATCGATATATGAAGAACCTCTCAATGGATTATATTTATTGATTCGAAGTTCTAAATAATCAATACTTACTAACTCCCATCCTGAACCATTTTTTTCAAAATCATCCATTTCTTTTATCAATTTCTCAATAGCACTATCATAAAATGTATTTAGATCTGAAGATTGTAATATGATTTCATTTTTAGTTTTAAATGAAAATTCTTCCAGAAAATAGTGTGCTCCACCAAACCATTTTTCTCCCCCCCTTTTTTTAAAGGTAAGGAAAAATTTAAGATTAACTTTCAAATCCATATTTTTTACATTTTCAGTTATCTTATCGATTATTATATTTCTTTTATCTTCCAAGAATTCTCTCGGATGAAAAAATCCTTCCATATTCCTAACTATATAGGTTTTTAATCTTGATTCATAAGCTGTTTCAATTTCCTGAATTTCTTGTTCATCATTAATGTTTACTTTCTTGTGTGCTAAAGATTCAATATGTTTCTCTTTATACGATTTTTTATAATATTTATTACAATCATCACATTTGATTTGTTTTTCCCTAGGAGGTTTAGGTTTTGAAAATAAACTTGGATGGAAATTGAATTCATTTATTGATGTTTTTTTGGATTGATTTATCGATTTTTTAATGGATTCATTTATTAATCTCTTTCGGTTTTTCTTTCTTTTTTCATCATTAGTGATCAACTTAATAAGATCAGATTTATTCTTTAATTTTGAAAATCCTTTAATATTACGTGATCTACAATAATCTTGTAATTGTTTCATCGTCCATAATTCAAAGTTTTTATCAGGTTTTGGTCTAGAAAACAAACTAGAATCAAAATTGAATTCATTTATAAATTTCTTTTTCTCTATTTCATCAATAATATGATTTATAAGTTCATCTTTCTTATTATATTTAAAATATCCTTTAATATTGTGAGATTTACAGTAATCTCGAAGGTTTTTGAGAGTTTGACTTCTCAGTTGGTTCTCCATTTATTAGAAATGAACTTTTTAAATCCTGCAAATTTTTCCATCCTAGAAATTAATACATTTTTTTAAACTGATTCAAAATATATCCTCTAAATTGGTTTTTCTTTTCAATTATCTCAAATGGTTTCATCTCTAAAAATTCATTCCACAATTCTTCATTTCTCTTAAATTTTCTTATTCGAACATTATGTTTAAAATTATTTAATATTTCTAAATTGATTCAAAATATATTCTCTAAATTCATTTTTCTTTTCAATTATCTCAAATGGTCTCATCTCTAAAAATTCATTCCACAATTCTTCATTTCTTTTAGATTTTCTTATTCGAACATTATGTTTAATTTCTAATAGATCTGCAATTTTTGCAATAAAAAATTTATATGGTAGGGCTTTTCGTTTATAATTTTCATTAAAAACTTCAAACACTTCTTCAATTTTAATTCTATCTTCAGGTTCATCTATTAACTGTAATAAATGTTCATGAAAATATCTCTGTCTATATTTAAAATTATTATGAGGATTTCTTGTTGGTGGATAACAACTATAACAACGATTATCTAATACCGATTGTTTACAACAGATCTGACAAAATTCGAAAGGTTCTAATTCCTCCATTTATTAGGAACGAACTTTTTTAGATCTTACAAAATTTTACATCATCATTTGTTTTAAAATATACTCTCTAATAGATTAATTTATATTCAAAGTTATTCCATATTTTCACCATTCTCTTAGTTTCCTTAATTTCAATATTATTTCCTACTTTTAAATAATCTGCAATCTTTTTTACTAAATATTTATAAGGTATATATTTACCTCTATAATTATTAATAAAAGTTTCAAATATTTTTTCAATTTCAACCTTATCATTAACATTTTCTATTAAATTATTCAATTTTTTACGAAATCTATTTATTCTATACGATTTACGATTATATTTACCTATTTTAATGTCTGTTACACAATTATAACAATTATTATTTAATACACTATACCTTCCACATATACTACACATTTCCATTTCTCCATGATCCAAATTTTCATCTATAAAGTTTCCTTCTGTATCCGAATTTTTTAAATCGTCTCCATAAACTGAAGTTAATTCAAATTCGTCTTCGTAATGTGGAGGTAATTTAAATTCTTCCATAGATTCTTTTTCTTCTAATAACTTAATTAAAACAGATTTCTTCATGTTATAATAATTTTGTATTTTATACTGACTTCCCAAACGTCTTAATTCAACTATTTTTTTATCACTTAATTTTTCTTTAGTTTTAGATTTTTCTAATATTAAATCAATTAATGATTGTTTTCTCAGTTTAGAATAACCCTGATATTTATTTTCTTTACATATTTTTTGTAAATCTTTAACTGTCTTATTTTTCAGGTCTTCCATTTATTTAGAAATAATTTTTATCAATATAAAATTTATCATCGAAATATTTTGTTAAATATCTTTTCAAACTCAAATATTCTCATTTTAAACCTCTGATTATTGATTAAATTAAAATTAATTCTACATTCATAAGGTATTTCATAAATAGTTACAAGATCATTAAATCTTACCTTCTTCATTTATAGTTTTAAAAAATTCTATATTTATATTCAAATTCTTCAAAACAAGGGGGTCGTGATTTCCGACCCCTTTGAAATTTTTGCAGGTTGATAAAAAGTTAATATAAATTGTTTCTACTGAAATATATCAAATTCTGAATGTATCAAACCCATTCCTAAATGTCTTTTAATTTTCATTGCATTCGTTGTCAAATATGCCGCAGTTCTTTCTCCTATATCAGCATCACTCGAAATAACTCTTTCCCATGCTTTATTTTCTAAAATTTTGTCTGCGATATGTCTATCTGATACTTCTTTATGATCTCTATAAGATATATCATGTTCTTTTGCAGCTTCATCTAATTTATTAATTGGTTTATCACCTCTTTCCAATCTTTCATTTAATTTAGTACCTGGACCTAAATAGTTATAACCCGGATAATGTAATTCAAATGGTAATCCACTTAATATTTTATTAAACAATCCAGATCCTATAGTTTCATCCTTAATTATTTTATGTGGAAGAGCATTCACTAATCTTATTAAATATTCAGTTCCTTTTCGATCATCAATATGTTTTTCTAAAAGATTTGTTAAAAATCTGATAATACCGACTTTTTCATTATGAAAATTATTATCTCCAGCCAATTCTGAAGCATATATTAAATTCAATCTTGAAATCAATTCATTCAAATTTTGTATATACATAACAGAATGTTCATTATAATTAACTATTCCTCTTCCGGTAACCGGAATTGTCTTTAATTCTTCGTATATAGGTTTTAATAAATTTTTATATTTTTTTGATTGTGGAGCTTTTGGTCTATTTGTTGATGAGTTATTTTTGTTATATAAAACCTCACTATTAATTAAAATTTCTTTATAGGTATTAAATTCTTCTGGTGAATATAATTTTTCACCTTTATTATCAAATAAGTTTTCATAATTTTGTGTTAAGAGAACCCATAATCCTTTTGTTCCAATATATTTTTTTCCATCAATAATTAAATCATTTCCATCTATATTAACTTTATTCTTTCCGATTTTAAAAAATAATTTTTTTTCATCGTAAGTAATTCCATAATGTTTATCAGTTAGTTTTGGTAAATATGTTGCTCCAAGAGGACCAATTATTTGACCGATAACAGATGATGAAATATTCAATGGAGTATCTGATTCATTTAAACTGTCTTCACTTAAATCTGACTCGTCTTCTGAAACTTTTTCCATTGGAACAAATGTAACTCTCTTTTTGTCTTTTGAAAAAGGTGTACTTTTTGCAAGTGGTGTATCTTTATCGTATAATTCTCCTTCAAAAGATGTTTCTTCTCCCGAAGGTGGAATTTCCATATCTGCTATGTTTCTTGTAAACGGTACAAGATCTGTAATTAATGTTTTATTTTGTTCTAACACATTTTTTATACTCTTGTCGACTTGAGAAATCTTTTCATTAAAAGTATTATCAAGTTTATTGATTGCACTCGTTATCGGTAAATATTCTTTACCTTTTAAATCTTCTTCAAGTATTCTTTGTTTTCTGGCATGTTCAAATTTTTTAATTAATCTATCTCTTATCTTAATAGTTTGTTTTGGATCCATTTATTATATTAAAAAGTTCAGAACGGTTTAACTAGATTTAACTAAGTTAAACATTTCGTTAAGTTTATTTGTCATGAATCAGACTTAAATATATAATATTATTAACATTTTCATTATTTAATAATTCATGTCTTTCATTCCTAATAGTTACATTTATTTTTTGAATTTTATGAATATCGTTTCTAATTGGAACATAAACAATTTCTAAGGGTTTTTCTGAAATCTTTGATTCAAAAGGAACATTCGGGAAAAAACTATATACTAAATCAGTTTCTTCATGTATGTGTTCATTAGAAGAATGACTCACTAAACTAGATTCAACTAAATTACAATGAATTTCGATAACATCAAAAGGTCTTAATTTAGGTCTGAATTTTCCAACATGTACTGTGTTACTTGCATAATCTGTTGAAATTTCATTTTTAGTTGGTATTTCGAAACCAAAAATGTTTTTAAGATTTACGTCCAGATCAAGTGGATACGGTGAAAACATTTTTACCTTTCCATCATTATTACTTTTTATATAGAACTTTTCGTTTACAAGTTCTTTCTTTATTAGATTATCGATTTCTTTTAAACTCCAAAATCCTTTTTCAATTTTAATATGTTTTCTTGATTTATTAATATCGAATGAAATGAATGAATCTTTTTGTATGTTAGGAATGTTATTATCCGAATAAAAACCAACAAGACCTATTTTATAATTTATATTTTCGTCTAGAAATATTGGATGTGCTAATTTCAAAGTCAACTCAGAAGTTTTACCAGTTATTTTTAACAATTTCATCTTATATAAATTACTCTATTTATAATGGAAAAAAAGTATCGTATAAAAATTTACCACGAAGATAAAAATAAGACTAACAATAAACCTTTTCCATTACCATTAAGATGTATAATTATCGGTAGTAGTGGTTCTGGAAAAACAACTTTATTAACAAATTTTATTTATGGAGATTGGTTAGATTATTCTAAATTATATGTATGTAGTAAATCTTTAGATCAAGATATTTATCAAGAAATGATTGAGTTGTTTAGTGATATTGGAAATAAAATAGGAGAGGATGTAGGGTGTTTTTATAATGATATTGAAGAAATGGAAAATGTAGATACTTGTGAACCGAATAGTTTAGTTATCTTTGATGATATTATATTTGAAAATCATGAAAAAATTAATGAATATTTTGTTAGAGGTAGACATAAAAATATTTCTTGTATTTATTTAAGTCAATGTTATAGTAAAGTTGATAGAAAGTTTATTAGAAATAATGTTAATTTTATTTGTTCTTTTAAACAATCTCTTCATTACACTGAAATGATATATAAAGATTTTGCTGGAAGTGATTTTTCATCCTTTGATATTTTTAAAAAAATTTGTAATGATTGTTGGGGGGATGATTATGGTTTTCTATCGATAAATACATATAATAAATTAAACAATGGAAAGTATATCCATAAACTAGAGAAATTTATCTATTTTAAAGACTAGATTTTATCCTATAATAAATGGTACTTATATATTGTGTAAAGTGTAAAAAACAAACAGAAAGTAAGAATTATCATGAAGAAACTTCTAAAAATGGAAAACTCATGGGTAAAGGAATTTGTAAAATTTGTGGAAGTAAAAAGAATACTTTTTTAGGTCAAAAAATGAAAAAGAAATGAGTGTAAAAGAAGGAATAATTGAAGAAATTCATAAACCGGTTAGAAGAAATTTTGAAAGAACAAAAATTATAACTCGAGGAATAAATGACCTGTGGCAATCTGATTTAGTTGAGATGAATACTGGAAGTTTAAAAGGAATATCAAAAATTAATAAAGGATTTAAATATATTTTAACTGTAATAGATACATTTTCTAAAGTTTCTTGGGCAATTCCTGTTAAAGATAAAACTGGTAAATTAGTGACTGAAGCATTAAAAAGTATATTGAACGATAAAAATAAACCAAAAAATTTACAAACGGATAACGGAAAAGAATTTTATAATAAAGAATTTCAGAATTTAATGAAAGAATATAATATCAATCATTATTCTAGTTATAGTGAAATAAAATCTGCTATAGTAGAAAGATTTAATAGAACATTAAAAGAAAAAATGTGGAAAGAATTTTCTAAGAGAGGAAATTATAAATGGATAGATATTTTAGATGATTTGATTAAAACATATAATAATTCCTATCATAGAACTATAAAAATGAAACCTATAGAAGTTAATAAGAAAAATGAAGAAGAAGTATTAATGAATATTTATAATGATAACAATGTTAAAAATGAAAAACCGAAATTTAAATTAAACGATTATGTAAGGATAAGTAAATATAAAGGAATATTTGAAAAAGGATATACACCTAACTGGTCTACTGAAGTTTTCAAAATAAATAAAATAATAAATTCCATTCCTATTACTTATAAATTAAAAGATTTGAAGGAAGAAGAAATCGAAGGTAGATTTTATAAAGAAGAATTAATGAAAACCAAATATCCACATGATTATCTTGTTGAAAAGGTTTTAAAAAGAAAAGGGGATAAAGTTTATGTCAAATGGTTAGGTTTTGATAATTCACATAATACTTGGATAAATAAAAAAAATGTTGTGAATTAAATTTCTTTTTCACTGTGTAATTCCTCTATTTTTATAATTAGATATTCCTCACTAAATTCTTCATTATTTATTCTAAAATAATTACCATGAAATTCTAAATCATTTTTTAATTTTTCTTTTATTCTAGAATATAAATTAACACTATTTGGATCATAGAATTTTATTATCTCCTCACAATCTTGATGTTCTAAAACTATTTTATCAACAGCTCTTTTTAAATATACTTTTTGACATCTTATAACATAATAACTATATTCACATTCATAGTCGTTTAACTTAAATAATAGGAAAAAATGTCTTAATTTTTCATCTTTAGTTTTAGGTACAACATCAGATTTGATATTTGTTATTTTATTATTTAAATTTTCAATTTTTTCATCTTTCTTTTTTATAATTTTGTCTTTACTGTATAATTCTTCCTTCAATTTATACTCCCCTGTTTTTCTAATTGTTTTGATAACATTGTAAACCCATTTTTGAAATTCTTTTGCTTGAGGTAATTTCGATTTCATAATCAAAGAATATAAACCTAATTCGTTAATAAAAATAGTATGTGCTTGCATATTTGAAGGGTGCTCTTCTAAGGAGCACCCTTCTAAAATAAGATTTAGATTTGTTTTATGTTCTTCATCAACAAGATTATATGCTTTGGTTATTTTTTTATACTCTAATAATTCAGCAATATCTCTAGCTTTAAACCAAGGATCGTTATTTTCATCTAAAATCATAAATATTTCTTTATTATTATAGTTAAGTTTGTTGTTCAGAATATTTAGAATCCCCTCCATTTATTAGAAACGAACATTTTTAAATCCTGCAAAAATTTCCAGTAGAAAGAATTTATATTCTTTTTTATTCATTATAAATTAAAGAAAATGAGTGAGTATAAACCTTTTAAAATTTCACTAACGGAAGGTCAAAAATCTAAAATTATTGGTGCTGTAAAAAAGAAAACTGATGTTACAATCGATACAAAAAAAGGAAATAATTCAATTTTGTTAACTCAAAGACAGATCGATAAGATTAACAGAAATGCTAAAGACAGAAAGGGAACTAGAATTAAATTAACATATAAACAATTAAGAGAAAATGAAAAAGATGGTGGAATACTTCCTTTAATTTTTGCAGGATTAGGAGCTTTAGCTGCTTTAGCGAGTGGAGCAAGTTCTATTGCAAACTCGGTTATCGATAAAAGATATAAAGATAAACTAATAGAAGAACAAACAAGACATAATAAAGAAATGGAAAAGAAACAGGGAGGAAAACTTGTAACAGTTAAAAAAAAAAATAACTCCTTTATCTAATTTTGATATCGAGAATATCGTTAAGAAGTTAAACATAAAACATTTTAGAGGAGTTTTTATGAAAGATGAACTTCCGAAACATCCTAGAAATATTGAGTGTGGAATTGTAAACATTGATAATTCTTTCGGAAATGGTACTCACTGGGTTTCTTATTATAAAAATGGAAATAAAAAATATTATTTTAATTCATATGGAAACTTACATCCATCAAAGGAATTAGTTATATATTTGGGAAAAGATAATTTAATATATAATGAAGACAGACTTCAAGAAATTAATGATCCACCTATTTGTGGACATTTATGTTTGTTAGTTCTTAAATTCTTTTCTAAAGATATGGATTTTAATGAAATTTTAAATATAATAAATAGAAAGAAATGGAATCTTATTCAAGAGTTATTTTAAAATTTGATGTTTTAGGAAATCAAATTGTTTTTCCGGAATCTGGCGATATTGATGAAACGAAATTAAAAAGTGATATTGTAAATGAACTTTCAAATTCTTTTAGAACAGAATTCTCAACATTCCAAACAAAATTAAAAGATGATGAAAATAAATTAAAGAATGATTTAAAAAATGATTTTAATAATAAATTAAAGAATGAATTAAAAGTAAAAGTTGATGAAATTATCGGTTCATTGTTTACATTTACTAAAAGTTATATTGGTTTTAATAAAAAAAGACTTGTCAGTGTTTCAGAAGGAAGAGATAATAATGATGTAGTTATTATGAAACAAGTGAAAACGATGATAGAGAGGGCAATTAATGAAAATAAAAGAGATAAAAGAACAACTGATACAAAAGAATTTGAAGAGATCATCGATGAGAAATTATTTGAATATACAACTAAAGAAGATTTAGATGAAAAGATGAAAAAACTCACTCAGGATTTAATTAGTGATGTTATACCAGTACAAGTTGATAGTGATATAAAGAACAAAATGGAAGAATATTTGAAAGAAGAAGAGTTACAAATACATCTTCAAATATTTTCTGACACTTTATATAATAGTTATTACCCACAAGTAGAACAATTTATGAAAGATTTAAACAATAAAATAGAAGAACTGGAAAAAAAGATAATGAAAAGAAGAAGAGTAAAAATGTCAGAGTATGAAAAAATTGATAGGGAAGAAGAGTCTAAAACATCACTAAATGAAAAAATTGATACGGAAGAAGAGTCTAAAACATCACTAAATGAAAAAATTGATCTTATACCAGTACAACTTGATAGTGATATAAAGAACAAAATGGAAGAATATTTTTCAAGAGTCTAAAACATCACTAAATGAAAAAAATGATACAGAAGTAGAAATATTAAAAAAGAATTAATTTTTTTCTTAATAAATGGAGACAACACAAAATAATGATTGGGATGAAATATCTTCATTTCCTGGTTTAACAACAGAATTTTTAATTGTATTTCAGAATAAATTAAATTGGAAACTTGTTTCACAATACCATCCGTTTAAATTAGAAGAATTAGGAATGTTTTCAAATAAAATAGATTGGAAAATCATTTCGAGATATCAGAAAATCGATGAACAAAAGATCGAGTTTTATTACTCATTATTTGATTGGAACATTATGTCTTTTTATCAAAAGTTTTCTCCAGATACTTTAATAAAATATAAACATTTGGTTAATTGGATAATAATTTTCGAAAGAACTGATATATCAAATGAATTTAAACAAGAACATTATGAAGAATTTTCGAAATATTATAAAAATAGATTTAATGTTGATACTGTACCTTCATTAATAAATTATGTTTTTTAAATTTTCAAACCTCGTCACTGAGACGGGGTCTAATAATTATAAACTAGTTTTTAAATTATAACGATTTTTTATCTTAATAAATGGAGATGTATTCAAAATATAATCCTAATATAGAAAAACAACAATTTAAACATTTTTTCCCATCGAATAATACCGAATTGAATTTTAATAAAGAAAATCAGAGAATAGAATTCTTAATCGATGTTGGTGATAATTTTTTAAGTTCCCATTTTCAGTTTGTTATTTCAGGTTCTTTCAATGCCAAAGATGGTGAACACTATGGTATGAATTCGGGAACTAAATTAATAGATAATTTTATTCCTTTCTTATTTCGAAGTATAGAAGTAAAAAAACATAACAAATTAATTGATAGAATTGAAGATCCAGGTATTATAAGTACTGTAAAACATACGATATCACTGTCTCAAGATGAAACTTTGTCTAAAATGAATGGTGCAGTGAAATGTGATCATAAATACGGAAAATTTAATTATTGTGGAACCTTAAACGATTTAGGATTAGGATATTTTGGAGGTATAAACATACCAATATACAAAGGAGGATTTTTAATAACATTTCTTAGAAACACTGATGATGACGGGATTTTTCTATCACTTCAAGCAGATGGAAAGTCTTATGCACCTACAGGTAAAATTACAATAACTGATTTTTATTTACGTGTTCCTATCATAGAGTATTCAACACCTTCAAAAATTGAATTAATTAATGAGATGGACAAGTTTGGTGGAACACAAGAATTTGTATTTAAAACTTGGGAGTGTATTGAAAAAACTGGTATTATGGGATCAAATTTAAGTTTTGATATAACTAATATTTATAGGAACATTGATAAACCGAAATTCATAATTGTAGGATTCCAAACATCGAGAAGAAATGATCAAAAGAAAGATCCTTCTAAATTTGACCATGTTGATGTTAGAAATATTAGAGTTAAAATTAATGAAACATATTATCCGGAAGAAATGTTAAATTTAGATATTAAAGAGAACAATTATTCATTATTATATGATATGTATAAAGATTATAAAAGGTCTTATATCGGAAATATGAATATGCTTTATGGTCCTGATGATTTCATAAAAAATAGACCTTTATATGTAATAGATGTTAGAAAAGGACCAATTAATATTTCAAATAGTAAAAATAATATTATTCTGAATGTTGATTTTCAGAATGTAGTTCCTGGTGGTACAAATATATATGTGATTATTGTTTCTGAGAAAAAGTTGAAATATGATTTTATAAAGAATGATTTAATAGAAATTTAGAATGACAAATATTTAAGATTTATTTATGTCTCTCAAGACTTTGAAAGTAATGGTTAATTTTTTTATTTTTAATTTTTTCTAAAAATGTGCAAAAATACCCCGTATTCTCCTTCCTCTCTCCTTTTGGCTTCAACCTTACTTTGTTCTTTAGTTACCTTTGTACTTCCTTTGGAAGTGTTCAACTCGTTATTTTTGAGTTGCTTGAGCCCATCACGGACCATCAGGCGTTTATAGCCGTCTGTCAACTTTTCAGGCTTGGTAACTTTTTTTAGATTTTACAAAGTAAGGTGAGCGTGAGGTATTTTTGAGGAAAATGGCATGCTCTATGAGATCACCGCATGCGTCACATCGTTTCCGGTGTACCTATGGCCATCTCGGTACATCGGTGATGAGATACATTTGGTTCTCTCACTTTTCCACGTCTGAAATACTATTGACTGTTGTATATATACTAGAATCCTGTATGAATGATGAAACCGAGAACTTACGACTTTAATAGTCTATTACTTGTTATTAGATTGTTTATTCCATCCAAGTATTTGTTTGTTATTTAGTTAATAGTTTTAAATTATCAGATTAATCTATTTTCATTAATTAATATTTAAGAAATTCTCGAAATCAGTCGAAAATTAACAAATAGAAAGGTTGTTAGTTGTTGGTAGTTCAAAAAATCAATACCAGACTGCAGCAGCAATCAAGCGAGTACACCCACCGGAACCTCCGCCCATATGTGATATCATTCAGATACCCCGCCCCACTTCGATAACAATGGTGGATTTATATAGAGCATTCTCAGTGTACGAAAATATAATTGTAATAAAGGTTTTTATAAAATTGATTAATTTTATTTGATAAATTTTATTTGTAATAAATGGAAGTATTAAAAAAGATCCAACGAGTTGGTCAATGTCAAAATACTCCAATAAAGAAACTAACAGAATTGGAATGTGGTCAATCTTATTCAATTAAAGAATTTAAAGAAACTATTACAAAATTTGGAAAACGTATAGTTGTTACGTTAAAAGATAAGGAAGATAAATTTCAAGTTTATCTACCAGATAGATTTAATGACAAATTAAATAAAAAAGATATTCAACAATTAAATTCACAAAAACTATTATTCGTTTATGACGGTTTAAAAGAATTAAATGATGGGAAGAAAATTCATATTATTGACTTCCGAGAAAATAAAAATGAAAATAGATCTAAATCTAAGAAATCTGAAAGTGATATTGATGATTAAACGTGTATAACAAATGGAAATAATAATTAAATTAATTATATAATATTTTTACTTTTTGGGGGTGATCCCAATTTTGTATCGTTTTAAAGAAATATGTTAAAAATATGTATTTTTTTTTATTTGTTAGGTTTTAAAGAAATATGTTAGAAAATGTATATTTTTTAAAAAAATTAGATGTTTGAGATAAAAATGAAAAATCCTACAAAAATCGACGATCAGGTTTTTTCGGGGAAATAGGGAATTTTGAAGACTGCGCCAGAAACCCTACTTTACATCTACTCACATTCTGTTCCTTTTTTTTATTTTATTAGAATAATATATAACTCTACACAACTTATTTGTAACAGACAAATATTTATGCAGTAGACACTCCCTTATTAGTTTTGAAAATAGACAAAAGTTTAAGTAGCTCTGCTACATGTTCAGATAGGACGCTCATTTTTGCGTCACTGAAATACAAATGATGCCCAGAACAAACCCCTAATGTTATGACACCTCAATGATGGACACCCTGTATACATATATAAAAATATACAAATTTTAACTACCGTTATTTTCGAGATCTACATAGGTTCTGAAACGTAAAATTTACTAGTCTGCGCTTCCGGATTGTTTAATGAGGTCAACCTCATAAGCGGGGCCCCTCTCTAAGTAGGGAGGGAGGAATCTATTTTACGCTGTAATAATAAGTCGAAGTGTTTGTGTTGCGAGAGAATTCGAAAGCAACGACATAATTGTAATACCTTGTCCCTCGGCTCTTTCGAAAAAAATAACATTATTTAGTTCCTTAGGAGCTAGCCATCATTAAAGACAGTCTTGGTAAAATCGTTGTTAGCCATGTTTTCCCTGTTCCACGAAACCATCTATTATTCCGAACTTCAAAGACTTTATCCGCAGAGTTCATTAATAAAAGAACAAAGTAACACAAATCAGTCTAACTTTAGCTTGTAGGCTAAAGTTTGAGGAACTCCTTCTAATAAAAGCATTGTATATTCTGCCCTTTCCTGTTAATTCAGATGTTTTACTAAAATCCCGTTAAATTATACAATTCTTGCAAATTAGGAACGGTGCATTTCCCGAGTATACCTTCTGATACACATTTTGTCCTGTTAGCGGTCCTGTAAAAATTTTACGCGTCGAAACTTCTCAACGAAACTTCATATAAGATTCTAAATTGCAAAAACTGCGTTATCTTGGCGCGTTTCCATAACTTCTTAACCCTGGTGATATTTGGAAAGTTTGAAATAAGTGTACTTAATATGTTCAAGAAACTTTGATAAGCTACACTCATGAAAGCTTGAAGAAAATTCAAAATTAGGCGCCCTTGGTTACTGAAAACTCACAGTAACGGAAAATACCCAATCGACCTCATTGACTCCTCCTCGGATTACAAACAACCAAAAAACACACAGTCCCAGCCTCATCGGACTGTACAGTTAATCTATTTTATTTTTTAATCTACTTCAATGGACTGTACAGTTTATCATTGGCCTCAAGGCAGTCTCATACACGATGAGGAATATGTCAAGATTTGGACTTCGCAGTCGAAATCTTGAGATATTCCTCCCCGTTAAACGATCCGATATTTGCCTATTGCTGATATCATAGTTGATTTGGCCAAAAATATTCGATAACTTTGCTCCATAAATATCACTATTCGACTGAGGAATCCTTGCTTTCAAAGACAGCAAATGTTTTAGATCCTTTTTTTTCTGTTGACCTATCATAAGTTTAAATTTATTATTGAATGCATTTATTTCGCTAATCATCTCAAAATTAGTTTTTCCTTTACCTTGAAGCCAGTGTAGGGCGAACTGTGATTAATTTTGTAACTAATGACTAATGATTAAATGAGTAATCGGGATGTGAGTAACGATTGATGATTGATCAATCTTATTTCTCCATGATTAATGACTAACGACTAACTACTTCTATATCAATTATTTGTGATTAATGATTAGTGATTAAAATAGGCTTTGACTAATGACTAATGATTAATGACTTTACTTACGCAGATTACTGATTAAAGACTAAAAAACTAGATATATGATTGATGATTAACTTTATAATAGTTCGAAATACATTAATTATTAAAAAAGGTTTTGACTGATATTTTCAGTGTTGAGCGTAGTAGTAATCATAATTACAACAATAATTGTGTAATAATTCGTAAAGCACGAGGCTAAAAATGTTCGTTGTTCACTCTTCTGAACAATTCCATCTTTTGAACTGTCTGTTCAAATATAAAACGGAACTGCTTCGTGAAGGAATTCTTATCCCCAATGTATATGTGTAAACAAGCAAGTAATACCGAAAGTATTTGCAACGTTAGTAATGTCAATCATTACTAGAGACTGTAAATGACTGTCGACTAAATGGATAGATTAGCCTAATTTCACATATGATTAATGCCTAATATGACCTATGACTGATGATTAACGAGAATAATTACTTATGGCTAATTCTGATAATATTTCATCCCATGATTGATAAGTAAAATTTAATCTATTTGTCAATCGTTTAGTTGATTTCTGCCCTACTGTGCTTGAAGCACCACCATCTTACTGTTAGAATGCATTGTGAGCTCAAACACTCTCACTACCAGGACTCCTCTTCAGTTGAGCAGGATAGCCTAACCCTTTTCGCCTTATAAGCAAATTGGCATGCTACATCGTATCCCACCGTCCTGGCCCTATTAAAATTTTTCAGTAGTTGAAGATGTCTTTATTATTTAAGAATAATGATATTATTTATTATATATTCGTTTTGGCTTATATACATTTGCCGTTTGCTTGGTTTGCGTAACTTTGATTTTCGACACATCATCAGAACATACTCCTCCAGCACAACACTTGGCTTAAGCAGAATGGCCTATCCCTTTTCGCCCTATAAGAAGTTGTCAAATATTTAATCCTATTCCACGTTCTTGGCCTTTTACTATCTCATATATCCAATATTTCAAGAATTCCTTCTACCAAAAACTTAATTATGCTTACGGTGTACAAATTTCTTGTACCCCAAAGTTTACTTTCGCTTTTCTTTGGTTATCGTTACGTTGATTACACAATGCTGCATTTATTAAATTTTTGACCGATGTTGAAAATTTAAATTGCGTTTTCAACATATTTGTTCTTGCCGAATTCAATTTTAGAGTCAGTTTTTCTCTATCGCGCACAGGTTTCCCGCAAAATCCATAAACACAGATGAAACACAGGACCTGGCTTCTGACAATTTCCTTTTATGGGACCTATATTCTTATATCTCTTTGAGATTTCATTTTATATTTTCACGAAAGATTAAAACCTACCAACTAAAGCTTCTATTCCTTTGATAATGCCACTAGGGAAATGAATGGAACCGCGCTAAGATGACGCAGTTCCTGCCAGCCAGACGTTTTCTGCTGCTTCGCATGTTGAGTTTCTATTCTTCAATCAAAACATACTCCACCAGAACAACCCTTAGGTTAAGCAAGATAGTCTATCCCTTTTCGCCTTATAAGAATATTTGTTTTATATCTGTAGGTATTGTACACACCCCTATTTTTATTTTATTTATCTAATATTAACAAGAATGCAAATATTTTTTTTTTAAATACGCCTGTGTACCGGACGTTATAAATGACAGTTCCGCCACCTAAAATGTACCAACAATTTTTTTTCAAAAACCTGATGTATATGATGATAGAAAAGTTAGTGCAGTAAACATTTCATAAAACTAAATTTTTAGAATATTACTAATATTTACAGGAAGACTAGAGCAATTATAGCTTTGGATTCGACATATTTTCATAGATTTTAAGGCAGAAAATTAATTATTTGAATTTTTTATAACTTTTAAGTGATTTATCCATCATGTTTTTATATTTTATTCTAAAATGTGTTCAGTGTGGTGATATTGTTTGTTCTTTACTTCGTTCTTTTTCAGAGACCAGAATAAAATAACTGCACATTTTTTTTTTTTTAAAGTGGAAGACTGAATTGACATAAATATTTAGAGGAGTGCATACTGTAAACTAATTTAGTGTTATATATGTATATAAAAGAATACACTAGTAGTACTGAAGCAGTCGTCCAGAGATGGGCATAATTTTATCTATAAATAAAAATACGAATTTATTCGCACTTCATATATTTGTAAATACGACTATAAATAAATTCGTATTCATAAGTTTGAATACGAATTTCTTTTTATTCACGTATATTAAATAAAAAAATACAAATAAAATTTTATTCGCAAATTTTCCCGCGAATACAAATAAATTTACAGAAAAAGTTGTAAATAATCAGAAAAAATGTGAATATTCACAAAAAATCAAGTGATTACAAAAACAAATCACATTGAAATAATCGAATACAAATTTATTCACATTATAATTTGAGTTTATTCGTATGAAGATGATATTACGAAAGTTATTGAAGGTGATTTTTTAAGGCGCTTAACGTCTAGGTTGTCAGCGCCTAGATTCATCATTTTTTTTTTTTTTTTTTTTTTTTTTTTTTTGGATGGAGGTACAGATGCCAAACCATGTCTCTGCAGCGTGGCTGGTGGTACCGCGGCAAGCTCGGGGTAAAAACAAATCTAGGCGCTAATAACCTACGTTATCTAAGCGCCTTAAAAAAAAAATGTATTATCATCTTATTGTTAATTCGAATAAATTCATAATTTATTTGCGAATTTTATTGTGAATAAATTTGTATTCACAAATTATGATGTGAATAAATTTGTATTCATATATTTTAATGTAAATTTTTTTGTAATCACTTGATTTTTTGTGAATGTTCACATTTTTTGTGATTATTTACAATTTTTTCTGTGAATTTATTTGTATTCGCAGGAAAATTTGCGAATAAAATTTTATTTGTATTTTTATATTTAATATACTTGAATAATAAGAAATCCATATTCACACTTATGAATACGAATTTATTTATATTCGTATTTACAAACATATGAAGTACAAATAAATTCGTATTTTTATTTATAAATAAAATGATGCCCATCTCTGCAGTCGTCTAACGTATATGGGTTTCATGTCAATATTTTTGAGTCTTTAGGAAGTCATTAAAAACTGAATGAACCCTTAAAGGGTTTTAGAATTAAAATTAGGTTATTTGTATTATATAAACCTTTCTTTCTTACCAAAAAAAAAATGTAAGTATAACTTTTTTGAATGACGGTTTATTTATGAGTATGTATGCAATAAATACTATACCTCGTTGCTGGTAAAATAATGTTTCTCTAGCAAAGAATACTAGAATACTATTCTAGAATACTTGGTTTGGTTCGTATACTAATTATAATTAGTGTTCTTTGACAGTTGAATAATTATTCATCGCTCGCCAGAAAAGAAGCGAAGGACGGATTAAACTCTTGGAGCCTTCAAAATCTCGCTATTTTCGCAAGGAGAGAGTCGTGGAAAATCGATTTTTTCCTGATCCCGGATTCAGGTAGAATGCATTAAAATTTTTAATAACGATCCTCGCAACGAAGAGCGTCTGTTTTCGCTTTGACGGCTCAAACCGTTAATGCACGCTGCGGGGTTGACATTGTTAATTCATTTTAAAAGTTAATGTACGTGTTTCGCATCCTTTGAGGAGCTCAAATGTTATATATTCTAATAATACAGCCTATAATTTAAAATCAAATTGAACTATCATCTCTAATAGCCCCTTCATGACGGAGAATCCTAAGTATTGGGCTCAAAATATTACTTACAATTAGGCTGGTTTTTTTTTTTTTTTTTTTTTTTTTTTTTTTTTTTTTTTCTTTTTCTACGGCGTGTCAACAAATCAGGCTGTATTATTAATGTAGAAACTATTGCTATTATTATAGGATTCGAACTTACTTTTAATATATGAATATACAGTGTCAATAAAGGTTTTATTGACCTTCTTGTCTTGCTAACTCAATTTTATGTTTCAGAGATAAAACACAAAACCTGTACACATCTAAGAGTGTTATTTGAATTAAATTGTTAGAGAAATCACTACATTTTAACTAATATAACGTTGTTATTTATCTTTTTTTATAGAAGGTGTTCAGTGTGGTACAAGCTGAAGCTGAATCGGTTGCAATGACTATGTTTTGGTTCGTGTATGTTCATTACACAAAATAAGTACATTAGAGCTCTGTACATAGCGTATAGAGGAGTAATGCTTATAGAGTACCCAATAAATTATTGATCTTTTGTGAAATGGGCATCATTTGATACATTGCTATATAATATATTTATTCTTTATACTCATTTTGCATCTTCAAATAGTTTTTATTATAACATATAACACTGGAACTTGCATCTATATTGATAATGATAGTACATATATGGCTCACATTTTAATAATGAAAAATAACAGAATGGATCTTGCTGCATGGTTTTAATTATAATAATAACAAATATTGAACAGAGCAATGATTCCTGTACATTTTTAAGAGGAATATAACATATTCCTCCGAAGCTGTTGAAATGATATTACATCGTCCTTTTGAAGAATAAACAAACTTTTCCCCGATTTTCGAGAAATTGTACATTTAAATAAATTAAATTAATCAAATAATAGTACTCCGAAGGCTAACACAAATAAAACCATAAATATAATGTCAATTCTTAAACTGGCGGTTTTGGTGCGTTAAATGTGCCGAATAATTTTTTTTCCAAGTTTATACATTCACATTTCAGTTGTTTTCTCTAAAAAAACAGCCCTTCGAAATTTGGGTGGCAAGGAAATTTGGGTTTACAAATTATCACTTAACGAAATTCTGTGTGAGTCTCAATATTTTCGGTTCAAACTCTGCAGAATTATTTTTTTGCCTAAAGTATGCCCATTTTCTTGGCTTGAAATGTAATATTTCCAGATTTTCAGATTCAGATTATTTTTATGAGCAGGAAATATATGGATAAGGATCCCTGGAAGAGAAAAGTAAGTGAAGTCCCAAGCAAATGCTAATCAATGTAAGAGGAAATTTCGTTAAAAAAAAAAAAAAAATCAGTCCCGTAACACTACCCGGCACACTAGGGAGATAGTGTGGACAGTACTATGCTCCGGCCGCCTGATTTTTCCATTTGCAGGTACCCATTAAGTTATTAAAGGCCAGGTGAGCCTAGGGACCCCAAATCCAATCCTCGAACTATGAAACGAGACGAAAAAATCTTCAGTGCACGCTCGGGTTTTGAAGCTGGTCCTCCAGTTTATTAGTCGAGTGCTCTACCACTGAGCTAACCTCGCCCCCTCGTAATGAAAAGAATGCCATCAATTCGGCCCAGGAAGGGGTAATCCGAGGTAGAACATGTACAATTCAACGACGTGTGTACTAATTAGCAGTGCCATTTATTCATTATTCCATTTATAATTAATTATTTTTTAAAAGCATTTTATAAATAACATTATGAAATTCAAGAGCTCAGGAAATCACCTGATTTAATTACATTTTACGTTGTATGAATTCCTGAAATAAAAGATAAAATAATAATATTTATACAAAATTATATTCCCTAATATAAAAATATTTCCTCCTTATGTATCTAAACATTGAATAATGAAGAGAACATTTTGATTAAGTAATGTAATACGATATAATTTTGAAATGTAGTAATATCAATATTCGTATTAAATTAAATCGAAAAATATTAAATTCAATAGAATAAACTCCTCTTTAGAAGAATCGTTCCTAAATTGATATAAAATCAGTTACCAAAATAATTAAAATAAAACATTTTTCAGTGAAGGAATTAAATTTTACAATAGGAAAAAATATTAAAGAAGATGAAAAATAGAAAACTGAAAATAACATTAAGACTATAAAACTTTTAACTAAAACAATAATATTTGCTGTGGCTTATAAAATTCATAAAAGCAAGAATCTATTGAACAAGTTATTTGTTTTGCGGTTAAAGACATAATGTCTTCAGCATGAATGGAGGGCAGAATCAGCAAATTTCATATAAACTACGTTTTAAAACGTTTCTTTTATTATTTTTTCGCAACGAAAGAAAGAAGATTAAAGAAACAAATATATATTAAACTTAAAAAAATGAAAATAAAAAATAATATTTATTGAACATTATTTCAATTTTCATAATAATGCCTACAGAAAGCAACAGAAAATCGTGCCTGTACGTGATAGTTTTTTTGTTGTGAGTTATTTTAAGAGGATCTGAATCTACTGAACAAATTAAATTTTCATAACGCCAACAAGGCGTCAATAAGCTGAGTTTGGTGAAAACTGACTGCCAGCCTTGGGAGACATCCTCTAGATCCTGCCGAAATGAGGAAGTAATGTTGGCGCGACTCCGTCTTGGACACACCCGTCTTACGCACTCGTATCTTATGTCCAGGAAAACTCCACCCCGATGCCTTACTTGTCGAAAACCCCTCACCGTTCAACACATCATTGAAGATTGCCGGAAGTACACAAAACTCTTTCGGCAGCTCGGGATATCAAGAAAGATAGCGGAGGCTCTCGGAAACAAACAGGCTGAGGTTGACAAAATAATCAAATTTCTAAAGATAACTGGGCTTAATAGATTAATATGAAAGTAATATTGTCCTCTATTTAGGTTCTTTCTGTGATAATTTGTGATACCATTTATTTATCTATTTTTTATTGTATTTATTTATTAATTTTTTCTTTTTAAACCTTATAGTTTCTAGTATTAATTTGATCTAAATATTGTTTTTTTTTTAATACATTGACATATATATATGTTTAATATCCTTAATCTGTAACTCTTGGTCTTAAACCTGATATCTGTATTTGTAAGATTAAATTGTATAATAAGTCTGCACTTTGACAATAGCTTGGGGAGTGTGGTGTGTGTCAGGATTAAAAAAAAAAAAAAAAAAAAAAAAAAAAAAAAAAAAAAAGAATATGCCGAAAATAATATATATATATATATATATATATATATATATATATATATATATATATATATATAAGTGTAAGTACAATTTAATAAAAAAGAAGAAATTAAATAAAATTAGAAAGGTAAATAAAAAAAAATAAAATAAAAAAATAAATAAATAAATAAAAAATAAAGGAGGGAGGAAAAAAAAAGAAAAAAAAAAATTCCTGACTCCCTAAGGAAAGCACACCTTTCACCGGGAACATGGGATGAGTGGTTGTGCGTTGCAATGACATAGTAGGGCGCTGACGACCGTGAGGTTTTTCGCCCCATATTTTCTAAACAGCAAACAGCCAACAAGAATAGAAGACAAAATTAATACATTTCATTTAAATTCCAGTTTTAAATGTTGTCTTGCATTAATCTCTTCTATAGAAGAATGAATTTTCATGAAAGAAGGCAATATGAAAGCCAGGGAAAAAACGGATATAAAAAATAATGATAATAACAGATGGCGTAAAAATGTTTTCACAAAATGTTTCATTTTAACAGAATGTGAATATAAAAAAAAAAAAAAATGAAATAAAAAAAAAAAGTCAGTCCCGTAACAGGCCACGAGGGCCCTGAGGGGCAGATACTGTAGAAGTATCTGATTTATGACCATACGGCACACTGGGGAGATAGTGTGGTCAGTACTATGCTCCGGCCTGCTTCGACTGCTAGAGTCAATAACACCAAGGTACCCATTATTAAATTAATTAAAGGCTGGATTGGCCTAGGGACGGCCAGGGAGGCCGAATTCAACCCATGTGCGAAGACACTAGAGGAAAAAATCTTTAGTGCTTTGCTCGGGATTTGAACTCAGGTCCTCCAGCATATGAGTCCAGTGCACTACCACTGAGCTAACCTCGCCCCCTTACAGATTGTGAATATATAATGAATAAGTTTTGTTTTTCTTATGCTAGCAAGAATAGAATGCAGAATTCATACATTTCATTATTAAATATTTGTATGGAAAAAATAAGCAAAAAATTATGTTTATGGATAAAGATTTTAATGTTGAAAGAGTGAATCTAATGAATAACTTATATTTTTCTTACTTACGCCATATTAGAATCCAAAATTAATCAATTTAATATAAGTTACATTTTTTTTTTTGGTTGGATTTAAGGCGTGTCAACCTTTAAACGCCTTGGTGGAACCTTCATTAACGCCTAAGTTACATTTCAATTTCACTTTTATTTTGATGCATATGTATTACTTCTTCCAAGGTAACAATTAAATCTCAAGAAAGAAACAAATATTGAAGAAGAAAAGTGAATAAATAAAAAATAATGTTTAATAAATAAATAATGATTTGAATTGCAAATGTTTACTTATGATATTCAATTTTGGCAGTATTTTAATTTAATGAATAAATTTAGTTTTTCTGACTTAAGCGAGAATAGAAAACAAAATTAGTATAACAAATAGAAATTCCTTATTACATTTTTTAAATATATTCATTTACCATTATGATGGTTGCAAATTTAAGAAAGGAAGATATATTGAACAGAAAAAAATGTAAAAAAAAAAAAAAATACTCTTTATGGGCGATGATTTCAATTATCGAAGTATTAATGTACTGATGATATTAATTTTTGTTAATGTATGAAACATAACAAAATTTATCAATTTAATATAAACCACTTTTTGATTTTTCTTATTTATTAATGCTTCTTAAAACTGAATTTGGATTCAGGAAAGAATGATATATTGAAGTTAAAAACTGGCAATCAAAAATAATGATTGTAACTGATCATTTCTATTGTTGATAAAACGTCTTTTACATTTTTTTCAGAGTATGAATCCAATGAATAAAGTTTTTTTTATGTGACTATGAATTTGAGATCAATTGAATTTTAAATTGTATTAATAAATTATTTATTTCCTACGATAGAATCCAATTTACAAAAATATAGGAACAGTCTGGAAAACAAAACGATAAATAAATATAATGTCTCTTGATTATGAATTCAATTGTCAAAGGAATGATCTCATATTTCTACGGAGTATGAATCTAATGAATAAATTACATATTTCTACGGAGTATGAATCTAATGAATAAATTACATATTTCTACGGAGTATGAATCTAATGAATAAATTACATATTTCTACGGAGTATGAATCTAATGAATAAATTACATATTTCTACGGAGTATGAATCTAATGAATAAATTACATATTTCTACGGAGTATGAATCTAAGGAATAAATTACATATTTCTACGGAGTATGAATCTAATGAATAAATTACATATTTCTACGGAGTATGAATCCAATGAATAAATTACATATTTCTACGGAGTATGAATCTAATGAATAAATTACATATTTCTACGGAGTATGAATCCAATGAATAAATTACATATTTCTACGGAGTATGAATCTAATGAATAAATTACATATTTCTACGGAGTATGAATCCAATGAATAAATTACATATTTCTACGGAGTATGAATCTAATGAATAAATTACATATTTCTACGGAGTATGAATCCAATGAATAAATTACATATTTCTACGGAGTATGAATCCAATGAATAAATTACATATTTCTACGGAGTATGAATCCAATGAATAAATTACATATTTCTAGGGAGTATGAATCTAATGAATAAATTACATATTTCTACGGAGTATGAATCCAATGAATAAATTACATATTTCTACGGAGTATGAATCCAATGAATAAATTACATATTTCTACGGAGTATGAATCCAATGAATAAATTACATATTTCTACGGAGTATGAATCCAATGAATAAATTACATATTTCTAGGGAGTATGAATCTAATGAATAAATTACATATTTCTACGGAGTATGAATCCAATGAATAAATTACATATTTCTACGGAGTATGAATCTAATGAATAAATTACATATTTCTACGGAGTATGAATCTAATGAATAAATTACATATTTCTACGGAGTATGAATCTAATGAATAAATTACATATTTCTACGGAGTATGAATCTAATGAATAAATTACATATTTCTACGGAATATGAATCTAATGAATAAATTACATATTTCTACCGTCATTCAGTATGAACTTCACAATAGCTATTTTTCACATAACGTTGTCGTATAACGTTTTCCGACACGTAGAACGAGCTTTGAAGAAAGAATAGAAGAATAAATAGGACAAATTGTTCAGAAATAATGATTCCAAGGTTCAAAGGAATCCATTCAGAAGTTTTAATATAATTATAATAAAATTCTTCTTATGGCTCCCAGAATAAAAGTAGGAATCATTTTATTTCACAAAAACAGCATTTCAAAAAGTTTAACAGGATTGGCATTTCGAACGAGGAGGGAAAATTACCTTCATAACAATTCGCGTTCATAAAATATAAAAATTGTCAAATATTTAATATCATAATAATAATAATAAACAAATAGAAAAGAAACAAACTTCGTTTCCATTAACACTCAGGCAGCTACAATCAAATCGTTGGGACGGAATGGAATTGAAGTACGAGTATGTATTCCATCTTTCCTGATAATTTTTCGCTTTTAAAAAATTAAGTTTTGAAGAAATATTTACATTGGCACTAAAAAGAGTTAAATTTTTCGTAACTATTAGTTTCATAAAACACAATAAAAACATTAAAATGAGAAAATAAATATACCATTACCTTAAGATGGGGTCATATTAGTACAGTGTAGTGAAAGTGTTACATATCTATACGTCTTATAAGAGCTTATATTTGTCTGAGAGTGTAATACATATATACCTATAAAATTTTGTTTGTTCGCACTCTTTTGAATGTTTGAGCCTGTGGTAGTTCAATGAAAATATTCTAACAGTATAGGTGTGTACCAATTCAACCACACTGAACTAATGTGACAATTTAAAAAAAAAAAAAAAAAAAAAAAAAAAAAAAAAAAAAAAAAAAAACTCATATAATGCATTTGTCTTTTAATCACAATAAGAAACCATATGTAGGTCCATCAGAATTTTTTACCGTTGATTATTTCCCACTGTAAAGTTGGTTTCGCGAATTGTGTAGGCAAGCTGGAGTCATCACCCCCACATCGAGTTCTTGTAAATGGCACATCTGTTTCGAATTGGATTTTGAGAGGTGACAAGTTAATTTTTGTGGGAATATCTTCGGAAAAACTCGAATTACAATAATTTATGTATGCGTAAATTGAGAAATCCCCGGAATATATTTTTTTTTTTCAAATATAAATTACAAACGAAATACCTTACATATTTAGAATATGTTTTAAAATAAAACAAAGTCATTCAAGCTTTCTAAAGCAAGCTGCAGATTGATAATCGCTCAATTAGAACGGTTCCAGACTTTTTTTAAAGTTATTAACACTTTTGGTACTCATAAAACGGTTGAATATTTCCGGGATCTTCAATTATTTAATAAATTAAAATAATTCCTGAAGCCACTCTAATTGACCTATTTTGAATCTGTACAATTTTTTTTTGAAAGCTTGAATGCAAGGTATTTCGTTTGGATTATGCAACAATTTGAAATTGTTAATTTTTCCACTAATACTTCTGTTACAAAAACAATTAAACCAAATTAAGCGATATTTTGTGAGTTTTTTTAAAAAATATATAATCATCGTTCTTCCGCTGGAATATGAAGGTCGCAAATTTATTTTAAGCTGCTGTTGAAAATTATTTACAAAATTTCTATTTTTAACCCTTTTTCCATACTTGTTGTTAGTTTTCAAAGCAGCGAAAACATTCTAAATGATGGTAAATTGTTGGAAAGTACATTATGAATCTTCTGACGCCTCTAACGTGAATTTATTAAGATTCTTTAAGAAGATTAAAAATATTGATACTTTCGGTTTCATATTTTTAATATTGTTTCTTGGTCCTAATTTCAACAAATTTAAATAGGCTACAATCACCCGTGTATTTGAATGCTTCAGCATTTGTAATAACAAAAACACTTCCCAGCTGAGAAACCTTAAGCAGAATACACTTCTCTTCTCATTGCCCTGATGAAGGCTTGAAACTTTGGAAATAAAATCACATTTCTTTTAAAACCTACTTCAATTAAGTCTTAGTATAATTATAACTGGTGCCACGTTCAACGGTCAATACTAAATGTGAGCCATATATGTTTTATTATTAAATTATATTGTAGCATAGGAATTTAAGTTATTTATACGGCCTACTATATAGATTGTCACGTTTTTTACATTACATACAAGTTTTTTATAAAAAAAAAAAGTGGGTAGGCAATTCTTGTTTATATTTTTGTTGATATTTCAGTTAAATGTGATTTCACCACCAGCAGAAAGTGTTCATATTGCTTAAAATTATGTAACAGATTTTTAAAAGTGGTCTTTCTGTGTGAATACTAAGGTATTTGAATTTTAAATCGAACACAAAGATCTGAGATATCACGAACAGCTTTCAGTTCTTTGGATAAGTAATGTAGAAGAATGCTTCTTCACTGTTTTATATATATATATATATATATATATATATATATATATAAAACTCATTACAAATTATCTTTCTTGCCAATGCACCTTAGTTCAGCTTTTTAAAATTAAAATTAAAATTAAGAAAAACTAACTTAATTTAATTATAATTATATTTTATGAAAATAAATACATATGTATGCAATTATGCTAAAGTTTACAACCATTGTTTGGTGGTGAAGCCGAAATCCTTGCATTTTGACGAAATTATGGAGTGACATGTTGGTATAGCTTGTAGGAGGAAGTGCAATTTGTGTGTTCATGTTGAATAATACATGGAACAGAATAATATGTTGGCCATTCTTACAAGGAAATTTTATCTTTTATTCAGAATAATATTTCAATTCCGAATAATAGTCTCATACTCATTAAATATTAATATTAGTGCAAGTTTAATATTATAAATACCAGGAGTTATTGTTCCTCTTAACTCAACTAAGGTTGTCCTGATGAATATTATGGTAAAACTAAAAAAAAATTCCCTCCAACAAAATAGGGCCATTTCGAGAATACCATAACTCAAAATAAAAATAACAAAGCGGTGGTTTGTACGATGAAACCAGGCTTCAAAATTGATAATTATATTGTTTAACAAATCATGAAATAATCATTAATTTTTATTAATAAATTTGAAAATCATGCCAATCAATTATCATTGATTCCATTACAATAACGTTTACTCTCTGAGTGATTTTTTTTATCATTTCAAACATGGACTTTATTAATGTATAGTACAAAGTCTTTCTCCCATCCGCCTTCTTTTCTTCCCTCCCTCCCCTTCTTTCTCACTCTCTCTCTCTTTCTTTCTTTCCTATTCTCTAACGACCTTATTTTACGGACCATTGACTTCTATGGGCATTAAGGCAAAAGGCTGGATTACAAACCAACGATCTCTAAGGGGGCCAGAATCACAGCAGAATTGGCTGAACTTTAAACCAGCGCGAGGCACCATTATTATTACTGTTTATTTTTTCTATTCAATATAATTAGAAAAAGAGCAGCCAACGAAAGGACCCCGCCCTTTCCTAGTGGAAAATGGCTTTCGGTCAAATTGAACGAAACTATGCTCGTTGTATAGAGAAAGTCTTTCTGAAACAAAAGTCTCCATGGGCACAAAACCCAAAAGTTCGAACTTTTGGGTATCCAAAGTTTTCCATTTTTGATTTTTGCAAAATCTCGAGATCTCTGGTTGGAAGGTTTCTCAAGCCATTTGGCCAGTAAAAAAAAAAAATATCAATTATTTTTCGAAGACCTTTCGAACGACACCACATTTGACACTACTAACTCCCGTGGGGGGGGGGGGGGGGTAGGAGTGTCAAATGTGGTTTCGTTCGAAAGGTCTTCGAAAAATAATCGATAGGTATATTTTTCACTGGCCAAATGGCTTGGGAAACCTTCCAACCAGAGATCTCGAGATTTTGCAAAAATTAAAAATGGAAAACTTCGGATACCCAAAAGTACCAAAAGTTTCAACTTTCGGGTTTTGTGCCCATGGAGACTTTTGTTCAGAAAGACTTTCTCTATCCAACGAGCATGGTTTCGTTCAATTTGACCGAAAGCCATTTTCCATTAGGAAAGGGCGGGATCCTTTTATAAGTATATCATTTTTTTATAAGATAAACATAAGTAGTTATCTGTTTTGGTGGAAACAAGTCAAGGGATTGTTAGGATTCGGTTAAGAGAAAACGTCAGATTTTCAGAAAAATCTATATTTTCCACATGGTCTTTGGGGGCCTTCTTGAACTAATAATAAATATACATAATTACAAACGAGAATAATCACAACAATCAGAAACATTTTAAATCATGACAAGAGGTTAAAATTTTGTTTTAAGTGCATATTAGACTAAAAAAAGAACTGTCGTTTCTGAAAACTTGACATACTTCTTAGGCGAACATTCTTTGAATTCATATAGTTTTTTAAGATTAGCATATTCCGTTGGGTATTTTTAACATGATCACTGCTTTGTAATTAGTCAAAAAAGTACTATTTTAGAAATAGGAAAGAGGTATAGATTTATTTATTAGAATATATATATATATATATATATATATATATATATATATATATATATATATGGGGGCGAGGTTAGCTCAGTGGTAGAACACTGGACTAATAAGCTGGAGGCCTGAGTTCAAATGCCCAGCAAGCACTAAAGATTTTTTCTTCTAGTGTCTTCGCACATGGGTTGAATTCGGCCTCCCTGACCGTCCCTAGGCCAACCCAGCCTATAATTAATTTAATAGTGGGTACCTTGGTGCTAATGACTCTAGCAGTCGAAGCACCAAGGGGAAAATCAGGCGGCCGGAGCATAGTACTGACCACACTATCTCCCTAGTGTGCCGTATGGTCATGAATCAGATACCTCTATAGTATCTTCCCCTCAGGGCCCTCGTGGCCTGTTACGGGACGGATATATATATATATATATATATATATATATATATATATATATATATATTTAAAAACCCTCGAAAAATGTAAATATTTTAACAATGTCAGTTTTCTAATTATAATTAATAGTTACAATAATAAGAAAAGAATTACACGTTGGTTTGAAGTTTATCTAATTGGTGTATAATACATTGCCACTTTAAGATACTGGGCTATACTTGAAAATAAATAATATAGTCGAGGATTATGGCCTGTCATTTCTTTACTTAAATCAAATATTCGCTACGCAGCACTTCATAAATTTCAATTTTATTTTGATGATTTTGAAAAGCTATATCTTATGGTACATAAATTTGCTTTATGGAATTATTCTTTTACTTCCATGCAGGATGAAGGCTTTGCTTAATTTTTATTTTAGCTTCTTGCTTTCTTTATTACAAAAGCTGGGAGAGACTTAAAAAAAAAACTAATTGGCTTTGCCCTTACACCTTGCGACTTTATATGATTATTTAATGCATGTATTTCACACTAGGATGCAACATTTTTTTAAAAATTAATTTATGCAAAACAAAAAAGTATAAAACGCTTAATACTTTGCTGCTATACCGCCTATAAATTTATTTTATCATGTGCATTGAAATGGCCAAATAGATCTCCATTATAAATCACCTTTCAAATTCCTATTTTTTAAAATTGAACAACAATTATTTTTTTTAGAACTATAGACAATGTTTTACATGAATGAGGAAGGTATGTCATGATAATTAATCAAATTTTAATTAAATAATATTATTGCAAGTAGAATTTTCTTCTATTGCCAACGATTTAGAATAAATTAAAAGCACCCAAGACAAAATGTTATTTTTCAGGATTTTATTTTAATACCAATATGCGGCTATGACATCTGGCCATCTTCAAGACAAAAGTGTGTGCAATATCAATTTCACATTTGTTGCCTAAATATTAGGCTACCGCCTGGTACCGCTTATAGGTATATAATATACTGCAGTAATTAATATCAATGTTATCTAAATATGAGGGTACCTTTTAGGCTGACAAGTGAATATTATAATGTAGTAAACTGCATATTGCAGCCGTTTTGGCCTATATATTGTTCGGTCTAGTCTAAGAACAATATGTTATAATGAAGTATATTATATCAATTTCAGCGTTCCAGCCAAAACATTAGGCTATCATCGGTATAATAGACTACAGTAATTTATATCGATGTCATTTTTTGGTAGAAGTATAAGGCCATATATTATTGGTTATAGGCTGAGAACAATATGTTATAATGAAGTATATTATATCAATTTCAGCGTTCCAGCCAAAACATTAGGCTATCATCGGTATAATAGACTACAGTAATTTATATCGATGTCATTTTTTGGTAGAAGTATAAGGCCATATATTATTGGTTATAGGCTGAGAACAATATGTTATAATGAAGGATATTATATCAATGCTAACATTAGGCTATCATCAGTATAATAGATTGCAGTAATTTATATGGTTATCAATTTTTCGGCTTAGATATGTGGCTATCTTCTGATAAAAGAATATTATAATGTGGTACATTGTGTAAAAATCATTTCGGCGCAAATATAAGGCTATCGTCTGGGCTGAAAGAGTATATTATATAATATATAATATACCATAATAAATAAGCATATAGAAATAATAAAATTGCTAGAACATATTATGTTATACCAATTTTATCATTCGAGGCTAAATATAAGGCTGTCGCTGGGGCTAACAGTTATATAATATATTGCTGTAAATTATATCAATGTTACATTAATATGAAGGTACCTTCTTAGCCTGACAACATAATATTACAATGTGGTACATTGTGTAATCATTTTGAAGTAAATATAAGGTTCTCCTCTCGAATGAAGCAGCATATTATAATGAAGTATGATATACCAATTTTATCATTCAAGCTTAAATATTAGGCTATAGCTTAGGCCAACAGCAATATAATACATTCCTGTAAATGATAACAATATTACCTTAATAAGAGGGTATCTTTTTATGCTGAAGCAGCGTATTATAATGAAGTATGATATACCAATTTTATCATTCAAGCTTAAATATTAGGCTATAGCTTAGGCCAACAGCAATATAATATATTCCTGTAAATGATAACAATATTACCTTAATAAGAGGGTACCTTTTTAGGCTGAAGCAGCATATTATAATGAAGTATGATATACCAATTTTATCATTCAAGCTTAAATATTAGGCTATAGCTTTGGCCAACAGCTATATAATATATTCCTGTAAATGATAACAATGTTACCTTAATAATAGGGTGCTTTTTAGGCTAAGCAGCATATTATAATGAAGTATGTTATACCAATTTTATCATTCGAGCCTAAATATTATCATACTATATAATTGCGATTTCTTGTCGATTTCGTTTTAAGATCTTTCTAAATATCGTTTACGGTCATTAAATTTACATACACTTATACGAGAGACATTAAAGGTCTTCAAGCTGTAAAATAATGAAATAATAAGAACTGGCTTCACTGGGGTCTCCCCATGGTCTGCGGCTAACGCGGGAGATGGTGGGTTCGATCCCCCTCATCTCAAGGCACGTTGAAAAAATTCCAGGCTGCACCCTGGATGTCGGCGCAAAAAAAAAAAACAAAAAAAAATCCTGTTTCATTTCATTAAAGCTGTTTCTTAGCAGCTTTTAGCCAAATAATTGGGGTAATTAAAAATTAAATAAAATTAAAATGTTAAAGTTATGACTGCACGGGATCGGGAAACTGGCTTCACCATTCAAAAAACACCATACTTCCTAGGGGATGTATGTTTTCATATTGTTCATAAAGTAATCTCAAGGACCTAAAAAACATTATTTTTCAAAATTTAATTATAAATTTATTTCTGTGCTATTTCACAATAGACACTATTTCTAGCTCTTGTATAGAAAGTTTAAAGTACTACACATTAATTAGGGAATTTTCTGTGTAATAAATGTTAGATGAAATTGAGATTAATGAATGAAATTCTAAAGACAGTTAATCTCCTATTAATTACAGATTTTCGACATTATATGAAAAGTTATTTTTATGGGTAAATTTCGAGACAACTGCTTTCTACAAAAAGCTGTTGAAAACAAATTACCCATTTCAAACTTATAAGGATGATTTCAAGCCTATATATGCATTTTTTGACCATTACAGTGATGAAAAACTAATAATGATATGATGGACATATTTTTATAGTAACTTTAGTATAAAATGATACTAAACAAGGCAATCTCATATTTTCTATCCACAAAGTTTTTATATAGTGTTAAAAAAGCTTTTTATAATCGAGTTCATTCAACCGTAAATAGAATATAATATTGCATTTTTGTATTTTCCACAATGTACAAATCCAATAAAATAATATTTAAATTAAAATTCAAACTTCCTTCAAAAGTTATATGATAGAAAATTTAATTATTTATTATTAATTTATCTGTCAGTTATGTACTCACACACACGCTCATTAATTATGAATTTTGCGTCAAATCTATAATTTGTCAGATATAAAACTTTCTTTGAGCTACCGTTTTAAAAGATTTTTAGTCGGTAAATTTATGTAATTTTAAAAACTGGCTTACATGACAGCCTTAAAACAAAAAAATGTTCTCGGGTGAAAAAAAAAATCAGTCCTGCAACAGGCCACTGGGAGATAGTGTGGTCAGTTCTATGCTTCGGGCGCCTCATTTTTCCCTTTGCAGGTACCCGTTAATTAATTAATTTAAGGCTGGGTGAACCTTCTGGGACCCCAAATCCAACCCTCGAACGATGACACTTGAAAAAAAAAATCTTTAGTTCACTCTCGGGTTTTGAACCTGGGTCCTGCAGTTCATTAGTCATGTGCTCTACCGCTGAGCTAACCTCGCATCGGGAACAATGGATATGAAAGTGCACTTATATAATAAGTAAGATCTCATGTGACAAGTTAAGTAAGGGTGGTAATTCACAAAGTAGTCTGAAACCTGCTAGAGTTCCAATCTTCGAAAATATTCTAAAACCTTCATCAATTGACTTCAATGAGGTGAGACAAAACTATTTCTTCTTATTCTTGCATATATTTTACTTTTATTCATGTTATAGTAGCATTTTCTCTTATTTCAGCAATCCAAAACAACTAATTATTGTCCATTATTCCGTTTTGTCTAAATTTTGCTTTAATTGAGTATGACAAACATCATATTTGCATCTTCTTTTATTTACATGGAAGATAAATAAATTCAAAATCCTGTTCCCCAAACACTCATCTTGCCACTGAAAAATCACAAAAAAAAACCTACTAGAATTAACCCTTTCCGTATAAAATGAGATTTTCGGAAATAAAATGATCTCGTATAAGTATCTCGTATAAAATGAGATTTTCGGCAATAAAAGTATTCTTATGTATACGAACCTACTTTGCACCGTTTTCTTGTAATGGAGACGTATTATAGCGTTGTTAACTCTGAATGAACAAAAAACATTATTTTAGTGCTTGTGGTTCTATCATAAACAAACATAAGGTCTATTATAGGACCAGTTGATATAAGGACGCCAAGCTCTATAATATAAGCACAGTACACACACACACACACACACACACATATATATATATATATATATATATGATATATGATTTTAGTTAGTTGCTCTTAACTTTTTATTGCTTTCATTCAGAGTTAAATTTCCTCTAATAATATATTATAAAATAAAATCACGCTGTGAACAACAATAAGTAATGATTTTCCAATATTTTTTAATTACCCTAGGTGATCTTTCGGGGATGTAATACACTGAATTTCAATCATAAACAAAATACGCTTCACAGGTGAATAGAGGTCTAAAATTATATTTTATCGAAAAAAACTCTTGTAACAATAGGTTCCTATTTTCCAATGTATAATGCAAATCTGTGAAATAATAGGCATGTTTGTAGTTTTAATACATTTAAATCCGCATAGTTGTTTATTTTACAGTAAATCATTAAAACATGACCAATTACACAAAAGGACATCAGGTTTTGATAAAAACAAATATCTGTCAATTTTTAAGTGGTGGACTAGTGGGTCAGGACGCCTTGTATACATACATTTTACGTTTTTTTTTTGCATACAAATTCCTTACATTAAATATACGCCACAATAAATATACTTTAACAAACTAGAATATAACAAACAGTACATGCTAAATGGTGTAAGCCGTAAATAGGTCTAAAGGTTACAATAAACTATATAGTAAAATAAAATACATACGAGTACCATATAAAAATGGTAACGAAATGCAAGCACAAAAAATAAACGTAAACAAATAAATCTACAAACAAATAATATAAGGCAAACAACATGCTATTCAAAGAATAATATAACAAATAATATAAGGCAAACAACATGCTATTCAAAGAATAATACAACAAATAATATAAGGCAAACAACATGCAATGCAAAGAATAATACAACAAATAATATAAGGCGAACAACATGCTATTCAAAGAATAATACAACATATAAAACAGTCATTCAGAGAAGCGAAAATCGTATTTCTATGCGTATATATCCACACACACATATACACCCATACATACACATACACATTCATAGTATATGAATATGTATACATATGCATACACTCATGAATATAAATATTATAAAATAAGACTATTTACATATACCTGGCAAATTTTTTTTTTTTTTAATCTTTTGGATTAAATTTCTGTTGCAAAAGTTCTTAAGTTATATTTAGAGTTAATATTTTTAAAACTGTTGTCAACTGTAATTCAATAATGGATTGAGCTATATTTAAAGTTTTTGAAATATTTTAACCCTGGAATCACAACATAATGAAGCTGTTACAAATCTCACAACGTGGGGTCATATATGACCCCATCTAGTCTTTCGTAATTCTTTTACAAATTTGGTGTTAGGTTTCTGAAATGGTATTTTAAGATGATTACCATGTATAATCTAACAATTTCTAGCCAAATAATCTTATTTAATTGTAAACTAGGGGAGTGGGAAATCAAACAACAAAATACCACAAATTTAAACAAAGTTTGTTTGAATATCTGTCCTCTGAATATCAACATTAAATAAAACGTTTTCTCCTATAATATTTTATCTTTATGACTGCTAGAATAAAAAAATACTATAATTTGTAAAATTGGTTTAAAAGGGAAAACACATAGTGGCTTGAAAGTATACACAATATAATGATCAAATAATAAAAATCTTGATATTTATTTATAAACTTTTCAGATATACTTTTCCTGTGTTCAGCACACAGACTCTTACTACACTTTGCAGAATGTGTTACAGCTTTCCTATATTTTATACGATAAAAAAACCACATGGTATATGCGACCATCCCCTTTTTCACTCTTGTCACATACTTCATCAATTTCACTGTCTTCACTATCCAAAACGTCTCCAAACTCTCTTTTTTTCTCTTTTACAATTTGCCAAAGCATCTAATTGTGAATTTCAACTTCAGTGCAAAATTATTTATCGTTAGACATACTATATTCGATAAATAAATGTGTTACACAAACCACAACGTGGGGTCGCCCGTGACCCAAAGGCTTTATATACGTTCACAGGGATAAAAATGAGAAAATCTTGGCTGTCTATTATGATCACCTTGTCAGGACAGGAAGGTACAGGATCGGACATGTTTAACAGGTTGAATGTGTAGGAGATAAAAAATATTTTAAGAGCGCTGTGGTCACGGGTGGCCCCACGTTGTGATTCCAGGGTTAATCTCCTTTTTCTATGGTGTAAATGTAACATTGGCATTTGACCTTCATGAAAAACAAGGCACCTCATTTTTAAAACTAGGCGTTCTGCGTTTATTGGGTGTTGTTTCATTGTTTCAGGTGCATTAGACAAATTGAGGATAGGTAGTTGTGGGAGAAATGGAGGGGAAAACTCTTGAATAGAAATTCCATTTTAAACCTCTACCTCCACCCAGTCCTTCGCCGACCTTTTACATTTGAGGAAATGCATTCCTAGCCTCAGATTCTACGTTATGAATAACATCATTGACGATGGATTGCTCCATGAATAATGAGGACAAAAATTGTCAAAACTTACATTTATTCAGGTTTATATTATCCGGTACAATTCCTACAATACCTCTATTAAGACACGCAGAAGATAGCTCACAATTTTAATTTTTAGTTATTGAATTGTCCTGAATGTCCGTAGAGAAATTTAGGAGAAAATAAATATTCGTTAACCGTTATTTATACAGATTAAATACCATTTTCCAGGGGATGGTAATACGTGGATTCTTTGCAGCCGGGGTGAGTCTGTTCACTATTGTCATTTTTTTTTTTTTTTTTTTTTGCTAATATGTTTATTTAACATCTGTATATTTGTAGTTTGCTCACAAATACATCATGTACATACAGAAATTGATTATCGGTCCACCGGGAGGGTGGGTTTACCCCGGACCCAAAACACTAATTTGACCATGCCAGCCGTAGTTTTTGTTATGTTTCAACGAAACTCGGTATTCGTTATGTTGATCTAAAGAGAGAAATACGTTGTAAAAATAAACTAAATCGGTTTATTAGGAGGGGGGGGGGGGTTACTCCGGACCCACATTACCAATTTGCCACTACCAGCCGTAATTTTCCTTACATTTCAACGAAACTCGGTATTCGTGGTGGTAATCAACAGAGAAAAATTGGTTGTAAAAATAAACTAAATTGGGTGATTTGGAGGGGGGGTTAACTCCGGACCTAAAGTACTAATATACTCATACCGGTCGTAATTTTGCTGTATTGTTACGAAACGCGGTATACGTCGTGGGTATCTCATGAGTAAGAAGTGTTGTAAAAAGGAAGTAAATCGGTCTATTGGAAAGGAGGGTTTACTTTAAACTCTGTTTCATTAGAATTAGCCGGCCAGACGTAGGTTCCCAAAGGCGCCGCGAGGAGCGCTATCTCCCACTAGGGGGACTGTATCCTGCCCCTGTGTCTGATCAAAAGACAGACGATGAAGTTTTTGTGTATTTATTAAGTAGTACAGTATCATGTATTAACATATCTCTGGAAGCAAATAATTTACAAAATTAATAATTGAACAGTTCTCATAAGAAATGTAAATGAGCTGAACTATTCTCGGTTTTATTTTATTTATATAGGTTATTTACAGCAAATTATTCTTCAATACAAAATTTCTGAGGAAAGTGCTTATTTATGCAGCTCCTTCGTGACGGACTTTTTGTCCTTTAGTTGGTTAACGTAACACGAGGCCAATGTCTTGAGAGCCTTCTAGGAGGGTTTTTTTTTGTTTTGTTTTTTTTCTTCTTTTTTTTTAAACTTTATTGATAATTACAACAATATGCTATACATATTTCCAGTAATTTTGCTGGTTATGGAACAATAGCTTTGTGAGACATGATGTGGGAATATGTACATTTACACAACCCACTAGAATAATAAATTTTGAGCATTGCTGATGGCAAGTTATAACAAGTTGTCTCTAGGCCACCGCCGCTTCAGCCTTCTATGAGGATTTTGTGGATTATGGAAGGAGGATAGAGAGTTTATCAAAGGATTTGGATGGCCAGGGAGATTGGAATGAAACTTCTGATAGACTGATTTGGCCAGGGATTGGATAAAGGGGATATTGAAATCATTATGCACGGTTAGGTTCGAGACGTAGTAAGGAGCATTGGATATTTTTCGAAGGATTTTGGACTGCATTGTTTGTATTCTGTAGGAATTGGAAGGTTTAGTGAAACCCCATAGTTCTAGTCCATAAGTCCATATTGGTCGGAGTAAGGTATTGTATACAAGTCGTTTGTTAGTCAATGAAAGTTTCGAGCGTTTGTCCAGTAAGCGTGATAAAAGTCTAAAGCGTATGTTTAGTTTCTGTCTTTTCTGTGTTATGTGTGGCTTCCAAGTTAAACGTTTGTCTAGTATCAGTCCTAAGTACCTTACTTGCGATTTCTGTGGAATTTGAATGTTTTGGAGGGTTATTGATGGGCAGCTTGACTTACGAAGTGTAAATGTTGCATGGCTAGATTTTTCTGCATTTACTTTGATTTTCCATTTAGTTAGCCAAGGTTGAAGTAGACACAGGTGTTCTTGAAGGGAATTGGAGGCAAGAATTGGGTTTTGGTTAAAAGTGAGGATAGCGGTGTCGTCAGCAAACATGTGAATGGATGTTTGGGGATGGGAAGGGATATCAGCCGTATAAGCCAGGAGCAATACGGGAATGAGAATTCCACCTTGTGGGACACCGGCACGTTGGGGGAAGATTGGAGATAATGAGGTACCATAGGATGTCTGGTCTAAACGGTCAGAGAGGTAGGATTTTATTAGTAGGCAGAGATGGGCATAATTTTATTTATAAATAAAAATACGAATTTATTCGTACTTTATACATTTGTGAATACGAATATAAATAAATTCGTACTTCATATATTTGTGAATACGAATATAAATAAATTCGTATTCATAAGTGTGAATACGAATTTATTTTTATTCACATATATTAAATATAAAAATACAAATAAAATTTTATTCGCAAATTTTTCTGCGAATAAAAATAAATTCACAGAAAAAATTGTAAATAATCACAAAAAATGTGAATATTTACAAAAAATCAAGTGATTACAAAAAAAATCACATTAAAATATACGAATAAAAATTTATTCACATTATAATTTGTGAATAAAAATGTATTCACAATAAAATTCGCATATAAATTATGAATTTCCTCGTATTAAGATGATATTACAAAAGTTATTGAAGGTGATTTTTTTTTTTTTTTTTTTTTTGATGGAGGTACAGATGACAAACTGTGTCCCTGCAGCATGGCTGGTGGTCCCGCGGCGGACTCGGGGTAAACAAAAAATCTAGGCGCTAATAACCTAGACGTTAAATGCCTTAAAAAAAAAAAAATCACCTTCAGTAACTTTCGTAATATCATCTTAATACGAATAAATTCATGATTTATTTGCGAATTTTATTGTGAATAAATTTTTATTCACAAATTATAATGTGAATAAATTTTTATTCGTATATTTTAATGTGATTTTTTTTCTAATCGCTTGATTTTTTGTAAATATTCACATTTTTTGTGATTATTTACAATTTTTTCTGTGAATTTATTTTTATTCGCAGAAAAATTTGCGAATAAAATTTAATTTGTATTTTTATATTTAATATATGTGAATAAAAATAAATTCGTATTCACACTTATGAATACGAATTTATTTATATTCGTATTCACAAATATATGAAGTACGAATTTATTTATATTCGTATTCACAAATGTATAAAGTACGAATAAATTCGTATTTTTATTTATAAATAAAATTATGCCCATCTCTGTTAGTAGGTAATATGTTGAAGGTAAGGTTTCTTTGAGTTTAACCCTTTCCGTACGCAAAGAGCCGCAAGGAGTGTGTTCTGCTGTACGGGATACTAGCACCCGGCGCCGGTCCCCCTGTGCGGGATAGTTTTCCCACTCTCGGTCACAGCGCCTCGACTTTCAGCGATCTCCTCGCCGTACTTAAACTCGTCTTTTGTCATTTTTATTTTTATTTTGGTTACAATGATTATTAATTTTTATTTATGCTGAATTAGTTTGGCATTTAAATAATTATTTTAAGTTGAATAGCTTTCTTTAAAAATAAGTAATAAAAAAGCTATATTATATACACGAGTAAAAAAGAAGGTTTTTTTCAGTTACTATTTGCCCTTTCTTTTATGAATAATAAGCAAGGGAATTAAATATTCAATAACTACGGCAAATAAATTTTCCATCTTCATTTTTGATCCGTGACTTTGTACACCGGCGGAGTTAAATTTTTTTTTTATGTATAAAATTTAGTTACAAAACAAAAGCATAATTATAAATATTTACAGTTAATTTAATGAATTATTTAATTAAATATGTAATATATTAAATATTTTAATTAAATATTAAATATTTTTTAAAAATGGAGGACACGCAATAAAGAAAAAACAGTTTTTCTAAATTTAACAAAACACGAATGTAAGATCTGAACTTCAGGACTAAAAGTTAACTGATTTTGCAAATAAATGCTGTTAGGAATGTACAGAAGTATAAAAACAAACGGTAATTTGACTAGGGTTGACAGGGTAACTGGGCGGAGAAGGCAAAGAATTGTAATTCTACTGAAACGACCAAAAACTTCATTCAAATGCCATCTAGTAATAGGCAGGAATGCTAGAAGTACAATACGGTAACGCTAGATAGCTCTATAGTCGAGAAATAAGAAGATAAAGAATGCGAGTGATACGCCGAGCTCTCGACTGCAGTACAAGTCCACGGTACGTGGGTCCCGTCTTCCTTCGACTTGTACACAAGTCCACGGTATGTGGGTCCTGACCGCTCTCGACTGCTGGAGCAGTCCACGGTACGGAAAGGGTTAAACAGCAAGCCCTGGTGCCACACGCGATCGAAAGCCTGAGCTACGTCAAGAAAAACGCCAAAGCAATACTGCTTATTCTCAAGGGATGAGGATATGCTGTCGACGATACGGTGGCATTGGTGAATAGTGGAGTGGGAGTGGCGAAACCCAAACTGGGAAGATGGGATAATGGGATCCAGGAGTGGATAAAGGCGTTTGAGAAGGAGTTTTTCATGGATTTTACCCATTATTGGAAGGAGTGATATAGGACGATAGGACGAAGGTTGATGAATAGGGTTACCAGGCTTTGGGATCATCCAGATAACTGAAAACTTCCAGAGGATAGGGAAATATGTCGTTCTGAGTACAGCATTGTATATGTAAGTTAGGCGGGTTTTATGGGAGGGTTCGAAAGGAAAGTGTTTGTGCTCTGGGATTGAGATGAAAAGGCAATTTGGAATGAAAGGTTAGGGAACGGGATTTCGACTGTTCTTGAACGAAATGAATATGACGACTGGAGGGCAGGGTCTCGTGTTGAGGGTAAATGTGATTTGGCAGTATTTCTAAGGATTTACCTTAATTTGTCACTTGTTGTACCGGACTAGTGGCTAATGCTAAGGATTCCCTTGGGGGTTCAAGTTCAGCCTTCGGCAGATTGAGTTCTATGGGCCCGTTGAAAGAATTCCCTACTCCACCGTGGATGTTTTGAAAGGGTGGCAAACTATAGATAGACCTCCGTAAAACAATATATAATATCCTCAACGTCAATCGTTGAACTTCGGCTAGGCCTGGGTTGGTCTTAAACATCGAAATTTCCAGACAATCCATATTTGTATATACAGGGTGGCCCAGATAAGCGGGCCACAAGAGAAATAACCACTAAACGGTTTGAGATATCAACATTTTTCATAGGAGTAAAGTTGTAGTTCTCGTTAAGATCTATAAAATGGTGCCCTTGGAAAAGAGAAAATAACACTTTTAAGGACTCAAATAGGCCTTTGAAGGGAAGAGTTTCTTCTTTACCCATATTTTGCATTATATTTTTAAAATGTACCAACAAAACAAGGAAGAGCCGTGCAAACGGGGTTTTGATGCGTCACGTAGTTCTCTGTAAAAATACGTTTTCATTTGCATGTATTCCTTAAGTGAAATTCCAAAACAGGCACTTGAATTTATTTAAATAGTATTTTCTTAAGGTAGGGAAAATTCAGATTAGGAGAACGTGCTCAGCATTAAAAATTGTATTTATTGCTAAAAAAAAAAAAATTCATTATTTGTGATCTGTAATTTTAGCAACTCTTATGCCTAACTCCAATTTTTATGAATTTTGTGAAGAAGTAACACTTCCCTTCAAAGGCCAATTTGAGCCCTTAGAAGTGTTATTTTCTCATTTCCAAGGGCACCATTTTATAGATCTCGACGAGAACTACAACTTTGTCCTTATAAAAATCTTTGATATCTCAAACCGTTTAGTATTTATTTCTCTTGTGGTCCGCTTATCTGGGCCACCCTGTATATGCATTACACAGATGTTTAATAAAAATGTAAATTCTAGTATAGGTATGCCCTAAGTCAATTAAGTATTGTCGCAAATTTTGGAAGAACCTAAAGATTGTACAGTTCCTGCAATTAGAACTTTAAACAGAATTCCTTTAAAATTTTTCCAACAAATAAGAATTCATTGTGATTCTGTTGAAGTGAAATTTCACACAGCAAACAAATTATTTCGGAAAGAGTCAATATATGCATTCATGCGTGGGCTCATTCGAGCACGAGCTCACATTAAAATGTAAATATGTTCATATATTTACATCTTAATGGCATCGATTTACTTATCTAAAACCAAAATCAGTGCTCATGGGAGATCATAGCCTGTCATAAATAAAGGAACACTCCTGGAATTCTACACTAACTAACAGATTATTTACCTTAAAAAAAAAAACAAATCCTTGAAGTTTTAGCGCGTTTACTCCCTCCCTCCATAGATAGCAAAAAGATCTGAAAAGAACTTTTCACGTTTCAGAACTCATAGGTTACGATAATGACTGTAGCTCAAATTTGAATGTATATGTACATCCAGGTATAAAAGTATTTTTACAACGGAAACAACGGAACAACAATTTTTATGTAAAGTAGGTTTTCATTACCAACAAAAACAGAGTAAATTCAAATTTTGTATTTGAAACAACGATTTACTCAAAAAAGCAGAATTTGTAGGTAATGAATACTTGATTTAATTATGACATCCATGAGGATTTATGCTTAAGATTGCTAAAGTGCATTGATAGCTTTGTAAGTAAAATATTATTAATTGAGTCAGTGGCAAAATCTACAATTATTTTACTAATAACAAAAGTCATGTTCGAGGTTGGTAGGCATCAAATCTACCATTTTTTTTTTTTTTTTTTTTTTTTTTTTTTTTTTTACGGCGCATCTACATCTAGGTCATTAGCGCCGACATCCAGGGTGCAGCGAGGAATTTTCCCCCTACACTTGTTGTAGAGGAGACCCCTCTACACTTCTTCCATTGAAAATAGGTATGACTGCACGCAATTTTATCGTTAAATACTAAGGGAAATAAAATGCATTTGTTTCTTTATCTGTAAATAGTTGTCAAAAATATATTAAAAATGTAGGGTAATGAGGAATCGCCAACTTTTGATAGTTAAAGCTATATTTTCTTGGGATTTACGAATGATGCAACTGGAATTTCTCGACGAGAGCTAAATATTTGGTCCTTCGTGATTTTGTGATATCCCCTTCGGCTTAAAGGTTATTTGATGCCCACTGATACGGGTCACCCTGTATACATGAATTCCCTCTACTATGAGAAATAAATGGACTAAAACAAGTTATTTGACATAGAATGCTATAAGAAGAAATGTTATATGTATTTTTGTTTTCCAACAAAACAAGGAAGAGCCGTGCAAACGGGGTTTTGATGCGTCACGTAGTTCTCTGTAAAAATACGTTTTCATTTGCATGTATTCCTTAAGTGAAATTCCAAAACAGGCACTTGAATTTATTTAAATAGTATTTTTTTAAGGTAGGGAAAATTCAGATTAGGAGAACGTGCTCAGCATTAAAAATTGTATTTATTGCTAAAAAAAAAAAAAATTCATTATTTGTGATCTGTAATTTTAGCAACTCTTATGCCGAACTCCAATTTTTATGAATTTTGTGAAGAAGTAACACTTCCCTTCAAAGGCCAATTTGAGCCCTTAGAAGGGAAGTGTTACCCCCCCCCGTATTTATATATATATATATATATATATATATATATATATATATACATCTGATTTGTAGCTTCAGCTTAATTGTTATTCATATATTCTCATGAGAAATAGGCCTCATAAATATTTTGACGATAAGGGCTTGTATTGATTCCTTGTTGTTTACCCTCAGGGAAGGTTCTATAGGTTTTCATAAAAACAACTACCTCCAGGTCCTAGGGAAAACAACCTGACTCGAGGAAAGTGATACAGGATATATAAAAGAAAAATGGAATCCGTTTCTTATTAGATTATGAAAAGATTTATTTCTATATGGAAATTGTCTTATTCCGTTCAGATCGAACATTGCTTTCTTCTACTTTAAATAGGCAAATGATTATTTCTAAGAACAGATTCAATTAAATCTGTAAATTAATTAAATTTATTTAATTGAAAAATGCCCCCCCCTCACCAACTCCTTTCCCCTAAGTTTCCCTGTATCAAGTCAGAAATGATCCCACATCCGTGAGGTATAGTTCTCAACCTTCCCATCGGTAAGCCCATATTGTTATTCTTATATCTGTTTAATTTCTATAGCACATTGTTGTTCTAGCTGTACATTACGTTTTTATGTTTGTTTTCCCATATATTTATGTATGTATGTGTGTATGTGGGCATATATATGTACATGTGTGGCTGCGTGTATATGTGTATGCGTATATGCACATATATATATATATATATATATATATATATATATATATATATATATATGTATGTATGTATATATATATGTGTGTGTGTGTGTGTGTGTATGTTAGGTATATTTAGATAGATATGTGTATATATTAGTAAAATATGTCCTACTTGTTTTTACAGCCCTGATGAAGGCTTGAAGTTCAAGCCGAAACGTCGGCACAATAAAACCATTTTCTCGATAAAATGTAGTTTTATTAAGAAGCAGTGACCGGAACCCCGACAATCCCTACCTTGCGTCATCAACGGTCAACGATCTCCTCTCAATTAAATCTTTATTGATACTCTCAATAATCTGGTTGTCTTCTGGTCGTGACCGTGTCGACTTGGTAATAGCCGACCTTTCACCAGATATTTTGCCTGCTTCCTCAGGGCTTCTTCTGAAAATGAAGATAGGTTTTAAGCTATCCACCTAGAATGTCCGCCGACAGAATGTTTGTCGAAACGTCGGTTATTACGAAGTCGACACGGTCATATCCTGAATACCATAAAAATTAAAATAATTTGGACCGCGTCTACGAGAATCATTATTATGTTATGTGTAATTATTATTATTATTATTATGTAGTGCCTAATAAAACAAGAATAACGATCTGCATTGGCAATAAGATACCTATAATCTTACGGTAGGAATTCTCAGGGGCGAATCAAACTAGCATTTCCAATTCGGAATCCTCTTCAACGGCCAATCCGCAAATATTCATTTTAATCAAAAATTTCTGATCCGCGTGAGTAGTTTAAGATTTTTCAATGTAGAATCTGAAAAGCACATACTTTATTCAAAATCTCAAACAATTATGAGCCACCGCTATATTCATGACATATGGGTGACTGAAAAGTGATTTTTCCTTGTCGGCACTTTCGAATTGCGTCAAGAAGTCAACGTCTGACCCATTAGAGAGCGATTGCACACCGTGTGTGCAATTGATTTCCGATGCTATAAGACGGCCTGCACATCGTATGTGCAATAACAGTAATGTGTAATTATCAGTTATTTCGAGTAAACTAGTCGCTGAAATATTATCTTGGACTAATGAATTCTGTGAAGTAAAGGAAAACAAAATTTAGCATTTATTTTACTGTATATCAAAAAATCTACAAATTATCTGTATTATAATTTTACCTTATATTGCACACGTACCCAATCCGCTGTACAAAAAAAATTCAAAATTTTTTTTTCGAGGAGCGAGTTGCACGCTCTGGTGTGCAATGATCCCATTTATGTGAAGTTAATTAAGAATTGGGTGATTTCCGTTGTAAATATGTTTTATTATAAAAAATGAACAATATAAAGAAGAAAATAAATTGGCTCCTGGGGTTTGTGTTCGAAAAAAATGGGTTAAGAGTCGTCTCGAATGGGTTAAGCGGGTTCTTCCCTATGAAGGGAGGACGGCAACATACTAAAAGTGAAATATTAAAAAACACCCATTTACTTATAATGATGACATGTTGTTGTGAACAAACAAATTATCTAACACATTTTAGGGGTTGACAAATGCGCTATACGTGTTTTCTAAGAGTCAAGTGCATATCCCATCCCGCGCAAATGTGGTTTGCCTCCTTCAGTAAGGAACATTATTTTTTTTTAGTGCCGGGCTATCAATAGGTCACCACCCTCCCTAAACATCCATGAAGAAGGGAATTCCTTCAGCGGGGCCATAGATGAAAGAACTCAACCTTCTTCTTGCGGGACTCGAACCCGCATCACCTGCATGAAAATACTTGGCGTTAGCCACTAGACCACTGGTATACCCACTAGGGAAGAAATGTGAAAAAAAAAAGAAACCATTATAGTTTTAATTCACCTACTGGTTACCTATAAGCTGCTGGGTTTAGGGTAGAGCGGAGTGTAGGGAATGAGACTAGATGAAGTGGTGGATAAGCCAATTATATTATGGGAGGGTAATGGTGGAATAAAGGCCGATACGAATCAGTAGTTAGGGCTGATAGGATCAGTTCCGACACATCCTATTACCCAGCTCTTCTACCTTACAACAATTATAAACTAAAACACTGTAGGACTTCTCCTAATACAATTATTGGACAATTAGAACATATATTTGTATTATTTTTTTATACACCCCATCGTTAGCCGTGAGTATTTTGATCTAGTTTGTCATTTCCGATTCCGTTTCTGGGTGCCAAATGTATAAATAAATTGTACCCTTAATAATGGAATAAACAATAAGAAAAATTTAAATACTTTTTTTTATATAATGCTGGTATTTTAATTACAGCTAGAAGAAATATTTGTAAATATCTAAAATAAAATGAAAATTAGATAAATGTAAAGGAAATGTAAATAAAAGTTAGGCGGCGTTAAAACTATTCGCCGAAGGAATTATAATCAGAGATGGGCATAATTTTATTTATAAATAAAAATACGAATTTATTCGTACTTCATATATTAGTGAATACGAATATAAATAAATTCGAACTTCATATATTTGTGAATACGAATATAACTAAATACGAATTTATTTTTATTCACATATATTAAATATAAAAATACAAATAAAATCTTATTCGCAAATTTTTCTGCGAATAAAAATAAATTCACAGAAAAAATTTTAAATAATCACAAAAAATGTGAATATTTACAAAAAATCAACTGATTACAAAAAAAATCACATTAAAATATACGAATACAAATTGATTCACATTATAATTTGTGAATAAAAATTTATTCACATTATAATTTGTGAATAAAAATTTATTCACAATAAAATTCGCAAAAAAATCATGAATTTATTCGGATTAAGATGATATTACGAAAGTTATTGAAGGTGATTTTTTTTTTTTTTAAGGCGTTTAACGTCTAGGTTATTAGCGCCTAGATTTTTTGTTTACCCCGAGTCCGCCGCGGGACCACCAGCCATGCTGCAGGGACACAGTTTGTCATCTGTACCTCCATAAAAAAAAAAAAAAAAAAAAAAAAAAAAAAAAAAAAAAAAAAAATCACCTTCAATAACTTTGATCTCTTTATTATCTTATCATCTTAATGCGAATAAATTCATAATTTACTTGCGAATTTTATTGTGAATAAATTTTTATTCACAAATTATAATGTGAATAAATTTTTATTCGTGTATTTTAATGTGATTTTTTTTTGTAATCACTTGATTTTTTGTAAATATTCACATTTTTTGTGATTATTTACAATTTTTTCTGGGAATTTATTTTTATTCGCAGAAAAATTTGCGAATAAAATTTTATTTGTCTTTTTATATTCAATATATGTGAATAAAAATAAATTCGTATTCACACTTATGAATACGAATTTATTTATATTCGTATTCACAAATAAATGAAGTACGAATTTATTTATATTCGTATTCACAAATATATGAAGTACGAATAAATTCGTATTTTTATTTATAAATAAAATTAAGCCCATCTGTGATTATAATAAAGTGGGAACCTTAGATAGACCGACACTAATAGCCTAATTTGGATACAGCATAAAAAAAATTAGGGAAAGTATGAAAGCCTGAAATAAAATCTATATGTTTAATAAAATTGTTACGCATCGCTGTCTGTACTTGGAAGATATATGGAAAAAAATACTATTTGAGACCATTATCATCGGAGTAGTACCCAAAACAATGAGCAGGAACGCATATCCACTCTTGCGAAATACATCGAAAGCGGACGGATTGAACTATTTCCCAAGTTATAAGAAAGTACAACAGGAAAAGAAAAAATGCTATCGTGATTCGTAATAGAATCTTTTGCTTAGGTTCCTTGTAAAGAGGAAGACCAAACCCGCTCTAAAGTAGTTAATAGCATCACCAATTTCTTGCAAATTCCTTCTCCCAGCCACTCCCACCTTTCCACTGAATTTTACAAAGACATAAAACACACCAAAACTTTCTTACGGACACATGAACAACATATAATATGTACTAAATCCGACAAGGGAAACACGACCGTCATCATGGACAGAACAGAATACAACGAAAAAATGACCAACTTATTCAACGACACCAATACATACTTACCCATTCCTAAGGACATTACGAAAATACAAGAACGGAAATTCAACGAACACATTCACAAACTTTTTAACTCTAACGAAATCGACAAATCCACTAAGTCCTTCTTAATTTCCCACAATTCCCTCCCACCGCGTGCCTATGGCCTCCTCAAAATCCAAAAACCTGGTAATCCCCTTCGTCCCATCATTGCCAATATAGATTCTCCCTCTTCCAGTCTCAGTAAATTTCTTCTTCCCTCATTACAAATACTTAGCCATAATAATCCCTATGATATAAAAAATTCTTTTGACCTAATTTCTAAATTATCCAACCTAACCATTCCCCACGGCCACATTTTAGTTTCCATTGATGCCACATCCTTATTCACTAACGTCCCACTAGCCAAAACGCTAGAAATTATCGAAAACCATTGGCCCACCCTCCACCTCCATAGCCCTCTATCCTTTGATCTGTTTATAGAAAGTCTAAAACTTTGTGTTAACAGCGGTTTTTTTAAATATGATGGGAAATTCTATAAACAAATTGAAGGTCTAGCCATGGGCAACTGTCTTGCACCAAATTTATCCTCAATCCTTCTCAACGATCTTCTCAACTCCCTCGTCCCACAGTTTCCCCATGACATCTCATTCATCTGCAAATACGTAGACGATCTTTTGCTGATGATTAACCCAAACAGACTAACAGACATACTTACCTGTTTCAATTCCTTTTACCCTAGGCTTCAATTTACAGTCGAAATAGAACAGGACAGACAGCTCCCATACTTGGACATCTTACTAATTAGACAGACTGACGGTACTATTATTACTGACTGGTACACCAAACCCACGTACTCGGGACGGTTACTTAATTTTCATTCATCCCATCCCTACCACCTCAAGATTAATGTAGCCAGAAATCTCCTCCGCCGAGTCCTCTCCCTATCCCATGCTTCCTTCCACAATAAAAATATTAATATCGCCTCAGATATATTGGCACGCAACCAATTTCCCCCCAACCTCATAAAATCCCTTGTAAAAAAAGCAAAATCCCAATCTCCCAACACTGTCTCTCCCAATTCTTCCCTAACTCCCAGTTACCAAATGTTCCGATCTCTACCATTTACACCTGGACTGACTGATAAACTTACAAAGACAATAAAAAAATCCTACCCTTCCCTAAATTTTGGTTTGAAAACTACCAACAAACTCAAAACCCTCTATACCAAACTCAAAGATCCCATCCCTTTTGAACAAACCACCCGATGTGTTTACGAAGTCCCTTGTCAAACCCCTTCCTGTAATGGTGTATACATAGGAGAAACCATAAATGACATTCACTCACGTCTTACACAACATAAACGAACCATCACTAATAAAGAAATAGATAAATCTGCACTTGCAAAACACGCCATTACACAAAAACACACTTTTAACTTCGACGACACGAAAATTCTTGCTACACAACGAAACAAAAAAAGACTACAGATCTCGGAATGTGTACACATAAACTTAAACAAAAACAATATAAACTACAAAACTGACCAACAAGGCATTTCTCCTATATACGCTAATATTTTCCAAATACTCTCCCGACCTCCCACCTAGATTTTTACCATGCCCCTTGGGTATCCTTCCATTAACACCTTTTTCTCCTTTCCTGTCATAAAATGTCATAAACATGCCTTTTGATCCTTACCGACATGTCATAAGCTTGCTTTTGATCCTTACCGACATTTGTGTGACATTTCCCCCACCACCTGCTGTTCCCACTTACTTATACCCCAGCAGATTTCTTTTTCTCCTTAGACACTCTACTATGGTTACTTAATTGCCAACCTTGGTCTTCCTCTGCCGCTCGGCATTTCTATTGGTATGTAGTATCTTATTCCTTTGTAAAATCAATTAATGTTACTATTAGCTACTATATTTGTCATTGGTATGTAGCTGCTTATTTCTTTGTAAAATCAATTAACGTTACTAATTACTATTAAAATCAATTATTGTACCTATTCACTTTTTCATTCTAAGAATTTAAGACGATATGTTCTTTCATAAGTTAATTTTATCTATAGTTCTGTTACCTATCACAATCATAATTTTTTTGTTTTTGTATTAATTTTTTCCTTTTTTTGTCATTTTAGCTGACGAAGGCTACCAATGAGTAGCCGAAACGTCCGAAATATAGATTTTTTTAAAACAAAATCATATTGAGGTTTATTTAGCCGAATCCCAACCATTCCATCTGTACTTATATATATATATATATATATATATATATATATATATATATATATATATATATATATACTAACAACTACATGGTATGTAGTATTCCCTCATCAAACGATTGAACGAGTTTGTTAACCAACAAAATCGGTCCATCCGGAGGGGGGGGGGGTTACTCCGGAGCCAAAGTAGTTATTTGTCAATACCAGCCATAATTGTTGTTATATTTCAATAAAACTCGGTATTTGTTGTGGTCAAATGAAGAAAAAAATTTGTTATAAAAATGAACTAAATTGGTTGACTAGAAGGGGGGGATTACTCCGTACAGAAATTACTACTTTCCTTATACCGTTCGTAATTTCTGTTGTATTGTTACGAAAGTCGGTCTATTCTTTGTACTATGTTTGAATTGAATTTTCCCGCCAAACGTGGGATCGCGAAACTCATCAAGATCAATAGATGAATATGTTAAGCTTTGTTTATTTATTACGTAGTAGTGTAGTACCACGCATCCACAAAACTCTGGAAGGAAATTGATTACAAAATTAATAATTGAAACAGCTGCTCATAAAAGCAAAAGAGCAGAACAATTTATGTTTTTATTTTATTTATCTATGGTATATAGGTTGTTTTAAGCAAATTATTCAGGAATGCACTCGACACTACTCAATTCTGAAAAAAGTGCTTAGTTATGCAGCTCCTGCGTGACGGACTTTTTATTTCATGATATTTTAAAATGCTAATTCATTATATCAAGCCTTTTAATACGTCAATGTCTTTAGAAAACTGGAAAATCATCCAGTTGCTTCGATAAACGATTAATCCAGTCTTTACAGGAGCTCCCTATAATTTTATAAATATTTTATTCGTGTTTAGCAGCTCAATAAACATAGAAGTAGATGGTTTCAGATTTTTGGCCAAGAGTTTTCGATTTTGTCCCAGTGTGCGGCGCATGGATGTTACCTCCCTTGCTAATGATGGTACATGGGGACATGCTTCACACTCACCAACACTGCTAAAGACGCCGACCGGCAGTTTTTAGCACTTTCCTCCGAAGGAAAGTAGCTATTGAGGTTGGACTCATGACGGAATTTTTGAAAAATTTCTTCAAATCTTTATCGATCCTACCTAGTAGACACCGAAAATGACCCCCGTTAAAATTTATATATATCTATATATATATATATATATATATATATGCATATATATATATATATATATATATATATATATATATATATATATATGTGTGTGTGTGTCTGTTAACACGATAGCGGCCAGAGTTTTAGTTTTTTCGTCACGAAACTTGGTATATAGCATTCAATTGGCAAACGATTGAACGAGTTCGTTAACCACCAAAATCGGTCCACCGGAAGGGGGGGTTTACCCCGAACTCAAAACACTAATTTGACCATTTCAGCCGTAATATTTGTTATATTTCAACGAAACTTGGTATTCGTAGTGGTAATATAGAGAGAAAAGTGAGATATAAAAATGAACTAAATCGGTTGATAAGGAGGGGGGGGGGGTTTACTCCGGACCGACAATACCAATTCGCCACTACCAGCCGTGATTTTAGGTATATTTCGACGAAACTCGGTATTCATAGTGGTAATCTACAGGTAAATATGTGTTGTAAAAATAAACTAAATCGGTTCATTAGGAGGGGGGGGTTTACTCCAGACCCACAATACAAATTCGCCACTACCAAACGTGATTTTTGGTATATTTCGACGAAACTCGGTATTCGTAGTGGTAATCTTCAGGTAAATATGTGTTGTAAAAATAATCTAAATCGGTTCATTAGGAGGGGGGGGGGTTTACTCCGGACCCAAATTACTAATATACTCATGCTGGTCGTAATTTCTGCTGTATTGTAACGAAACGCGGTATACGTCGTGGGTAACTCATGAGAAAGAAGTGTTGTAAAAATGAGCTTAATCGGTCAATCGGAAAGGGGGGTTTACTTTGTAATATATTTCAATAGAAAAGCCAGCCAGACATAGGTTCACAAAGGCGCCGCAAGGAGCGCTTTCTACCACTAGAGGGACTGTATCCGGTTCCTGCGTTAGATCAAAATACGATAATATGAGGTTTTTTGTATTTATTACGTAGTGTAGTAGGTACCATGTGTAAACATAACTCTGGAAGCAAATTAATAATTTATCAGTTACTCATTACAAAATTAAAAGAGAACTATTCATGTTTTTATTTTATTTATGTAGGATATTTTAAGCAAATTGTTCTGGAAAGCAGTCTACACTACCCAAATTCTGAGGAATGTGCTTAGTTATGCAGCTCCTGCGTGACGGACTTTATTTATTTGCTAACGTCGAGTAAAGCCGGCTCGACCTATTCCCAAAGGTTGCTTCCTTTGATCGTGGGGATTTACGTTTAGAAGTATATTGGAATTTTCGAATTCTTTGTTTTCGCACCGTTAGGGTTCCTTTTCGCGGTCTAATACCAACTCTCACCCGTTCAATTTCTGCCCTTCTAATCATTATTTTCATTCTGTGTAAAACATCCCGCAAAAAACAGGCATATCGAAGATGTGTTGCTTGTTAAATAAAATAAAATCTTATTATTCAAACATTATTTTAAAACGGTCCAATTCTAAAAAATAGGACCGTGTGGGCTTCTCTATTGGCACTAAAGGTTCTGTCTGTACTTTTCATTCTCTTTCCGCATCAGCGACAAGCGAATCAACTAGTGCCCGAAGCGGTTAAAATTCACTTTTAATGCATTTATCCATTCGGAACCTGATAACGGGCTTTGTTATAAATAAACTTCGTGGGCCCTTCAATGATTACACGCCGCAAACCTCATGGAACTCGTCGCCAACTACCTAAACTTCCACCCCTCTGTATAATGATAGAAAGAACTTTCATCCTGCGTATCTGATCCTCGGTCCTCACCGAAGAGTCTTAAAGACGAAGGGCTAGATAAGGGAATTATGTTTTCGAAGGGTAAAGGGCTGAGAAGAGCTGATAGCAATCAGTAATTAGGGGAGATAACTGGCTTCTCCAAGAGGATGCCTCACATCCTTTCAGCTAATTTCTAAAGTTATATCATGGTCTCCTTATAGTTTCATCTCAGGTACAGAGTCGAAACATCTCTGTGTACATACTGTTTGACAACACAGCCCCCCCCCCCCCAAAAAAAAACAATTACTCATTGGCTAGAACCCAGAGCATTTTGTTTTCTCAAGTTGGGGATACTAAGAGCCCGGTCATGATTGATTAATAAAACTATACAAAGTGGTCCCGAAGGAAATCACCATACTTGAAGAATGTGTACTCAGACTGAAGTGTAGTTGAATGCCAACAAGGAGAAATTTTTATTTCCATTATTTCCCTAGATTAGGCGCTTCCGTGTTTTTTGTCTAAACGCTATTTTTGACCATTTTTGCGCTATTTGTCGTTTAAGGAAAATTTAATTGTGATGACATTTTCAAATTCTTCATAAAATTTCCTATAATTTGTACGTTGTGCAAAAATTTCTCAAACCAAATTCACAGCAGCCACACAAACAAATAACTTATCACGAAATAAAGGATTTATATTTTTAATGTTCCACTGTTAGGTAGAAGGGACTCTCAGTAAAGTTCCATTATTTCATTATCATGGCTAATTTGTTAGTAAGTGTTGAAGACCAAAAAAGGATGCTTTGCTGGGAAAATTCTGGTTAATTAAAACCAAAAAAAAAATAAGCAAAACATTTTTGCTTTTAATGATTAACTCATAAAAAGCCAAAATGTTTGATGTTATTTGTTTGGGTAGCTGTTCTGAATGGAGTTTGAGACATTTTTGCACGAGGTACATGAGATATTTTAGTAAATTTGATGTAGAATTTGAAAATGTCATCAGAATGAAATTTTCCTTATGGCGTGAACGACAAATAGCACAAAAATGATCAAAAACTAGCGTTTAGACAACAACAAAAAACACGGAAACGCCTATATCTAGGGAAATAATGCAAATAAAAATTTCTCCTTGGTGGCATTCAACTACACTTTAGTCGGCGTAAAAAAAAAATGTATTTATGCCAACGATTTGGCTTGATTTTTAAGCCTTCGATCAGGTCTATGGGGAGAAGAAGGCCTACATAACTGAATACATTGTCCTTACGCGTGTTTTCCTCCTGAACACATATATGGAATAAAAAAATAAATGCATTTTAAAACAAAAAAAAGTCCGACTCGCAGGAACTGCGTCATCTTAGCGCGGTTACAAACATCTGGAAGAAATGGAATAGATTAGCATCACAAATCACAGGAAACTGACAGTAGCCAACATACACAGAAGCGGATAATTCTTAATCTGTATAAGTCAATACTATCTATTCTAAACAACCAAACATTTTAAGTATCTTGTTTTACTAGCAAAGTCGTTTTACTCTTATAATCAACTGTAAATATGTGCTTCAAGGCGAATAAAATTCCATTCTGTCGTGGGTTAAATCTTTTTATAAAATAAGAAACAACGATAACTTCAGTTGGAGTCTATAAGAAAGGTTATATAGATAGGAGAATTCAAAACAAAGTACGCATACGTCATCATGATTAGCCACAGCCATCTTGATTACCACAGCCAGTCCAAACTTATTACCAATACCTTTCACCGTTTCTTAGCTTATTTTACTACAATACTAATTTTACTGATAAATGCAATTTAAAACAAGAAACAACCAATTAAAAAGTGAGATAAACAAAGTCAAAAAACCCTTTCAAAACAACAAAACAAACACTTTTTAAGTTTTAAGCGCTTATATCTCTGATTGACGTTGCCCCATCGAATATTGCTTCAGAACCTTTTTTGTAGAGAATTTAGTAAGCATTCGAATGGTCACCTTCCACTTACTACGATTTTCCAACCGTTATCGAGATATTTACGAAAAATGTATGAAGATCCGAAAACGTTTCATGTCTATTAATAAAATATTTTTTTCGCATACTTCCTTAACTCCAAATATAACCAAAATTTAAAAATCTTAGTTTGGACTAATTTCCAAAATGTAAAAAATATTTCAATTGAATCCCGCGATTCTAAGTACCCACAAAAAAATAATGACTTACAAAAATATTGATTCCACTTTTCTCAAAAACGGTTACAGATATCGCCTTAAAAATGGTTTCATTCCTTTTTCTATGTTAAGAAACTTATAAAACAAGTACCTGCAAGCATATAAACTTAAAAACGTAAGCGTTACGATTTTTTTGCGCGTATTTCGCCCCAAACACTATCTTCCCGTGGGCGAATTCTACTGGTTAACAAATTTGACCTTTCAAATTAGAAGACAGATTTTTGTACTAAATTTCATCAAAATCGGGCCATTTTTGAGCTTGCTAGAGCGTTAACAGGTTTCTAGTCGGCACTTCCGGATTGCTTCGTGAGGTCAACCTCATAAGCGGGTTCTCCCTAAGGAGATAGGGAGTAACCGCGCTAAAAAACAATTAAAACGTGAGTTAAACCACTACAAAACCCCGTTCAAAACAAACACATATGACGTTTTAAGCACTTATTTCTCCGATTGACATCGCCTTATTGAAAATTGCTTCAGAACCTTTTTTGTAGAAAATTTAGTAAGCTTTCGAATGATTACCATCCACTTACCACGATTTCACATCAGTTTTCGAGATATTAAGGAAAATATACGAAGTTCCCAAAACTTTTCACGTTCTCTAATAAAATATTTTATTCTAATCCTTCCTTAATTCCAAACGTAACCAAAATTTAAACATCTTTGTTTATATGAATTTTAAACATGCAGCAAATATTTTAACTGAATCTCATGATTCTAAGTACCCAAACCAAAATATTCATTCAACAACTATTTTTCCACTTTTCTAGAAAATGGTTAAAGCAATCGCCATAAAAATGGTTTCATTCGTATCCCTATATCAAGTGTTTGACAAAAGCTATTTGGAAGAAACACATCATTATTCGTTCAACTAGTTTCACGTACTTGGAACGCCTCTTCATATCTATTCTATTCTCATAAATCAATTTTATGTTTACAGCAAATGGGATGGCTGCTTAAGAATTGGCCATTCCCGACTGACATGTAGATTAAAACCTTCTCCTAAAGTTCTGTGGTGACCTTTGTATCGGTAGGTTCCTTTCTACAGATATTCTGTATATACAGAAGAGATTTATAAAGAGGGTCCATTTTATACTGATCTATGACTTCAGAAAGGTGAAATATTCTACTTGGCGCTTCCGGATTGCTTCATCGGTTTTTCTCCCCATAAAGAGAGTGTTGGAGAGTTGTGGAAAACACAAGAACACCATATCTCAATGTTTTCTTAATAACAGACAGAGAGTCAAGGATTCAGAGAGTTGTTGTTTATTGTTTGTGAAGAAGTACGCATGTTATTTTTCAAACAGTGTGTTCATATTTCATTGCTGGCTCACCCGTCTATTCTGCTAGGCCACAAAGGCACACAAACAGTGTTTTGCTCTAAATATTTACCAACTTAGATCACTTTATATATCAAATGGTCCTGTTTATCGGTTTAGCACAAGATTTAAGTATTTTTGGAATATTTTTAGTCAATCATGGTATAAGAGTCCAGCCTTCATTAAGCAGCCTCTAACCAAGATCGCACTGTTCATATAATCAAAACAACATTTGATTCTTATTCTGAATACACACTCAAAAATACATATCGTCCCTACCATGTCAAACTATTGAATAGGCAAGAACTTGAATCTTAGTGATTTCGGGGTCATTTGTGAAGTATGTTTTTGTGCCGAGTCGAATGAGACCACTCCCAATTATTTTGGAAGATAAACGGGTTTCATATTACGAAAACATATTTTCCTAAGAACTGTGAGATTTTTACTCGCTGAGAAACGGTCAACAGAAAGGTTTTTTGTGGTCAGAACTATTATTAAAATGGAAAAGCAATATTAGAGCAGTATTCTATAACTAATTAGGCATAAAAAATTTTAGTTTAATCGGGATTGAACACCTTCGGTTTTGGAGGTTTTTTCTCTCTCGGCACAGCTGTGCTACGAATATTCGATGGAAAGGGGATTCCGCTATCTATACTGTACAATTTATCAAATTACTGTATCTCAATAAGGAGTACAGAAACACAACAATAAAACTAAAATTCTATGATCGATCAGTGAATAACAGAGGGTTACTTAGTTTCAATATCATTCAACGACCTCAGGTATTATGGGTATACAGATATGCAACCGAGAATATGCCGTTTAAATGGGTTGCGTGCAACCAAGTTCGATCTCCTTTAGAGCCAACATGTCCAGTTCTCACAACCAAATATTCTGCTTATTTATTTTCGTTTTCTATTTCTTCCGATTCGTAAACTTATATTCCAACTCCGACATAATTCAACTAATTGTCCATTATTAGAGAATTTCTCTCCGCCTCCTTAAGGCAATTTATTAATATTTATTTTTTATTTATTTATTGGTACTTTGTTTTAGGGCAATGCCCTTTACAAGGGAGTGTGTGCATATATTTTATGTTTTTTGCATACGAATTCCTTACATTTCAAGATTTCTAACCCTAAATTATAATAAAACTACATGCCACAATAAATAAGCTTTAACAAACTCGAACACAACAAACAGCAAGCTAACAATCTACGTACATGCTAGATGGCGTAAGCCACAAATAGATCTAAATGATAACAATTTACGGTATAGTAAAATAAACTACATGCCATAAGGAATAATTTAAAAAATTCTAACGCTAATGCTAGCACAAAAAATAAGCGTAAACAAATAAAACTACAAATAATTAATATAAGGCAAACAACATGCTATGCAAAGAACAATACAAAAAAAAAAATCATGCGCGAACGCCAGCGGACACTTTTATGTGACACCTTTTTGTAACGTTTTTTTTTTTCATTTTAGTCACCGCTAAAGCATATTTATGGTAAAAAAAAATAAATATTAAAGACAGTAATTCAGAGAAGCTAATATCTTATCTGTATGGATTTATACCACACACAAACCTACATACATACCCGTACAGACGCACCTACTTACACACCTATACTCCCATGAATGTTACACATTCATAGTATATAAATAAGTATACATATGCATAATATGAATATAAATATTATAAATTAAGACTATTTACAAATACCTGACCCAAGCTAGACCTAATTACTTATTTGGTTCTGGTTATTTATTTTTTTCATATTGGATTAAATTTTCGTTGCAAAAGTTCTTAAGTTTAAGCAAATCGTTAAGAAGTTGTACTTATTTCTAGCCTGGGATAGATTCACGCTTCTTATAAACAAATAAATGTTCTCGCGAGTTGTGTGTAGTAACTCTGGAAGATAAGCCGACCTATAGGAGTTGTGTGTAGTAACTCTGGAAGATAAGCCGACCTATAGGAGTTGTGTGTAGTAACTCTGGAAGATAAGCCGACCTATAGCAGTTGTGTGTAGTAACTCTGGAAGGTAAGCCGACCTATAGGAGTTGTGTGTAGTAACTCTGGAAGATAAGCCGACCTATAGGAGTTGTGTGTAGTAACTCAGGGAGATAAGCCGACCTATAGGAGTTGTGTGTAGTAACTCAGGGAGATAAGCCGACCTATAGGAGTTGTGTGTAGTAACTCTGGAAGATAAGCCGACCTATAGGAGTTGTAGAGGCAGGCAACTAGTACATGGTAAATATCTTCTTGTTGGTTGCTATTGCATATTGCACACCCATAGGGCAATTATTTTTACGATTTATTCCATCGAAAAATACTCGGCAACCGTTATTTTCGGGAATTTAGGGAGCTTTGGAATCATCCAAAAGAAAATATACCTAAACCCAAAACTTCTCATGACGGTTAATACTTTGTTTTTCTAATGATTTCTTTAACTCTGAAACGCAACTGAAAATCAGATTAGATAAATGTCAAACGTCTGAAAAAAGGTTTAAACTCAATCCGTCGATTGTGAGTAAACAAACCGAAAATTAGTTAAGAAAACTATTTTTAACAACTTTTCTAAAAAAGGATAAATATATCGCCCTAAAAATAGCTCCATTCCAGTCATCGCCTTAAGAAACATATATTGGGTATTTTTGCAAGCCTATAATCGCAAAAGGGGCCGAGGTTAACTCACAATTATCGGTAGGCCACTGGATTAATATGCAGGAGGATCTGAGTTCAAATCCAGAGATTTCACCAAATATGTTTATCTTCGAGTGTCTTCGTTCATGGGTAGGATTCGGCTTCATTGACCGTCCCTAGGCCAATTCACCCTTCAATTAATTTATTAATGGGTACCTAGGAAAATCAGGTGGCCAGAGCATAGTACAGACCACAAAATCTCTCTAATGTGCCCTATGGTCATGAATCAGAAATCTTAGCCAAAAATCAATGAATCAGTATCTGCCCATCTGGACCTCGTTTTCTGTTACGGGACTGTGTATCGCAAAAACATAAGCGCTACGATTTGTTTTTGCGCGAATTTTAAATTGAGGGAGAAGGTTATTGCATATTACTGTCGAAAATAACGTGATTCGTCTGATGGAATATATGATATGGAAACGGGGAATACGTTTGGAGGTAGTTATTCCAAGGGAGGAGGGAATATGGGGAAATAAGGAATGTGTGAAACTGTACTGTTTTCATAGGTGTGTTTCGAAATCGCGTTAATGTTTATAAGTCGAATGGGGAGAGCAGGGAACAGTTTATATAGGCCATAGACAAGAAATGTGGTGAGAACTTCATTATTTTTCATTATGTGCTTCTAAATAGGTTATTGCAGCATTATGCAAGAAGGTTCATTGTTTTGAATGAGGCTGCTTCTCAACCGTCCTTTATTGAACATTGTTTCCATTCGTTAACATCAATTGCAACATTTTTTAAGTACATTTCCATTTGGCAAAGTATTATACCAATTAAATGAACTATTGAATTAATAAAAAAAAAAAAAAAACTGGAATTGTGGTCTGAATTTACTTCTGAAATTTACGAAATTGTTGTATTTTTAAATATTTTATGCTTTATGCTTGTTTTTACCCTATCACGCAAAAAAATAAATTAATAAAACAGCCGTGATATAATCAATATCGATCGTTGAGTTTTGGCTATCCCTTGGACGCACTTACACTGGAAAAATTTGAAAAAAATCATGCGTATGTTTTTGAGGTGCCAGAGTCCAAATCCGTAATTTGTTTGACCTTTTCGTTTTTTCCTAGTGGTCATTGGAAGGCCAAATAGCGAGAAAAAAATCATTCAAAAATTAATTTTCAGTGAGACAGTGAGAGTCAAATATACTACGGGTTCGGGGGGAAAAAAATTATTTCTATTTTAAGCTTTCTAAATGTCACTAGGAGTAAGTACGGAAACGCTCTAAGATGACGTGCCTGTCTGTCTTTTCAGGCCAAAATATTTCTTGTAATATACTTGGCGTGGTTCCTTCCTCCCTCCATACTGACTTTTTTTTATTGTTTTTAACAGTATAATGAGTACTTTATTAAAACAAGGTAAGAAAATGAGAAACGTTGTTATAATGTTTCCAAGAGGAAACGTTGAGAAAGAGGATGGAGTAATTTCCACTTATGAAACAATCAGTTTCCTGTTGTTGCGCTTAAAACTTATATTACTTCTCTTTTAAAATTTATTTATTTATTATTGGGGGTCTCCCCGTGGTCTAGTGGCTAACACCTTTGATTCATAAGCGGGAGAGGATGGGTTCGATTACCACGGGCGGCAGGAATTTTCTCATCTCACAGCTCGTTGGGAAAATTCCTTGCTGCACCCTGGATGCCCGGCGCTAATGGCCTAGACGTCAATGCACCTTAAAAAAAAAAACACATCTGCTCCAGATCGTTTATTTCTTGCTCTACACGTATCAAGCCGGCGCTACTTTAAGAGCTTATAACTAAACGAAATTTTTGGTCACACCATTAAAAATTGCAAACTTCCCTAGATGTTCATGCACCGTATAAAAGAAAAAAAAAATCGTTTAGAGCCTTCTGCTCAAATAGAGGAATAGGTCCACCCGGTAAACCTATGTAATGTACTGTATAACACTCGTACATGGCTACCGCGCATGCGCGAACGCCAGCGGACACTTTTATGTGACAATTTTTTGTAACGCTTTCTTTTCATTTTAGTAAAAATGAAACCCATTCGCGATTTTGAAACACACCTATGAAAACAGTACAGTTTCACGCATTCCTTATTTCCCCATATTCCCTAAAGCATATTTCTGCTAAAAAAAAAAAAAAAAAAAAAAAAAGATTATTTGCGAATGGAACTAGGGATATGAACGGATCCGCACTAAGATGAGTCGGACTATTTCTAAAGACAAGGGAAAATTAAAGATAAGGAGAAAATATGCCTCATGAGAAGGAGCTCTTACTAAAAATAGAGTGGAAATGCGCCAAGACTCTGCAACATAAGCTGAAGTTCCTTTTAAAGCAAAGAAAAAAAAATTTAGGAATGCCGAGTAAAAGATAAGATAAGCCCTGAGACATCCAGCTCAGCCGCCCCCCCCCCCTAGAAAAAAAAAGAAAAGACTTGCGGAGGAGTAAAGGAGAGAAGATCCTTCATTTCCTGACAGGACGGGAGATGACCTGACAGTTACAGGCCACTAACTCTGCGAGCTTTATCCCTAGCTCCGTGAGCAGCATACCTACTTAGGCTCTTAAGCCTTCCCTCAAACCTTCAGGCTAGGCCTTTCTAGCCTAGCAGAATTAGGGAGATTTCCAATAGGACACGCATGAATCTCTCCTAGAGCCAACTTCCATTAGGTGCTCCCTCAAAAATATCCTCCGAAATGTGTTTCTTTTGAAATATTCCTATATTCGTATTACACCCGAACACAAGTATTTGTTTTATATGTCATTAAAAAAAATACAGTAATACGTGGGTACCTCTATAATACACAAGCAAACTATTACTAAAATTATTTACACTCTAATACTTAAGCGAAGTCGAGGGATGGTTAGGATTTGGCTAAGAAAAAAAGGCCGTCACGAAGGAGCTGCATACCTAAGCACTTTCGGTAATTACGAACTAGTTATACCGATCTCGAGAAGTAGGGCTCGTTCAGGGATCCGGAACATGAAATGAGAACTCAATTGAAGTTGTAGCAATATGGCGACCGACAGACCAAATATTAACATTATCAACGAGTTGGATTGACTAGAGTTTCGATATAACCTTGAGCGAGCGGAAACGCATAGCAATTATGACATTAACATAAGTGCTACTGGTTTCCAAGGTTATACGTTATAACATTAGCACTTATGTTAATTGCATAATTGCTTTGCGCTTCCGCACGCTCAACGTTATATAGAAACTATAGTTAATCCAGCTCGTTGTTAATATAGATCACTGGTTTTTCGCTGGAAAATGGGCTGATATGTAATTTAACATTGCTTCAAAAGTACTTTTTCAGTCGTTGGTAAATTCCAAATACTCATTTTCCTAGCCGAAAGAACAGCACAAAAAACACAAAGAACACTACATCACGGGGTCTCCCGTGGTCTAATGGCTAGCGCCTTGGATTCATAAGCGGGAGATGGTGGGTTCGATTCCCAACCTCCGGCATGAATTTTATCATCCCACGGCTCGCTGGTAAAATTCCTCGCTGCACCCTGGATGTCGGCGCTAATGACCTAGATGTAGATGCGCCGTAAAAAAAAAAAAAAAAAAAAAAAAAAAAAAAAAAAAAAAAAAAAAAAAAACACTAAGAAGTGAAACAAGAAACAATAAATATAACTTGTAAAAAACACAGACCTAACTGACTAGAACGGAAGAAATAACAGCCAATGGAATTGCCCATAGGAATGAACCAATAGAAACGCTTCATTTGAGTTCTCATTTCATGATCCGGATCCCTGAACGAGACCCACTTATCGAGATCGGTGCAACTAGTACGTAAGTACCGCACTTTCCTCAGAATTTGTGTAGTGTAGTCTTCATTACTGAATAATTTGCTTAACATGACCTATATAAATAAAATAAAAACATTTTAATTTTGTAATGAGCAACTGTTCAATTATTAATTTGCTTCCCGAGTTATGCTTATACATGGTTCTACACTATTTAATAAATACAAAAAAAAACTTAATATGTTCATCTTTTGATTTGACGCAGCAAAGGGATATAGCGGTAGAAAGCGCTCCTAGCGGCAGCTTTGCCAACCAACTTGTGGCGGGCTAAATCTATTGTAACACAGTATAAAGTAAACCCCCCTTTCCGATAGACCGATTTAACTTATTTTTAGACAACTTCTTTCTCATGACATACCCACGACGTATACCGTGTTTCGTTACAATACAGCAGAAATTACGACCGGTATGAGTAGATTAGTAATTTGGGTCCGGAGTAACCCCCCCCCTTCTCCTAACGAACCAATTTAGTTTATTTTTACAACCCATTTTTCTCTGTAGATTACAACTACAAATACCGAGTTTCGTCGAAATATAACAAAAATTACGGTTGGTAGTGGCAAATTGGTAATAAGGGTCCAGAGTAAACTCCCCCTCCTAATGAACCGATTTAGTTTATTTTTACAACGCATTTTTTTCTTTTGATGACCACAACGAATACCGAGTTTTGCTGAAATATAACAAAAACTACAACTCGCATGGTCAAATTAGTGTTGAAACACCCCTCCTGGTGGACCGATTCTGGTTATTAATGAACTCGTTTAATCGTTTGCTAATTGAATGCGTCACCAAGTTTTGTGCCGCTATCGTTTTTACAGACACGATATATATATATATATATATATATATATATATATATATATATATACATTTTAACGGGGATCATTTTCCACTATGTAGGATCGATAAAGATTTGAAGTAATTTTTCAAAAATTCCGCCATGAGTGCGACCTCAATAGCAACTTTCCTTCGGAAAAAGTCAGATCTTCAAGCACCAATCTATATTGGACGTGTTGGCTGCACTTTGGCAGGCTTCTTCAGCTAAAAAAGAAACCTTTTTAAACATCATGACAATAAATTGAGAACCAATCGTAATTTTATTTTGTATTGAAAATGCACATTAGGTAGATATGTAGTTATTATACAAAATGTTTGATGTTGGAAATATGTTTCTCTGCATTTTGTTTTACTTTGAACGTTCGTCAATTGTTATACTTTCTGGCAACCAAATTTTTTATAATGAACATGATGACTCAAAATTAGTAACAAGAGTTGATGATAGTGTGTTGGAGTAGATGTCCAAGAGAATATATGCCAAGGAGAGATATGACGAAGCCTCATTAATCTAGGCTTCGAAATGGATCACAACCTATTGAAATGCAGATTAGCTTCCTTCTTCACTCCATCTAACAAGGAGAGGTTAATCTCCCGCATTTTCGATACCATAACACACACATTAGTACAGTGTGGTACAAACCTAACTCCTAGAATATTTTCATTTAATTCATAGCAAAGGGTCAAACTTTGCCCAATGAGCGCGAACAGATTTATACAGGGTGTCCCCAAAATAACGGTCCGAGAAAAATGCCAAAAACTGAAAGTAATTATGAAAAGGCAGTCTTTCATAAAGTATTTATCAAAATCGTTAAAATTATATGTTCTGAGATAGCTTACGAATGCTGGATATAACCAATAAACGGTTGAATACATGTAACATATTCACTTGTCTGGAACATTTTCCTGAAAAATTCTGACGAAATCGATTTTGTACCTTTAATCCGCGATTCCTTTGCACATTCGGAAAGTTTTTCAATTGGTAATAAAGCGTGGTCAATAATGTCTGCTCCATGAAACTATAATTTGTGAATAGAAGTCGCCAAGTAGTACCAGGAATGTAATCCGACGTTTTTCTCGCAGTCTTCAATCAATCTTCTGTATGGAGTAATAGTGCCTTGAAAAAAAATTTTTTATGGGCTAAAATTATTCCGTAACTAATCAAAAATGTTTTTAAATGGGCAAAAAATACGATTTTCCGAGTGAAATCCCGATGCCGATTGAAGGCGATGCTGATTTGAAGATAATTTTTTGAGCGAGCTTCGATTGGTCCCTTTTTAATTGTTAAGTTTCTTTTGGTCCTTCTTCAATATATTTCAAAATTAAAGCCCATTTTTTTCATTTTTATCATAAGAAGTATGGAAAAAAAATAAAAAAGGAAAAAATGAACATTTCAGAACTTTAAAGTCGTTTAATCTAAACTGTTTTTCAAATCGGGCGATACTCTGGCGTCTTCAATTTTTGCCCGATTAACTTCAAATTTTAACTGCAGGATCCTAATCATATTTTCTAGTAAAGTCTGTAGGATTTTTTTGATTCATTAAATTATAACGATTTTTCGACGGATTTTTTAATAGAAAATGAAAAATTGTTTACCATTTTTGAAAAAATTAATATTTCCTAAAAATCCTACGTACTTTACTAAATTTAACCTTCTTCTATCGGAATAATTTTTGGTTTTTGTTCTAGATAAATAATAGCCACCTGGAGACGATTGCCCGTAAAAAAAAGAGGTTGAATTGCAACTTTTTTTTTTTGATACTTTATCGTTTGTTATTTATAAATTCAAGAAAATGACTTTGATTTTGATCACACACGGTAGTTACCCCTTAAACCGTTCTACATAATATATAATAACGTGAAATCGATGTATTCATAATCTGTGAACTCCTGTTATCTTATCAGATATTTAAAACAAAAAAAGTCGAGCTGTATTTCGTCGCGACGTAGAGAACCTAGTTTTTCCGAGCAGTTGGTTTCTATTCCCTGGGGAATCTCCCTTTGATCGTCGCCCTTTGACAATCCAAATTATTTTCGGACCGGAAAGGGCTCGCCCTCACTGAAGGCATGCCTTAGGCCTTTAACACGGTGGCCATCCTGCCACGGGGGGTCAGGGAGGTGTAATTTCACTCCAGGCTACTCTACCAAAAATTGACCCCTGGACGAGGCCCTCCCTGATGCAAGGCAACAAAGCGGCATAATTCGATTTTCCACGACTCTCCTGCGTGAGTGCTACAGGCTAATTGGGTTCTCCGGTACAAAATTAGGTAAACCTCCTGATTTTATCAAAAAGAATAGCAATTTCGAAAGATTCAATTATCTACTCTTTTTGTCTTAGAATTCAACTTTCAAAAATAGAATTTAAATTACTAGTTTTTGAATTTAAATTACTAGAGTTAGGAATATATATTTGGTCGAGAGAAAACAATTATATAATTGAGACCAGCAAATAAGTCTGTAAATTCTTGTTACTTGCAAAACCCCAATCAAGTGCTGATATTTTTTATGTATTTTTCCCATTAGTCTTCATATAATAAGTTTTTAGTAGTTTTTACCAAAAAATATTACGACTTCAGCAAAGGAAAAGAAAGTTGTTATTTTTGCTTCTGAACCGCGCATAAAAATTTATTATCCATCAAGACGTACCATGATCTTGGAGTGTTAGACAAAAATCATTCAGAATAATGAATAATGAATAAATGTGTTATTTCACTCTAAATAATGAATAATTTTTCATTCATTGTTCAGTCAGTTCAGTGAATAACGTAACTTTTTATTTTTATTGATTATTGAATAACAATGATTTATTGAGTGAAAATTTGTATTGAATAAAAATTATTTATTGAATGAATACGTTTTATTGAATGGAAGTTATTTATTCGAATGAAACAATTTTTTGGATGAAATTGGTTTATTTGAATTATACGTTAAATAAAAGTGATTTATTTTAACAATCTTTTCTAATAAAAATCACTACGTTCATTAACCTTTTTCCTACTTTTAATGAAAATTATTTATTTAAGAGATATTGTTTACTGAACTTAAAAAAATCTGAGTTTGTAGTTCCGTGAACCACAATATTTTAAATGTACAAAAATAATGAATGAAGAATGAAAAATAATTAATTATTCAAAAAAAAAATCAGTCAATGAATAAATTCGTATTCAATAAAAATTTATTGAATAATTAGCCAAACCTGTTATTCATAGAATAAAACATAAATCAGTGTATGAATAACTTATTCAATGAATAAATTCTTATTCAATAAACATTTATTTGAATGATTATTGAATTTAAAAAAATATTGAATAATGCCCTACTCTGGATCTAACACACCTTCTGAAAAAATGTTACTCTTTCTAAGATCCTTCAACATCTCAGAAAAATTATTTCTCAAATAACGTTGATCAAACTCTCAAAATTCCCAAAGTTGCAAGACCCAGTCACCAGGTCCACATTCGTAAAGCCTTCAAGTGATCTCGTTCGTGGGTTGGATTCGTGGTCCAAGAGCGTTCTTATGCCCGCCCAGCTTTAATTTATTAATGGGTACCTGCAAAGAGGAACTTCATGTGGCCGAAGCATAGTACTGACCACACTATCTCCCTAGTGTGGCGCATTGTAATGAGCCAGATACCCCTACAGTGGCATGTTTCGGGACTAATTTGTTACTTTTATATCCTTCCCAAACAATTGAAATGATTTCATGTTACCATACTACTATGGAATGCCAACGGATTAAAAACCATGATTCATTGAACTGGATTCTAAATCAAATCGACTTTCCATTCCATATTGAAACTCTCTTAAACGACAAACTTTTTTTTAAGTCTTATGATACCTTAATAAATAAACTACAGGTTTTCTCCGCACAACGTATAAAAATCAATCTGTTTCTTGATATCTTTCCGTTTCGTACATCAAACACACTAAATCCAGACTTAAAAACATTTCTGTCAACTTCATGTTTTGTGCAACGATAGAAAGACAATAAAATCGATTGTTTCTAAATGGTTAGCATATCCATTGCAAACGCGACCATCTGCCGTTGTTCTAAAGGACTTGCTGAATCACATTTAGCGTGTTTCCTCCCTAGGGAGAGGAATTTAATCGTGGTAAGTGGGAGGTGTCCATTCGTAAGATTACTTAATTATCTACAAAAAAGAATCTGATGTCATTTTCAAATGGGGCGAAGTCAATCGGAGAAATGAGTGCTCGAAACTTCGAAATTGTTAGTTTTGTTCTTTTGAACGGGGTGTTGTACCTGTTGACCTAACGATTTAATTGGTTGTTATTTGTTTAATTGCATTTAAAAGCAAAATGAGTATTTTAGTAAATCATAGTAAGATAATGAGAAACGTATTGGTAATAGTGTTTTCCAAGGGCAAACGTTGAGAAGGCGGGTGAAGTCATTTCCCGCTTCCCTGGCAGTACTGGCAGTTTCCCGTTGTGGCTTCCTTCTTATTGAAATTTAGATTTTTAGACATTTTATTTTTTCACGAAAGATCAGAATCTTCCAATAACTGATTCTGTTCTGCGAGTCGGACCTTTTGTGTATCTAGGCTTTGGGTTACTCGATTTGTAGGCAACTGGGCGTGGGTAATCTAATGAAATGTTTTCCAAGGTCATTTCTATAACCGCTGTCGAGGAAAATAAAACAAGCATTGGTTTTATTGGGATTTTCGGATAAATTCCTATATATCTCGAAATTATAGTAACATTCGTAAAAATAAGGTTCTTATATGATTTTTGATAGATAAATCTCATTTGGAGAAATCGATGGTTACATGGAGTAATTTCCGCTTAGAATACTGTCAATTTCCTGTTGAGTTGCCTCTGATCTTGCTTCTCTTTGAGATCTCAATAAGACAGAACATGAACTGTTTCTATTCTAAACTTTCCAATTGACAATTGGGATACGAATTGAAACGCGAAGATGACGCAGTTCCTGCAAATCGGACTTTTTACATTCCGCACTCTCTCTAAACAATATACAGGTAGCAGGCTATCGATGAGAAAAACTAGCATTAGTTTTAAGTAAAAATAACTGAGCTTGCAATGGCCTAGTGGTATGTAGTATTGGTCTGGCTTTGTACACACGAATGCCCTATTTCATACTTAATGTTTAGAAAGGAATCGGTTGATAGCCCGTCGCTAATGGGCGTTATTAAAATTCTATTGATCGCATAGTTTGTGATGGTTCTCTGTAGCCGCTAAAGGCACATTTATACATTTTTGTGGAGTTGGGATTTACGTACATATCTACTAATGGTAGGGTATGGCTTATTTCAGTAAAGCACCTTTCTCAATACTTTTCAATTTTATGTTGGGTATCGTTTCAATGGAACACAAATTACAGTTAGTTCGGTAGCATAAAAATTTTGTTTTAGACCGGGGGTTTCAGGAACGCCCTCCGCATGTTCAATTTGGGTGATTAATTAACGAACTTATCCTTTCTCTTATTACTCAGGATCATGTGGAAGGTTTTGAGACCGCAATCATGTTGACACCCATATATATATATATATATATATATATATATATATATATATATATATATATATATATTTATATTATATATTATATATCATTGTGGAGATGGAGATAGTTAGCCGTTGCAGTGATACGAAGACAAGGTATGGTTGGGATTCGGCTAGGAGAAAAAAACGTCAGACCTTCAGGAAGAAATCTGTATTCTGTGATTTCTGATTTCTTCCTGAAGGTCTGACGTTTTTTCTCCTAGCCGAATCCCAACCATACCTAGTCTTCGTATTATATATCATGTTCGGATTAACTTTGCTGAAAAATCCGTTTGGTAGGATTGTGCTGTTGTTTCTGGAGTACAAAAGATCTTTTTTGATGAACACCAGAAAGTACATTTTTTCTTGTACTTAATTAAAAAAATGTCACCAAAAAAATATTACTCCCACAAACACAATAAATAAATATGTATATATTGCCTACGAAATTCGTATTTAATTTTGATTCGAATCGATTCTTATTCGAGAATAACCCATCACTATTACGAATCGACCTAAATAAGTCGATTTGAATTCTTGATAATATAAAAAAATATATCTGTAACCTAAACGTTGAAATATTAAAGACTATTTTTCATCAATAATAATATTTAATCAAACTACCACTGCTACATCATAATGAAATATATGGGTATTATTACATATACGTATATGTTTGGCAAATGAGAAAAAATAGAATAAATTAATGATAATATACAAAAATTAAGAGCACAGTTAGAAACCTTATTTTTATTAGATTACCTTCTTGTTGGGGAAACGGAAGATATTGAGACGTTGTATAATGTTATTGTTGTATTAAAAGTCTGATTTTAGGGCGGTTCCTCCCTCCCTTCATAGGGAGGAACGCCGCTTATAAGGTTGATCTCATGAAACAATCCGGAAGTGCCGACTAGAAAATTTCGCGTTTCAGAACCCCTAGAGACCGAAAATAACGGTGGTTCAAATTTGTGTATATATATATATATATATATATATATATATATATATATTTGTCTGTTCGCTCATTTCCGGCCCCCCTAATGGTCCGATTTTGATGAAATTTGGTACAAAAATCCGTCGTCGAATTTGAAAGGTCAAGTTCGTTAACCAGCAAAATCCGCCCACTGGAAGATGGCGTTTGGGGCGAAATTCGCGCAAAAAAAATCGTAACGCTTACGTTTTTGAGTTCATATGCTTGGCGATTTTTAAGGCGATAGCTTTAACCGTTTTCGAGAAAATCGGAAACGTAGTTGCTGAATAACGTTTTTGGTTTTGCTACTTAAAATCATGGGATTCAGTTGAAACATTTTTTGCATGTTCGAATTTCTTTAAAACTAATATGTTAAAATTTTGGTTACGTTTGGAGTTAAGGAAGGATTAGAATAAAATATTTTATGAACAGACATGAAAAGTTTTGGGAACTTCGTATACTCTCATTAATATCTCGAACACGGTTGGGAAATCGTGGTAAGTGGATAGAAACTATTTGAAAGCTTACTAACTTCTCTAAAAAAAAAGAATCTAAAACTATTTTTGATTAGGTTGTGTCAATCGGAGAATTAAGTGCTTAAAGCTTCAAATACGTCTGTTTTGTTCTTATGCACGGGTTTTTGTCGTTCTTTTTGTAATTTTTGTCTCTTTCTCTTAGTTTTTTATTGCTTTTTATTTTTGTAATTCTTATATTAGGTAAATGTATTTGTGTTTAAAACAGGATAGATAAATGAGAACCAATTTTCTGTTGTTAGAAATAGATGAGTTAGAAAAATATGAGTACCTTTGCATAAATTCCTAGCAACCTGAAAATTTGCATGAAAGATAGGGACAAAATTATAAGGGAATTGGGAAAAGCCCTTATCGATCCCATGAGTGCAAAGATTTTTTTTCGAGGTCAAAGTTCGCTAAAAAAAGGGTTTTAGGAATTTTCAGCGAAACGTTTTTTTTTTATGGTAACAATAGATCAGAAAAAAATTGTAGATCGTGCAATTATGCACAAAACTTGTCTGCACACTTTTTTTCATTAGATTAACCATTCCTGAGAAAAGGCGATTCCAGAATTATCTTTAGTTTTATTCAACATAATATGCCATACTCCGCTAGAAGTTTGTCGAGGAAACAATGGTTTGGCAACCTGCTCCTCTTTCTAAGGTCCTGACAATAAGTACCGTTACAGCCCCAGCCATAAACCTCGCAAAATGACGTGCTTGACATTTGATAATATTAAACTCGTGAAGTAGTTCGTTCCTCTTTTTGTGCCTCTGTTTACCTCAGTTATTAATTTTTATTTATGTTGTACGCCTTATTTTTTAATTGGGTGCTGTTATTTTGATTGCATTTTTTTTTTCAATAAAACAAAGTTAGTAAATGAGAAGGATGTTCACGCTTATATAGAAAATAATTTTGGAGGGGACTGGGAGAATTTCGGGGGGGGGCTGAAAGGATTTTGGGGGTATGGGATAATAAAAATCTAGAACATGGAATAGTTAGACAATTAAAACGCTATTACGCCCAAAAGAAATTATTTTTTTCTGAACTAAGTGATCTTATTATTATTTTTAAGGGTTTTACGACACATTTTTACCGATTGCGGAGGGGTGCAGCCCTTTCAGCCCATGCACGTTTTTGTTTTATTTTATTGATGTATAGAGCTTTATTTTAGAATGGGAGCTGGATTGTGTAATTTCCGCTTCTGTGTAAGTTACTACTGCCGGTTTCCCTGACGCCTTAATATCACTTTTATTAGAGATGCTCGAGAGGATGTTGACAATTTTCACGAGATATATAAAAAAAAAGAAGTTTATTTCTATTCTAAGATTTTCAAATGACATTAGGGATAAGAACAGAACCGCGCTAAGATGATGCACTTCCTGCGAGTCGGATTTTTTTTTTATATAGGACACTGTTCTGTACATTTCTTTTTCGGTTAATAAATGAGAATTCTCCAGAAATGAGATTGAGTAACAAGAGGTAAGATTAAGTATTTGAATATTTAAAATAAAAAAACATATTCTAGGTATTCTAGATCTATCGATTCTTTAAAAGATAGGTCCATGAAGATCGATTAATTAAAAGATCGGCCCTTGAAGAACGATTCTTTAATAAGATCGGCCTTGGGGATCGATTCTTTGAATCAATTTAAAAAATCTATATATCGTATTAGAAAGATCGAGTAAGATCGCCCATCTCTACACCATGGAGGCCGGCGCTAATGTCACAGATTTTAAAGCCTGGACACACAAATATAAAGATTTGAACCTTATCAAATCATCCACCATGGCTATTACATCCTCCACACGTTAATATCAGCCTTACAAAATATTTAAAAAAAGAAACCCCGCCTTTAATCTATGAAAATGAATTCTATAAAATTAAAAGTCAAACAGTGCCTAGTAACTTTGTCTTCACTGATGGATCAAAAACAGTGGAAGGAGTAGGATCAGCTATACTGTCAGAACAAAGAATATACAAATTTTCACTCCCTTCTATTTGTTCAATCTTTACAGCTGAATTACTAGCTATTACTAGCTAGTTCTAAATTTTATTATCCCAACCACTCAACAAATCGTAATTTGTACAGATTCTTTATCATCAATTCTAGCAATCTGCAATCTCTACCCAGACAACTCCCTGGTCATAGATATACAAAACAAAATAAATGAGTTCAGAATAAATAACATAAAAACTCTGTTTATATGGATTCCTGGGCATTGTGGAATAATTGAAAACTTAAAAGTTGACAAAGCAGCAAAAGAAGCAACAAAAGAAGGACAAGTTTGCTGTCAAGTTCCTGTAAACGATGTATTAGCAGCCGTGAAACTACCACTAAAAAAATAGTAAATAAAAGAATAATAAAAAAAAAAGAAATAAAAGAAGACGAAGATGCATGGAGTAACAGCATACGCGACAGAAGACGAGAGGAAGTGATATTGACCAGGCTACGAATAGGACACTCAAGACTGACGCATGGCTATCTTATGGCAAAGGAACCACCAACGATATGTCAGTACTGCGGCGTACATCTAACCGTAAAACATATCCTCACCGAATGCAGGGGCTACATAAAAGAAAGAGAACAGTTAGATTTGCCCACTGACCTAAGGGAACTTCTGGGAAATAACTCAAATCACTTAACTAAATTATTTGTTTTCCTAGAAAGAACTAAGTTAATCGGACATATTTAATTTATAAATATTTGTGTGTACGTATGTATATATATATATATATATATATATATATATATATATATATATATATATATATATATGTTTCAATCTTCTCCTATCTATCTTCAATCTATATCGATCTTCTCAATCCATCTTCAAGTAGCACTTTTGGTCAATATCACTTTCTTTCCTCAATAAACATATCATATCAATATATATATCAATAGTCATATTGAGATTATATGCCAATTGAAATATATAAGATCAAACGAGTCTTCTAACTGAGACATCCATGACCCATGTGGTTGACATATGTCTAAAAACACAAATAAAAAAAAAAAAAAAAAAAAAAAAAGATTTGAACACCTTTTATTACCTTTTATTTATATGACTTACAAAGCATTAAAAACATTTCTGGGCTTGTCACGTTGACATCATAGATGGGAGGTGGTTATCCCTAGAATGTAAATTTCAGCTTTAAAAAAATGTTCTGAGAATGTCAGTAAAGATATATATCATTGCATGTGCATTATCTTAAGAATATTACATAATGGGGGCTTCAAAATGAATAGAGGTTTGTTTGGATGCAATTTTCATGAGTGCCCATTCACGGGCTCTTTTTCTCTTTTAGCTCATTCTATTTTGTTATTAAGGTCGTGACATTCCTTGAGACTCCGTAAAATGAGCCGAAAAGATATGTAATCACAAACTCGAGTGCCTGTTTAGAAAGTAAAACTTTATTAGAGGTCTTTTCAATCAGTGAAGATAATTTCGTACAATTTGGACGTTCTTGGGTTCAGAATCCTTCGTAATGCCGACTAATCAAGTCCTTAATACGATGTTGGACTCATTTAATATGTTTGTTGCCTTTGATTAATAGAGTTTATTTCAAGAAGGTTTCTTTTTTGAGAAGCAAAAACAAATTATAGAAAGTCGTACATTATATGTCTTGTGTAGCTAGTTTGGTGATGATACGTTAGTTGGGTAACTTTGATCTAGTAATCCAGATGATGTGTCTGTATTTGATTATACTGTGCAGCATAAATACAGAAAATCAGCATGAGCTTCATGAATTAAAGAGGCAAGACTCTAGGACTGACAAGGGGAGTATTCTGTGGATTTGGCTTATTATTTCCTGGTGATTCTGCATCGAAAAATAGTCGGTCAACACGTGACCCGCCATTCTGTCCAATGCGCTTTAGGAGCTGAGACATAAGATAAAATAGGTAGAAAATGGTTTACTTTATATATCGAGTTTATAAAATTATATCGACATGATTCTTTCAGCAATTCTTTTTTTTTTTTTTATTGAGCAGATTAAAGTAAACATACAATCGTCAAAAAATAATTTATATTTTGTCAAATAAATTCAAAAATATGGTCACGTTTTAAGGAAAACTAGTATTTTACATTTATTTACTAGCAGTTTTATTTATTTATTAGCAGATTTAAAATCAGCACGCTAAGAACCCCTAATGTGGTCAATATCATCGAAAACAAAAAATAACCATTTTTTTCCAGTCCGGCAGAGACTAAAAATTTGTAATAACGTGGGGTTTTGAAATTCAATATCTCGGATTGAGACAATCCGATTTTCATGTTTACATAAACGTATTACGTGTGTGCGTGTTTGTGGGAAAGAGAGAGAAAGAGAGAGAGAGAGAGGAGAATAAGGGAAGTAACAGATTACAAACAGATAGGCTATATGCTGGAATGTTTAAATGTACTAAGAAATGGAAGTCGTAAAGGAAGAATGAGAAAAAGAAAAAGAAAAAGAAAAACAGAACAAGCAAGTTAAATAAAGAATGTCAAGAGTAATGGATAAGATATAGATACTATGTAGAATGGGGTGGTTAGATATGCAGAGAAAAGTGTGTGAGAGGAGAGGGAATGAAAACTGGGGTGAAAAATGGTTACGAGGTAGTTACACAGTACGAGGAAAGAAGAATGAAAGAAAGGTACAGAGACAGAGAGAAAAAAAATTGGGAAAGAGAGAGATGGATATATAGATAGATAGAGAGAGAGAAAAAAAAGGGAGAGAGATAGACTGAGTGAGAGGAAGTGACAAATTGTTTTGAAACTAAGAGAAGAATTGTCTTCAAGACTAATATTGGGCATGTGGGTTATGAAAGCCACTTCTCAAACTCAGCGTATCAACAACTTTTTCTGCTTACTTTAACCTTAGAATTCATGAAATGACAGAATAGGTAAATCATGTAATGCATTTCTATACAAATACATTTTACTATTTTGAAAAACAACTAAACACACACAGATTTAAATGTACATTCATTTAAATACCTTAAACTAGACCCAACTTCTTCGACACACTACAAAAACGTATTCAACTCCCTGTTCAGGCAAAATAACAACACTCAGTACATATTTACGGACGGATCAAAAACTAACTACGGGACTGGCGCTGCCGCCATCACAAGAAACGAATCCTATCCCATAAGATTACCCGATCACACTACTGTTTACACAGCAGAACTACACGCAATCCTTTTAGCACTCAAAAACATTGAAGATACAGACACGAACGACATAACAATATGCACTGACTCATTAAGCTCCTTACACTCAATGACAAACATTTACAGCACACACCCTATTGTCATAGAGATTTTTACACATTTATTCCAACTACAAACAAAGAACAGACATATCACTATGTTTTGGTTACCTGGACATGAAGGGATTTCACAGAGCACTACAGTAGACTTACTAGCGAAAACTGCAACTCAAAGACCTACACCTGACCTGAACAAAATGACAGCAACTGACCTATGCAAACTAGCTGAAAATAAGACAGTAAACGACTGGCAGACAGAATGGACTAACTCTCAAAGCAAACTGCGGGAAATAAAAAATACAATAATACCCTGGTCAAGAGAAAACCTAACAAGACGAGACCAAGTTATTATTACAAGACTTCGCTTAGGACACAGTTTACTAACGCACTCCTATCTAATGGAACGACAAGACAGACCTGTATGCGCATGTTGTAACGAGACATTAACAGTTAAACACATACTTACTGACTGCAGATTACGAGACTACCTAACAATTCCTCATGACTTACACGACTTACTTGCCGAAAATAGTCCACATATTAACACCATACTAACTCACTTAAAGACAATTAACCTATATTCAAAAATCTAGCCTTATCTCCAATTTACCTCCTAAAGTTAATTTAAAATAATGAACGAAATAGCCTTTATAAAATCATTTACATTTTTAAGAAATTAAGTTAATTAACCTACATTTAAATATAAAGCCCTATCTCCAATATAATCTTACCTCTTCTACCCTCCCCCCACTTTTTTTTTTTTTTTTTCCCCCTCTTCACACTCTATTTAATATCTATCATATTACCGTATTGTTATTGTGAAATATATTCTATAAAACATGTTATTGTTATTATTAATTAGCTCACTAATGTACTAGCTATCCTCATAAAATGTACTGACTTGTTATATATACAATGTGCAAAAAGTATTTTGTAATATCGTGATGTATGTTAAAGAGCAAGTCGCCAAAAGTTGCGAAACTCTTAATAAATAAATATCAAATATATCAAAAAAATATGTTTACGAAATTAATACTTCTTTCCACCCAAATAAATTAAATAGATTTTATATTCATTGTAATAGATCTGTACTTACTAAAAGTAATAGACACATAACAATAGTAAAATCAATTTGTATAGAAATCTATAACAGGATTTACAAATTCCCTTTCCATGAATACTGGAAATAGGTTGAAGTAAGCAGGGAAAGTTGATGATATCCTGAATATGGGAAGTTGCTTTCATAAATGTCCAATATTCGTTTTGAAGATAATTCTTCGCATAGCTTCAAGAAAATATGCCACCTACCTCCTACTCTAACTTCCTCACATTGTTAACGCACTCAATAGCAATAATAAATATAAACTTATAGGACATATCTATATATATTAAGGAAATACTAAAGTGCCAATCATTTATTTTAAATGAGTAGAATTTTTTTTTTATTTTAAATAATTCACTTTTCAGTTAATTTAGATTTGATTTATGTTTTAATTTCATGATTACATTTCTAATAAACATAAGGAGGTGGATTTTAATTATCTAGTATTAGTTATTTACTTGTCATATACAGATATTGTTATTTTGCAACTCATTTACTTATTACAGTGTGTCCATATTAGTGAAATAGTGCAAATATATGATATAACAGTTAAACAGTTTTAACAGTTTTAAAATTACTAATAATTGGACTAACTAAATAAATATATAAGCCAACTCCTTTGCTAAGGAGAAATCCTGTACAGCAAATAAAATTTAAAAAAAAACAAAACTTCCTGACATTTCTACGGGCCCTAAAGTGAAAAAAAAGTCCGACTCATAGGCACTGCGTCATCTTAGCGCGGTTTCGCTCTTATCCCTAGTGTCATTTGGGAAGATTGAAATAGAAACAGTTATTATTTTGGTTCGACCGTGAATTGCTTTATGGCCCCAGGTACGTGACAAGACGCCAGCGTATCCTTTACTGATAGGACCAGCGTTACCAGGATATACAGGCCTACGACAGGGTCGGCCAGCCGCCACTATCCTGGAAATACGAACTAGAAATACATATTTCACAGTTCAATGCATTGAAAAATATCAAAACGTTTCTCATTTTCTTGTCTTCTTCTACTCTAATACTAATTCTACAAATAAATGTAATTTAAAACAGAAATCGACCAATTAAAAAGTGAGCTAAACAACTACAAAAACCCGTTCAAAACACACACATTTGAAAAATTACACACTTATTTCTCCGATTGACAACGCCTAATCGAAAATTGCTTTAGAACCTGCCTTGTAGAAAATTTAGTAAGCTTTCAAATGATTGCCGTCCACTTACGACTATTTCCCAAACTTTTTCGAAATATTAAGGAAAATATACGAAATTCCCAAAACTTTTCATGTCTATTAAAAAAAATGTTATTCTAGTCCTTCCTTAACCCATTAAATCCCAAGCCTATTTCTATTGGATTTTTTTGACATTTTTCGTTATTTGTTCCTCTTTGGCACTTAAAAGAATGTATAAAAACCAAAAACAAAAAATGAGCAATTATAGTTTAAGAGAAAAAAAATGTTGCGTTTACGCAACATTAGGAAAAGTTAGGCATATCTGAAAATACCATGATTTTATTATGATATAGTTATTTATTTACTTTTTAAATTTTATATTACTCCAAACAATATTTTATATAACTTTAGCTTGTGGCCCTAGTAGTCGATGCACCCAAAAAAAAAAAAAATAAATAAATAAATGAATAAAAAAAAAGGGTCTTGTTTAGAACAGGCCTGCCAGTGATTTTATCTAGTAACAGTTACTTAATGTTCTAGAAAACTGTGTATAAATTGTGTTGAGGAATTGTAGATGTGTTTATTGTGGTTTTTGAGAGTTACCGGTGTTCACACTCAAAGAGTTGAGTCTATGTGGGCGAAGGCCAAAAGGAGAAACAAAAAGGAATGTGGGACACATCGCTCTATGATAGACTCCTATTTATGTGAGTACATGTGGAGGCAGAGAAACTCAAATGAAGATGTTTTTGATAAAATCCTTAAGGACATAGTAGAATTTTGGCCTCCAGATGTACTTGGAGGAACTGATTAAAAATATGATAATGTTTTTGGTTATATGTAAAAAGTTTTTATTAAATAAATCATATGTTCCTTTAACCCATATTTTTTTATTTATCAATAAGTAACTGTTACTAGATAAAATCACTGGCGGGCCTGTTCTAAACAAGACCCAAAAAAAACTTTAGCTTGAGTTGAAAACATAATTACAATTTAAAAAAAATAAATTCAGTCAAACCATTATTTTTATGAAAATTTTGTGGGCATTGCACCATAAAAATCTGCCTTCCTTCTTCCAAGGTATGGTGAAAGAAACCATCTGATCGTCAAGTAAGGTAATAAACAACAAAGAAGATGTCGCCAATGCTAATCACAAACGATATTCACCTGCACTAAATGTTACCTGACTTTACGAGTGCAATGTTCACAAAATTTTCAAAAAAAATAATTTTTTGACTCAATTTATTTTTTTTAAATTGTTGTTGTTTTCATCTGAAGCCGAAGTTATATAAAATATTGTTTAGAGTGATATTAAATTTAAAAAGTAAATAAATAACGATATTATAATAAAATCATGGTATTTTCTGACATGCCTAGCTTTTCCCAAAGTTGCGTAAACGCAACATTATGTTCCACAGAATTGCCATAAAAATTTCTGATCACAATTACTTTCTAACACATTAAATTTCTAACACACATCACAATACAATATTTCTAACAATATTAAAAAAAATAATAATAATAAAAAAATAAAATAAAAAATAGCAAAACATTTTATTTGGGCTTAAGAATTTTTTTCCTTTTCTTTAAGGAGTTGCCTTGGTAGAAAAAACTATTCAAACTAAATTAAAATATTTATTTGCATGAGAAAAAAAATCGTGAAAATAATGTTGCGCTTATGCAACATTTTCATTGCAATTTGGGACAAGATGGATTAACTCCAAACGTAAACAAAATTTAAACATCTATGTTTATATGAATTTCAAACATGCAGAAAATATTTTAACTGAATCCCATGATTTTAAGTAGCCAAACCAAAAACATTATTCTTCGCCTAATTCGCCTTGGAACACGTAATAATTATTATCCAAAAAAAAACAAAAAAAAAAAAACGTTCAGGCCTAAGTGTCGTTGAATGCAGCATGTTCTCCTTTAGCAATTTTTAAGGACAAACTTGACTAAAATTGGATTGGTTGGTTGAAGAGCTACAGCGGGCGTGAAGTAAATTCCTACAGGGGCAAATCCTTCTGAAGCCAAATGACAAATAGTGTGTTCAGCCTCTCCGAAGCTTACAGCCGTTCTGCTCTGCTTTACTCTCCCTCCCCCCCCCCCGCTCATCAGGACTTATTACACATTTACAACCATTACACTCAACTTAATTACCCCTGTCATAGATAATAAAATCTATTCATTTACAATAGAATTGCATTTATAGAAATATAATGTTTCGCATTTAGTTCACAAATATAATTTATATAACACAACTTCTAGCTTTCTGAAAATCTACTTTTTCAAGAATCTCGGAATAATATTTAGTAGGATAAAATATCACTCAAGTCTTTTAGTCTTTCCCTCCCTCCATGGGGAAGAAACCTCTTATGGGGCTGAACTTATGATGCAATCCGGAAGTGCCTACTAGAAAATATCACTCAAGTCTTTTAGTCTTTCCCTCCCTCCATAGGGAAGAAACCTCTTATGGGGCTGACCTTATGATGCAATCCGGAAGTGCCTACTAGAAAATATCACTCAAGTCTTTTAGTCTTTCCCTCCCTCCATGGGGAACAAACCTCTTATGGGGCTGACCTTATGATGCAATCCGGAAGTGCCTACTAGAAAATATCACTCAAGTCTTTTAGTCTTTCCCTCCCTCCATGGGGAAGAAACCTCTTATGGGGCTGACCTTATGATGCAATCCGGAAGTGCCTACTAGAAAATTTCACGTATAGAGCCCTATATATATATTTATAAACTATATTTATAAAGATTCATCAAGTTATTTATTATTTATTTTAACCAATGCCCGTCGGCGGCGGTTGAGCCATTTGACGCCGAGCCTTCCAGTATCGCTTAGTGAGGTCAGGAAGATGGATCAGTTTGGGACAGACGAGGAGGTGACTTCCCACCATCCTTCCGCTTGAACATAGAGGGCAAATGTCCGAGTCTGCTAAGCCAAGGCGATGGAGATGGGCCTGCAGGTAGTCGTGTCCAGTTTCTAGGCGGAATCTTGCAACAGCTTCGCTTCTGCTCAGATCGTCAGGGATGTGACCTGGGGTTCCTAGGTTTTCCCACATTTTTCCTGTGCTGGAGATTTTTAGGAGTTCTTTAGTAGTAGTTCGGTCTCAATTTGGCTTCTTGCTGCTTGTAAGGATTGGAGAATCTCAGGGATTCATCAAGTAAAAATAATTGTTCACAGAAAAATGATGGCGGCCTATCATTTTGTCAGGAAGTGCATGTCTGAATAAAATATATTCCAAATAACACTTAATATCTCAACTATCTACATTTTACTAATGAAAGACTCTCTTTGCAAGAGTCCAGACATTCAGTTATTAATTAACTACATGTATTTTACCAGCATAATTGCCACCGGGTAAAGATAATGATAACCTTCAACTAAACCTCATGTCAGAGAATCCAATCCCCCGACCTTCCAACCTTCGATTTACCATAATTACCTACACCTAGGGGTAAACAAAATGTATTACCACCAACGTGCAATCCGTTCTAATATACGTAATTACAAAAATGTTTCCCAGGTTTGTGCCTCAGGACAATTTCCATTTAAAAGACGTTACATAGAATCCATCCTTCAAATTTCAAACAATATCAGTGCTTACATAGTTTAGACTATTTTCTCCCTCAAGAATATTGAAAATTCCCAAATAAACTCAGTAATAAATAAAATAAGTAATAATGGATTATCTGAAAGTCAATAATCTATTATTACAAAATTAACGTCTTTTTTGTCACTAAATAACGGCAACAAAAATATAAAACTTTTGTTTACCAATATACGTTTATATAAAATAAAATAATCTTTATTCACGAATTAACATTTTTGTGTATTTATATCCGTTTAATATACAATTATTTTCAAAGGTACCTCAGACCACTGGTGCATACAGAAAGCGCCTTGTGTCAGGTGCCACTGGTCTGTGGGAGGTGCTATACTACGCCCGCAAACAAAAGAACCTGAAGGGGCGTGGCCGGAGGGGAGCCAGGCATTCTTACACATGGGCTAAATGCAGCGCGTGCGCACTACCTGGTTCTTTTTTTGCGGTAGGGCTATAATACCGTCACAGTCGGAGGTAAAGAGGGCTATTCTAATACATGCATTAAGAAGAAAACCTGAAACCCAGAAGTTTCAAATGCGAATTTTATTGTGAATAAATTTGTATTCACGAATTATAATGTGAATAAATTTGTACTCATATATTTTAATGTGAATTTTTTTGTAATCACCTGATCTTTTGTGAATATTCACATTTTTTGTCATTATTTACAATTTTTTCTGTGAATTTATTTGTATTCGCAGGAAAACTTGCGAATAAAATTTTATTTGTATTATTATATTGAATATACGTGAATACAAATAAATTCGTATTCACACTTATGAATACGAATTTATTTATATTCGTATTTAAAAATATATGAAGTACGAATAAATTCGTATTTTTAGTTATAAATAAAATTATGCCCATCTCTGGAACAGTCTCTGTTACACCATTGGTGTTTATAAAGTGTGTCGACCAGTTAATATTACGGGCCTAGAAGCTCATGCTGCGTAAAAACAAGTAATAATACTCAGCATGAGCAAGTAATATGAAAATGATGAAGCATGCAGAAAATAAGATGCCATAACGTATGGGTACTACACTGTGAAAAAAAGACTGGGAGGGGGTGTGGTAGTTTGCAGCATATTGCGTTTTGTCAACGAGAGCAGGTGTTTTTGTCTGGCTTGGTTGCGTGATTCCTTGTCGTTTTCTGTTCGATTCTAAGTATAGTTGTTTTGTCTGATCGTGTGCATGTCTTAGGTTTGGAGACTGATTATTGGAGGATGGTGGTTTTGGAAGAATTGCTTTCGCTAGTGGTTTAGAGAAGGAAATAGAATATACACTTTTAATTATTAGGTTAATTTTTTTTGTAGTCCTGGAAAATATAATTTGTCGGATTGAAGTATTGGTGAAAAACAAATGTATAAAAATTAGTTAATAAAGAAACGGAAATGGAATATTTTAATAATGCATTTTAAACGATATATAAAAATAACGTTATCAGTTGAAATTTGTTTTATTTTATTTTAACATATTTTTAATAACTACTGCATTCTTCTCTTAATGCGTCAAGTGGTGCGAAAGATGTAGAGCACAAAATAAAAATAAATAAATAAGAAATTGAAGTGTTTATAACATACTAGCCGTTACCCAGTGTGACATGCTACACCTATTTTCTATCTATGACTCTCCCCGTATCAAGATCTACTTGATACCTAGTTGTCTATACCCAGTCACGAAAATCGGTCAAACGATGTGAATTTGTTTTAGTTCATAATGATACCGGAAGAGGCCAGCACAACAGCACTTCATCTAACAGCCGACAGAGGCCAATAGTAGTCGATTCAAAATGGCCGTCACAATCTGAATGGTAGCCAATTTTTCTTGAACAAAAATTTTGGCCTTTTGACCAAATTTTGAAATTTGACTATTTTGACCTAGCCTAGGAGATTTCTCGTATCAAGACTTACCTGTGTGCTAAGTTTGGTCAATATCGGTCAAACGGTGTAGATTTGTATAAGGAACAAACCAACAAATAAATAAATAAAACAGAAAAACAGACGGACACGTGATTTTTATATATATAGATGACCTTCTGCCAATTTTATATATGTATATATATATATATATATATATATATATATATATATATATATATATATATATATATATGGGGCGAGGTTATCTCAGTGGTAGAGCACTGGACTAATAAGTTGGAGTATCTGAGTTGAAATCCCGAGCAAGCACTAAAGATTTTTTCTTCTAGTGTCTTCTTTCAAGGGTTGAATTCGGCCTCCCTGGCCGTCCCTAGGCCTACCCAGCCTTTAATAAATTTATCAATGGGTACCTTGGGTGCTAATGACTCTAGCAGTCGAAGCAGCCAAGGGGAAAATCAGGCGGCTAGAGCATGGTACTGTCCACACTATCTCCCTAGTGTGCCATATGGTCATGAATCAGATACCTCTATAGTATCTGCCCCTCAGGGCCCTCGTGGCCTGTTACGGGACTGATTCTGATATATATATATATATATATATATATATATATATATATATATATATATATATATATCAGAATCAGTCCCGTAACAGGCCACGTGGGCCCTGATGTTCATTTTTTTTTCTCTTTTTTCTACGGCGCATCTACATCTAGGTCATTAGCGCCGACATCCAGGGTACAGCGAGGAATTTTCCCAGCGAGCCCTGAGATGAGAAAATTCCTGCCGATCTCCCGCTTATGAATCCAAGGCGCTAGCCAATAGACAACGGGAGACCCCCGGATGTTCATGTATATATATATATATATATATATATATATATATATATATATGATTGAGCGCTTTTCATCATAAGAATAAAGGGGAAGGTTTTTAGTCGGTTGGAGTCCGACACTACCTGGTTTTCTCCTCGCCAGGAGAATATATATATATATATATATATATATATATATATATATATATATATACATATATATATATATATATATACATATATATATATATATATATATATATATATATATATATAAATATATATATATATAAATATATATACATATATATATATATATATATAAATAAATATATATACATATATGTATATATATATATATATATATATATATATATATATATATATATTCTCCTGGCGAGGAGAAAACCCGGTAGTGTCGGACTCCAACCGACTAAAAACCTTCCCCTTTATTCTTATGATGAAAAGCGCTCACTCATATATATATATACATGAACATCCGGGGGTCTCCCGTGGTCTATTGGCTAGCGCCTTGGATTCATAAGCGGGAGATCGTGGGTTCGATTCCCACCTCCGGCAGGAATTTTCTCATCTCAGGGCTCGCTGGGAAAATTCCTCGCTGTACCCTGGATGTCGGCGCTAATGACCTAGATGTAGATGCGCCGTAGAAAAAAGAAAAAAAAATGAACATCCGTTTCCTATTTATAACCTTTCAAAGCTTATAACCTTCTAGGTACTTTTCTTAATAATAATTTTATAATATGAATACTAATGCCTCTCTTACTGCTGTGTAACAGTTAAAAATTAACTGTTACACTAAGATTTATTTTTTGGGACTGATGTACTTCCAGAAGATTGATTGGCCACCTCAAATCCTCCTTCATACCTTCAACATTCAACCTAATCGAAGGTTTCTATGCTTATTAGGTGGTATTTCATAAATTAATCACTCATTTTCACTTCACTACGAGTTCATTACTGACGAGCTGTGACTAAATAGGATCGGATCGGGTCGGTACCAATGTAGGCACTTACGTCGGCCGTTGTCGGTCAAACGAAATCGGATCGGATCGGGAGAAATACGAGTCTAATGTAAGTTCAGCCTTAGTCACCTTTGGCACTGAGCCCTTCAATTAACATATTAAAATTTGGATTGGACTTGATTTTTCTTTTCTTTTTTTTTCTTTTTTATTGATCAATTACAATCAGTAAAGGGTGATTCAGTTATTCAGTTTCATAAATAAAGAAAACCATGAATAATGTAAAAGCTTGAAATCCGTGAGCTTTAGTGTTTAAATAATTACTTTTCTACTTTATTCTACTCCACCAATCTTCTGTTTCTTCTATACCTATTTTTAAAAAAGGACTGGGGTCGATGAAGCAGTAGGGTCCTTATTTTAGTACCTTAGTAAATAAAGTAAGAGATACAAGTCGTAAAATGAGAACTCTATCTCTTTATCGAACCTCCACCTCAGAGGAAAAAGTCAAAATGATTCTGTTTCTTAGGGTGTATTTCTTAATGAAAATTAAATGCTTAAAATACTTTTATTTTATTTTTGCAAAGAAAATACATCCATTTTACCAGTTATTGTATCTTATCCACTGAACAAAAATTGATCTTACAGCACCTAGCACAATGTCAAAATGTTTGTTCTGTATTATGTCTAATTAAAAGCTGATTCAAGTATATTTTCAAAAACCAATATGGTTTAGGTGAATCGTTAGGAATTTATTATACAGGGTGTCCCGCATTGAGATGTCATAACTTAAGGGGCTTAATCTGCAACTCATTTGTAGTTCACTAAATAAAAAAAAAAAAATAAGCATTCTATCTCAAACTTTTGTCTTTTTTTAAAAACTACTACTAAGCTGTATGGTAGCAACCCATTGAAAATGGGCAGCATATCATTAAAAAAAAATTATTTCTCTCTCTTTTTAAAGAAGAACTGTGTTTCAGGGATTTCTGATCAATGTACCGTAAATAGCGACCACATTGTCAGAATCTATAATAAATTTCCCATAAGAAGCACCCGTTATCGAAATTTGACCATGTAACTTAATTGATATATTAAAAGCCATATAAATGGGAATGTTGGATATAAGTGTTTTATTAAATTATTCAATATTTTCTTAATCAGCTATTTTTATACTTAGAGGTTTGCCTCCGGCTCAAAAGTTGCATTATATAATAAGCTTCAAAATGGTCTTAATTTTTAAAAAATATCTATTTGAATCTATTTTTTTTTTTTTTTTCTGATTTTGAAGCCAAAACCAATAAATGTACTTTAGCGTGAAGGAACCATTCTGAACACATTATTTAATTTCACAAGATATTGGTGTTGTCCCATCCTTCCCACACTGCATGGCGTGTATAACACAAGCCCATCTGCCAAGTATTAACTCACTCCGGGTTCAAATGGATGGTTGCCCAGCTGATAATGGAAGAGTGGTGGGGAAATGACGGAACAGTCAATTCCCTAAGCAGAATAAACCCCTAAAGTTATAACATCTCAATGCGGGGGCACCCTGTATAATTATGTATATACTTTAGTTATTTAAATCTTGACGTAAATTTATACCTATCACAGATTTTTAGGAGTTATCTACAGGTTCCCACAATCAGCATTTATTTTTCAAAGAAAATCCCCTATTGTGAATCGAACCTTAATAATATATATATATATATATACACAGGCTGAATCCAGATTAACGGAATATTTTTCATCACATTTGTTCCTTCGTTCCAATATCCGATTCCTACGAAAGTCGCACACTTTCAGATTTCTTGGTGATATTCAGTACCTAAGATAATATTCGACAATGCGAAACATATAGAGCTATTTTAATAAATTTACCATTATGTATTTTTTCTATTCGGCTTATTGGCACCATTATTCATTGGCCTTCTGCCTACGCAAGGAAACAATATCCGATTCCTACGAAAGTCGCACACTTTCAGATTTCTTGGTGATATTCAGTACCTAAGATAATATTCGACAATGCGAAACATATAGAGCTATTTTAATAAATTTACCATTATGTATTTTTTCTATTCGGCTTGTTGGCACCATTATTCATTGGCCTTCTGCCTACGCAAGGAAACAATATCCGATTCTTTTTTTTTATTGTACGTTTTATCGTTTTATGAAAAATCTCGTTTCAATCAGTAACACAAGTCGACACTGATTTGGTAACACGGAAGTGAACCACCATGTTGGGGGTTTTCGGGCGTGCTGAATCCGAATCTGACATTAGTTTTTCCCCTATACGTCAAGTTTTTCAAATATAGGGCTTTTAAGTTGTTTTTTTTATAATAATTAATCTTAAAATTTGCTCTGTCTACAGATTGTTTTTTTGGCGTTCTGGTTTCTCTAATTTTTAATGTTTTTTGGGGTGAAGAATACTAATATGAGGTTGAATTTCTGATAATATGGTTCGTTTTTGTTAAAAATATACTTTTAACCAAAGAAACATGCATAAATGCTGTAAAATGCCCATTTTTCACAACTTTAAATGAATTTTTTACAAAATATAAAATTGATAGAAGAATTTTATAAAGAAACAGCAATTAGAATTTTCAAAATTACAAAAACGATTTGCTAAAACAATAGTATCCTGTACGGGAGAAACAGGCTGATTCTCCGCCTACAGTAGGACCCAGCTTCATCTTCCATAATTCTCAACTAGGTATACTCCACATTCCATGCTGACTGTGTAATCAGAAATAAATCGGTTATTATCATTACATCCCATCTATCTTGTCTGCAATGTTGCATTCCTTTACCATCATGTTGAAATTATCCTTCATTCCGGCCTTACCTCTAAAAGGATACATTTTTAGCGCGGTTCCTCCCTCCCTCATAGGGAGGAACCCCGCTTATAGGGTTGATACAATGAAACAATCCGGAAGTGCCGACTAGAAAATTTCGCGTTTCAGAACCCCTAGAGACCGAAAATAACGGTGGTTCAAATTTGTATATATATATATATATATATATATATATATATATATATATTTGTCTGTTCGCTCTCTAGATAGAAGACGAATGGTCCGATTTTGATGAAATTTGGTACAAAAATCCTTCGTCCAATTTGAAAGGTCAAGTTCGTTAACCAGCAAAATCCGCCTACAGGAAGATGGCGTTTGGGGCGAAATTCGCGCAAAAAAAATCGTAACGCTTACGTTTTTGAGTTCATAAGCTTGTAAGTACTCGTTTTATATGATTCCTGGGCTAGGAAAACGAATGAAACCATTTTGAAGGCGATCGCTTTAACCGTTTTCGAGAAAATTGGAAAAATAGTTTTTGAATACCGTTTTTGGTTTGGGTACTTAGAATAACGGGATTCAGTTGAAACTTTATCCGCATGTTCTACTTTCATTAAAACTAATATGTTGAAAGTTTTGTTACGTTTGGAGTTAAGAAAGGGTTAGAATAAAATATTTTATGAACAGACATGAAAAGTTTTGGGAAATTCGTATACTTTCATTAATATCTCGAACACGGTTGGGAAATCGTGGTAAGTGGATAGAAACTATTTGAAAGCTTACTAAATTCTCTACAAAAAAGATTCTAAAACTATTTTTGATTAGGTTATGTCAATCGGAGAAATAAGTGCTTAAAACATCAAATACGTCTGTTTTGTTCTTATGAACGGGTTTTTGTCGTTCTTGTTGTAATTTTTGTCTCTTTCCCTTCGTTTTTTATTGCTTTTTATTTTTGTAATTTCTTATGTTGCGAAAATTTTGTGTGTAAAACAGGATATGAAAAATGAGGCCAATTTTCTGTTGCTAGAAATAATATAAATTTTGGGAACTTTCATTAATATCTCGAAAACTGTTGAGAATTTTGGTAAACGGAAGAATACCATTAGAAAGCTTATTAAATGCTCTACATAAAAGGTTCTAATGAAAGTTTTGATTAGGCGATGTCAATCGGAGAAATAAGAGCTTAAAGCTTTAAAGTAATTGATTTCGCTTATTCGAAGTGTTCTTTTTGTCTGTATTTTATTCCTTGTTATTTTTTAATTGCTTATAGTTGGATAATGTATTCGAAAATAAAACAGGTTAAGTAAAATAACAAAAACAATTTATTGTTAGAAATATAGAGTTCCAAGATTCCAAGACCTTGTAACTAGAGGGACGGTTTCTAGTGTTGCCGACCCTTCCAGGTAAGATTGTAAATCCTACCTTTCAAGACTGGTGGAACCAAAATATAACTGTCAGGGTTCGGTCACTGCTACTTAATAAAACTACATTTTATCGTAAAAATGGTTTTATTGTGCCGACGTTTCGGCTTGAACTTCAAGCCTTCATCAGGGCTATAAATACAAGTAGGACATATTTAACACTAATATATGCACATATCTATGTAAATATACCTAACATATATATATATATATATATATATATATATATATATATATATATATATATATACATATATAATATATATATATTTATATATATGCATATACACATACACATATACACGCACACATATGTACATATATATGCCCACATACATACACATATGGGGTATGTATTATTAAGTAGCAGTGACCTAACCCGGACAATCCCTACCTTGCATCATCAACGGTCAACGATCTCCTCTCAACAAAATAATAACTGCTTCTATTTTAATCATTCGAAATTAGACTAGGGATAAGAACGGAACCGCGCTAAGATGAGGCAGTTCCTGCGAGTCGGACTTTTTTACATATATTAGCAAGCCTGATACAGGTTAGGAAGCTGTATGCATAAGCGGAACCTTAATGGTATCGGGAAACGCTTGCTGGATTTCCTGCTAGTCTATTGAAGGGAGTGGTTGACAGTATATTCACAAGGCTGTTCTCCTTTTAACAAGCACCACCTCTTTGTGGGAATTTCTTCAGAAAAGGTTACCCGAATTTAGGTGTATATTTATAACTTGAGAGAATGACTTCAAAATCGTAAACACATTTAATACACGGCATTGTTCTTGGATGGTTTAATGATGATATTTTTTAGCGCGGTTCCTCCCTCCCCCATAGGGAGAAACCCCGCTTATAGGGTTGATACAATGAAACAATCCGGAAGTGCCGACATATATATATATATATATATATATATATATATATATTTGTCTGTTCGCTCATTTCTGGCTTCCCTAATGGTCCGATTGTGATGAAATTTGGTACAAAAATCCGTCGTCCGATTTGAAAGGTCAAGTTCGTTAACACGCAGAATCCGCCCACTGGAAGATGGCGTTTGGGGCGAAATTCGCGCAAAAAAATCGTAACGCTTACGTTTTTGAGTTCATAAGCTTGTAAGTACTCATTTTATTGGCTTCTTGGGCTAGGAAAACGAATGAAACCATTTTCAAGGCGATAGCTTTAACCGTTTTCGAGAAAATGGGGAAAAAAAGTTTTTGAATACCGTTTTTGGTTTAGGTACTTAGAATCATGGGATTCAGTTGAAACATTTTTTGAATGTTTGAATTTCATCAAAACTAACATGTTAAACTTTTGGTTACGTTTGGAGTTAAGGAAGGGTTAGAATAAAATATTTTATGGACAGACATGAAAAGTTTTGGGAACTTCATGTAATTTCATTAATATCTTGATCACGGTTGGGAAATCGTGATAAGTGGATAGAAATTATTTGAAAGCTTTATAAATTCTCTACAAAAAAGATTCTGAAACAATTTTTGATTAGGTGATGTCAATCGGAGAAATAAGTGCTTAAACTTTGAAGTAATTGATTTCGTTTATTTTTGTTTTGGGTACTTAGAATCATTGGATTCAGTTGAAATATTTTCTGCATGTTTAAAATACATATAAACAAAGGTGTTTAAATTTTGGTTACGTTTGGAGTTAAGGAAGGATTAGAATAAAATATTTTATTAGGAGACATGAAAAGTTTTGGGAGCTTCGCATATTTCCTTAATATCTCGAACACCGTTGGGAAATCGTGGTATGTGGATAGAAATATTTTGAAAGCTTACTAAATTCTCTATAAAAAAGATTGTAAAACTATTTTTGATAAGGTGTTGTAAATCGGAGAAATAAGTGCTTCAACTTCAAATACGTCTGTTTAGTTCTTATGAACGGGTTTTTGTCGTTCATTTTGTAAGTTTTGTCTCTTTCCCTTAGATTTTTTTATTGCTTTTTATTTTTGTATTTTCTTATGTTAGGAAAATGTATTTGTGTGTAAAACAGAATAGGTAAAATGAGACCAATTTTCTGTTGCTAGAAATAATGAAAATTTTGGGAACTTAGTATACTTTCATTAATATCTCGAAAACGGTTGAAAATCGGGCGAAACGAAAGGTTAACATTCGAAAGCTTACTAAATGGTCTAAAAAAAAGGTTCTGAAGAAAGTTTTGAATAAGCGATGTCAATCGGAGAAATAAGTGCTTAAACTTTGAAGTAATTGATTTCGTTTATTCGAATGGTTCTTTTTGTCTGTTTTTATTCCTTTTTATTTTTTAATTGCTTATAGTTGGATAATGTATTTGACAATAAAACAGATTAAGTAAAATAAGAAAAACATTTCATTGTTAGAAATATAGCTTGCCAAGAGAAAGAGATTCGATGACGTCTTTTGAATATTTTCAATTGCCTTTGGTTTCAATGCTGTTGGTTTTTTATTTTATTTTTTAATTGATTTTATTTGTAGAATTATTACTGTAGTAGAAGAACACAATAAAATTTTGATATTTTTCAATGCATTGAAACATGAATGCATTGTATGAAATAAGTATCTGTAGAAAAGGATTCTTGGGTCTGGCGGACCTGAGCAGGTAAAGTCGTAAACCCCTTTGAACAAATATCTTTTGAGAGGAGATCGTTGACCGTTGATAATGCAAGTTAGGGATTGTCGGGGTTCCGTCACTACTTCTTATAATAATAAGAAGGTCTGTTCTTCAAATAATCTATTTTCTTTTGAACGGGTTTTCGTAGTTGTTTTTTTAGTTCATAAGCTTGTAAGTACTCGTTTTATAGGCTTCTTAGGCTAGGAAAACGAATGAAACCATTTTCAAGGCGATAGCTTTTCGAGAAAATTGGAAAAATAGTTTTTGAATACCGTTTTTGGTTTGGGTACTTAGAATCATAGGATTCAGTTGAAACATTTTCTGCATGTTTTACATTCATTAAAACTAATATGTTGAAATTTTTGTTATGTTTGGAGTTAAGGAAGGGTTAGAATAAAATATTTTATTAACAGACATAAAAAGTTTTGGTAACTTTGTATACTTTCCTTAATATCTCGAAAAAGGTTGAGAATCTTGGTAAACAGAAGATTACCATTAAAAAGTCCGACTCGCAGGAACTGCAGCATCTTAGCGCGGTTCCGTTCATGTCCCTAGTGCCATTTGATAAGCTTAGAAAAGAAATAAACTTATTTTCTTTATATATCTCGTGAAAATTGTCAATATCCTCATGAACATCTAAAAAAAAAGATTCTGAAGCAAATTTCGATGGGGCAATGTCAGTCGGAGAAGTAAGTGCTTAAAACTACGAAAGTGTTAGTTTTGTTATTTTAAACGGGTTTTTGTCACTGTTTACCTCACTTTTGTTTTTTAAGTTTATTTAACGGTGGAATGAGTATTTCATTAAAGCTGAGAAAATAAGAATCATATTGGTAATAGAGTTTTCCTAGAGTGAGCGTCGCGATGACGGGAGAGTCCCATCCGTTTAGAAAACTGTCAGTTTCCATATGTGGCTCTTTAAGCTTCCTTCTCTTTGAGATTTTATTTTATATTTTTAACGACAGATCAAAACCTACCGATAGCTGCTACTATTCCTTTACTAATCGCACTTCGGATAAGAACGGAACCGCGCTAAGATGATGCAGTTCCTGCGAGTCGGACATTTTGTCTTTGATTTTGGTATTTAGAATTATGGGATTCAGTTGAAAAATTTTCTGCATGTTCGAATTTCATCTACACTAATATGTTGAAATTTTGGTTACGTTTGGAGTAAAGGAAGGATTAAAATAAAATATTTCATTTTTAGACATGAAAAGTTTTAGGAACTTCGAATATTTTCATAAATATCACGAAAACGGTTCGAAATCTTGGCAAGCAAAAGATTACCATTCGAAAGGTTACTAAATTCTCTAAAAAAATGTTTTGAAGACATTTGCGATAGGATGGTCATATTTGGAGAAATAAGTGCTTTAAACATAGGTAATTTCGTTTATTTGAACGAATCTTTTTGTGTGTTTCCTACAGTTTTTTTGCACTGTTCGTTATTTTTGTGATTGCTTATGGTAGTCAAATGTATTAGTCAATAAAACAGGATACGTATAAATAGAAACAATATTTTGTTTCAACGGCATCTTGGAATTCGAAGATGCCCTATGAAAATCTAGATTACTGTACTGGTGTTGATTTCGTTCTTTAGAATTGTTTTTGGTAATCCCTATTTTCAGCAGTTTTTATCTATTTATTAATTTTTTTTTTAAATTCATTGAACAAAATCATATGAATTCGAAGGTGAGGAGCTAGGAGGCTTAGGGTGGGGGGCATTTTCCCTGTCCCCAGGTAGCTAGGTCCCTGTGTACCCTCGTCATCTGTAAGTCCCTTTCTAGAGTCTTAATGATAAGCCTCCAAACAACATTAGGAAGGTTGGATTTCTAATTTTTGCCAGTATCAGAACAGCCGCTCTTTAACTACCACAGTGATACCGACGAACCGGTCTATACTAGTTGCACTCCACACGGTGGTAGTACTTGGTGTATGCCACAGCGGATCGCTCATTATAACCTTATTTTATACGTATTAAATAGGTACCTAAAAAGTTTATTTGTGTATAAGTGTTGCGTTATTGGGATTAGAATAAAATATTTTATTAACAGAATGCTTCGGAATCTTCGTATATTGTCCTCTTTTTTTTCTTTTATGGTGCATCGAAATCTGAGCCATTAGCACCATTTTTTCCTTATGAGCTTATATAATACTTAGATTTAGCTAGCAACAATATTTTACGCCGCAATTAAAGTGACTTGCTCTTCTTATAAACATAATATTTATATTATAATATAAACGTAATAAATTAATTTGTCTGACAAAGAAAAAGTCCAACCCGCAGAAACTGCATCATCTTAGCGCGGTTCCGTTCTTATCTCAAGTGCGAATAGTGAAGGAATATAGCAGCTATCGGTAGGTATTAGCACCATTTTCAAAACAGTTAAGAAATCGTGGGAAGTACGATATAACCATTCAAAAGCTTACTAAATTCTCTACAAAAAAGATTCTGAAGCAAATTTCGATGGGGCAATGTCAGTCGGAGAAGTAAGTGCTTAAAACTACGAAAGTGTTTGTTCTGTTATTTTAAACGGGTTTTTGTCACTGTTTACCTCACTTTTGTTTTTTAAGTTTATTTAACGGTGGAATGAGTATTTCATTAAAGCTGAGAAAATAAGAATCATATTGGTAATAGAGTTTTCCTAGAGTGAGCGTCGCGATGACGGGAGAGTCCCATCCGCTTAGAAAACTGCCAGTTTCCATATGTGGCGCTTTAAGCTTCCTTCTCTTTGATATTTTATTTTATATTTTTAACGAAAGATCAAAACCTACCGATAGCAGCTACTATTCCTTTACTAATCGCACTTCGGATAAGAACGGAACCGCGCTAAGATGATGCAGTTCCTGCGAGTCGGACTTTTGTTTCTGTAAATTCAACAACTATTTTACTTATTGAAAGTAACCAATTTATCAGAAACCAAAATTATAGTTAATCATGGTAAGTAAGGTAACCATTCCTCATGTGCCTTAAAAAACGGTTCATACGTAATTTTTGATTAGGCGTTCTCAGTCCGAAAATAGAGTGTTTTAAGCCTCGAATGATGGTTTTGTTGCTTTAAACAAATCTTTGTGTTTGATTTCTTAATGCAAATTTATATTAAGTTGCATTAATATTACTCTGCTAGTAAAAGAAGATTTTTTTATTCGGATTTTTAGAAAAGCCTTTTGGGTCACATATCGGTTTCCAGACTTTCACCGAAATACAACAATCAGGCCTAAATTATTTAATAATTTTTAGGAATTTGAGAAACCTTTGGCAGTGAATGTTCAAACTTTAAATATGGCTTTCTTATAGGAAAGTTAATGCTTCTTCGAATGGCGTATTCAAAATTTCTATAAATAATATATTTTAGAGAATTCAACTTTGATTTAATGATTAATTCAAGGCAAAAAGAAAAACTAAAATGTACGATTATCAGGGTATCGGATATCGGACCGAATAAACATTTGGTTGCAAAAGCGACGAAAAATGTTGCACCAATCCGAATCCATTCTGAATGCTTTATATACAGGGTGTATTGCAAGCTAATGACAACAATCCAGGGGGTGAAACTAGAAAAAAAATGTATTTCAACCACACATTTCTATCCTAGTCCGTTCCAGATATATGGCGTTCTAAAGGTTCTTCAGCAAAACCGTGATTTTTGTAGTACAACTCCATTTTGTCTGCCCTTAAATTATTATTGAAGAAATTGGATTTTAGAGAACCTGTCGAACACTAGATATACCAGACCTGGCACTAGATATACCAGACCTGGCACTAGATATACCAGACCTGGTATAAATGTATAGAACAAAAAACATATCTGGTACTAATATATATAAAGTAAGATTAAGCTCATTAAATGTATTCACTAATTATAGCTACAAAAGTCATAACATCATTTAGGAAAGCAAATGTTATATGTGTAAGGAATTTTTAATTGAAATTGCACAACCAGTTAAAATGACTGGTCTGGTATCAGGCTGTACCGTATGAAATGCCAGTTTTGTTTACTTTGCGATTTAATCCTTTCCCTTTTTTATTTCATTATTTACAAACATCATTGTTATTTATATAGAATTAAAGCTCTTTTATTGCTATAATTTAATCAGTAACTTGCGTACTGTGTTGTGAGAACGATCCTCTGAGAAAAAAATAAAACTTAAATTTGATTTCAACGGAAATCCGTATTATTTTTCGTTATGAATTTAAGCTCGGTCATAGCGCTGCTGAGGCTGTATGAACATTAACACGGCGTTCGGGGAGGGTACAGTGAATGAACGAACTGTTTACCGGTGGTTTTCCAGGTTTCGAAGTGGAAATTTTCACCTTGACAACGAGGAGCGAGGAAGGCCAGAACCAAGCTTGACAATGACCACCTGAAAGAAAGGGTTGAAGTTTGTCCCTCAAAAAGCACTAGGGAATATGCCAAAGAACTCGGAGTAGGAGCCACCACAGTTTCAAGACATTTGAAGGAAATCGGCAAGTCCAAAACTGACATTTAATACGGTACAGCCTGATAAATCTAGTGTTAAAAAGAGCTGCCCTGAAAAGTTTCGATTTTGAACTTACCAAATTATTCCCTGTGACCATTCATATAGTGGGTGATTTGTAAAATGTTTTATATGAACTTTGTCCACCTAAAAGATGGTTTTCGCCCACTGTGCGGTGGAGGAAGAGCAAGAATAGGAGAGAATTGCCTTTATTCCATGGGATTGATCTATTGAACGAAGGGAAGGTCTATTGAAGAGAAGGTACTTGAGGATTATGAGGTGTTCGATACCCGCCAAGCCACCACCTTAGTAGTGGGTAGGGGGGGAGGGGGAAATTGCTAGGCATAACTAAGTGATGGAAGATAGTACTAACCCTGATAATGTACTTATTAATTCAAGGCGTGGGGTGCTCACTTTGCCTTTCCTCCGGGTACTAAAGCCTCATCCATTCACAAACCTATCCATTCACACGTCATCACTTCGACATTATACACACATTTTTACTCTATCACATTATTCTTGTCCGTTAGGGCGTTGAGTTGGATACTTACGTAGGAGTGTTGTTACTGATCCACAACAACAAAACATGAATGAACTTATGAATAAATTGTTCAAATTTTCATCAATTCTATCAAGTCATCTCTTCTTCATACTACTTTATTTAGCCCAAAATTTTTCGTGAATATTTTTTTTCGCACCTCTTCAGCCGGACTCCAGAGGGAGTACATGGGGAAAAAAAGTCCGACTCGCGACTTTTTTCGACATATTAAGGAAAGTATACAAAGTTACCAAAACTTTTTTAGTCTGTTAATAAAATATTTTATTCTAACCCTTCCTTAACTCCAAACGTAACACAAATTAAAACATATTAGTTTTAATGAAAGTAGAACATGCAGAAAATGTTTCAACTGAATCCCATGATTCTAAGTACCCAAAACAAAAACCGTATTCAAAAACTATTTTTCCAATTTTCTCGAAAACGGTTATAGCTATCGGCTTGAAAATGGTTTCATTCGTTTTCCTAGCCCAAGAAGCCTATAAAACAAGTACTTACAAGCTTATGAACTCAAAAACGTAAGCGTTACGATTTTTTTGCGCGAATTTCGCCCCAAACGCCATCTTCCAGTGGGCGGATTCTGCTGGTTAACGAACTTGACCTTTTAAATTGGACGACGGATTTTTTTACCAAATTTCATCACAATCGGACCATTAGGGAAGCCAGAAATGAGCAGATATATATATATATATATATATATATATATATATATATATATATATATATACATATATATATATAAATATATACATATATATATATATATATATATATATATATATATATATACATATATATATATAAATATATACATATATATATATATATATATATATATATATATATATATATATACAAATTTTAACCACCATCATTTTCGGTCTCTAGGGGTTCTGAAACGCAAAATTTTCTAGTCGGCACTTCTGGATTGCGTCATGAGATCAACCTTATAAGCGGGGTTCCTCCCTATGGGGGAGGGAGGAACCGCGCTAAAAATATGCACGAAACATGTTGGGCTAAATAAAGTACTATGAAGACAAGATGACTCTTTAACGACCCCATGCCTCCTAACATCAAAAATAATTTATATATTTTGGGTCATTTACAAGAATAAATAAATAATATATATATATATATATATATATATATATATATATATATATATATATATATATATACATATATATATATATATATATATATATATATATATATACATATATATATATATATATATATATAGAGAGAGAGAGAGAGAGAGAGAGAGAGATAGAGAGAGGAGAAGGTGTTGTACCTGTGCCCACTTAGCAACATTTTTTTTAGCTTGAATATTAAGGCTAAATTCAATTTTTTTATTTTATTGTAATTAGTATCCTATTGTTTATCATAATTAATTTTTTCCAGGTTCTAGTTTTACATTTAATATTTTACAACATGTTGCTGTACCTTTGACCACGTAAAAACAACTGAGCAATAGTTAAGTTCACAAACTGCGGTAGTCACTTTTTAAAAACTAACTTTATTTAAAGATCACAAAATAAACTTATACAATTTCGAATTTTGACGTGTGTACACAATAGTTGGAAGAGGACTGACTGTCTAAGCCAAAGGAGCAGTAGTAGTGATAAGGAAGACGGCTGGAAGACTACATGACTCTAAGAATGCTAGGAGACTGATTAGGAGACTACTACTTAAGCTGGTAAGGATATAGGACCTTATATAGTGAAGAAAAGGAGTGGGGATGTTGGAGGGGATATATAAGGAATTCGCTACCATAACTCCTCCCTTCTTCAAGTTCTGAGCTCCGGCGAAGATGAAGTCCTAAAAGGTGAACTTGAAGGTCTATGAAGATCTGAAGGTCATTGGTGCTGTGGATTGATGCTTGAAACATAGGTGCAGACACTTGTTTACAAGAGGTCCTTAAAATTAAAATACAAGTGCCAAAATACAAAGTTTATAAGATATATGAATTACACCAATGAACATTTATTATTGCAAAAAAAAATATAAGGTCTTCAAAATAGTGAATAGAACTTTCAAATGGAATTGTATGATTATCCTTATGCTCTGGAAATAACTAGGTATTGCAGGAATTTAATTAAAATTACAAATGAATTTATTTTATAATTGTTATGAAATAATTAAGTACAAATTTTTAATTAACCTTATATATTTTTTTATCTTTTCAATTGACAATATAAAATAAAGTGATAATACCACAATTTGTGTAGATATGTTCCTGCATTACACATATATTATATGTTTGTTTTCTGTATGTTAATTTTCATGATAATATATATAAATGATATACAGCTCTATTAATTTTTATATGAATTTGATATTAAAATCATGTTTATTTATCCTACATAAATCTTGATACATAATTTATTATGTATTATATAGAAACTTTTTATTAAAATTTTGATATTTTTATTAAAATTTATATAAATCTGAAAATTTATCAACAGTAGCATTTTTTCTTAAATCCTTATATATACATCTTTTATTACATAATTTTTATTACAAGTATCGTTTAAATTCCTAAATCATAGATGTGTATAATAACTGTGCTGGAAATGGTTATTTAATAAGTATAATATGCATTAAATGAAAAGTTATATGAAAAGGTAAAATGAATAAATCTGTAATAAAAATCGTATTATAACTTATTTGAATATTTTCAATAAAAATATCTATGCATACACATTTTGTGCGTATATTTTAATATACTTATACTTTTTATGGAATAATTAAAACTAAAAGAATCTTGATTAATAGAAAAAAAAATATATTTAATTATTATTATCTAGTTCAACATAACTATATTTTTATATATTTACTTAATCTAATAAAAAAATCATAATTAATATTATAATGTATCTTTTAAATTTTACAAAGAATTTTATCCTTATACAAAAAGAAGAAAAATTGTGATTAATATTAATTATCAATTTAATTCATACAAAAATTTTATCATTGCTTATCTTTATAAAATCATTATTTCTAACATAAGAAACTTAACTCTAAAAGTACAATAATCATATTTACAATAACAAAATTTTTTTTTACAAGAGACAAGAGAATATATACATTTGTGAGAATCAAAATTAATTATTTAATCTTCTAATATAAACTAGTTTTAATGGGTTGTCTTTAAAGATAATTGAAAGAAATTTAGTACATATCATAATATCCTTTAATTAATTTGACATAATATTTATTTATTTTTATTTCCCTATTTTTATTTGTTTATTTTATAAAATCAAAATGTGTCAAAATGAAAACATAAACAATTTCTTTTAATGTTTCTGGACTTTTAATTATTATTATTAATTATTTTTATTATTGTGGGTATCATTCAAGTTAATTATTGAATTTATTAAAACGGTAAATAATTTTATTTTTATTTTAATATTTCAACACAGCAATAATAGATGTGTCCTTGAGCATCTAATGAAGGACATGAGTAATTGAATTGTAAAGAGTCTTTGCAGATGGAGGGGTTGGGTGTGTTGAAGAATTATCTATAGGATGAGCATTGCAGATTCTTTATTCTTATCTATCTATACCTGGAAATGTTTGTTACTCTGTGCTAGGATGTATAGAGAGGATTCTTCTTGAGTTACGCTTTAATATAGAGCATAGAAATTATATAATGGTTTAGTTAGTCCTTTTTAATTCTATATATTTTTGTGGATTTTGAGTACTCATCATTTATACCCAAATTATTCTAAATACTGGTTTTCATCTTATAATGCATTATTTATCGTCATAAGTTTTAAAAATTATTATCATTATTCATTTTATTTTTATTATTTATTATTCTTACATGAAAGGTTCATTAATAGATTTTTTTATTATTCTTGATTTTGTATCTATCTTGTCTGACAGTTAAGAGAGGTTAAGTGTTTTATAATTAAATAAATTATGAATTTAAGGAAATCTTTAGTTATTTATTGATAATTTCTTTAATGGCATGGTAAAATATAATACTAAATCATAACAATGAATTCTAATAATGTTTGTGTCCCAATTGTAATTTTGGAATGCTTTCTTTATGTGAGAGTTAATTTTAAAATATTTATTTATGTAATATCTTAAAGGTCGATGTTTCATTTTACGAGATTTGACTTATGAAAATATAATTTATTATCAGTTTTCGTTAGAGGGATTAACTATTTAGATTTGTAGATAGTTTAGGTTAGGTAAAATTTTTTTTTTTTTTTTTTTTTTTTTTTTTTTTTTTTTTTTTTTTTTTTTCTTATCCAAAATGTATCTATTATGATGAAGCCAAAATTAATGAAATTTATTAAGGTTCTTTTAAGCTTTGATTATTTATTCAATCAGAATTATATCATTTAACATAATATTTCGTTAATTAATTTTGTAGTTTTCTTTGAACTTTTAAATAATTTGATTTATTAATTTATTTACATTCTTTAAATTGTCATTTAATTTGACATATCCAAAATAATTTAATTATGATAGAAAAATTATTTATATAATATTTATACTTAATTATTATTATAATTCAGTTACTTTCTGTTTTCTTTGTTTAATGATGTTTATGGACTATATTCATTAATCTTTTATGACAATATGATTCTCTTATTATAATCGTTTTTCTAAATGTTTAACCTATTTATTATTCCTAATTGATTATCCATGGGTATTTCATTGGTCGTTTATTTTTATTAACTATCCAAATTACTTTTTATTTATAATTTTATCCGTTTTCGAGGCGGTCTTTGTTTTTTAGAAATTTTTATTTTATCTTGGTTTTCCTGTTTACAATTTATTTTTACGTTATTTTTACAGTTTAAAAGTTCTAGGGGTCCTAAACAAATTTTTGTTACGGTTAAATCTGAATTTTTATTTTTAATACTATTGTTATTTTTTTTATTTTTTTGATCTATAACGTATCTAATTAATTTTTTTAATATTTCTTTCTTCCTAGTTCGTTGATTATTATTTTCAATTATTTTACTAGTCTCTTTAATCGTTTTCTCTTCTGTTTCTTTCTTTTTATTTAATGTTTCAACATTTTTATTTTCATTATTCAATTCTTTATTGTCCTTATTTTTAACTACTTTATTCTTATTTCTTTCATTATTTTTATAATTAATTCTATCACAGTTATTAGTTCCGTTATTATCTTTTTCTTCCTTATTGTTATTATTAACGTTAATTACTTTATTCTTTTCTTTTATCATTTCTTTTTCACTTTCGATTACTTCATTTATAATCTTATCCTTAATTAACTTTATTTTATCTTTATTTATTAATTCTATATTTAATTCTTTATTATTTTTATTACTTTTATTTTTATTATGTCTTTTATTATTCTTTATCTTTTTATTGTTTTTATTCTCCTTAACTATTAAGTCTTCCTTTTTTTCGCCGTCATTAATTTCCTTATTATTAATATTGATTATTTCATTATTATTATTTCTGTTATCTATTATTTTATTATTAAAATTTAATTCATTTAAGGTTTCTTTTTTTGTTTTATTACTTACTATTTCTTCAGAAGTTATGTTTAGTTTTACATTTTCAGAGTCTTTAAGTTTTTGTAAGTAAGTTTGGCAGGTTTTGAGCATACCTGATGCAGCTACTTTATTTATTTTAAATTTAATAAATATGTCTTTGTCTAGTTCTGTCATTTTGTTAGTTATTTGTATGTTGTTTTCCTTTTTTATTCGTTCTACTGTGTCTAACAATTTTTGAGAGTCTTGTTGCATGTCTGTGATAAGTTCCTTGGTAATATTGTTGGTTATTTTTAAATATTCAAGTTTGTCAAGTTTGTCAAATAGTTTCTCTCGCATGTCGTTAGTCAGTTGTATTTGTTCTTGTATTTGTTCCGGTATTGATTCAGTATGTGATTCAGGTGTTGATTCATAATTTTGATTATGATGATAATGTTGATATGTTGGTTGGTATTGATACATTTTGTACGTTGGTTGGGTGAAATTTTAATCGTTTAGTTTAGTAAGTTAACTGCCTCATTAATCTGTATGATTTCTGTAATTATTACTCTTAAGTCTTTTAATAATTTATTTAATGTACTTATGTCCTTTTTTATTTGTATAATTATCTCTTCTTTATTATTAGTAGTGATATTAAAATTGTCGTTTATGTTTTGGTCAGTTATTGTATAATAAATACTCGTATCAATCCATCTTTGAATTTCTTTTACCTTACTTTTATTCATTATATAAAAAAATAATAATAAAAATATTGTACACACAAAAAAATAATAATTACAAGTGTCTGACCTCTGATCGTGAATGCATAACAAATTTTGTTGTTGCTGGTCTCCTCCAATGAATCCTGAAGAGGAAAGGCTTCAAAGTGGATGTGCCGGTTCGCCAAAGAATGGGTGTGGTCGCTGGAACTGTCCTCCTGGAACTGTCTCTGGACTATTCTCTTGGTCACACGACGCACTATCACTGTATCTTTTTCACCTTTGAAGGAAGTCCTACGTCACGGTCGCCAGTTAAGTTCACAAACTGCGGTAGTCACTTTTTAAAAACTAACTTTATTTAAAGATCACAAAATAAACTTATACAATTTCGAATTTTGACGTGTGTACACAATAGTTGGAAGAGGACTGACTGTCTAAGCCAAAGGAGCAGTAGTAGTGATAAGGAAGACGGCTGGAAGACTACATGACTCTAAGAATGCTAGGAGACTGATTAGGAGACTACTACTTAAGCTGATAAGGATATAGGACCTTATATAGTGAAGAAAAGGAGTGGGGATGTTGGAGGGGATATATAAGGAATTCGCTACCATAACTAATGCAGAAAAAAAAATGTATTCAGTAATAAGAAATGTATGTACGTATGATAAAAAAGCTATTATTGATAGTATGTTATAAAGCTTTATATGCTGAAAAATCCACTCCAAATTATTAACTGTCTATTCCATTAGCAATATTTAGGCTATGGAAGTTTAGCCTCAATGTCTTCTTATCAATATCATACAAATTTTTATCTTCTCTCGTAAACTTGTCACTTAAAGTTTTTTTTTTTTTTTTTTTTTTTAAATATTGGATCTTAAACATTGGACATTTGTTACCACAGATCTCTGCGACAAAATATGTAATGGTCGTTTTAATTGTAATTTTAACAAGAATACAATTTCCTTTTTCAAAGTCATCTTTTTCAAATTGTTGCTGGTCATCTAACTCGCGACATTTATCAGACAGATCAACATCACATTCTCCTGAAGAAATTTCCGTGTCAGTATCACATTCTGAGCTCTCCTTAGAAAAATTTATTTTTTATTTACCACTTGTTCAGGAGGGGGTTTACATGTACGCGTTGTCTTCCGTATTGGGTGATGCTGAACGCAAGAACCAGAGGCTTATCGTTCGGTTTGAACTGCCACACAGAGTGTTGATAAACTCAGTTTGAAGCAAAAGAATTAACAAATTTTTAAAAATTAGGTGCAGAAGAACATAAAAGTTAAATGAGAAAAAAAACAATCAGGACTGTTGTACCTTTGACCTGGTCAAAGGAACAACAACCTATTGTGGTCAGAGGTTCAGCGCCATGGTAGTGCAAATTGAAATGTATGCTAGAGTTTTAGGATTAAGATTAATAATTTTTACAAGTTATTTCATATTTCCTAATTGTAATAGCTATTATTTCATATGATTTCTATCGCCAAAGACATAACAGAAAAAATATGAGGCAAAACGTTATCAATAAATTACTTACATTTTTTTAGCGTGGTTCCTTGCTCCCTCCATAGGTGGTTCAAATTTGTATATATATATATATATATATATATATTTGTCTGATCGCGGATTTCCGGCCCCCCTAATGGACCGATTTTGATGAAATTTGGTACAAAAATCCGTCGTCCAATTTGAAAGGTCAAGTTCGTTAACCAGCAAAATCCGCCCACTGGAAGATGGCGTTTGGGGCAAAAATTCGCGCAAAAAAATCGTAACGCTTACGTTTTAGCGCGGTTCCTCCCTCCCCCATAGGGAGGAACCCCGCTTATAGGGTTGATACAATGAAACAATCCGGAAGTGCCGACTAGAAAATTTCGCGTTTCAGAACCCCTAGAGACCGAAAATAACGGTGGTTCAAATTTGTATATATATATATATATGTATATATTTATTTATATATATATATATATATATATATATTTGTCTGTTCGCTCTCTCGATAGAAGACGAATGGTCCGATTTTGATGAAATTTGGTACTAAAATCCTTCGTCCAATTTGAAAGGTCAAGTTCGTTAACCAGCAAAATCCGCCTACTGGAAGATGGCGTTTGGGGTGAAATTCGCGCAAAAAAATCGTAAAGCTTACGTTACTCGTTAAGTACTCGTTTTATATGACTCCTGGGCTAGGAAAACGAATGAAACCATTTTCAAGGCGATAGCTTTAACCGTTTTCGAGAAAATTGGAAAAATATTTTTTGAATACCGTTTTTGGTTTGGGTACGTAGAATCATGGGATTCTGTTGAAACATTTTCTGCATGTTCTACTTTCATCAAAACTAATATGTTAAAATTTTGGTTACGTTTGGAGTTAAGGAAGGGTTAGAATAAAATATTTTATTAACAGACATAAAAAGTTTTAGTAACTTTGTTTACTTTCCTTAATATCTCGAAAAAGGTTGAGAATCTTGGTAAACGGAAGAATACCATTAAAAAGCTTATTAAATGCTCTAAAAAAAGGTTCTGAAGAAAGTTTTAATCAGGCGATGTCAATCGGAGAAAAAAGTGCTTAAAGCTTTAAATTAATTGATTTCGTTTATTCCAATGGTTCTTTTTGTCTGTTTTATTTCTTGTTATTTTTTAATTGCTTATAGTTGGATAATGTATTTGACAATAAAACTGGTTAAGTAAAATAACAAAAACAATTTATTGTTAGAAATATAGATTTCCAAGATTCCAAGACCTTCTCACTAGCGGGTCTGTTTCTAGTGTAGCGGACCCTTCCAGGTAAGATTGTAAATCATGACCTTTCAAGACTTTACTACTCACAGGAATGGCGTTAGTGACCTTAAGGGTTGACACGCCATTATAATAATTAATTTAAAAAAAAAGACTGGTGGAACCAAAATAATAACTGCTTCTATTTTAATCTTTCCAAATTAGACTAGGGATATGAACGGAACCGCGCTAAGATGATGCAGTTCCTGCGGGTCGGACATTTTTGAGTTCATATGCTTGTAAGTACTCGTTTTATAGTCTTCTTGGGCTAGTAAAACGAATGAAACCATTTCTAAGGCGACAGCTTTAACCGTTTCCGAGAAAATCGGAAAAATAGATTTTTTGTTGTTTTTTTTTACTTTTCTTTTGGTGCATCTACTGCTGAGGTCATTAGCACCAAAAAAAAAATAGTTGTTAAATCAAGTTTTTGGTTTGGTTACTTAGAATCATGGGATTCGGTTAAAATATTTTCTGCATTCCATACATACAAAGATGTGTAAATTTTGGTTCCGTTTGGAGTTAAGGAAGATTTAAAATAAAATATTTTATAAAGAGACATGAAAAGTTTTGGGAACTTCGCATATTTTCCTTAATATCTCGAAATTAGTTGGGAAATCGTCATAAGTGGATAGAAACTATTTAAAAGCTTACTAAATTCAAGCTGCTGGCCCTTTGTCACCGGTCCGTCTAGGTCATTCCATCGGGTTTTAGGTGATATCATCCAGAATAGTTTTTTTTAGGTTCTTCCAAATTTGCATGAATGATACTACAAGACGCGAATCATATAAAAAATCGATCTTTATCATGTTTAGGAGAAAGGAAAAAAAATACGTGAAAACCTAAGAATCCGGTTCCTTGTAATAACTGTTTCTATTCTAAGTATACAAAATGACACTGGCGCTAAGATGATGCAGTTCCTGCGAGTCGGGCTTTTTTATGATAGAAATGGAAAAGTATTTTTTGCAAGAATCCTATTTGACTTGAATAGTCCAAAGTAGGATACACAAGCCCTTTAGTGAAGGAGTCACTTTATAAACCAAACTTTATAAAATGTTGCTACATAGCACCACATCCTAAGGTACATTATGGTCAGAGGTACAACACCTTCCCCTATATATATATTCGTGAATTTATTTATAAATAAAATTCTGCCCATCTCTGCAATTAATCAGATAATACCCAACGAAAGAAGAAAGAATTAAAAAACCTTCATTAAATAATATATGTACCTTCTGCGAACATTCTGGTAATTGAAAGTTCCCTTTCTCGTAAAGGATTGGAGGCAATACAATTTTTAAATAAATCCCTGTGCATTTAGTTAAACAACTAATTTTTTAAATATTAACTTGAAAATATTATTCTTCAAGAAAGACATATTTAATATCAATAAAGTAATGAATAATAATTACAGGGTCTCCTTAAAGTCCAGTGGCTAACGCTTTGGAAGTCGTTACGCCATAAACAAAATAAAAAATAAAAATATAAGCTAGATACAGCCAAAGCTCCCAGCTCTTATAATCTAATTATCCGTTAATGTTGCTTTACTAAATAAATAATACGCGACCCAAACTTCACCGTTATCCCCAATTTATTAAATATTTGTAGAATCTTGCTATTACTGACGGTCAAAAACCCCCAAGGGTGTTGTGTCAGAAAAGCTTATTAATCGTAACATATTTTTTAATGAATAAAATGTATTCCGTAATCACTCCAATAGTGCTCGCTACAGAAAGGCTCTTAATTTTATTTTATTATTATTTTTTTATTTTTTTATTTATTTTTTTTTTATTTTTTTTTTTCTTTACGGCGCTTCGACAACTAGGCCAAAGGCTCTTAATATTCTTGAAACGGCAGGTAATTCCTAAATAATATATTCGCGCACGTTATCAGCCTGTGTAGAAATTGCTCTGAATCAGATTTACATTCATAACATTGTAAGAGGGGTAGAGTGAACCGGGCACATATTTTCGTTATAACAGAATAAATAATTGTAGAACCTCGAAAACAACTCGTAGCTTATACGCTCAACCGCTGTTAATGTAAATAAAGCATATACATACAACTAGCAAGATAGAATTCATGTATTTTGCTATTAAAACAACAATATCTCAAAAATATAATATCTAATTATATTTAATCTATCTGTTACTCAGCGTGCTATGCTGCATCTAGAAAAGAAAAAATAAATTAAATACCAAATAAGTAATATTAATATGTAATAACGCAAATCTTTAACTGTTTGGGTTAACAGTTTCGAACCCGTGCCCCCTAGACGGTTTTAACCTAGCCTATGACACTCCCTGGATTAAGACCTACATTTGTGCCAAGTTTGGCCAAAACCGGTCAAACGGTATGGATTCGCATAAGGAACACAGACAGACAGCAGGTAGACGTTATTGGTCTAGCCTACGAGATTTTACGGATTTATTTTTTTTTAAAATAAATACTTAATAATGGTTACAAATCAACAATTAGGAGTTTATTTCATAGCACGATGGTTTCTTAAAATGGAGCATTACCCCGTCTTATTAGGCGAAGACCCAGCCTCAAGACCAACCCTATCCAAGGCTATCCCAAACCTTAATTCTCTGCCTTATTAATACTGAAGGATTATTTCAGTGAACTTAGTCTGTCCCTACTACCCTCTAGCCAGATTACTGACAAATACAAAAATATCCTTCACAATCGGCAAGCGAACTACAAAACAGGTAGTGGTGATATGCTAAAAATTGGCCATAGGAAATTGACTTATATATGTCTTTTTGAAAGGAAAGAAACAGCAAAGTGGCAGGCATGTGGTGTCATGACGATAAGAACAGATCTTCAAGGAATGTCGTCTTTCTCAGCCAAAAACATCCATATTTAGCATTGTCTGTAATTTCCTTGTTTTGTGGGCGACAATCCAATTTAAATTAATAGACTTCTAACCCTCATAAGAATCCCAAACGAAGAATTAAGTTCAGTGATTTGCTAAACATGATTTTCGAAACCGATTGCACACCATGTGTGCAATTGATTTCCAGGGCTTTAAGACGGCCTGCACACCGTGTCTGCAATAACAGTAATGTTCAATTATCAGTTATTCTGAGTAAACTAGTCGTCGAAATATGATATTTCTTGATCTAATGGAATCTGTAAAGTACTGGAAAACAAAATTTTATGGTGCTCATGAAATAAAAATTTTCCGAAGAGCGAGAGCACACCCTGCGTGCAATGATTTTATTTATGTGAATTTACTTACGAATGGGGTGATTCCCATTGTAAACATGTTTCTTTATTAAAAATGAACAATATGAAGAAAAAGAATGTCGCTCCTGGGGACCGTCTTCGAAAAAATCTTTGTCTCGAAAGGATTAAAAAGTGTCAAGAAGGCCACGAAACATGTAGGGCGATATATAAAATAAAGTGGAACAAAAAAGAGAATGGAGAATGCTACTTTTTTACCGTCTTACACCACACACGACGAAAAAGTGGATAGACTTTATTGGGTTATAAATACTGCATATAAAAACATAAAACTTCTTCATTTGCAAATATTAGACTACATAACAATGTTCTCTATAAGTGGGTAGTTTTTTTTTTTTTTTGAGAGCTCCGACTGGATATCACCAAGGGTTTTTTATGAGTTATTAAAAAAAATCCAGAATTAAACAAACAATTTGGTTATAAAAGATTTAAATTTCCAAACTTTTTAAATTTCTTGCAGGTGTCCTCTTGCTTATTTTTGGAAATTACTTTTTATTCCATAAACCGTTCATCTGCTACTCTAGCAGTCTTAAAATGATCCACTCTGCTTTGTCCACATATACACTTTCCTAGTTGTTAAATGTAGTTGCGTAAGTGTCGTTCTAATATTTAATCAAATGTTAACCCTTCTATATGTTCGACTGTTCCAGGTGTGATGGTCTGAGGAGGATGTTTCCCGTCCGAATCCCGGGTAGCGTGCTACCGGGCAGTGCACGCGCCCGTGAACAGGCGCTGCGCGATGCCCGTTTCGCCGAGCTCCTGGCTCGCGAAGAGGCCAGCTGCTCCAAGACCCCGCGCACTCAGGTCAAGCCCTTCACGAAGCAATCTCTCGGAAAACAGGAGTCTCGTACGTACATGGTCAAAGAGTACGGATTCCAGCCAAAGCGGAAGGTCTCCGTTGAGGATGGTTCCGTACTACCCATGAAGTTCGAGCCCTTTCCGACCTCTCTCTACGGCAAGCCATTGGAGGAAATAGACAACTTCATATATGATGAGGTACGTGGTGCATGCTCAAAACTATTTTATTTCCTAATAATCTTAAAAGGTTCAGATTTAACCCCTTATCTGAATAATGTAGACCGCAGTATAGGTTTGGGGGGGATATTATCCAGGCTAACCAGCGTTAATAAGATATTCACAGCAATTTTATAATTTGATACTTTGGATTTGCAGATTTAAGCCAAAGAGGGGGAAAGGGTTGATCGAGCCTGTAATTGCAGTCTGGTTGATCCCCCCCCCCTAATGAACCGATTTAGTTTATTTCCACAACACATTTTTCTCTTTAGATGCCTCCAACGAATACCGAGTTTTGTTGAAATACAACAAATATTACGGCTGGTACGGCCAAAATACTTTGGCTCCGGAGTAACCCCTCCCCCCGGTTAATTTTGCTGATTAACGAACTCGTTCAATCGTTTGCTGGGTGAATACTACATACCAAGTTTCCTGACAAAAAAACAAAAACTCTGGCATGTATTGTGTTAACGTTAAGTAATCAAATTATAATGTTCCTTGACACAAGGGCGCTCTGGACCAGTAACAGGAGTTATACCAGTAGAGGATAAAATTCGTTGTCAATAATAAATGTACGCTAAAATTTAAAAATGTATGTTTCTCAGATTTCGTTTGGAAACACCCATTATATTTGCGAGCATTACCAAGAAATGTTGTGACTCGGGATGCTGATGGGTGAGGAGGCTGTGCAAGGGTTCGGGATATTATTACCTCGGTTGGACCATCACCTGGAAAACTCAATGAGAGACAAGTTGAAATGAACCTCAATTAAAATAGTGAAGATGGAGATAGTTAGCCGTAGCAGAGATACGAAGACAAGGTATAGTTGGGATTCGGCTAGGAGAAAAACGTCAGACTTTCAGGAAGAAATCTGTATTTGGACGTTTTGGCTGCACATTGGCAGCCTTCTTCAGCTAAAAATACAACTTATAAGTAAAAAAAATAAATATACAACTTGTAAGTAAAAAACCCCTGCTTACTCCGCCGTCTTCCATAAATTGTCCTGACCTCCTTTTTATCTTTGTTCCCAGGCTCCAGACAATTTTTCTACTTGTGTGTCCCAAAACTCTTAACACCTTTACAACCCGCTTTTAGAACCTAGCAATTGCAGTTCTTTCATCTTCACCGACATACCGCTTCCTCACCCCTCCCCCAGTCAAAACTATAAAACCCCCTGTGTAGTTGCTCTCCCTCATACATTCAACCATGGTTACCTAAGTTGTTCTCGAGGTCTTCCTCCCTCCCCCCTAGGCATTCTCTAGTGGTACGTATCTATATATTAATTATTATAAATTGTATTCACTTATAGAATAGATTGTTTTTTCTCACTATATGAAAAATGTCCCTTTTTTGTACTGATTAGTTTTTTGTACTGTTTACTTACTACTTTCTACATGCTGTTTACTTTCCAACTACCGTATTTTCATTGTTTAAAAATAAGATTGGTTAAAATTTATTGCCTTGATGTATATACTACACTCATTTCTGCCTGTTATTTACTTACAAGTTGTATATATATTTTTTTACTTATAAGTTGTATTTTTTAGCTGAAGAAGGCTGCCAATGTGCAGCCGAAACGTCCAAATACAGATTTCTTCCTAAAAGTCTCACGTTTTTCTCCTAGCCGAATCCCAACTATACCTTGTCTTCGTATCTCAATTAAAATAGTTTTTCATCCCAAAGGGAGTGTCCATGAAAAATTTCAAATTTTTCTGTCGAGTGGTTTGGGCTGGGCGATGATAGTCAGTGAGTGAGTGAGTGGTATTTGACAAATATATATAATATATATATATATATATATATATATATATATATATATATATATATATATATACAAATGTTTTAACGGATTTGAAGAACTCTTTCAAACATTCCGTGATGAGTGATACCTCAATAGGTACTTTCTTTCGGAAGAAAGTGCTAAAAGGCAGCCAAGGTCTGAACAATGATTGAAGAATGCATTTTTGAAAATAACATAACATTTGAATATTAAAATGTTTAATATATCCTAAATATAATAGATTTAGGAGAAATTCTAAAAGGAAACCTAGGATTGCGAACAGTTACTGAAGAGTGCATTAACGAACGTAATACCGCATTAGAAGATTACATTTTTCAATGTATCCTAGAAGAATAGAGGTAAGAAAAGCCTAAAAGCGAGGCTAACCCTCGGAAAGGGAGCCTAGGACTGAACAATGACTCAAGAGTGCATTAAGGAAAGTAATTTTGAGAGTTGAAACGCGTTTTTCTCTTGCTGAAAAAACCTACGGCTGAGAACAATGATGGCGACCATCAAAGCAGAACCGCCCCAGCATTAGGTCGATCCACTCCGGGGGAATTTCTGTGGGAAACCACTTTCCTCGAATCTTTCTAATGAATGCGCTCTTTAGTTTAGATATAAACCTTTTCAAAAACGGCGTCTCTTTTCCATCTTATCACATTAAGGAAATTGAATAAAGAAATGAAAACAGAACTTGAATTTTCTTATTCTTAATATCTTTTAGCACGGTTTCTCCCTCCCTCCATAGTTCCCTCCCTCCATAGGAAACCCGCTTATGAGGTTGACGGAATCCAGAAGTGCTGAAACGAAAATTTAACGTTTCAAATCCCATAGATGACGAATGTATCTGTTGTTCAAATTTATATATATATATCGCTCTCTCACCGGCTTAAAAATAGTTTAACCTAGACCATACTAATTTGGAAGGTCAAGTTCGTTAACCAACAGAATCAGTCCACCAGAAAAATCGGAACGCATACGTTTTCGAGTTCATGTACTTGCAGATACTAGTTTTATAGGTTCCCTAACGTAGGGAAACGAATGAAATCATTTTTAAAGCGATATCTGTCCCAGGATTCTGAGAAACATTGATACGCCTGCTTTTCAAAACTAATTTTCAGTTTGGGTATACAAAAACGATTGATTCAGTTGGAACTTGCTCCATATGTTCGGCATTCATTTAATCTAAAATATTTAAATTTTGGGTCTGTTTGGAGGTAAGAAAGTAATCGACAAAAAATGATTAATGGTCATGAAAAGTCTTTGGATCTTAGTTTATTTTCTAAAATATCTCGAGAACGGCTGGAAAACTGTGGTATGTGGAATGTGACCGTTCGAAAGCTTACTAAATTCTCTACAAAAAAAGGTTTAGATGTAATTTTCGATGGAACGATGTCAATCCGAGAATTAAGTGCATAAACTTCAGAATTATTAGTTTTGTTCTTTTCAACGGGTTTTTGTCTCTGTTTATCTATCTTTTTAGGTAGTTTTATTTTAATTGCATGTAACAGTAAAATGAGAAACAGTGTTTTAGTGTTTTCAAGAGTGAACGTTGAGAAAGAGGATGGAGTTTCCAGTTGTGGTGCTTAAATCGTATATTACTTCTCTTTGAGATTTCATTTATTTATTTCCACGAAAGATCAAACCCCACCAATAACTGCTTCTATTCTAACTCAACTGAAAATCTGTCACTCTGTACCTATGTAGAGGGGGTTAGCATTAGGACAGGAAGGGTGACACAAGGCCCCTCTGGTGTACAAGCTCTGAATATAGGTGCATACAGTTTTGATGGTTAATAAAGGGATATTGACTATGTCTTCCATAATCCTAACTATGACGGTGTGACGATTTTTTAGTTGTGTCACTTTAGAAATACTAGTGCGATATATATATATATATATACACACCAATTTGATCGACTGGTTTTTCGTGGAGCTTCAACATTTCTCGTAAGGCTCTTCCGAATTGTTTAATATGGTTCCCCCTTGGTGGAAACATATAGTGTCCGTCACGCGTTGGCTACATAACTTATCACTTTTTCAGTAAAATCTTTAGTAACGCCACATTTCAGAGGAAAATTACCGATAATTAAACATGACCATTTTAGTCCTAACCAGCTGACTAAACAATCTGAAACATTTTTTTTTTTTTTTTTTTCTGATAAATGCTCATTTTACTTCTTAGGTTTGTACGTCATACTGCTTGATTCGTTGGAAGATAAAAAAAAACTGTTATTAATTTCTGATTCAATTATTTAAAAAAAAAATGTTCAAGCATTCTATCACAAGTGCAACCTTTCTACGTCTCTTCGGGATGTGCTACAACTGACTATAAATAATTAATTAGCAAGAAATAACATGTGCCGAAAAAAAATTGATTTGTTAATATAATAGCAACAATAGTCCCTTCTGAAGAGACAGAAAATTACCTTACGGAAGTTCAGCAAGTAATTATACAATGGGATAATTCCACAACAGGGAACAAAGCAATAAAGCCCTTGTAAGTATCTTACAGGGACTCTCGGTGTACAAGTCAATTAGAACGGATCCAGAAGCAAACAATAGCTGCCTTGTCTCTCCTTGACAACATTAAAGGGAGAATTCTTCGTAATTGGTACCATTAGAGAAATTATTATAAATAGATTATAAATTTGTCAAAATAACACCACCGCCAGACAGTAAGAAAAAGTGGCACTTATCTTAAAAAAACATAACTATAATATTGACTGCCATAAGCTTTTTAAATATTACCATTTAGTTTCTAAAGGAGGCCGAATTCACATTAGCAGTTAAAAACAACGTAAAAATGTACCAAAACAAAAAATTGGTGACTTACGACTCTTTGAAGAATATTTCAGTTCCTGATTTTCGTATTTTCCTCTGCTCAATTGTGAAGGACTAAAACACTTGAATAGTTTACACTAGGCTTTTGTACTTTTCTTAAATTTTATAAAACGTTTATATATTTTTTTTTCAATTTTTTCTGCGGCGCACAGTGGGGCAGAATCCCAAAAAGCTGGGTTTTTGGGGTGGATGATTAGAGATCCGGTGCCAAAATTACAAAATGGTGGATTCATTCATCAGAAATAAAAAAGTTTTCAATGTGAAGAATAATTATTAGTTTTTGATAACATTTGTTGAATAGGGTTGTTCAGAGTCGTTTATTAGGAATTTAATGAATTACAAAATGGCGGATGTAATATAACAAAAATAAGAAAACTTATATATGATGAAGATAAGAAAACTCCTAAATAAAAAAAAAACTGTTCATTAAAAACTATTAATTGACATTAGAATAATTATTTTAAAACAGTATAGTACAAATATAATTTTAATAAAAACCTCTTATTTTTTTTAAGGATCAGATATAACTTCTATTTTCTTTATTATAAAAAGCTGAATAAAAACTCGTAAGGCAGCTAAATTTTATTTTATTTTTATAGATAATAGTTAAACCTTTCATGTCTAAGAAGTTAGATGTTTGAACAATGATGAACAATCAACCTTTTTCCTTCAAAACTAAGTTTCTTTTTAGTTGTCAAAAGCAAAATTCACAGAAGTTTAATACATTACTACTATTTTCTATAAAAATATTCTGCAATCTAATAAACACAATAATTTTGTACTTACTTTCACAAGATTATTCCATTTTGTTAAAGATAAGTCGGTACACTCTACGAAATTTTATAACTGTTCAAACACGTGCTTCTTTTCTCTCCTGCGTGGAAGCCAGATATTGCTCGAGCGAAGGTCGCTTTTGTATCAATTTTCCAAAGCAAGTACAAGGGCTCTGAACCTGATACTAACGGATTTTGACCCTTGGGATATTACTCTAGCCAACGCATCAATTCAAATTCTCTAACTAGAAATTTTATTTTTCGACTTTTGGCCAGCTTCTGCCCCAATGTGCGGCGCACCGACATCTAGGCCATTAGCACCGACAGCCATGGGCCCTGAAATGAGAAAAATCTATGCTGCTGTGGAAATCGAACCCCCATGGCCAAGGCATTAGCCACTAGACCACTGGGTGGCATCCCCTGTTGCGCGACGTTTTAATTATGAGTTCTATGAACATGCTGACATTTTTAATATTATTAATATCAAGAAACAAAAATATGAATTTTACTAAATAGTGTAGTACCACGCGGAGACAATATCGTGAAGAAAAATTAATTTTTACGTTAGCAGTTTATTACAAAAAAAAGGAGGCCAAAACTACTTTTAGTTTTTTTTAATTTTTTTATTTGTATAGGTTATTTTAAACAAATTATTTAGGAACGCAGCGTAAACTATCCGCCGCCTGATAATGTGCTTAGTATGCAGCTCCTGCGTGGTGTACTATTAAGGAATGAGGCATACTATTCTTCATCCACAAGATTCCTTTACATTGAATGAATGAATGAATAGCCTCTGTTGTGCGATGGTAATAGTAATAACAATAATAATAATGATAATACTTCTTTGATACTAATAATAACAACAACAATAATAATGACATTACTTCTTTGAAGATTAATGATAATACTTAACAACTTAATTAATAATGATAAAACCTAATACTTATTATAATGATAATAATAATAATGATAATACTTTTTTGTAACTAATAACAACAACAATAATAATGACATTACTTCTTTGATGATTAATGATAATACTTAACAACTTAATTAATAATGATAATACTTAATACTGATTATAATGATAATAATAATAATAATAATAATAATACTTCTTTGATACTAATAATAACAACAACAATAATAATGACATTACTTCTTTGATGATTAATGATAATACTTAACAACTCAATTAATAATGATAATACTTAATACTTATTATAGTGATAATAGTAATAATGATAATACTTCTTTGATGCTAATATTAACAACAATAATAGCAATGTGAGCAATTCCCAGCGGTGCTAATGACGTAAGCAGTCGATACACCCAATAAAACAATAATAACAATGATAAAACTTATTTTGCTAATAATATTAACAACACTAATAACTACCGGGGTCTCCCGTGGTCTAGCACCTTAGATTAATAAGCGGGAGATGGTGGGTTCGACCATCGAAAATTCCTCGCTGCACCTTGGCGCTAAAAAAAAAAAAAAAAAAAAAACCTAACCCTACATTAAAGAAGTTAATTGCTAACTTTCTTTATTCAGCTCCTAAAGCGAAGCGTGAAAGCGTGACAGACTTTTCGAATGGTGCAACAGGGGAAAAATTGGACACTTATTATCTACCAATTTGTCTACGAAGTTCTCCATATAATCAATACTCGCGTATTAAAGTTCCACTAGTTTGGAACTGTTTAACTATTTAAAGGATATGGTCAATGAAATATATATGTGAGTTCGCTGGCCGTCCCTGCATGCCAACAGTCACTTTGTGAAAGACCAAACAAGTGGCCGTCCAAAGAAGGAGGGTATCTTTAGAACTAAGATTTTTTTTTGTGTAGGCCGGTCCCTTCCTGTGGATGGATCAACACTACCTCCAGAATTAGTGCTTATTCAATAATTGAATATTCCAAAGCTATAAAAAGAAAATTCGATTCGCGGTACTGTACAATCCTAACGCATGCCCATGTACAGAAAACCATTGCCACGCGAGGCGAGAGACGCCGTCAGACAGTGGTGCTGAGAGGGAAAAAAACCCCTCAAAACAGATGGTGCTCAAACTAATATTTTTTTATACCTAATTAGTCGTAAAATACTGCTATAATATTACTTTTCCGTTTTATTAATCCTTCTCATCACAAAACATCTTTTTGTTGACCGTTTTCTCACCGAGTCAAAATCTCACAGTTTTTAGTGAAAAGTAATACAATATTTTATGCAGAAAATGTTTCAACTGAATCCCATGATTCTAATTACTCAAACCGAAAACATTTTTCAACAAATATTTTTTCAATTTTCCAACATACTGCTAGTCTCATCAAATCACTTAAATGCGGTAAATGGTGGGTTCGATTCCCACTTGCGAGGAATTTTCTCATCTCACGGCTCGTTGAGGAAATTCCTAGCTGCCCCCTGGATGTCGGCGCTAATGGCCCAGGTGACTATGCGCTGTAAAAAAAAATAAATAAATAAATAAACACTTACATGAGCTCCAGATCGTTTATTTAAGAGGCTATAACTAAAAGAATTTCTCGTCACACGAATAACAATGACAAAGTGCCCATGGGGCTAAACCATCCATCATACCCGGCGGTGTCAAGACTAAAAGATCCAAAACAGAATGCAGGTACATCATCGACTCTAAAAGGCGGTTGAATTATATTAAAGGCCATTAAAAATATAATTAAGTATATTTTTTGCTGAGTGTGTCTCCCTGAGGACTAGTGGCTAACGCCTTAGACTCTCATGCGGGAGACGGGGCTTTGCGGCCGTTGAAAAGGTTCCTTGCCGCACCCTGAATGTCGGCGCTAATGGCCCAGTTGTCGGTACACCGAAAAAATGAAAAAAACAATGTTTAGTATGGTATATAGAATGTTATAATGATAGTTCGCTTGTTTTTACTTTTTTGAACGACGCATCTACATCCAGGCCACTAGCGTCGCGCTTGTCTTGTTAGCCACGCTTTAGCAACTTGTATACATTGTGGTAGGCCACTTACCAAAACAGAGTCTATAAGCTGAATATTAAAACAAGTTTGGATGATTGGGATAGCGGAGGAGAAGCCCAATCAGCGAATAGGCTCCCCAGATCGTTTTAGTACAAACATGTCTGAACTGTCCCGAGGAAAGTTCACTTCATCGGCTGGATTAATCAAGTTGATTTATCCAGCCGTTCCTCCGCTGGGTGGAATGATTTAATTACTCGACGGACAATTTGACTCAGCCAAGTTTATAAACGGAAAGTATGTTTGCCGGGCTCACGTTCATTTGACTTGGCCACCACTTAGTCAAATATTCCAAACATTTAACAACAACCACTAATTAAGTGTTATTACGGTTATTCTAATTTAGTAATGTGATAAATATCAGTTCATAACACAAGTAATGTTGGTTTTTCAATATGTTCCCTCCTTTTCAATTTATTTTGTTTCAATATAGCATTAAGTACACTTCTATTTATCATGTAATTGTTGGTAAAACGTACTTATTCTGTGCTGAATTTTCATATCAAATGGATCTCCCAAGACACCATTTATGCCATATTATGCTTTGGGTATTCGATAAAGGAAAAATGCTACTTAATCTTATCGAAACATTGTAGAAATTAAAACACCTTTCAATGATCAAAACCTCAGACCATAAATATGTCATTTATTTATATCGCCACCATTTCACAATAACGTTTCGGCCTTCAGGCCATTTTCAAATTCTAGAAAAAAAATAATGTGTTAACTTCATCATAAACCCTCTATATTATCATTTATATTAATATAAAACCTTACCTCAATATTTTTATATAATTTAAAAAACTTATTAAATTTACAAACCAGCAGCCTCCTTATTAAACATTGTATTCTATGCTTTGTCATCATTTCTCAACAACTGAACATTAAACCTACATTACTATTATATGTATTATTATTATTTTATTCTAAATCTACCTTATGAAAACCTTTACATTTATTTTGTATGTATATATCAGTTTGTATGTATATATCACAGCCATTCCACCATTTTCTTTACTATCCTCTACACTGACAAGAATGTCTCATGAACTCAAATACCTATCAATGCCTATTACAAATATAAATTACATTTATTACAATTTTAACCTTAAATAATAATAAACCCAACACCCGTAAAACATTCATTATTTCTATTTTTGTATACATAAGCTAATACTTTCTTTATTTTTCTTCTAGAATTTGAAAATGGCCTGAAGGCCGAAATGTAATTGTGAAATGGCAGTAATATAAATGAATGTCATATTTATGGTCTGAGGAGTAGATCATTGAAAGGTGTTTTAATTAAACTTGACCTCAGAATTTTCTTTTTGGAGAAAAGAAGGATGTAAAAAGACAATTTTAGAAATATATTGCGAAAATGTCATTAGTTAGCGACAAGTTCAGTGGTGGTTTGACAGATTTCGAGCAGGAAACAGCAAGCTTGAAGACAAGCCTCGTAGGTCGACCAACAGATCTTGACTTCGAACTCGTGCAGGCTACTGTAGAAGAAAATCCGGTTGTAACAGTCGAAAAACTTGGATCTGCACATTCAACAGTCCACCGATATAAACCGACATTAATTTTTGGAGGACCTGACATTTTCAGAAATACCACCGTTATTTTCGAGATGAATAGGTTCTGAAACGTAAAAGTTTGTAGTCGGCAACCTCATAAGCGGGTTTCCTCCCTAAGGAGGGAGGGAGGAACCGCGCTAAAACACAACTCCTTGAATGAGGGTATCTTTTTTTTTTTTTTTGGAAGGTATCAAGTCTTTTATAACGAATTTTATCAAAAGCGGAAAAATTTTGATGTCGACGGCATATATATATATATATATATATATATATATATATATATATATATATATATATATATATATATATATATATAGGGATGCTTAATTTTTAGACCAAAATTATTATTTTGTCTAAGATAATAGAGCAACTTCGTTAATCAGCAGAATCGGCCCAACGGGTCAACAAAATCCGTTCCACAAAGGGAAAAAGTCTTAAGAATTACGCTGAAAAATGCTTAAAACGAATAAATGTAACAATAACAACACACTAAGAACAAGAGAGGCAATAAATATCTTGTTTCAATGATTGATTGTTTCATCCTCTTTTAGGGAAATTAACCTGGAAAGGATAGAGGTTATGGATGGTGCCCTGTTGATTTATCGCCTTATACAATACCCTATAGAATTTCATACAATATCCTATATTTATTATCGTCTAGGCCTTATTGAATCAAATATATTTACCACAATATATAATAACCCTCTTAAGTGAATTAAATGCATGTTTATATGTATATATTGTACTGTCCAACCTTGCTTTTAAATGAATGAATCTACTGACAAAGGTCTTAAATTTATTTTGATTTTATGAGCGTCTTGGCTTAGAATTATGGGTATAATTAGAACATTAAACAATAAGAACAACGTAAAGCTTATCACGTATGCTGCTGAGCAGTGCAACGTTTCACCTTCCCCGGGCGCTATAGTGGTCAGTTCTCAAAGTAGTGCCTACACTATCTAGTCGCAATTCTAAGAGTCTACTAGTAAATTCAGATACCACTAGATGCGATTCTGTAGCATAAAAATATCTAAGAGCCAGAGTTGGGCAAACGTTAGCGCGCGCTAAAAGCTGATACCACTCCGCTAATTTAGCGAAACTGTAGAAAGCCAGCGCTAATAATTAGCGGTTAGCGGCGGCAGTGCGCTAACCGCTAATCTATTTATGAAATATCGTAATTGCTAATAGCTTAAGCTGTAGTTACAAGTTGTAATTGTAAGAGCAATTGTTGTTTAGAATCACAGATCTGTGTTAGTAGCACTGAAGACGCGCTGTCCTCACCACAGAAAGCTGTGCTAGTTGAAACAGGGACACGCCGCGGCGCACTGTGGTGCCAGAGCGGAAATAATTTTCGAAAGCACTGATTTCGATTATATAGTTTGTGATTCACAATATATTAGCTACAGAATCTAGGATCAGGATGATTTTTCCGTTGTTTCAAGGGTATTCCCATTATTTTAGGCCCAATGTCATATATATATATATATATATATATATATATATATATATATATATATAATTGTTGAACCGGAAGAAAAACAATTATCAATTTTTTCCCCTGCTCTACGATGGTCAACTAAGCCACCTATAAGCCAAACTGGGCATAACAAAAATAGAGCGCTTTATTACACTATAAGTTACGAATTTCAAAAAAAGCGTTGAGAACAGCTATGATTACAAAGAAAGCTCCGGCTTCCTCCGAAAAGAGGAAGATCACTTTTTAATCTAGACGTGTTAAAGTAAATTTTAGAACAAATATCAACTTCCTTTATCTGCCTATCCGATCATAACAACGCAAAGGAAGGAAAATATTAGAGTACGCCTTTGTTTGTTGCACTATCTTCTTTACCCAATTAGCTCACAAAAAAAAATGTCCGCACGTCAAAGCACTTTTAATTAGAGTTCAGTCTAGGCGCTAAAGTTGTTTTATCATGAGCTCTCAAGAGCCAAAATCATTTACCGCAATTAGTGTGATTATTTGTGGGGTGGTGCAAACCTCAACGTATTCCCTTCAACTTGTTTTTTATTTCCTCATTAATTATTGAATTTTAATAAAATCAATTGAACTCGATGTATTTTTGAGTCGTAAGAGACCGGTCCCAGGTTTCTATGTTAATCCGTTCTCTTGATATTCTTCTTGGCCTGCATATCGTGTTTCAAGAAAGGCTTAACCCATTTCAGATTTCAGTTTTTTCTATTACGGCTCGACATTTTCAACATTCCTGGTCAGTATGGCGTCCCCGTGTCAAAAGAATTTCCTAAGAACGAGGAATGTACCAGATAAAATGAACATAACATTACCTTTACAGCTCTAGAGGGTTCTTTTGTTAAGGAGCATCATAAAAGGCAAGCTTCTTCAAAAGCCGACGAAACGTCAAAGGTTTAGATTATTGATCAACGATATCCAAGCTGGGATTACATTATGCATCAATGGCATTGGCCTGTCGCCCACAATCCAGGCTGCTCTTTAATTTTTCAACTCCCAAACATTTCCCAACCCTTTAGAGTCTTTAGGTCATCCATTCTCAACAGTGTTCATTTCTTGTTGCTCGCCGCTTTCCTCCTTAAACCTTAAAGCATCGAACGGAACAACCCTACATTGTCCTTGCGTGCGCACTTCATTTTTTTTTCTATTAACTGTGAATCTTTTTTGTGATTGTTTATCTTTTCCGAAGGAGTAACTTTGAGGTCTTGTGTTTGTTTTATACGTGCTCAAGCATCAACAAACATTCGAATCATAGAAATTGCTTTACCTTTGTACGGTTTCCAAATAATGCTAATATGTGGTGTGATTTGGAAAACAGAATGAAATAAAACGATCACTTTTGAAACTCCTAGCACCATTTTGATTGGCTGTGGTGTTCTTAAAGAACACGCAAGTCTTTATTTTAGAAAATTTATTTATTTATTAGTGAGTTTATATGGGTTGTGTGTGTTTGTGTGCACGTATTTATTCCCTCGAAGTAAAATAAACAAATCTTTAAATTTGTATATACCAAACAGATTTAGGCCATTCGTTACCTCACTACAGTTATGTATACGCAAATAGGTGACAATAACTAAGGATGGGTTTACACTAGGATAGTTATTGCAGGATATTTATATCAGACAGAAATTCTGACTAATGTAAACCATGAGCAATTTATGTCAGACATACATTTTACATGGTTTCCATTAGTCAGAATTTCTCTCTGATATAAATATCTTGCAATAACTATCCTAGTGTAAACGCACCCTAATGTAGTAGTCATAATAACAATTTTGAATATTGTCTTCAAATCTTCTATGCACTAGGACAAATCTTCTAAATAATATATATATATATATATATATATATATATATATATATATATATATATATTCAAAATTAATCTCCTAGCTCGTATGAATATCGAAGTTTTTTTAAACCTAAACTCTGAAATTCAGGTTAGCTTGAGTTTACTCAAAAACGGTTACGGATACGGACCCAACCCTTCCGGGAAAAAAAAGACTCACGTTGAAGGGCTCTCCTGTACGGGATACTCGCTCCTTTCCTTGTGCATCCTGTACGGGATACTTTTTCCAACCTCGCTCTTGAATTAAAACTCGTCTTTTATAATTCTGATTTTAGTTTTGATTAAAATCATTATTAATTTGTACTCGTTTTTAAATAATTTTGAGTTTGAAATATTTTTAAGCTGAATACTTTATTGAAAATAAAGTTATAAAAAAGTTATATTCAATGAATGTAAAAAGAATTAAAGTTTTCTTCTTCACCATTTTTCCTATAAGTCATTCGTAAGTGGAATATGTACTCGATAACTCAATAAATATGCTGCTTGGCATGGACAGAGGTATAAAAATTTACGGCAATTTGACAAGGGTTGAGATGATGAATGGGAGAGAGAATAACGATACGTAATATGCCTGAATATCTTACGAGGCTAAAAACTTGATTCAAATACCCTTTAGTGAGTGGCAGTAATACTAGGCGCACGCTACGGCAACCCTAGATATCTCGAGAAATGAGACGAGAAAGACGGTGAGAAATATGAGTATCTCTCGAATTCTGGAAAAGCCAACCGTCCGTGGGCCCCGTCCTTCCTCCGACATGTACACAAGACAACGGTAAAGAGGCCCCTGCTGCACTCGACTGCTGTAGTGGTCAACGGTACGTGGGCCCCGTCCTTCCTCCGACATGCACACAAGTCAACGGTAAAGAGGCCCCAGCTCCACTCGACTGCTGGAGCGGTCAACGGTACGTGGGCCCCGTCCTTCCTCCGACATGTACACAAGTCAACGGTAAAGAGGCCCCAGCTGCACTCGACTGCTGGAGCGGTCAAGGGTCCGTGGGCCCCGTCCTTCCGCCAACATGTACACAAGTCAACGGTAAAGAGGCCCCAGCTGCTCTCGACTGCTGGAGCGGTCAACGTTAGAGAAAGGGATAAAAGTGGTTTCATACGATTCTTCCTACCAAAGAAATCTACACTTCCGGGTTCCATTATCGAGTAGAGGTCACAATGTAGGTTCCTCCCCTTGACTAAAAGACCAGGGAAATATTCAGGTGAAAATTATTCGCTAATACCTACCTTTACTATCTCTAACAAAACTGATTCTATCCGATTGTCAGGTTTCACAGGACCGAATTATTCTATTGTAATTTAAGCTAAAAGATATCCGTCGTATCATTTTCATCCATTCCCGGCCGTTCATTATTAATTCTGGTTCTTATTCTCCAAGTTTCTCGCTTGGCTAACTTGAATGAATGAGGCAAACTTTTCGTGACTGTTTTAATGCTGGTGTCTCGTAGCAAATTCACTGAGCTTGAAACTGATAAAAGAATAAATTATACACAGTTCTATAACATTGGTAATTTTCCACTTATAAGGATATAATGTAACTAAATTTATATTCTTGTACTAGCAGAAGTACTAGTTCAATATATTGATTTAAATTCTTTGGAGGGTTCTGGTCAGTAAAGCAGTAACCTTTTGTTGTCAACATTACATCAGTCAGTAACCATTCGAGGGATTCCATACGATTAACTACTTGACCAATACGATTTCGAACCTTTCGATACATACCTTCGCTTGGCCAATGTTTTAGTCAGTCATTAACCAATTAATTAGAATTTAATTATCTTGAATAATTTTTGAGCAATTCTTCCTTATTTAATAAAAAATATGTCTACGTTAAAAACCCTAAAAATTAACCTTTTTGTTGGAAATTATGTCCATAATCGCCTCCTAGAGTTTAGCTACTTAGACCTGAATCACCCTATGTATATATATACACGCACAAAGGGTGTCCCAAATAAGACATATTTACCGCGCATGTGCGCTCGGCGCTAGATGAAATGTTGGGGTTTGCAGATGACCCCTATTATTAGGCACATCATTTTGAAGGGAATTAAAAAACAAAACCTTTGCTGCAAACCGCACTTCGATATATTTAAAATCAAATGAGTTTCGTGTGATTCAAATTTTATTGTTTTAAATTTTAAAAAAAAATTGTTGTAGGCCCTAACAGAGGTCGGTAATGAATGTGTGATGCATGACTTTGAGGTATTTTTCCTCAAATGTCTACAAAAAAAATATGGCCGATCCTCTAAAATAAATATTTTTTTCTAACAACTTATAAGGCATCTTTTTATTTGCAGCAAAGCTTTTGTTTTTTAATTCCCTTCTAAATAATGTGCATAATAACAGGGGTCATCTGCAAATTCCAGCATTCGTCTAGCACCGAGCGCACATGCGCGGTAAATATGTAAAATTTTCGACATATTTAGATTACGTTTACCTCTGGCATTTTTGTCTGTGGCCAACCGTTTGGCCGCAAAATTAGTTAGAGCCGTCTTATTTGGGACACAGTTTATATATATGTATATTTGTCGTTTCAGAACCCCTGGAGAACGAAAATAACGGTGGTTCAAATTTGTGTGTGTGTATATATATATATTTGTCTTTTCGCTCTCTAGGGGCCAGGCAAATGGTGCGGTTTTGATGAAATTCGGTAAAAAAAATCGTTCGTCTAATTTGAAAGGTCAAGTTCGTTAACCAACAGAATTCGTCCACCGGAAGATGCTTTTTCGAGCGAAATACGCGCGAAAAAAATCGTTAGGCTTACGTTTTCGAGTTCATATGCTTGCAGGTACTCGTTTTATAGGTTTCTTAACGTAGAAAAACGAATGAAGCCATTTTTAAAGCGATATCTGTAACAGTTTTCGAGAAACATTGAAACACCTACTTTTCCAAACTAATTTTCAGTTTGGATATTCATAAACCATTAATTCAGTTGAAACTGGTTCCAGACGTTTGATTTTCATCTAATTTATGATAGGTAAATTTTGTTTCCGTTTTGAGTTAAGGAAGTACTAGAAATAAAACATTTCATTAATAGGCATGAAAAGTTTTGGGATTTTCGTATATTTTCTAAAATATCTCGAAAACAGTTGAGATAAGTGGAAGGACCATTCGAAAGCTTACTAAATTTCCTACAAAAAAGTTCTAATGGAATTCTGGATGGAGCGATGTCAATCGGAGAAATAAGGACTTCAAAATTCGCAATTGTTAATTTTCCTCTCTCTATTTTTTTACCTAAAGTTTTAACTGGTTGTTTCCTATTTTAATTGCATTTAGTAAAACGATTATTTGACTAAAACAAGATTAGAAAATGTGAAACGTTGTTATAGTGTGTCCAAGAGCGAATGTTGAGAAGGTGGGGGAAGTCGCTATGATACTGTCAGTTTCCTGTTGTGGCGCCTTAAATCTATTTTCTCTTCAAGGTTTTATTTTATATTTTTCACGAATAGCACTAGAGATATGAACAAAACCGCGCTAAGATGACGCAGTTCCGAATCGGACTTTTTTTTATTTGGCCTATATTTTTATCAGCATTGGGAATAAAAGGAGCCAGTAGTGGAATGGATGGAGCATGGTGTTAGTTAGAGCTAAGTGGGTTGAGAGGAATTTTCTCTTAGATTTAAGAGGTTTTGGTCGGAGCAAGAAGGAATGCTGTTCGGGTAACAGGTGATCTTGGTACTACCACCATTATCGACACAACCACAGCTACAGGTTAGGTCTCGGCCACCTCGGGCCCGATCTCGGTATGGATCTCTCCTTTAATTTCCTTCCGATTAGTTTAAGTCCATTTCCTGAACAGGTAATTCGTATGATTGCTTCCGTCGGAGCCGTTTCATCACAGCGATAAAAACAACTAAATTTATTGACTGTTTGCTTGTCATTGTAGCGCAATTACTCTCTAACTTTTAATATATCGTTCGTAAAAAAATCAGACTTACCTTTAATCAGACATGGCCCCGTCGGAAACGGCTTTAGAAATTTTTCGGAGAGAATTTACTAAGCTTCCGAATGGTTACTTTCCACTTACTACAATTTTATAGCCGTTATCGATATATTTAGAAAAAATATACCAAAATTCGAAAAATTTTCATGTCTATTAAAAAAATATTTGTTCAAATACTTCGTTAACAGCAAACGCAACGTAAATATCTTCGTATAGATGAATATCGAATGTCTGCAACAATTTTTAACTGAATCAGTCGTTTCTGAATACCGAAATTAAATTAGTTTTATCCACTTTTCTCAAAAACAGGACCAGCACTGAATAAATATTACATTAAACAATAGTTTAAAATAGATTTTTTTATCGAATAATTTAAAATTTAACTGTTAAAAAAAATTATTTAAAAGTTTTAGGAGTAAACGTAATTGAGTTACTTCTAAAATAAAGTGCATGAAAATAATAGTTAATGTAATTCTTTTATTTTTTTTAAATGTGAAATAAATGTTTTCAGTTTTAGCGCGGTTACTCCCTATCTCCATAGGAAGAACCCGCTTATGAGGTTGACCTCATGACGCAATCCGGAAGTGCCGACTAGAAATTTTCACGTTTCAGACCCTAAAGATCACGAAAATATAGGTGGCCCAAATTTGTACACATATATATGTATATATATATATATATATATATATATATATATATATATATATATATATATATATATGTATATGCAGGTACTTGTTTTATAGGTTTCTTAACATAAGAAAACGAATGAAACCATTTATAAGACGATATCTGTAACCGTTCCTGAGAAAAGTGGAATCAATGTTTTTGTAAGTCATTATATTTTTGTGAGTACTTAGAATCGCGGGATTCAATTGAAATATTTTCTACAACTTGGAAATTAATCCCAACTAAGATGTTTAAATTTTGGTTATATTTGGAGTTAAGGAAGTATGCGAAAAAAAATATTTTATTAATAGACATGAAAAGTTTTCGGATCTTCATACATTTTTCATAAATATCTCGATAACGGTTGAGAAATCGTGGTAAGTGGAAGGTGACCATTCGAATGCTTACTAAATTCTCTACAAAAAAGGTTCTGAAGCAATATTGGATGGGGCAACGTCAATCAGAGATATAAGCGCTTAAAACTTAAAAATTGTTTGTTTTGTTGTTTTGAAAGGGGTTTTCTCTTTGTTTATCTCACTTTTTAATTGTTGTTTTCTTGTTTTAAATTGCATTTATCAGCAAAATTAGAATAGTAGTAAAATAAGCTAAGAAACGGTGAAAGGTATTGGTAATAATATGTTTGGAGTGGCTGTGGCTAATCATGATGACGTAGTTTGTTTTGAATTCTGCTATCTATATAACCTTCCTCATAGCCTCCAACTGAAGTTATCGTTATTTCTTATTTTATAGAAAGATTTAACTCACGACAGAATGGAATTTTATTCGCCATGAAGCACATATTTACAGTTGATTATAACAGTAAGACGAATTTGCTAGTAAAACAAGATACTTAAAATGACAACGAATTTTTGGTTGTTAAGAAGAGCCTTCTCAGCAGTAGTCAAAGAGTAAGTACGTTTTCAGTACATAATTGTATTGACTTATACAGATTAAGAATTATCCACTTCTGTGTAAGTTGACTACTGTCAGTTTCCTGTGATTTGTGATGCTAATTTATTCCATTTCTTCGAGATACGTAACCGCGCTAAGATGACGCAGTTCCTGCGAGTCGGACTTTTTATTTTCAATATGTTTGGGTGTTTCGTTGGTTTACAATACTTGGAACTCTTAAAGGGGATCCTTGGGAGTTTTTTTTACTTATGGAGGTGAATATATTCAAACTGAACGTAAGAACCTATTCAAAAACAATTTCTTGATACAACAAAATTACTTTTCAATTGAGGAGGAGGAGTAGTCATTTGACTTCCAATACTGTGGACCAGAGAAGGGTGAATTATACAATTGATTCATTATTCAATAATGGTTTGGACAAACATTTTTCGAATAAATATGTCTTGTTTGATTAGGTTATTCACTTGAAGATATAATGAGTTAAGCATTCAAATTTTTGAATAACATTTTAGATTTTTGATATATTTAACTATAAAGACTTTTATACTAAGCTAAGCTACGCGACACGACACTTAAATAAACTTAAAGAAACGCAAAACGTGACGTTGCGTTGATTGCGTCGACTCCTATTTAAAAATATTCTCTAACCAATAAAACCCAATTTAAAATAGAAGGGCTCAGAGACAAATAAAAATCGGTTTGATTTAAATCTATGAGGTTAAGTTCCTTATTTTTCTTTTCTTTGATATCATTGTTTCCTGGAATAAATAATATTGTATTCTAATAATCATTTCTGCTAATGCTAAACATGTGGGGAAGAAATTAACTAGGCCTGCCTTACAGGTCTGCCTTAAAGGTTCCCCCTAGGTAATCGAATTGCCGCAGTGAACTGCCTTCCAGATCAATAAACTCAGATAGGCGACTTCAGAACCTTCATTAGGTTAAAAAGCTCTAAAATAGGGGCCGATAATGGGTGTTACCTGATTGATGTGTCCGTACAACCTACAATGTACTCGATACTGAAAAAATTACATACAGTACTGAGACACGTTTTTTCTCTGATTAAGTATTCTGAATTAAAATAATTTATATCCTGTCCATATAAATTACGCTATTACAGAGTGTTAACAATTTTGTTGAAATAATCATTTTGGCAAATAGAGGATATATCATTTCACTGAGTAAGAGAACGAATCGGAGACAGAAAATATGGGGGGGAGAGAGAGAGAGAGAAATAGACTGTCTAAGATGAACTCTGAGAAGCAAAAATTTAGGCACCACAACGGGAAACTGACAGTGAAGTAAGTGGAAACTGGAAAAAGTGTACATGGGGTAATATTACCTTGTAACTTTTTTTTTACCATTTTTTTTAGTCTTCCCTAACTAATGAAAAATGTTATCCAAGAGTGTTTATATGAAGAAAACCTTTTTAATGGGCTAAAAATACTATTTTCGGGTTGAAGTCCCGATGCCGAGTAGAACGCGATGCTGATTTTAAGAAAGAGCTTCGATTGGTCCCTTTTTAATTGTTAAGTTTTTTTGGTCCTCCTTCGATACATTTCAAAATTAAAATCCATTTTTTTTATCTTTATTACATGAATGTATTTAGAAAAAAATTAATACAAAAAAATCAACATTTCAGAACATTAAACTTTAAAGTCGTTTTCTCAAATCGGGCGGCCTCAGGCGTCTTCAATTTTTGCCCGATCAACTTTAAATTTTAACTGCACCTTCCCAATGATATTTCCTAGAAAAAAAAAAATTTCTTAAAAATGCTACATACTTTACTAGATTTAACCTTCTTCTTGTGGAATAATTTTAATTGTTCGTTCTAGATTAAAAATGGCCCCCTGAAGACAATCGCCGTGAAAAAAGGGGGTTTCCATTCGTCAAACATAGCGCCGCTATTGTTTTTTGAAGAATTGAAACTTTTTTTTTGTTGATACTTTAAAACGTTAGATATGAAGAATTTAAAAATATTCATTTATTTGTTATTTATAAATTCAAGAAAATTATTTTGATTTTGATTGCACAAGGTAGTACTACCCCTTAAACGCAAAGCCTTGGCCGAAAAAAGGGAATATTGTACGCTTGAAAGAGCTGATTAAAGTGGAGGCGAGGGCCACAAAGTACCTTTGGTATCCTGCAACCGAGTGACTACCGAGCATAGTTTTTTTAAGGCACACCAACAATTGGGCCATTAGCGCCAACATCCATGGTGCGACCAGAAAGTTTCTCAACGGGCCCTAAAATGAGAAAAATCCCTGCTGCAGGTGGGGCTCAAAACCCCATCTATGGCGTTCGCCACCAGACCTGAATGTTCTCCGTGCTAGTTCTAAATCTTACGCCCTCCGCTCCGTCTAGTGGGCTAACTGAGTTGTTGACGAAAGACGCTAGCACGTTTCACTATGTCCAATCTACAGACCAAGAATCGTGTGACTACGCCCATCAGAGCGCTTGACGTGCGAATAGCCTAGGACCTGCCGTACATCTTGTCCAGAGAAGGGGAAAACATAAAACAATGTGAAGAAAGCACGCCACGAGTGCTGCCATCTCTTAGAGCAATACCATCAGCAGTTCCGAAACAGTTTTACGTTTAGTGCACCTCTCAAGTTTGTGTTTCCTTCTGTCGTATCCTCCTAATCGTCCTTCCCTTTCTCTTCGAGTCACTCAGGCTGCCTCCGGTTCCACTCTGGGTAAGATCATTTGTCACGCAAGGGCGGGCGATGTTTCGAGTAAAGTTATTTTCTTAAAGGACTGGAACAGCTGTAGCTTAATAAATATTTTGACGACCATGTAGCATTTTTGTGAAAAAGAAAATTTCTCATTGGAAGTTACAAAATATAAAACATTTTATAATATAATATACTAGCTGTTACCCAGTGTGCCATGCTACACCTACTTTCTGCCTATGACTCTCCCCGTATCAAGATCTACCTGTATACCCAGTGTGCCATTCTACACCTACTTTCTGCCTATGACTCTCCCCGTATCAAGATCTACCTGTATACCCAGTGTGCCATTCTACACCTACTTTCTGCCTATGACTCTCCCCGTATCAAGATCTACCTGAATACCCAGTGTGCCATGCTACACCTACTTTCTGCCTATGACTCTCCCCGTATCAAGATCTACCTGTATACCCAGTGTGCCATGCTACACCTACTTTCTGCCTATGACTCTCCCCGTATCAAGATCTACCTGTATACCCAGTTACGTAAAAATCGGTCAAACGGTATTAATTTGTTTATATCTGTCTAGTAACTCATAATGCAGTCGGCAGAGGCCAACACCACAGCAATTCATAAAACAGCCGACAGAGGCCAGCACCAGAGCCTGCGAGTAGATAGCTCTTATCAAAGAAAGGCCAGCGCTCCTTAGTTAGATAGTGACTGTTGATATAAAATTGAAATAAACTGCATTACAAGAGTATATAATGATGTAAAGTCATCAATGAGTTCGAGTTATTCTAATTATCAAGAACATCGACAAATAAATTTAAGACATTATTAAAAATGGTCGTCAAAATTTGAATGATTCAGTGTAGCCAATTTTTCTTGAACATAACTTTTGATCTTTTGACCAAATTTTTTAAATTTTACTATTTTGACCTAGCCTAGGAGATTTCCCGTATCAAGACCAACCTGTGTGCCAAGTTTGGTCAAAATCGGTCAAACGGTGTAGATTTGTATAAGGAACAAATAGACAAACAGACATGCGGACAAACAGAGAAACAGACAAACGGACAAACAGACAGACGCGTGATTTTTGTATATATAGATTATATATAATATACTATATTACATATTATATAATATATAATAATTTCTGTTATTATATAGGAAGAATAATTTTATTTTTTCAAAAATTTCTTCTACGGGGGAACCTCTATACTTTCATATTATCGGACCTCACTAAAAATGCCCACAGTATTTTATGGCGATCTTAAAGAAATGTTTTTACTATAGTTCAGCTGGATGGAATCAGGTGGTTTAAGCCCTAAATCATTTTTACTGATATTTTAATTTTCAATTGCTATGAATGGAAAAGAAAATATAAATAGGTTCCTAATTGGAATTAATATTTGGATTCATCATAATAGGTTGATCACCTCAAGGAAGAAAGGCGGATTTCCTACCAATGGAGGTCAGGAGGAAACGCGCTAAAACGAAAGGCATCTCCTCTGTACTCGCTAGAAAAGGTTGGTAACCTTGTAGATAACCAATCCGAAAAGGTCTGAGTAATTAAAAAAAGGGAAGTTCAAATTAATAAATTAAAACTAAGAAGAAATTTTGACGAGGAAAAGATTAAAAGAATAAATAGCTGAAATGTTTGTTAAGTACATTAATATCTCATAAGGACAGTTCATTTTCCCTCCTCTCAGCTATTGCTGTGGGGATCCAGCCCTGGCTTTGTTGAACGGATAATTTCCCTTTATTAAAAGTATTCTCCTTTTCCCTAAGTTGACCTCCCTAATTGACTCAGCTATTGCGTGTTAATCATTCGTCGAGATTCAGAAGCATTAAATAGTAAAATAGTATTAAAAGTGTTCCTCTTTTTATGGATTGCACTCCTATTATTATATATGCTGCTTCTATTTTTTGTGCAGTCCTTTTGCTTGAATAACAGTATTTAGAATGTTACATGGGTCATTTTATAACATTCTTCTGAAAGGGCATGTTTAATAACCTCCCTAAAGAATATTTTCTTTTTCTTAGCAAAAATGTCAAAAATCTTTCAGAGATTTTCAATTTAATGCAGATCAGAGCGCTAAAAAGTGGTTTTGGGTTGCTGAGGAGCATTAAACAGGGTGTCCCGCATTGAGATGTCATAACTGTAGGAGTTTATTCTACATATCATTTGTTTTTCAGTGGCGAAAAAATAAGCGTTCTATCTGAAAATGTAGAGGAACTACTCAGGTTTTTGTCTTTTTTTAAAAACTACGGGCTTTTTTAAAGAAAAACTGAGATTTCGGAATTTGTGATCAATGTATCGTAAATATAGACCACATTTTTAGAATCTACATAAAAATTCCAATAAGAAACACCCGTTATTGAAATATCACGAAGTAAATTAAGAGCTATATTAAAAGCCATATAGGTGAGAATGTTTAATATTAGTTTTTTATTAAATTATTCAATGTTTTCTTAATCAGCTATTTTTAGACTTAGAGGTTTGCCTCCGCCTCAAAAGTTGCATTATTTAATAAAATTCTCACTTATATGGCTTTTAATATAGCTCTTAATTTACATGGTGATATTTCAATAACGGGTGTTTCTTATTGGAAATTTAATGTAGATTCTAAAAATGTGGTTTTTATTTACGATACATTAATCACAAATTCTGAAATCTCAGTTTTTCTTTTAAAAAAAACAGTAGTTTTTAAAAAAGACAAAAACCTGAGTAGCTCCTCTACATTTTCAGATATAACGCTCATTTTTGCGCCACTGAACTACAAATGATATGCAGAATGAACCCCTAAAGTTATGGCATCTCAATGCGGGTCACCCTGTATATCGACCAATAGTTTGTGACTTTTCCTGTATGCTGTTGGACAGTATCTTCCTGAACAAAAGAGATTTTAGGCCCAAAATATGGGTACTTCTCAATAAATTATGGTGCGATATATCAATAAAGCTATCAGAACTCACAATCACCGTAATGTTCCGACCCCAGAAGACGTGATGGCGCTCCAACCATAACAAACCCTCCTCCACGCAAATGGCTGTAGGAATAATAACTCTCTATTATTTATATTCTTTAGAATAAGGCATTTTTAAGAAAATACAAATTACACATTAAGCGAATTAACTTGTAGAAGACTAAATGATATTTTTGGATGAACACTTTAATAAGCTTACGCAATATCGCCGGGTAAGAAATACGATGACCCCCGACAACCTTTATAAACTACAATATACGAGATACAGCTCTTATATATAAAGCAATTCCGCCTTTCATATCTCCTCCCCCCATTTTTGTGAAGATGTATTTCGGGAAAGACGAGGTGAACAGCCAATCCAACAATAGAAACCGTCTGGACAAAATTCTTGAAAAGTATCCAATTGTCGATAACTAATAATAAGACGTCTCGTTTTGCCTCGAAGGGTTTTGCTGAAAGGGAAATATGAGGTGAGCAACCATATTTCTCCTTTATTTTCTCCCCGACGAAGAGAGGGAAATAAAGGGTGTCTTGTTCAAAGGCTCTAAAAGAGAGAGATTTCCTTACATGGAGCCTTTGCGATTGTTTCAATATTGTTTTCTTCTCATTTCTTTATACATAAAATGTAATTAAATAGTAGGTAAATAAAGAAACTATATTTATACAACCATTTTATAGATAATCGGATAGTTAATAATTATTAACAAGTCAACAAATTTTAACTTTTTTGAAGTAACACGGAAGTAAACCACCATTTTGGGGTTTTTCGGGTGTGCTGAAACAGAATCTCACATTAGCTTTTTTCCATATAGGTCAAGTTTTTAAAATATAGGGATTTTAAGTTGTTTTTTAGAACAATGAATCTTAAAATTTCCTCTGTCTACAGACATTTTTTTGGCGTTCTGGTTTCTATAATTTTTAATGTTTTAGTTGGTTATTTTCTGTAAAAAAATATATTTTTAACCAAAGAAAAATGCAAAAATGCTGTATTTTTGACAAATTAAAAAGAATTTTTTACAAAATGTAAAATTGATAGGAAAAATCTAAATGCAAATTTGGATTTTCCATTACATTTCCTTTTAGAAACACCTATTACAATTTTTAAAATAACAACAATGAGGGGGTCTCCCGTGGTCTAGTGGCTTGCGCGCTAGATTCATAAGCGGGAGATGGTGGGTTCGATCCCCACCGGCGCCAGAAATTTTCTCATCTCAGGGCTCGCTGAGAAAATTCCTGGCTGCACCCTGGACGTCGGCGCTAATGGCCAAGATTTATGTCGATGCGCGGTAAAAAAAAAAAAAAAAAAAAAAAAAAAAAAAAAAAAAAAAAAAAAAAAAAAAACAACAACAATGAGTTGGTAAAAAAAATAGTATCCTGTACGGGAGAAACAGGCTGATTCTCGGCCTACAGTAGGGCCCAGCTTCTTCTTCCTTAATCCTCAACTGGGTATACTCCACATTCCATGCAAATTAAGTCAATAGTATTTTGTAATTTTGAAAATTCTAATAGCTGTTTCCTAAAGGAAATATAATGGAGAATCTAAATTCGCAATTAGATTTTTATATTTTGTACCAATTTTATATTTTGTAAAAAAATCATTTAAAGCTGTGAAAAACTGGCATTTTACTGCTAAAAGTATATTTTTTACAAAAGCGAACCACCCCAAAAAGCATTAAAAACTATAGAAACCAAAACGTCAAAAGAAATTTTTCTGAAAACACAGCAAGTTTTAAGATTCAGTAATATAAAAAAAACAACTTAAAAGCCCTATATTTTAAAAACTTGATGTACAAGGAAAAATCAGATTCGGATTCAGCACCCCCGAAAACGCACCAAATGGTACCTGTAGGGACTCATGATCATCATGAGATCAAATTTTGATTCTCTTGTCCCCATAGAGGTTTAGAAATGTCTGTAATATACCTAAAAGCCACTGATTATTGAGCAGATATCTTCAAACGAAATTGTATAGTTTAGTTTTCTCCAAGTAAGGGAGTATTTTGTTCATGTACTGGCTCCTGTCCATCATCGTTCATGTAATATGGAACACTTAGTTTGCGCCGTCTTCTGTATTCTGTAGGTTATTTGTACTGCGTATACCACAAGTTGGTTTGTTAAGTCCTGTGTTAGTCTTGTGTGGCCAATTCTGAGTCGAGCAAGTCCAATTTATTCTTGTATGTTGTGTTAGACGTCCACTCCTGAGTTCTATTTTTGATTTAAGTAATTTATTCTCAGTCAGTCAAATCCAGCAGTTGTTTTTGAAAAAGTCAATAGAGTGAATATTATTTAAAACGATAATGTCAATAAGGTGTACATATATACATATATATATATATATATATATATATATATATATATATATATATATATATAAAATCAGTCCCGTAACAGGCCACGAGGGCAGATACTGTAGAGGTATCTGATTCATGACTATACAGCACACTAGGGAGATATTGTGGTCAGTACTATGCTCCGGCTCCCTGATTTTCCCCTTGCTGCTTCGATTTCTAGAATCATTAGCACCAAGGTATTAATAAATTAATTAAAGGCTAGGTTGGCCTAGGGACGGTCAGGGAGGCCGAATTCAACCCATGAACGAAGACACTAGAAGAAAAATCTTAAATGCTTGATCGGGATTTAAACTCAGGTCCTGCAGCATACGAGTCCAGTGCTCTACCACTGAGCTAACCTCGCTCTCATTTATATATAAATATATATATATATATATATATATATATATATATATATGTATGTATATATATATATATATATATATATATATATATATATATACAGGGTGTCCCAGTATATGTGTCCACCCCCTTTTCCTCCTAGAGTTGTTGGAATTTCGAAATGAAACTTGGTAGGTCTTAGTTATGTTGCATGAGGTTTCTTTTAAAGGTTTAGTTGATTTTGTAACATTCTCCAGTTTTTCTCCAGAACATCTAACTCTTGATTTTCTAATGGCAGCAGGTATTTTTATGACGAATTCTGATAGAAAAATATCGCCCTTTTGTAGAAAAATTCCTATTTATCACTGAAACCAAGCCTTTTACGTAAAAACACCTCAATACAAACGTTGTAGCCTATTAATTTTCCTTTCAGGTGATACCAAGATCAAAGTTGTAGGTTTAATATTTAACGGGATATTATGAATGAAAAATATAACTTAAAAGTTTTAAAAAGTAACAATTCAGAAAATCGATATGAATAGAAAAAAAAGTAGCTGACATAAACAATAAAAAAAAATTACTTATTTACTTTATGAAAAAAAGTATATAAAAATTATTATAAAACAGAACAGAATAAATTTATTTTTCCATATGAAATTATTATATCATAAAACTAAAAAAAAAAAATTTGCCTTTGTTTTCATTCATAATACCCCGTTAAATATTTATTCTACAACTTTGATCTTGGTATCATCTGAAAGGAAAATTAATAGGCTACAACGTTTGTATTGAGGTGTTTTTACGTAAAAGGCTTCGTTTCAGTGATAAATAGGAATTTGTCTACAAAAGGGCGATATTTTTCAGTTTTTTTTGCGTTCTACGCGCAAACGGTGCGTCGGATCAAAAGATGTCTCGGAATAAATTAGTCTTAAAAAGTAAATTTTCTATCAGAATTCGTCATAAAAACAATACCTGCCGCCATTCGAAAATCAAGAGTTTGATGCGCTGGAGAAAAACTGGAGAATGTTAAAAAGTCAACTAAACCTTCCAAGTTTCATTTCGAAATTCCAACAACTCTAGGAGGAAAAGGGGGTGGACACATATACTGGGACACCCTGTATATATATATATATATATATATATATATATATTTCTGTTTTCAATTTGAAACGAAAAAATTAAGAATCATTTACAATAACTTGTTATAATTTTTATTCTAAAAATGTCTTCTGTGTCGGGTACTAAGGCACTCAATTTTACATTCAATGCAGAATGCACACTAAAATTGTCATATAGCTTTATTCCAGAGAAGATTAGACTAATTAATAACACTTAATCACCTTAAGTGATGTTAACACAAAAGATTCAAGTTTTAATGCTGCAAATAAAATAAGAAAATTATACAAAATTCATAATTAACAATTCATTTTTACAAATATCCTGACAAAATGATTAGTACTAATTTTTTGCGTAAACTTGTAAATTAAGTCTTAAAACGCAAACGACGCGAAACTATTATTGTCGCGAGGCATAGTAGGACTACAGCTGAAATAACTTTTGAAATCCGGCCTTAAAAAGGAGGTTCGCAATAAAGTAATAATACCCCGGAGAGCGGAGCGGAGTAGATTGCTGCGGCATTGCGAGCACCTGCCGCACGGTTCCTGCCTTATTGCGGCCTGCAACTACTTTCAAGACCAGCCTATGGTTTACTGCGCTCAGTCACTTTACCTTTACTATTCCTACAAAATATTCTTACTCCGCCAAAATTTATTAAAACTCCTTTCTCATGAATGTACAAAGTAAAACAATATTTAATTACTCCCCTACCTGAGGGGAGGGGGCAAATTAAGAATGTTGCATATGCAAAAATGAGGCGTCGTTTCATTTTTTTTTGGTCTAAAAGCAACCAATAAACTTAAAACCTTCTACACTAAACACAAAGGATTCAATCCATATCAAGTGGTAATAAGGTGGTTGCTTGACAATTTTTGAAAAAAATTCATATTTTTACCATCAATTACATATGGAATCACTAGTTCAAAACAATATTTAAAACATTTTTACAATCAACCGATTGAAAATAGCAGCCATATTTGTTTCACCGCGCGTGCTAATTTTTGAGTTTATAAGCTCTTACGGAAAACTCATTTTCTTAGGGCTGGTAAGCCAAAGACTAATAATTCAAACACCATTGTTTACCGTACAGTCTGCTTTATCTTAGGGCTGGTAAGCCAAAGACTAATAATTCAAAGACCATTGTTTACCGTACAGTCTGGTTTATCTTAGGGCTGGTAAGCCAAAGACTAATAATTCAAAGACCATTGTTTACCGTACAGTCTGCTTTATCTTAGGGCTGGTAAGCCAAAGACTAATAATTCAAACACCATTGTTTACCGTACAGTCTGCTTTATCTTTTATGTCTTCTTCGCTAATTTAATATTTTGAAGTTCAATACCTGAAAACTGCCATTAAAAAAAAACTGTTTATATCTCCCAAAATGCCGTTTTTGAGGATAATGTTTTGACATAAGGGGATGTATAGCACGTATGACTTTTTTGGCACTATGATTAACCTAGCTAAGTGTCTTGTATTAAAATTATTCTTAACCCTGATATTTGTTATCTTAATTTTGTATAAATGTTTAAACTTCAAATTTTTGATAAATATAGGCTTTAATATCTCTGGTGGGGGACTTTACATGTTGTACGTCGTTGTAACATAAAACTACAGTAATAATTTCAACTTGTATATTTGAGTACTTTCGTAGCTATGCAATTTTGAAAATGGTCCTTTTTGCCCCTATTTAGCAGCGCGTAAACTTGAATATATATTTTTTTTTTTTGTTTATTTATGGGTGCTTCTACTGCTAGGGTCATTAGCACCGTTAAAAATTTTAATGTATGATGAAACATTTTTAATAATATCCTGGTATTCTAAGATGTTATTTTGGTTTATTACATTATCTTACTCTTATTTAATCTAAAACTAAAACTAATGTAAACTTTAATAATTCATTAAAATTGTATTACTTTTAAACGCTTTACTTTTAATAACTATTTTTTAGTTGGTTTAAAATATTGTAGTTATAAATAAGTTATAGGTTATAAGTTATAACCTATAAGTTATAGGTTCTAATTATAGATGTAGTTCCATTTATAATTATAGCCTATTCTATTTAAATTTTAATTAATTTGTTTATTGAAAAAAAAACTGACTAAAAAGACATTTCGCCCATCTACTCCGTTTTCCGTGCGATCTCTTGAAAATACTCTTAGGCCTAAATACACTAAAAACTTCAAAATGTACAATTGAACTACAGAGAGTTAAATAAGTATATGTGTGTGCTATAAACTATTTTTTTATAAAGAAACAATCATAATAGGGTTTTCGACGGCGCTAATGACCTTAAAAAAAAATATAAAAAAAATAGGGTTTTCGAGTAATGACAACCAACAAGATCTGTGATGTATGCAGCGTTATTTGTGGAGTTCTCGATTTCGTAGAAGGTAGAAAAATAATGTCTCTCCACTGTTTTTCAAAGTATTTATTAGCAAAAGCTTTTCGAGAACATGGTTCTCATCGTCAGTGCATCTATTACTCCACCGGTATTACTGCTAACCGCCTCTACGAACAGGTTACCTCACACCTGTTCGGAGAGGCGGTTAGCAGTAATACCGGTGGAGTAATAGATGCACTGACGATGAGAACCATGTTCTCGAAAAGCTTTTGCTAATAAATACTTTGAAAAACAGTGGAGAGACATTATTTTTCTACCTTCTACGAAACCAACAAGATGTTTTGCCCTAAAAAAAAACAAATTAAAATGCATATATCAATATTTTAATATAACAATATAAATAAAATAATACATTGCTTGATCTTTTTCAGGTACAATTTTTATGGGTAAAGCCATAAGATGATAAAACTCCTGCTGCCGATGGGATTCGAACCCACTATCTTCCGCATGAGATTCTTAAGCTTTAGCCACTAGACCACGGGGAGACGCAATACTACTCACTAATATAACTATTAATACTAACTTATTAATACAACTAATAACTTAATAATACAACTATTTGTGCAAATACTAATATTAAACTAAACTAGTAATATGTATACAAATTTAAGAACACACATACATATAAAAATAGTTATTATTTAATTAATACTGAATCGTGACATCTTTATGTTAACAATCCTGGAATGCGCGATCACGGAAACGCATAAGCAGGGTTTTCTTCCCATATGGAGAAAGTAAACACGCTAAAAATGAAAAGAGGCATTTGGTGTTACGGATTGACGTGGCTCAACACAAATAGGATTTTCCATTGCATTAGCAAATTTCTCCCTCGTCCCATCACGAAATTCAAATCAGTTGTTAATTCAAGAGACAGAAACCCCTTCGTAGGCTCCAATTTTCTCTCTGACAACAGGAAATCCGATCTCAATGAACCCAATGACCCTAATAAAACATTTATTAGATGGATTTTTTAATTAGCATCCGTATCCTCTTAAAAGACAATTAGCTTTTTGCTTTCGTGCGCGATCCGAGCAAGGGTACATTGAATGTAATTGACGTGAATGTAATTTTCGGATTGTCTCCATACATTTCAAGAATTGATAAACAATAAGAACGATAAGCAATCAGGGATTAGTTGGGATTCGGCTAAGAAAGCATCAATACGATTTTTGTAAAATATCTGAATTAAGGACGTTTCGGCTACTCTTTGGTAGCCTTCGTCAGCTAAAATGACAAAACAAGAGAATAGAGAATTAATAAACAGAAAAAAAGGTACCAGTAAGATAAATGAAACATCTATACATACAAATCAGTTTTTTTTAAGAACAATTTGTTGTTAAAATGTGAGAACAATCATGTTGTTACTAAACAGGTAAGTAAACAATAGTTGTATTTATAGAACTTACTTCTAGAAAGTCAATAAAAACTGTTAACAATTAATACCTAATGTTATTATTACTATCTATTCACTTGTACATACCTCGTTTAAAATTTGTTTTTTATTGATTTTAACTATTGTTCACTTAGCTGTTTAGTAACAACATAATTGTTCTCATATTTTAACAACAAATTGTACTTAAAAAAGTGATTTGTATGTATAGATCTGTTATTTATCTTACAGGTAAACCTTTTTTCTGTTTATTAATTCTGTATTTTTTTGGGGGGGGGCATTTTAGCTGACGAAGGCTATCAAAGAGTAGCCGAAACGTCCTTAATACAGATTTTTTACAAAAATCGTATTGATGTTTTCTTAGCCGAATCCCAACTAATCCCTGATTGCTTATCACCTCGATAGCTAACTCGAGCCGTTTTTCTTTGAATGAAAATACTGTAATTACACCACCCGCATTATTATTTTAATCCGTTTTTTTTTTTTTTTTTCAAACGGTAGGTTTCTTCGCCAGGAGCATGATATTTTGCAAGAATGCCGTCCTCCTCTATTAGGGTGGGTTTACACTAGGATAGTTATTGCAGGATATTTATATCAGAGAGAAATTCTGACTAATGTAAACCATGTAGAATTTATTGCAGACATAAATTTTACATTGGTTTTCATTAGTCGCAATTTCTCTCTGATATAAATATCCTGCAATAACTATCCAAGTGTAAACCCACCCTTAGCCTTCCGTTTTTTTTAGTATAACCTTATTATTATTAGATATATTTTTTTATTATTATTTATTTCATTATCGATTATTACATCCTGTATATAAATCCTTAATCGTCATAATCATTAATGGAGGTTGTAGTTGAGAGGCCATGAGGACAGAACCCTCATATTGTATCATATATCATATTATTATTATACATTAAGTTAAAGCAAAAAATTCGAACTGACGACAGGTTTTTAAAGAATCGAGCATCTCTCATAAGTGTAGATTTTGCAACAAAACGTATGAGTAGATTCAGCACATTATGGAGGCTGTGAGATCCTTGCGGGATCTGATTATTTTTGGCATAACAACGCGGCCAAGATATACCACCAAGCTCTCGCAGAAAAATTCGGCTTGTTGGATAAGAAGGTCCTTTATTATCACTACGTCCCACAAAGAAATTTTAAAAAAGGTATAATTGAAATGCTAACGGACCGAACTATCCATTACAATAAACCGGATAAAAACAAACCTGAATTATTTTCGAAAACTGCAGACTTAATTGCAAAACATTGCAGTTAGCGGGTTAATTAGAGATAAGAAGAGCTTTCAAGTATGTACTTATCTCGAGTACTTTGTGCTTGGAAGGAGGCTCTAACAAGCTTAACGAATTTCCTTTACCTCTGACAGAAAAAAAATCACTGATAACTAAAGATGAGGTGTAACCTCAAAAGGGCTTTGAGCTATTCATCTCTCTCTCTCTCTCTCTCTTTCTTTTTTTTCTGTCTCTCCCTCCCTTTATTCTTCTCGTTCCACCCATGCACCATTGGCCAGCGGTTTCTTCAAATTATAACATTTTAAATTTTTATAGTGCTGATAAAGTGTGCCTGTAAAACCCCACAAGTGAGACTTCCCGTACAAGCAAGACTTGTGTCGGAGGAAACAACTTATGAACAACTCAAATTGTACCACAAAGAAATTTCACGGCAAAATAAAAACGACAAAAACACAAATGGCACAAACTTCGACAAATTAAACAGATCGTAAGCGACTGGGCTTCGTCATACAGGGATTCAAGGCGAGAAGAAGTACTGTTGGCCAGACTAAGGACAGGCCACACACGTATAACTCATGAATACCTTACATACACTATCAGACTTGTTATGACAAAGTCTGATAATTCGTTGTGCAAATTTGTAACAAAGATCTGACAGTTCAATATATACTGACAGACTGTAATTTGAGACAAGACTTCCACGAGACATGAAATAACTACTCCGTGATAGCAGTCACTATATCAACGCTATACTTACTTTTCTAAAAGGAACAATATTTTTTTAAAAATATTAACAAACGCCAGGCTAAAATGTTTATTTGTTGCCCAGTTTGTCTGATGTGTGGCTTAGTTGACCATCGTAGAACAGGGGAAAAAATTTACAATTTTTTCTCCCTCTTTTACAATTATATATCAGTCATTTAGAGTGTAATTTGGGAAAGCATTCATTATTCTGACAGTGGGCTTAAATTAATAGGGATACCCGTGAAGCAGGGGAAAAATCATGCGGTTCCTTTAGGTAATATAGTGTGTAAATCACAAACTAGATAATAAACAATAATTTTAGAAAATGGCACCATTGTGCGCCGCTGCTATCCTGCACTGGGGTTTCGGTGAAATAGGAACTCTATATGATTCAAGTCTTCCCCTCTTTCAATACTCTACATGCCGGAATGTCCCGGAACCCACTGTAGCTTGGCCTTATTTCGGAGGGCCAAGGTATTTGGGCGTTTCGTGCTAATTATGCTCTAGCCTACTGTTTGATCGATAACATTCAAGGGAGGAAAAATCGCCTAGTTGTTGGCAATCGAATAACATGAGCTCAACAGTTTCCTAATACTACGCAGCGTAACAGTGACTACCTTAAACGGTTATTTGTCCAAAATCCTTCCGACACCTCCTAGCTAAATGAGCAAGGGATTAGGGATTATACACCAGTCTCATCAAGGTCCCCTAAGTAAATATTTTCATTCCATATGAACTTCCATTAATTGATTTAAAATATATCTACACACACAATATAAAATCTTTATTTTTTGATAAGTAAAAAATGCTATCATGTTTAAAATTTACTAAATAGTTCCAAATATAAAATTAATTATCAGTGATCAGATGGAAAATACTTATAAAGCTCATTAATGACGATTCATTTGTTTCGATAATTCATTGAGCTATAATGGTCCATCTGGCCTTACAAGATTATACATTTAATGATTTAATAGAAAGAGATTAATTTTAAACAAATATATTAATAAACAGAGTAAATTGCTTGCTTACATATTGTAATGGAGATTTTGATTTTTGAATGACTTCTGGTAAGTTCTTCGCACATTTTTTAATTTTGGAATGTAACAAAAGTTATAAATCCTGAGAAAATGTTAATGGCGTTTTGGAAAAAAAAGCTATGACTTGAAATAAAACGGCCAAGATACATTGAAAAAAATGATTATCGTTCCACAAGTGTTCTATAAGCGATGGAGGTTTGAAGAATCTCGATCAAAACATCCGTGGATCTTAAATACAACCAAAAAGATAAAAAAATCATAAGCACAAGTGCATATATATATATATATATATATATATATATATATATATATATATATATATATATATATATATATATAAACACACACAAGCTAAGCTGTCGCTACCTTTGAAATTTTGTCAGTTTTCTTGACTTATAATAGACTTCAAATTACAAGAAATTTTAGTTACGCCGAAGTTATGAGTATCTGGGCAATTTGAAACTACAATCTGCGGTTTGCACAGCCATTGTTTACAATTTGTATAAACCCCAGTATTATAGAACCGGTGTATGTCGGCGCAAAGTGGTCAAAAAGCGCTCAAAACTAGATTTTTTGAAGTATTTTCTCCGAACACTTTGGCCTTAAATATATGTTCAATACCTCGTGAGAGTGCCATTTCTTGAGTTTTAGGCCCCCACCGTCGATTGCAGGACGGTGGTTAATCATTGAAGTACTAGAAACGAAGAAAATTTCCGAAATCCTCATGAATCAAAATCGTTCCTTCAACTTTCCTTGTTCGGACCGATAGGATTGACGCATGTTCTTTTTTTTAGTGGGATGTTCGAAGGGCAAAAAACGCATTTTCTTATTTTTTGAATCATCATCATGAACGGGGATGCTGAAAAAGTAAAAAAATTACACGTATCAGATTTCATTTTGTCTCATAGCTTTTGCGTACCTATCTCTAATTTCGGGCTTAAATTTTCCGTGTACATGTATAGAAAGACCCCAGACGGAAATTAGCTGCGTAAATCTTCGAACTTCGGTGCTAGGGGTAAATGATCTCGCTAAATGACAGACGCGCTTTATCTCTATGTATATATTGGAATCAAATCAACAACGGATTTTTTTTGCAGTACTCCAGTCAGTGTCGACCAGAAAAGGTGATCCCAGTGAATAATCGTGTCCTAGTTGAAATATTGTTGAATTCAAACGACAAAAGTGTGCTTTCGGTATGTAAGTATTTGACAGATCAATTTCCGATTGCCAATTAGCATATTTCGTTACTCCGCTAGAAATCATCTCAAAATGCTGTGCTGAAATTTAAAAGAAAAATGGGGTGAGACCAGTAGGAACAGAAAAATAATCCCATCTGGCTCGATGATTTTTTTTTTTTTTTTAATGGGCTCTACCATCACCTAAGCCGAGGCAAGTGCAGTTCAGTTTCGGGGGCCGACCACAAATAGATTTGTCGTGTGACTTATCAATACATTTCTTGTGGTTATAAAACTGGTATGTGTGCACAATTTCAGGTTTCTAACTCAACATCAAAAGTTATTGAGTTTTGAGCGCTTTATGGCTATTTTTGACCACTGTGTGACGGGTAAATCAGCTTGTTTAGGAAAGAATTACGCGAATACAGGATAAATATATATAATTATGATTTATTTCCACGGCCCATGTTACTTAATGTTTCAAGATCTTCTGGATATGACCGTGATGATAACGGAAGTTTACCAAGATATTTGCTCTCTCAGTGTTTCTTCTGAGAATCGGAAGTGTTATTCTAAAAAAAACCCCCGAAGAAGCCGGCAGAATGTCTGGCAAAACGGTAGTTGTCACCAACAAAGTCGAATACTTAAAACATTATGTTAGACACCAAAAAGTGTAGAAACTCACAAGAGTAGTCGAGCTTTTCCAAAGTGTCTACAAAAAAAGGAAGGAAGGGCAGGATCAATACGAGACGACTGTTGTTTTCAATTGATGAATATTGTAGCTCAGAAGGAACTGTCACACCAAATGTAGGTCAGGTCGCAACCAAAATGTCCTTTTTCCTGTCCTGTGACTTCAACTAGATACTTAGCACCTCGATAGATACATACAAAGGTTTTTATTTACATTGATATATAAATTTAAATAGGATATTCAGTAATATTAGGTTATACAGTACTAGAGAATCATATGAAGTAATATATTAACTTTTATTGCCGATACCTAAATAAATGTCCAATTTTCCAGAATTTGTGTCAAATTATTCATATAATTTACATGTCATTGATGATTATCGATATTACCTAATTGATACTAAAAATTACCCCCGCTAAAATGTATTCATATCTCTGTTAACACCATAACAGACCCAGTTGTTGAGTTCTCGTCACGAAACATTGTATATACCGGACGTATATAGAAAATAATTTCGGGAGGAGGGGGGATTTGGGGGGGAGCTGAGTGCATTTTGGGTGTATGGAACATAAACAATCTAGAACTTCAAATAGTTTGGTAATTAAAGCGCTATTTCACCAAAAAAAAAATATTTATTCTGAACTCAGTGATTTTATATATATATATATATAATTACAAATATTAAAGGAAAAAATTATTTAAGTTTATTTTCTATTTTTTGAGGTTAATTTTTAGCTAATTCTTTACACAAGTCCACATTTCTAAACATTCTGCATTTTCAATTCCTAATAGATGATACGAATGAAAATAGTGATTTTATTAAATCCATTTTGTCTACTCCTCATGGCCACTGAAGATACGACGGTCCAAAAACCTGGTCACTAACGCTATCACCTGCAGTACATAAAATTTCATACTTATACGGATTTAAACTTACTGAAATTGACACGTGTAAGTGCGGTAACCACAGAGAACTCGCATACACTCACTAATCCACGCGCACGAAACTGTGAAATTATCTAAAATATAATATTAAAGAGTAGTCCTGCAAAAAGGTTTTAAAAAAAAGTCCTGTAACATGCCACATGGGCCAGAGTGGCAGATACTGTAGAGGTTTCTGATTCTTGACCACAGGGAGATATTGTGGTAGGTACTATGCTCCGGCCGCCTACTTTTTCCCTTTGCAGATACCCATTAATTAATTAATTAAATTATTATAGGCTGGGTGAGCATAGGGACGTTCTGACACCCCAAATTCAACCCTCGAACGAAGACACTAGAAGAAAAATCTTTATTGTGCGCTCGGGTTTTCAACCAGTTCATTAGTCGAGTGCTAAACAGTTACCACTGAGCTAGCCTCGCCCCCATAATAAGCTTTAAATATGTTAATTTTTGTTTAATTATTAATCTTTGTTTTGTTTTGTTATTAAATCATATTGGATAGTATCAATTATTTATTTATTTCAATTTTAACGTCCATTATTAAGTATCAATTAATATATACTGATATCGAATAGTTTAGACGCACATAGTATGCCAAAAATGGCATGGGGTGTGTAGAAAAATAAACTTCCTCTCCGTGGTGGAGAGGGGATTACAATGGTGTAAAAATATAAAGAAACAGGAAAAAACAACAACAAAATACAAAACAGGAGAAGTGGCAACAATGTACCACTGCTACGGCATAACTATTTTGAACCACGTTGATGAAGATAACAAGTGTAAGTGATTTTTTCTCTATATCCTATTTTTTTTCTAAATTCTATTTTTTTTTTCTACATTCTATTTTTTGTCTATATCCTATTTTTTCTACGTCCTATATTTTTCTATGTCCTATATTTTTTATATCCTATTCAGTGCCTAGGGTTGTGGGTTTGATTTCCGCAGCATCTTGGCTAGAAAAGGGCGGTAGCCTAGATTTGAGCCACAGATATTTTCGCGACCCATGGGGTCTAAAATGTGGCCATTTCTCTTGGCACCTCATAAGATCGATGTCATAAGCGGGTTTCCTCGCTAACAGTCACTTCCTATTTTTTTATCAGTGATTTAATTTGAATGAAAAGTTCTGTCTAATATTTTGCATTTCTCGTTTAGACATAGATATTAATATATGCCATAAAAGTAGTAGATATTGTATCCAGGCCCATTGGAAAATCTGAAAAGGTAAAAATAAAATAACAATTTAAAAGAAACGTCAAAAGATCTCGTGAAGCCTGGCGTCACACGAACTAATTTTAGTTTGGATTTGCGGGGAAATTTTCTAAGAAAGTATTTTTTATGTGAAGTAGAAGTGGCGGTGTCGGGGAACACGCACACGGTTGTTATCAAGATGACCTACTCTCTCTCTCCAACTTGCTCATTTATGAATAAATCTAATAGGCCCCACGCCAGCCGGAACATTAGAACACAATTCGCCTAGAACTTGAGCTCACTTTATGCCCGTTTGCTGGAACGGTGGACACTCCTTACAGATATACACGAAAGTCCGACTAAGGCTCGGGATTGTATAAAAAGTCCGACTCGCAGGAACTTCATCATCTTAGCGCAGTTCCGTTCTTATCCCTAGTGTCATTTGGATAGGTTGAAAATAGAAACAGCTATAATTTTGGTTAGACCTTTCATGAAATAATTTATGACAACAAATTGGTCACGGTTGTAAGGGTACATTACCTCTACCCGACAGAAAAATGACTCCCTGGCCTTGTCAAGGTTCGCTCTAAAAACCTACTGTTTCTTATTTTCTTTTACCATAATACTAATTTTACGAATAAATTCAAAACGGTTAAAGCTATCGCCTTAAAAAGGGTTTCATTTGTCTTCCTGTGCCAAGAAGCCTATAAAACAAGTACTTACAAGCTATGATATAAGTGTAAAGATTTTTTTCGTGCGAATTTCGCTCCAGAAACCAAGTTCCAGTGGACTGATTCTGCTGGTTAACGAACTCGACTTCTCAAATTAGTCGAAAGATTTTTGTACCAAATTTCATGAAAATCGGACCATTATTCGCTGACCTGGAGCGTGAAGAGACATATATACACACACAAACACATACACACACACACACACACACACACAATTGCTTCATGAGGTCAACTTCATAAACGAGGTTCCACCCTATGGAGGGAATGAGGAACCGCGCTAAAATGAGATCCACCCACTCTTGTGTGAAACTGTTATATTTACACCACAAAAAACCTAACATGAAAAAAAGAGGCCAAGTTCCAGGCACAAATAATACCCTCTAACTAATATGTACATTTCCAACTTGATCAAATTTCACTAAATGTAGCCTGTATGACGATCGGATTTATTATAAAATCTGGCATTAACGATTCAGGTCCTTAGGGTTAATGATCGAAAGTTATTATAACCTCTCTGCTGGCATAAGATGATAGCAATTGTATGAACTATAAAACGGCAATCATTTAACGAAAACTGGCCAAGTTGGAAAAGCACAAAAAAGTGAGAGGGTATTATTAGGTTCTTGACTAATTTTAGGCCTTCTGTTAAAGGCCTAAAATTTGGTCGAAAAATAATTCTCTCCCCTTTAAGTAAAATATGACTTTCAGAATTTAATACCTGCTGTTTTTCAGTGTTACCTGAATTGGTAGTGGCATCTTTCGGCTCAGAACAAAAAAAAATTCGTCGAAAATGATACAGTAATCAGAAAGATTCAAGTAGCTACAGTTTTTTTCCCTAAAATCCGTTGTTTGGGACCACTGTGCGAAGTTAGAAATAAATACTAATAAAATCATTTTACTATGCATTCAATACGTTTTATGATAGTTTATTGTTTTGTTTTTTTTGTTTTTTTTTTGTTTTTTTTTTAACGGTGCTTCGACAACTAGGCCATTAGCGCCGCTTTTATGATAGTATATTAGAATATGGAAAATATATAAAATATAAGTGTATGTTATGTGCAGCTTTTTCGGACAATCTTATCCATACTACAATTTCTGCAGAAAAATACATGATATTTTGCAAATCTATTTTATTTTAAATAATGTAGAATAATATTTAATGTAGAATATTAAATAAAGAATTGAGAATCAAATCTTAATCGAACAGAATTTTTCCATTAACAAACACTTATACGTAGTTTGTTTATTTATCATTGAACACATTGCATAATGGTATTTTGTGCGTATCTTGGTATGGTATTTTGTACGTACTTAATAAACACGAAATATAAGGTGTACATCGTCATAATGCGAAACACCAACAAATAAATAAAAAAATAATGGTATGTTAATTTATTATTGCTTCTATCCTCTTGTTTAATATATCATATATTATTGTGCCCCTAATTTTGTTTTCACTTAATTCTGGAAAGCGGCAGTGACAGCATCAAAGTTTGTTAAAAGTTCAACTAATACCAGCATAGGGGGCTTAGTGTGCGAAATAATGCTTTGAAACGTCATGAGATCACAAATAACAATATGGCGGTACGTTTAAAACGATGATTGGGAAATGATTTCAAATCAATTTATTTGAAACGAAGAATAATTACTTCATATACATACATAGTTTAGTTATAATATAGTATGGATACTTATACCTTTACTTAATTGTCGATATTTTGTAAACAAAGTCAGGGAAATTGTATATTTGCAATGACAGTTGATTACTCGAGCTCTCTTTGATGTATGTCGCCCACGTTTAGCCCAATACTCTACCCTCAACCAACCTTTACACAGCCCACCCACGTCATTGTTTGCCAGCTCAAATTTAATCCAGTCTATGATTGAAGTCGACAGATCTGTTCTAGATAAACCAATTTTGTTCCAATATGTTCAGGGTTTTATTGAGCAGAGATCGGTAAAAGTTGAGATTGCGAAATTCATGAACCAACAAAATATTTACAGGATTATATATTTAAAAAATGCACTATATTTTCCCACGCTTCGCCTTGACATGCAAGCCTTCATCAGGGTGACGAGTGAAGAGTAATGGGCGGAGATTTCAGAAATGTAGCGACCTCCACAGAGATCACTTCTCTACAAAGTATGAGCACAGTTATTATTTAACTTTTTCATGAAACTCTTTTTTTTTTAACATCCATTATTATTGATTAGGAATTTTAGGACGGGTTATCTATAGGTTTCCACCCTTTTTTTCCACGATAGGGCTGATGCCTTTTCTTTTTTCTAAACGAAAGCTAGTGGGAATCGAACGCACGACCCTTGGCATTGAGAGTTAAGTGCTTACGCCTTAAATCTCACGACCATCAGGCCTCCTGAATTTTATGAAACAGGATTTGTTATTGATGTAATGTTATTAATGAAACAGTATTTTTTTCTGTGAATATATATTATATATATATATGAGGCGTCTAGAATCAAAACAAGACACATCATTGAAACCAATTTGTTCAGAAAACAGCAAAAACTGAACAAGTGTTATGTTTAATTTTTTACGTTTGTATAATTTTCTTACAAGTTGTAAGTATCACAGAAGAATGTTCTTGAGGAATTTGAGAAGTTCATTTGTTCTATTATCCATTTTGAAGGCATTTTTATTTTTTATGTGTCTTACTTAGTTTTAAAAACGCAGATGTTGGTCGTATTTTGAAGCCATCTTTCTACTAGAAAGATATATAGAGGACATTCTTCTTTTGTATATAGGGGACATTTTTAACTTGTAAAATCAACTGTTATCTCAAAATCGTAAAAATAGTGATGTGTCTTGTTTTGTTTTGATTCAAGACGCCTCATATATAGGTAGGTGTAGTATGGCACGCCGGGCAAGAGCTACTTAATGTGGTGTAGCATGGTACGCCAGGTAACAGATATTTAATATTAAGAATCTCTAGCATGGCACGCCGCACAGTGGTGCCAGATGCCCGATTTTGGGAAGAAAAAAAACCTGTAGGTACTTGAATCTTTCTGATTTCGGTATCATTTGTAAAGTATTTGTTTGTCCCGAGTCAAATGAGACCATTGTCAATTCGATAGAATAACTATTTGGGAAAATAAATATGTTTTATATTACGAAAACCGTGAAAAAGAGCAATTATTCAATTTAAAAAAAAAAAAAAGTCATATTTTACTCAATTAAGAACAGATTTGTAATTATCGAGCAAATCATCTGCGTTATGAGAGGCTTCATAAAAAATAAATAAAATTTTACTCAATTGGTTGAAATATGTATCCTACTAAATGTATTTTCGACTACTGAGTTGAAAACAATGTAATACTGTTAATACTTTTTTAACGTACTCTCCTTTATTAACATTTTCGCTTATAGCGATTAAATTTTGAACCTTTTAACGCGGTTACTCCCTATCTCCATAGAGAGAACCCGCTTATGAGGTTGACCTCACGACGCAATGCGGAAGTGCCGACTAGAAACTTTCACATTTCAGACCCTATAGATCACGAAAATATAGGTGGTCCAAATTTGTGTATATATATATGTAGATATATATATATATATATATATATATATATATATATATATATATATATATATATATATGCTTGTCTGTTAACGCTCTAGCAAGCTCAAAAATGGCCCGATTTTGATCAAATTTAGTACAAAAATCTGTCTTTTAATTCGAAAGGTCAAGTTCGTTAACCAGCAGAATCCGCCCACGGGAAGGTAGTGTTCGGGGCGAAATTCGCGCAAAAAAAAACGTAACACTTACGTTTCTGAGTTTATATGCTTGCAGGTACTTGTTTTGTACGTTCCTTAACATAAGAAAACGAATGAAACCATTTTAAAAGCCATATCTGTAACCGTTTCTGAGAAAAGTGGAAAAGCTCGTTTCTACAAAAAAGGTTCTGAAGCAATATTCGATAGGGCAACGTCAATCAGAGATACAAGCGCTTAAAACTTAAAAAGTGTTTGTTTTGTTGTTTTGAAAAGGGTTTTCTCTTTGTTTATCTCACTTTTTAATTGGTTGTTTCTTGTTTTAATTTGCAATTATCAGTAAAATTAGTATTGCAGTAAAATAAGCTAAGAAACGGTGAAAGGTATTGGTAATAAGTTTGGAGTGGCTGTAGTAATCATGATGGCAGTGGCTAATCATGATGAAGTAGTTTGTTTTTAATTCTCCTAACTATATAACCTTCCTCATAGCCTCCAACTGAAGTTATCGTTATTTCTTATTTTATAGAAAGATTTAACCCACGACAGAATGTAATTTTATTCGCCATGAAGCACATATTTAAAGTTGATTATAACAGTAAAACGAATTTGCTAGTAAAACAAGATACTTAAAATGACAACGAATTTTTGGTTGTTTAGAATAGAGCCTCCTCAGCAGTAGTCAAAGAGTAAGTACGTTTTCAGTACATAATTGTATTCACATATACAGATTAAGAATTATCCGCTTCTGTGTAAGTTGGCTACTGTCAGTTTCCTGTGATTTGTGATGCTAATCTATTCCATTTCTTCGAGATGTAGGTAACCGCGCTAAGATGATGCAGCTCCTGCGAGTCGGACTTTTTACAAGAGATATTAGTTGGATCTCATTGTTAATCTTCATTTGCCTGCTATTACAAACTATTCAACAGCAGTCTGCAGAAAATAATAATGGAAAACTCGTTTTTCGTAAAATAATCGTATCGCTAGTTGACACCTTTATTTTATGTCATCAGAATTAAATTTTCCCTATGGCGTGAAAGAAAATAGCACAAAAATGGTCAAAAACTAGCGCCTTCAAATTTCTCCTTGGTGGCATTCAACTAAACATTAGTCGGCGTAAACACCCCTCAATTATGGCGATTTCCTTCGGGACCACCCTGTATATATATATATATATATATATATATATATATATATATATATATATATATATATGTATAATATATATACAGGGTGTCCTTTTTAGATGGCCCGGCTGAATTTCTCTTGAACGGATAACGTTATAATAAAACAAAAAAATACGTATTTAGTAATTTTTAGTCTAATTTAAGATTTTGACCTGCTTTTGGAAAAAAAAATTTCAGGGTAGCCCAAACCCTATACAACTTTCAAATTTCAAATGGGATCATATACCTTCCAATACATCTTTTTAAAGGATTTTTTACACTTAAATCAATGATGCAATCTGATTTCAATTTGGTCAATTAATGACAAAGTTATAGCACAAAGTTCGAAACAAAATACATTATGATTGTTTCGGTTTTAAACTGATTTGCATTTCTTTTGTTACATGGGAAATAATTTGTAAATAAATAATAACTTATAAGGTGTAATTCGTAATAAATGTTTCTTTTAAAGATGCAGAGAAGAAAGAGAAATAAGCCCCTATATGTTGGGTGAAGGTAGAGCTGTTTACATTCACTGATATTGTTTATCCAAATGGTCTTAAGTAAGCGAACTTTAATTCCTGGAAATAGATAACTATTACAACAATGCCTACTTCCCTACATTCAGTATTAATCAGTTACTGAAAATGAACCGAAGAGGGCAGATTTCCCATGAGGAAAAAGTTGATATGTACCATTCTTTTATTGAAAGTGGTGGTATCACTCGTCGTGAAGCTGTGTTGTACTCCCAGAAATTTCCCGCTCGTCCTCAAGTGAGCCACAAAACATTTATTCGTGTTGCTCTCAATATGAGGAGATTTGGATTAGTTGCTGATCGACCAATATATCGGCAGCGCAATTTCGGCGAGGATACTTTATTGTATGTTATGGAAAATCCAAATTCTTCTCTCCGAAATACCGGAAGGGTTTTAGGTTTTTCAAAGAACAAAATTAGAGATATACTACGGACTTATAATTTCAAGCCGTATCGCTCTCATCTTGTCCTGGGGCTCCGGGACACTGATTATGACAGGATTAACGTTCCTTGCACAAATTAATTAATAATTAGGTTAATTATTTATTTACAAATTATTTCCCATATATCAAAAGAAATGCAAAGCGGTTTAAAGTAATTAGTACAGAAACAATCATAATGTATTTTGTATCGAACTTTGTGCTATAACTTTGTTATTAGTTGACCAAATTAAAATCTGATTGCATAATTGATTTCAGTGTAAAAAATCCTTTAAAATGATGTATCGGAAGGTATAGGATCCCATTTGAAATTTGAAAGTTCTATAGGGTTTGGGGTACCCCGATTTTTTTTTTCCAAAAACAGGTCAAAATCTTAAACTATACTAAAAATTATGAAATACGTATTTTTTTGTTTTATTATAACGTCATCCGTTCAAGAGAAATTCAACCGGGCCATCTAAAAAGGACACCATATATATATATATATATATGAGAATGTACTGCCTAAAATCAATACAATCCAAATCATCTATATTGATGGTTATTTAGAACGGGGAATTAGATGATTTATGGGGAATGGGAATGTAGGAAAACACCTAACTCCTTAATCACTCGATGAAAATAGTCAACATAATCATGAATGTTGATCAAAGTGAATTACGGATGCTTCAAGAGTAATCTACTTCTGTAAACATGTCGGCATCATAATAACCCAAACAGTCGTCCTTTTCATCAAAACTTCTCACCCCTTCCGACGTATATGAAGGTAAATTGGATAATTCGTCCGGATTATCCCGTGCTTTGATCTGATGCACTTCATCCCGAAGAGATGTATTTACAGAATGTAATTAGTGTCTACTAATATTGGACGTATATTGCTAGCGGAAAGGTCTTTTCGGGTTCAACAATTTCAATTTTTGATCGAAAATTATTTAAGGCAATACCTGTTTCTAAATTTGATTGAATCGATAAAAGTAATCCGGACGCGTTGACACAATATATCAACTTTTCATAGGCCAATGGTCAGGAAACGGTCATTTTGAACGAAAAAATTTGAATGATCGGTTTACCGCAAAATACACAGGTCTGCAACAAATATTTTTTTATCAGCTGCATTTAATCCTATTCCACCTCCTTTCTCCTCTCCTGCTTTTCTTTCATTTCGTATCATTCCTGGGAGTATTACTAAATATGAAAGCGAAAGAGCCTGTACAATTCATCTAGGCCTGTACAATCAGGCCAAGATCCGGCCTAAGCACACTGTGTATATTACACCAGGTCTTTGAGCCGATGTTAACCCTATAATCATTTTTAACCAGGTTAAGATATAGTTACGAAATTTTAAACAGATATTACTCTAATAGATATAAGTAAAACTGCGTAGTTTCATAATTCTACATTGAATACTTTCTGAGATATAAGCCATCGAAAATCAAACTCACTCACTCACTCACTCATCAAAATTATTAGGCACTTACCAAGAAGCTAGAGACTTGAAATTGTGCAGGATGATAGACATTAGGGTGTTCTCAAAGGAAAAAATCCAAAAATCCTGAAAAGGTGTGTTTGACTCCGCTTCCGGGAGGGGGGTTGAACGTTTTGTACTTCCTTCGGAACCCGTCCGAAACCCATCATGTGGGGTATCAAATGAATCGGCTTGGTATGGAGAACCTATATTTGATATTTTAAGAAACATTTATAAGCATATATATATATATATATATATATATATATATATATATATTTATATATATATATATACATATATATATATATATATATATATATATATATATATATATATCAGTCCCGTTACAGGCCTCAAGGGCCCAGAGGGGCAAATACTGTAGAGGTATCTAATTCCTGACCATACGGAACACTAGGGAGATAGTGTGGTCAGTACTATGCTCCGGCCGCCTGATTTTTCCCTTTGCAGGTACCCATTAATTAATTAACTAATTAATTAAAGGCTGGGTGAGCCTAGGGTCGAGCTGGGACCTCAAATCCAAACCTCTAACGACAGCACTAGAAGAAAAAATCTTCAGTGCACGCTCGGGTTTTGAACCTGGGTCCTCCAGTTCATTAGTCGAGTGCTCTACCACTGAGCTAACCTCGCCCCCAATACGCATATAGGCTAGGTCAAAATCGTATTCCAGCTGTCTTTCTGTATGTTTTTCCTCATACAAATTTAGACCGTTTGACCGATTTTGACTATTCGTGTCAAACAGGTAAGTCTTCATCCAGGGAGTGCCATAGGCTAGGTAAAAATCGTCAATGAGCTGTTTGTTCTTTATAAAAGTCCACACCGTATGACAGATTATGACCAAAATAGCCACACAGGTCGGTCTTGATGCGGGGAGGGTCATAGTGTAGGTCAAAATCGTCTATGAGCTGTCCGTCTGTATGTTTCTTCCTTGTATAAATCCACACTGTTTGACCGATTTTGACCAAACATGGTACACACGTAGGTCTTGATCGTGGGAGTGTTATAGGCTAGGTCAAAGTCGTCGAGGACTCACAGTTCAGAGGTCACGGGTTCGAGACTGTGAACCCGAACAGTTACAGATTTGCATTATTACATTTTAATATGACTTATTTGGTTTCTAAGTTATTTTTGCTTTTCTAGTTGCAGAATGGCATGCCAGGTACAGCTAGTAAAGTTATAAAAAATAAAAATCCGAGACGATAAAAAGTAGATACAATAATAAAAAATACGAAGACAGGTATAGTTGGGATTCGGCTAGGAGAAAAACGTCAGACTTTCAAAAAGAAATCTGTATTTTGGACGTTTCGACTGCAACAATGGCAGCCTTCTTCAGCTAAAAAATATATACAACTTATAAGTAAAGAGAATGTACAAGCAGTAAGTAAAAGACAGGCAGAAATGAGCGGAGTATATATATCAATACAATAAATTTTAACCAATCTTATTTTTAAAAACAATGAAAATACGGTAGTTGGAAAGAAAACAGCATGTAGAACTTGTTAGTAAAAACAGTACAAAAAAATTTAACAGTAAAAACAACGAACTGTTAAATTTTTTGTACTGTTTTTACTAACAAGTTCTTCATGCTGTTTTCTTTCCAACTACCGTATTTTCATTGTTTTTAAAAATAAGATTGGTTAAAATTTATTGTATTGATATATATACTCCGCTCATTTCTGCCTGTCTTTTACTTACTGCTTGTACATTCTCTTTACTTATAAGTTGTATATATTTTTTAGCTGAAGAAGGCTGCCATTGTTGCAGTCGAAACGTCCAAAATACAGATTTCTTTTTGAAAGTCTGACGTTTTTCTCCTAGCCGAATCCCAACTATACCTGTCTTCGTATCTCTACAGCGGCTAACTATCTCCATCCACAATAATAAAAAATAGTTACGTCCCCGCGTCATCCTCCTCATGCCAAAAATCGACGGTGCCAACTCAAAATTCACTTACAAAAAGTACTGATATACCCCCCAAAAAACTAACGTTGAAAAAAAAGGCCAAGTTCCAACCCTCTCCCAAAAACAGTTTGTCTATTAAAGTTATGATAACATGGTATTGGGCCAAGTTTTAGACCCTTAATACCTTGTCAAGAACCTAATAATACCCTTTCACTTATTTGTGCTATTCCAACTTGGCCAGTTTTCGTTAATTTACATACGGCCATGGCCGCTTTAACTTACATAGAGTTCATACAAACCCGACGGTTTTATTTCATCAAAGATTTTATAATAATCCTGGCCAAGTTGGAATTGCACAAATAAGTGAAAGGGTATTATTAGGTTCTTGACAAGGTATTAAGACCCTTACTTACTATTACTTTAATAGGCAAACTGTTTTGGGGAGAGAGAGGCCTGGAACTTGGCTTTTTTTTCAACGTTATTTTTTGGAGGGGATTAGGTTTACTAACTGGCAGCAACTACCGAATTTGAAGTGTAACGCTGAATAACAACACCATTAAAAACAGTTTTGCTACAAATCTAGATGTGTTGGATTCTTTGGAGTATTTTTTTTTTCTCTTTTAAAGAAAAAATCTATGTGAAACAGTAGAAAACTCTCATGCAGTTTTTTGGTTGCAGACCTGTGTTATTAATACATCCCTTGAGACCAAGTGATCGGGTAATTTCTTCTTTTTTTCCCACGGCGCATCTATATTTCCGCCATTACCGCCGGGCGCATGGATATTTCTTTCCACAGACCCTGAAATAGTAAAACTTCAACCTACTGCAGGCGGAAGTAGAGCCCGCATCTTCCGCATAAGAATCCAAGGTGATAGGGGGGGGGGAGACCCGTGACCGAATAATGTTTTTGAAGTGATTAATCATAGAGGTACCTGAAGTATAACGGATTGCAGCGATTATGAATTAAGTGAGGTCGATAGAGAAATGATGAGCGATCATAAAAGGAGACGAGAGGAGCAAGGGGCAAGAGTGAGGTGTCAATCACGATTAGCTGTTAGCCATATCGAGGGCGGTAGCCTTTGAATAGAGGCAGTTGGTTCAGCCTGACCCGTTCCGATTCTCCTTTAATAATAGCTTGAATGTCAAACCTCCATCGGACATGCTCTTCAAATGCTATCAATAGTCCTTGTTTGAATGTGGGAATTATTGGAAGCTATCTCAGTATACAGAGAGGCGATAAGAAGGCATTTCCACTTCGATCAAACCATTCATGCGAATTAGCTTGAACGCCTTCTGATTTAATAAGTACCTTCTGCTTTGATCGGGATTTAGAAACGTTATAGACTTTCATCCAGCAGGAATCGCGCTGAAAGAGGTAGCTTGACTACTAAAACCAGATTCGGAAAGGCGAATACAGGTTATAGAGTTTGATTGTGCAGGAGCAACACTGAAAGAAGAAGGTTGGGTTTTTGAAGGATTCGGAAATGCGAAAATCGGTTATAGAGTTAAATCATGCGGGAATAAAGCTGGTAGAGGAAGGTTGGATTTTTGAAGGGATATGAAAAGGCGGAAATAGGTTATAGAGTTTAAGCATGCAGGAATAAATCAGATAGAGGAAGGTTGGCTTCTTGAAGAGATTCGGAAATAGGTTATAGAGATTAATCATGCAGGAATAAAGCTGATAGAGGAAGGTTGGATATTTGAAGGGATTCGGAAATAGGTTATAGAGTTTAATCACGCAAGAATAAAGTTGATAGAAGAAGGTTGGCTTTTTGAAGGAATTTGAAAAGGCGGAAATAGGTTATAGAGTTTAATCATGCGGGAATAAAGTTGATAGAAGAAGGTTGGCTTTTTGAAGGGATTCGGAAATAGTTTATAGAGTCTAATCATGCAGGAAAAAGGCTGATAGAGGAAGGTTGGATTTTTGAAGGGATATGAAAAGGCGGAAATAGGTTATAGAGTTTAATCATGCAGGAATAAATCAGATAAAGGAAGGTTGGCTTTTTGAAGAGATTCGGAAATAGATTGTAGAGTTTAATAATGCAGGACTAAAGCTGATAGAGGAAGGTTGGATATTTGAAGGGATTCGGAAATAGGTTATAGAGTTTAATCACGCAGGAATAAAGCTGATAGAGGAAGGTTGGCTATTTGAAGGGATTCGGAAATAGGTTATAGAGTTTAATCATGCAGGAATAAAGCTGATCGAGGAAGGTTGGATATTTGAAGGGATTCGGAAATAGGTTATAGAGTTTAATCACGCAAGAATAAAGCTGATAGAAGAAGGTTGGCTTTTTGAAGGGATTCAGAAAGAGGTCATAGAGTTTAATCGTGCAGGAATAAAGCTGATAGAGGAAGGTTGGATTTTTGAAGGGATTCGGAAATAGGTTATAGAGTTTAATCATGCAGGAATAAATCAGATAGAGGAAGGTTGGCTTTTTGAAGAGATTCGGAAATAGATTGTAGAGTTTAATAATGCAGGAATAAAGCTGATAGAGGAAGGTTGGATATTTGAAGGGATTCGGAAATAGGTTATAGAGTTTAATCACGCAGGAATAAAGCTGATAGAGGAAGGTTGGCTATTTGAAGGGATTCGGAAATAGGTTATAGAGTTTAATCATGCGGGAATAAAGCTGATAGAAGAAGGTTGGCCTTTTGAAGGGATTCGGAAATAGTTTATAGAGTTTAATCATGCAGGAATAAAGCTGATAGAGGAAGGTTGGATTTTTGAAGGGATATGAAAAGGCGGAAATAGGTTATAGAGTTTAATCATGCAGGAATAAATCAGATAGAAGAAGGTTGGCCTTTTGAAGGGATTCGGAAATAGTTTATAGAGTTTAATCATGCAGGAATAAAGCTGATAGAGGAAGGTTGGATTTTTGAAGGGATATGAAAAGGCGGAAATAGGTTATAGAGTTTAATCATGCGGGAATAAAGCTGATAGGAGAAGGTTGGCTTTTTGAAGGGACTCGGAAATAGGTTATAGAGTTTAATCATGCGGGAATAAAGCTGATAGAAGAAGGTTGGCTTTTTGAAGGGATTCAGAAATAGCTTATAGAGTTTAATCATGCAGGAATAAATCAGATAGAGGAAGGTTGGCTTTTTGAAGAGATTCGGAAATAGATTGTAGAGTTTAATAATGCAGGAATAAAGCTGATAGAGGAAGGTTGGATATTTGAAGGGATTCGGAAATAGGTTATAGAGTTTAATCACGCAGGAATAAAGCTGATAGAGGAAGGTTGGCTATTTGAAGGGATTCGGAAATAGGTTATAGAGTTTAATCATGCAGGAATAAAGCTGATAGAGGAAGGTTGGCTTTTTGAAGGGATTCGGAAATAGGTTATAGAGTTTAATAATGCAGGAATAAAGCTGATAGAAGAAGGTTGGCTTTTTGAAGGGATTCAGAAAGAGGTCATAGAGTTTAATCGTGCAGGAATAAAGCTGATAGAGGAAGGTTGGATTTTTGAAGGGATTCGGAAATAGGTTATAGAGTTTAATCATGCAGGAATAAATCAGATAGAGGAAGGTTGGCTTTTTGAAGAGATTCGGAAATAGATTGTAGAGTTTAATAATGCAGGAATAAAGCTGATAGAGGAAGGTTGGATATTTGAAGGGATTCGGAAATAGGTTATAGAGTTTAATCACGCAGGAATAAAGCTGATAGAGGAAGGTTGGCTATTTGAAGGGATTCGGAAATAGGTTATAGAGTTTAATCATGCGGGAATAAAGCTGATAGAAGAAGGTTGGCCTTTTGAAGGGATTCGGAAATAGTTTATAGAGTTTAATCATGCAGGAATAAAGCTGATAGAGGAAGGTTGGATTTTTGAAGGGATATGAAAAGGCGGAAATAGGTTATAGAGTTTAATCATGCAGGAATAAATCAGATAGAAGAAGGTTGGCCTTTTGAAGGGATTCGGAAATAGTTTATAGAGTTTAATCATGCAGGAATAAAGCTGATAGAGGAAGGTTGGATTTTTGAAGGGATATGAAAAGGCGGAAATAGGTTATAGAGTTTAATCATGCGGGAATAAAGCTGATAGGAGAAGGTTGGCTTTTTGAAGGGACTCGGAAATAGGTTATAGAGTTTAATCATGCGGGAATAAAGCTGATAGAAGAAGGTTGGCTTTTTGAAGGGATTCAGAAATAGCTTATAGAGTTTAATCATGCAGGAATAAATCAGATAGAGGAAGGTTGGCTTTTTGAAGAGATTCGGAAATAGATTGTAGAGTTTAATAATGCAGGAATAAAGCTGATAGAGGAAGGTTGGATATTTGAAGGGATTCGGAAATAGGTTATAGAGTTTAATCACGCAGGAATAAAGCTGATAGAGGAAGGTTGGCTATTTGAAGGGATTCGGAAATAGGTTATAGAGTTTAATCATGCAGGAATAAAGCTGATAGAGGAAGGTTGGCTTTTTGAAGGGATTCGGAAATAGGTTATAGAGTTTAATAATGCAGGAATAAAGCTGATAGAAGAAGGTTGGCTTTTTGAAGGGATTCGGAAATAGGTTATAGAGTTTAATCACGCAGGAATAAAGCTGATAGAGGAAGGTTGGCTATTTGAAGGGATTCGGAAATAGGTTATAGAGTTTAATCATGCAGGAATAAAGCTGATCGAGGAAGGTTGGATATTTGAAGGGATTCGGAAATAGGTTATAGAGTTTAATCACGCAAGAATAAAGCTGATAGAAGAAGGTTGGCTTTTTGAAGGGATTCAGAAAGAGGTCATAGAGTTTAATCGTGCAGGAATAAAGCTGATAGAGGAAGGTTGGATTTTTGAAGGGATTCGGAAATAGGTTATAGAGTTTAATCATGCAGGAATAAATCAGATAGAGGAAGGTTGGCTTTTTGAAGAGATTCGGAAATAGATTGTAGAGTTTAATAATGCAGGAATAAAGCTGATAGAGGAAGGTTGGATATTTGAAGGGATTCGGAAATAGGTTATAGAGTTTAATCACGCAGGAATAAAGCTGATAGAGGAAGGTTGGCTATTTGAAGGGATTCGGAAATAGGTTATAGAGTTTAATCATGCGGGAATAAAGCTGATAGAAGAAGGTTGGCCTTTTGAAGGGATTCGGAAATAGTTTATAGAGTTTAATCATGCAGGAATAAAGCTGATAGAGGAAGGTTGGATTTTTGAAGGGATATGAAAAGGCGGAAATAGGTTATAGAGTTTAATCATGCAGGAATAAATCAGATAGAAGAAGGTTGGCCTTTTGAAGGGATTCGGAAATAGTTTATAGAGTTTAATCATGCAGGAATAAAGCTGATAGAGGAAGGTTGGATTTTTGAAGGGATATGAAAAGGCGGAAATAGGTTATAGAGTTTAATCATGCGGGAATAAAGCTGATAGGAGAAGGTTGGCTTTTTGAAGGGACTCGGAAATAGGTTATAGAGTTTAATCATGCGGGAATAAAGCTGATAGAAGAAGGTTGGCTTTTTGAAGGGATTCAGAAATAGCTTATAGAGTTTAATCATGCAGGAATAAATCAGATAGAGGAAGGTTGGCTTTTTGAAGAGATTCGGAAATAGATTGTAGAGTTTAATAATGCAGGAATAAAGCTGATAGAGGAAGGTTGGATATTTGAAGGGATTCGGAAATAGGTTATAGAGTTTAATCACGCAGGAATAAAGCTGATAGAGGAAGGTTGGCTATTTGAAGGGATTCGGAAATAGGTTATAGAGTTTAATCATGCAGGAATAAAGCTGATAGAGGAAGGTTGGCTTTTTGAAGGGATTCGGAAATAGGTTATAGAGTTTAATAATGCAGGAATAAAGCTGATAGAAGAAGGTTGGCTTTTTGAAGGGATTCGGAAATAGGTTATAGAGTTTAATCACGCAGGAATAAAGCTGATAGAGGAAGGTTGGCTATTTGAAGGGATTCGGAAATAGGTTATAGAGTTAAATCGTGCAGGAATAAAGCTGAAAGAAGAAGGTTGGCTTTTTGAAGAAATTCGAAAAGGCGGAAATAGGTTATAGAGTTTAATCATGCGGGAATAAAGCTGATAGAGGAAGGTTGGCTTTTTGAAGGGATTCGGAAATAGGTTATAGAGTTTAATAATGCAGGAATAAAGCTGATAGAGGAAGGTTGGCTTTTTGAAGAGATTCGGAAATAGATTATAGAGTTTAATCACGCAGGAATAAAGCTGATAGAGGAAGGTTGGCTATTTGAAGGGATTCGGAAATAGGTTATAGAGTTTAATCATGCAGGAATAAAGCTGATCGAGGAAGGTTGGATATTTGAAGGGATTCGGAAATAGGTTATAGAGTTTAATCACGCAAGAATAAAGCTGATAGAAGAAGGTTGGCTTTTTGAAGGGATTCAGAAAGAGGTCATAGAGTTTAATCGTGCAGGAATAAAGCTGATAGAGGAAGGTTGGCTTTTTGAAGGGATTCGGAAATAGGTTATAGAGTTTAATCATGCAGGAATAAAGCTGAAAGAAGAAGGTTGGCTTTTTGAAGGAATTCGAAAAGGCGGAAATAGGTTATAGAGTTAAATCGTGCAGGAATAAAGCTGAAAGAAGAAGGTTGGCCTTTTGAAGGGATTCGGAAATAGTTTATAGAGTTTAATCATGCAGGAATAAAGCTGATAGAGGAAGATTGGATTTTTGAAGGGATATGAAAAGGCGGAAATAGGTTATAGAGTTTAATCATGCAGGAATAAATCAGATAGAGGAAGGTTGGCTTTTTGAAGAGATTCGGAAATAGATTGTAGAGTTTAATAATGCAGGAATAAAGCTGATAGAGGAAGGTTGGATATTTGAAGGGATTCGGAAATAGGTTATAGAGTTTAATCAAGCAGGAATAAAGCTGATAGAGGAAGGTTGGCTATTTGAAGGGATTCGGAAATAGGTTATAGAGTTTCATCATGCGGGAATAAAGCTGATAGAGGAAGGTTGGATTTTTGAAGGGATATGAAAAGGCGGAAATAGGTTATAGAGTTTAATCATGCGGGAATAAAGCTGATAGGAGAAGGTTGGCTTTTTGAAGGGACTCGGAAATAGGTTATAGAGTTTAATCATGCGGGAATAAAGCTGATAGAAGAAGGTTGGCTTTTTGAAGGGATTCAGAAATAGCTTATAGAGTTTAATCATGCAGGAATAAATCAGATAGAGGAAGGTTGGCTTTTTGAAGAGATTCGGAAATAGATTGTAGAGTTTAATAATGCAGGAATAAAGCTGATAGAGGAAGGTTGGATATTTGAAGGGATTCGGAAATAGGTTATAGAGTTTAATCATGCAGGAATAAAGCTGATCGAGGAAGGTTGGATATTTGAAGGGATTCGGAAATAGGTTATAGAGTTTAATCACGCAAGAATAAAGCTGATAGAAGAAGGTTGGCTTTTTGAAGGGATTCAGAAAGAGGTCATAGAGTTTAATCGTGCAGGAATAAAGCTGATAGAGGAAGGTTGGATTTTTGAAGGGATTCGGAAATAGGTTATAGAGTTTAATCATGCAGGAATAAATCAGATAGAGGAAGGTTGGCTTTTTGAAGAGATTCGGAAATAGATTGTAGAGTTTAATAATGCAGGAATAAAGCTGATAGAGGAAGGTTGGATATTTGAAGGGATTCGGAAATAGGTTATAGAGTTTAATCACGCAGGAATAAAGCTGATAGAGGAAGGTTGGCTATTTGAAGGGATTCGGAAATAGGTTATAGAGTTTAATCATGCGGGAATAAAGCTGATAGAAGAAGGTTGGCCTTTTGAAGGGATTCGGAAATAGTTTATAGAGTTTAATCATGCAGGAATAAAGCTGATAGAGGAAGGTTGGATTTTTGAAGGGATATGAAAAGGCGGAAATAGGTTATAGAGTTTAATCATGCAGGAATAAATCAGATAGAAGAAGGTTGGCCTTTTGAAGGGATTCGGAAATAGTTTATAGAGTTTAATCATGCAGGAATAAAGCTGATAGAGGAAGGTTGGATTTTTGAAGGGATATGAAAAGGCGGAAATAGGTTATAGAGTTTAATCATGCGGGAATAAAGCTGATAGGAGAAGGTTGGCTTTTTGAAGGGACTCGGAAATAGGTTATAGAGTTTAATCATGCGGGAATAAAGCTGATAGAAGAAGGTTGGCTTTTTGAAGGGATTCAGAAATAGCTTATAGAGTTTAATCATGCAGGAATAAATCAGATAGAGGAAGGTTGGCTTTTTGAAGAGATTCGGAAATAGATTGTAGAGTTTAATAATGCAGGAATAAAGCTGATAGAGGAAGGTTGGATATTTGAAGGGATTCGGAAATAGGTTATAGAGTTTAATCACGCAGGAATAAAGCTGATAGAGGAAGGTTGGCTATTTGAAGGGATTCGGAAATAGGTTATAGAGTTTAATCATGCAGGAATAAAGCTGATAGAGGAAGGTTGGCTTTTTGAAGGGATTCGGAAATAGGTTATAGAGTTTAATAATGCAGGAATAAAGCTGATAGAAGAAGGTTGGCTTTTTGAAGGGATTCGGAAATAGGTTATAGAGTTTAATCACGCAGGAATAAAGCTGATAGAGGAAGGTTGGCTATTTGAAGGGATTCGGAAATAGGTTATAGAGTTAAATCGTGCAGGAATAAAGCTGAAAGAAGAAGGTTGGCTTTTTGAAGAAATTCGAAAAGGCGGAAATAGGTTATAGAGTTTAATCATGCGGGAATAAAGCTGATAGAGGAAGGTTGGCTTTTTGAAGGGATTCGGAAATAGGTTATAGAGTTTAATAATGCAGGAATAAAGCTGATAGAGGAAGGTTGGCTTTTTGAAGAGATTCGGAAATAGATTGTAGAGTTTAATAATGCAGGAATAAAGCTGATAGAGGAAGGTTGGATTTTTGAAGGAATTTGAAAAGGCGGAAATAGGTTATAGAGTTTAATCATTCAGGATAGAAGAACGTTGGATTTTTGAAGGAAAAGCAGAAAAATGGAGTAGAGTACGTACCTGGGAATAACGTAGACCGCTCTAGTGGTTTTTCAGACAAAGACGAACTTCAGGTGCCCCAGTCTATTTTTCACGTGAGTTTGATCGTGCTGATATCACGATAAAAGAAGTAAATAAAATTCGGAAAGGCGGAACTAGGTTATAGAGTTGAATTTTGTGGAAGTAAGAGTGAAAAAAAAGGGTTGGTTTTTTGAAGGGATTCAGAAATATGGAAACACATAGAATTTGAACATGCATGCATCACACTAAATAAAGTCAGCGTTAACGCGATACCCAAAGTAGATGTAACTCAGAGCTTATTAGTACTCACAATTTATTCTTGTTAGAAAAATAAAGTGCAACTCGCAAGAAATGCATCCTTTTAGCGTGTATATTTATAATTCTCATGTTTTGTGTAATTTTTAAGCCAAAACTTCATGCGCCATTTTCTCCAATTGAGGCAGTTCTACCGTAATTCATTTCCTAAAATACTTTGTTCATTAGACATTCGAGTGATCGCGACCATGATTTCGCAACACTATTCTAGATTTAAAAATTAAAACGTGGTCTTCATGTGAGCAGTTGTTTTGGTAGTTCATTCACAATTTTACTAAGAGACATCCATAAACATACATTATGTACGAAAAACGTTAATAAATAAATTCATTCATAATCCATTCATTAGCGGCCACAAAAATCAAAATGTATGTTTTCTGTGCATTTTAGCCGCGGAGATTTCCTCTGTTCAATCCTGAAGAAGAAAACTTGCAAATTAAAGAGAGAACAGCAATTAATCTTAAATATATCTAGTTTCTTTTTTCATAACTTCTTTCTCATGAAGGGTTATTAATTTTGAAAAAGCGGGAATAAATAAAAACTTTCAAACTTCCTTCAAGTCTTTGGAAGCTTAAACGAGTTAGCATCAGGTGTATAAATTATCCTTGCTGGCCCAAGACCAGGCAAACCATTAATTCCTTAAAAAGGGATCATTTTGTAAACGTTAATTAATGAAGGTTCCTCTTTCTTTCAATTAATTTTCTACAAAAATGTTTTCATAACAGTGAGAGATTCGCTTACGTTAATAACTGCCAGAAATATAGAAGGAATACTTAAATAGGAACTTTTTCATTTTTTTTTTTTTTTTTTTTTTTTTTTTTCCTCTCTTACATTCTGTACTATGATGATATTTCACTCGGGGAACGAAGAAGACAGTTGCTAAAACCAGACTATAAAGTGGCTATCCAGAAAAGTTGTTCTTAATCTGCTCTCCACTGCACAGTGGGGCAAAACGGCATATCGTATTTCAAAAAAAGGTAATAAAATTTAGACTTTTTCTTGTCAGATTTTTGTTTCCCTTGTTTAATAAATTACGTTTAAAGAACTTAAATACACGAAGTTTTACAATTGAACATAAAATAACTTTTCATTTTTCATCGAACATAATTTCAGCACTGCTATCGTTGGAATTAAACATTTAAATCCTGAATACACTTGGAAAAAATCAGACTGACACATCTTCGTAAAACATAAATTTTCTTAATTCAACAATGATATTAAAAAAAGTCCGACTCGCAGGAACTGCAGCATCTTAGCGCGGTTCCGTTCATGTCCCTAGTGCCATTTGATAAGCTTAGAAAAGAAATAAACTTATTTTTTTTTATATATCTCGTGAAAATTGTCAAAATCCTCTCGAATATCTCGAATAAAAGTGATATTAAGGCGTCAGGGACACCGACAGTAATTAACTTTTACACAGAAGCGGAAATTACACAATCCGGCTCTCATTCTAAAGCAAAGCTCTATAAATCAATACAAAATATGCCTAATAAAGCCTTTCTAGAGGGTACAGAAGCATGGGCATATATGAGGGGGGGCTGAGGGGGCTGCAGCCCCGTCCCGAAATTTTGAATTATGATGAAAACTTCTCGTAAAACCCTTAAAAATAAATTAAATAAGATCACTTAGTTCATAAAACATATTTTATTTTACGTGTAATAGCGTTTTAGTTGCCTAAAACTATTCCAAGCTCTAAATATTTAGTATTCCATACCCTGGAAATGGTCTCAGCCCCCCCCCCCCGAAATTGTTTTTATATACGTCCATGTACAGAACCTTTTTTGTAGAGCATTTAGTAAGCTTTCGAATGGTAATCTTCCGCTTCACAAGATTGTCAACGGTTTTCGAGATACTAACGAAAGTATACAAAGTTACCAAAACTTTTTTTGTCTGTTAATAAAATATTTTATTCTAACTCTTCCTTTACCCTAAACGTAACAAAAATTTCAACATATTAGTGTTGATGAAATTCGAACACGCAGAAAATGTTTCAACTGTATCCCATAATTCTAAGTACCAAATTCAAAGACAAACAACCCTCCCTAGGAAGGACGCTAGGCAGTTGAAAAGCTAAATCTTGGAAATCCATATCTCTAACATTAAATTGATTTCTTATTTTTCTTAACCTGTTTTATTTTCAAATACATTATCCAACTCTAAGCAATTAAAAAATAACAAGGAATAAAAATATAAAATTTTAGGCACTTTCAACACTTGTTCACACTGAGTAAAACAATATAAACAGATCTAAGGTGTTACACGGTAGCTGGTGAAAGAATGAATGAGGTCTCGTATTGCAATTCTCTGTATGCAGGGTCTACTTCCAGGTAGTCGTCATATACTTTTACTGCCCTTTACCGTTACTCAGAAAGCTCTTTGTGTTTACAAACAAAGGACTCGGTATAGACCACCCGTATTAACCCAAAAGTGATTATGTCAAGCTTGATAAACTTCCTGAATTAAATTAAGGAATTTAAGAGTGCTTAAAATAGGTTCTTGATCTAGTCAAAAAATTCAAGGAGAATTACACCACGAATAGAAAATTTCGGCCAAACAGAAGGAAAATAACAATAACAAGGATAGTTAAACTTCGTTTTCAAAGATTGTTAGTTGTAACACAAAAACGGTCACTCATGATTCTAATAAATTAACTGTGAAGGGTGATTACACAAATATTCCTGTTGAGGCTTTAAAGCTTCAACTCAAAAAACATATTAACCCACAGGTAATATCTAGATATTCGTACGGCATCTTCGAATTCTAACAAACAAAATATTGCTTCTAATTATACGTATCCTGTTTACTGACAAATACATTTGACTACTATAAGAAATTACAAAAATGACGAGCAGTGAAAAAACTGCGGGAAACACACAAATAGATCCGTTTAAATAAACGAAACTAACTAACTAAGTTTTAAGCACTTATTTCTCCTAATGTGACGACCCCATCAAACATTTCTTCAAAACATTTTTCCACGATTTCCTAACCCTTTTTGAGATATTAATGAAAATATACGAAGGGGGCCTAATAGATATTCATACGGGATCTGAGAATCCCAAGATTCCGCAAAAATAAAATATTCTAATTATACGCATCCTTTCTTTTTTTTTTTTTTTTTTTTTAGGGCGCATCTACTTCTGGGTCATTAGCGCCCGTATCCTGTGTTATTGGCAAATACATTTGACTACTATAAGCAATAGCAAACAATAGGGAATATGCCAAAGAACTCGGATTAGGAGCCTCGACAGTTTCAAGACATTTGAAGGAAATCGGCAAATCCAAAACTGACATTTCATACGGTACAGCCTGATATATTTCTAACAATGAATTGTTTTTCTTATTTTAATTAATCTGTTTTATTGTCAAATACATTATCCAACCATAAGAAATGAAAAAATAGGAATAAAAACAGACCAAAAGAATCGTATGAAATAAACGAAATCAATTACTTCAAAGTTTAAGCACTTATTTCATCCGATTGACATCGCTTATTCAAAACTTTCCTCAAAACCTTTTTTGTAGACCATTTAGTAAGCTTTCGAATGGTAACCTTTCGCTTCGCAAGATTTTCAATCGTTTTCAAGATATTAATGGAAGTATACGAAGTTCCCAAAATTTGCATTATTTCTAGCAACAGAAAATTGGTCTCATTTTTCCTATCCTGTTTTACATACAAATACATTTTCCCAACATAAGAAATTACAAAAATAAAAAGCAATAAAAAACCTAGGGAAAGAGACAAAAATTACAAAAAGAACGACAAAAACCCGTTCATAAGAAAAAAACAGACGTATTTGAAGATTTAAGCACTTATTTCTCCGATTGACATAACCTAATCAAAAATAGTTTTAGAATCTTTTTTGTAGAAACTTTAGTAAGCTTTCAAATAGTTTCTATCTACTTACCACGATTTCCCAACCGTGTTCGAGATATTAATGAAAGTATACAAAGTTCCCAAAACTTTTCATGTCTGTTAATAAAATATTTTATTCTAACCCTTCCTTAACTCCAAACGTAACAAAACTTTCAACATATTAGTTTTAATGAAAGAAGAACATGCAGATAATGTTTCAACTGAATCCCGTGATTCTAAGTACCCAAACCAAAAACGGTATTCAAAAACTATTTTTCCAATTTTCTCGAAAACGGTTAAAGCTATCGCCTTGAAAATGGTTTCATTCGTTTTCCTAGCCCAAGAGGCTTATAAAAAGAGTCCTTACAAGCTTATGAACTCAAAAACGTAAGCGTTACGATTTTTTTTGCGCGAATTTCGCCCCAAACGCCATCTTCCAGTGGGCGGATTTTGCTGGTTAACGAACTTGACCTTTCAAATTGGACGACAGATTTTTGTACCAAATTTCATCAAAATCGGACCATTCGTCTTCTATTTAGAGAGCGAACAGACAAATATATATATATATATATATATATATATATATATATATATATATATATATATAAATATATACATATATATATATACAAATTTGAACCACCGTTATTTTCGGTTTCTAGGGGTTCTGAAACGCAAAATTTTCTAGTCGGCACTTCCGGATTGTTTCATTGTATCAACCTTATAAGCGGGGTTCCTCCCTATGGGGGAGGGAGGAACCGCGCTAAAAAATAATATTTAGCTTAGATAATAATTATAATGGATTAAATAAGATGCTGAAATATTTTTTATTTATTTATTTATTTATTTTACGGCGCATCGACATAATTCCTGGCCATTAGCGCCGACATCCAGGGTGCAGCCAGGAATTTTCTCAGCGAGCCCTGAGATGAGAAAATTCCTTTCGCCGGTGGGGATCGAACCCACCATCTCCCGCTTATGAATCCAGCGCGCTAGCCACTAGACCACGGGAGACCCCGCTGAAATATTATCACTGTAATTAATTTTTATATAAACTATGTTATAAATTTTTCATTAAGTAAATTTTGTGCTTCCACAATTATCGGAGTTGGAATGTGCTTCCATTCATTAAGAAGGTTTTTTTTATAAGGATTGTAAAACTTCGCGAACTAAAGTTCTTTACACGTAATTTAATAAAAAAATAAAACAAAAAACAGAGATCTGACTAGAAAAAGTTGTTCTAAATTTTATTATAAAAAAAAAAAAATACGTTCAAATCGGAATTGGAGGCTGTAGCCTTTTTTGAAACACAATATGTCGTTTAGCCCCATTGTACACTGGGAATTTGCGGTTGGCCAATTTGGTGTTACTTTATTTGAAACCAATTTGAGTTTTGCGCTCGTTAGAAATAACACTACCGCGCCAGAGTAGGCAGTACTATTATTGATACGGTGACTTGCCGAGATATAATATTAATAAGTGTTACATAGTAATATAATTTTTTTTTTTTATTAACACCTAAAAAATTTGAATTGAACAATTGCTTGTGACCACGGGGACAACTTGACCACAGGGAGATCTTTGAATTCTTATTAAAATTAAAGTTATATATATTACGTCAGATTAAAGAGCAACTCAAACAAAAATATTTGATGAGACCAGACTACATGTGCACACAATCTTTTCGCCACCACTAAGTACCTACATTGGTCCCGACCTGATCCGAACCTATTTAGTCACAGCTCGTCAGTAATGAACTCGTAGTGAATTGAAAATGAATGATTAATTTTAGAAATACCACCTAATAAGCTTAGAAACCTTCAATTACCTTGTTGGAGGTATAAAGGAGGAGTTCAGAGGCCAATTAATCTTCCGAAAGTATATTAGTCACGAAGAAAATTAATTTTTAACTGTTACACTACAAGAGAAGTATTAGTATTCATGTTTTCCGCAATGTAAATAAATGTCACTGATTTCATTAAAGATATATAATTAATTATAATTATCAATCAGTAACTAATTGGGAGTAAGTACGCATTATTAACGTGAAGAAAATCATTTCCTTAGAATAATTACTCGAAATGAAAAAGCAATGTTGCCTGAAAAAAGAATAGCAATCATCTATTATAAAGCAGTTTAGGTGTTTACAAAATATTATTTATGTGAGAAATAAACGTTTATAACAAAAAAGTATGAAATAAAAAAAAAACGATTTTATTAATTAATTATCGCATTAAAGTTGCAATAGGATTTTTCCGCTCGTCCTACAGGCAAGACGCATTCATAATTAGGATTACCAGCTCTTTCAATTAATTCCTTGTCAAATCTTGCATTCATTTTCAAGTGTCGGTCGTTCAATGTCGGTTTAGAAACAAACTTGTTTGAACGGCCGAGAAAGGGGAGTCGTCGGATCGGATGGGATCGGGTCGGAACCAATGTAGGCACCTCTGTTGACATGCTTGTGTTGATTTTCCTTCCGACAGTCGGTGGATATCTGAACGGTTCCAATGTAGGTCCACCCTTGCGTGCCGCAAATGAAATGTTGTAACAGGGCGCTCAAGATTTTCTGCATCTTGAGTGATGTATTGACCATTCACCTTAGCTGACATGCGAACACTCGTAATGAGCGGAACTTAAGATCAACATCCTTCGAGATAAAATTGCGACAAGACTCCCCTAATGTTTCCCTAATCCCGAATGTTTTCGCACCATCTTTGACGGCAGGAAGATTGCCTTAAAAACTGTTTGAGCTGCTGTTTCATTTGACGTACAATGTAAAGCTGTAAGTTTAATATGATATAAAACCCGGTAGAGTAACTCATTTACGCATCTCCTTACGTTGCGAACTTTCTGTAAGGTCTCGGGTACGATACGAGCGATGAGCGATAATCGACAGAACGACAGCGCGACCGAGCGTTTAGCAGAAGAGGGGCTATTAATTGAAAAAAATAATATTTTAAATGTTTAGTCAGTAAAAATATCTTACATTGCATGTTTAATGCGTTTCCAACCTCTTCTCATAGTTTCTTAGATATTATTGTATTTTTAAAATCACTGTGTCTGTCATTCCATGCTTATTACTTCTTTTAAACTCTTTTAATAGTATTCATATTTTAAAATGATTTGTAAGAAAGGTAGCTAGAAATACACATTGGATGGTTTTTAACATCTTTCCACGTAATTTAATAAAGAAAGGAAACAAAAATCATAAATGTGAATTCACAAAGTTCTTCTAAATTTTCTTAGCTTTCATTTAAAAAAAATGCATTAAAATCGGTTAAGATTTAGAGGCTGTAGCGTTTTTTGTAGCACGCAAAATGTAATGTCTGGGCTAAGCGATGAGCGACAGGCTGGAACCTTCAAGCCACGTCGCCCGGTCGCCTATGCCTATTGTAGCCAGTCCTCCCTCATTCCTACTGAACTCCAGGTTAACATTAATGTGAGCGACGTTGCTCTGAAGCTATTCGCTTATCGCTCATCGCTCTTCGCTCGTATCGCACCCGAGGCCTAAGATGGCATGAGTTACACTATAACGAGTCATACACCTTGGTAGAAATACCGATTGTCGAATATACAGTGAAGGATAAGTGTAATGCAGCTTCCTTCACTGGAAGAGCCGTGAGGGCCTTTTCTAGGTGGTGAATCCGCTAAAAGCACCATTATCCGGTATTAAGGTGCCTTGTGGTGGCGGTGTCATTAAGATGACCACTGCCCCAACGACGGTGTACCTTAACAGCTTTCCCTCAACCACTCTCAGGTCTCAACTCATAGATCTTGTTTCATAGAAAAGCAACTATCATGAATCTGACTCAGGAAATCACTAAAAGTAAGATAACATGGTTCATCTTAGCGTGTTTACATCTAATGCTTATATGGTGTAAATTAAAAAACCTTCTTGGCCAAAAAAAAAAAAAAAAAAAAAAAAAAAACTGGCCTGTACTGTGTTAACACACACACATATATGTATATACAGGGTGGCCCAGATAAGCGGGCCACAAAAGAAATAACTACTTAACGGTTTGAGATATCAACATTTTTCATATGGGCAAAGTTGTAGTTCTCGTCAAATGGTGCCCTCGGAAATGAGAAAATAACACTTCTAATGGCCCAAATAGGCCTTTGAAGGGAAGGGGTTCCTCATTACCTATATTTTTCATTATATATTTAAAATGTACTAACAAAACAAGGATGAACCGTGCAAACGGGGTTTCGATGCGTCCAGTAGTTCTCTGAAAAAATACGTTTTCATTTGCATGTATTCCTCATCTGAAATTCCAAAAAAAGGCACTTGAATTTATTTAAATAGTATTTTTGTTAAGGGAGGGGCAATACAGCATAAGAGTATGTGTTCAGAACTCAACAAAACGATTCCCATTAGTCTAAACTAAAAAAGAAAATACATAACAATTTGAGCTTTAGGCATAAGAGTTGCCAAAATTACATACGCTTTAGAAAAACTATTTTAGAACAGAATTTCGTCGAAATTAGGCCATTTTTGAGGCCGCCTCCAAACACATGCCGTAATCACTTCGAAAATTGTAGACAAGAAATATACTTCTCTTAAAAGACAAATATATGCTTAATTAAATTAATTTTTTTGAATTAACTAAACTTTTATTGTGTGTGCAGTCATTCATGTAATGATCATTTCTAATATGACATACATCGCCCCCTTATCCAGGCTCCGGAACAAACCACGCATTCCTGTACTTTACTTTCATTTTTCTTCCTATATTAGCATGTAGCTCGTAACCATAGCGAAGAACAGCCAAAGAAATGGAAATGATTTTCTTGAGTTGAAATTCAATGTGGCAGGAGTTGAAAACCGACGCTGAAATTGATTTCGTGGTTGTCACCGTCTGTAACTCCGACCGCTGATAGGTCAAAACACCCACCCGTCGTCAACCGCAAAGCACTTTCATAAATTTTCGTCAAACAAGTTGAAATTAAATATCAATAAATATATATATATATATATATAGTATTATTTGCTATGTAAATTGATATGAGTACGTATTCCTGATGCCTATAATGTCTAAATAATGAATATTATTAAAAGAACCAAATTATACTTATAACTATAATAATTGTCACATAGCATTGGATTTAAGGGCATTGTTTCGCACTTTTGTGGTCTACTTTAAGCATAGATAACACAGGTCAACGTTTGATCTAAAAAAACACTTTTCGGGTTTCAAACCGTCATCACATAAGATTCAAGGTCATTTGAAGGTCAAATAGAGAAAAAACCCTTAGGAAAAATCTGAAAAAATTCATGTGTATATTTTTTAGGTCCCACAATCCGGATCCGTAGTTTCTTTGTCATTGACACCTTTTCCTTGAGGTCATTTGAAGGTAAAATAGAAAATGAAACGAACAAAAAAATCTGAGAAAAATCATTCGTATGATTCTGAGGTCCTTGTGTCCGGTACAGTTTGTTTGACTCGCGCTGCCTCCCAGAAAATGAATTTTTTTCAGATTTTTTCTACGTTTTGATCTCTATTTGACCTTCAAATGACCTCAAGGAATGGGCGTAACGATCAAACACGTTTTTGAGGCCTCAGGGGCCTCAAAAACGTACACATGATTTTTCAGATTTTTCCTACGTTTTGTTTTACTATTTGGCCTTCAAATGACCTTGAATCTGATCTAATGAAGGGTAAACAACCCGCTCATCGAAATCAGCTACCCCAAAAACCCCATAAGGACCATACAGCTCCGAGCGTTTTTTTTTTAGATCAAATGTTGACCTGTGTAATGGTTTCATACACCAGATTTGTGTACGTTGTTTCACTCCCGAGTGGGCCAATCAATAAAGTAGTGTTTCGAAATTTACTCATTTTTAAGCGTTTTATTTTGATAACCCGCAGACTCTGACAATTGGAACCGTGTATTTGGGCGAAATTTGCCCTTATCGCATTGCTTTCATAGTCTACTAGGAGTCTTCCAGTTCATCTATTCTCTTAAAACTGCATTTTGGCCACTGTCGGACTTTTTCCTGTTCTTGTATTACCCCTAGTCCACCACTAGATATTACATGATACTGTCTCGTCCAGGACTAAACTTACTAATTAGCAAAGGGGTGAATAGAAATTCTTTTATTTATTGAGAGTTTCGCAACTTTAGGCAATGTACTGTTGCACTGTATCAGAGCAGTATTACAAAATACATTTACAAATTGTGTATATAAATACATTATACTGATAATACAATATATTAATACATAATAGAAATTGTCATATTATACATAGTACATTTTCTAAATCTTGAAAATTATGTAAATTAATAGATTGATACAAATCGTAAAAAAAAAAGAAAAAAAATGGGGTTAATATATGGGGTAGTAAGAATTGCTAGGTGGTGCATAATAAGTATGTGTTTAACTGTTAATTTTTCTCTACAACATGTGCAAATGGGTCTGTCTTGTCGTTCCATTAGATAGGAGTGCGTAAATAAACTGTGTCCTAAGCGAAGTCTCGTCAGAATAACTTTTTCTCTTCTTATTAGGTTTTCTTTCTTGTTGTATGTTTAATTTGCCGCAATTTGTTTTCAGAATTAGTCCATTCTGTCTTCCTGTCATTTAATGTCTTATTTTCGGCTACTTTGCGTAAGTCAGTGGATGTTTTTTTTTTTTCAGGTCGGGTAGAGGTCTTTGAGTTGCTATTTTTGCTAGTAAGTCTACTATAGTGCTGTGTGAAATGCCTTCTAGCCCTATAGAGACGGCAGCAGTGATATGAGCAAAGGTACCTGGTGACGGGACCCTCTCGATACCTGCCTGTCCCTCCGACGGCTACCCCCCATGCCCGCTCGACAATTGTCTTGTTTCTTTTTTTTTTTTTTTAGATTTGTATTCTCGTATTAGTAATATACTATGTATATATTCTTTAATTAGTGCAGAAACCTTTCCACGTAACACCTTTGTACTACTACATAGAAAACTTATATCCCTGGAAACTGCGATGCTTCCTCGGAAAATTACATTGTTTACGCTTCGGAAAAAGCAAGCAGCTCTTCAATATTACTTCCTGGAGCTGCGGAAGGGCCGGGCTGCGATTTATCATCTCCCGAGAAGTCTGAAACACGTCTACTAAGAAATCTGACTAATATTCTAAAAGAACTAGAGAAGCCCGCCGTCCTTATTTTTTTTTTAAATTTAATGTTCGAGCATCGCAAAGACGGCGATTTGCTCTTTTTAAAATACAACATATATTGATTTATACAAAAATACAAACTTATAGAAGTAAATACAACAAAAGAAAAGAAGCGACCGTCCTTATACGATATAGAGTGAGGTGGCTGCTAGAGAAGCCCACCGTCAGCTAGCCACGGCTTTCTGCTGGCTGCTGGAGAAGCCCACCGTCCAGAAAGGGCTAGTCCAGGTAGAATAGAAATACGAAATCAGCACCACTGGCTGAGATGCGCACCACTGGCTAAATTAATTCCGCGATCATATGGTTAAACATAATTCAACGTGGGCTATCGAAATACTTTAAATGCGATATCTTTAACCGTTTCAGAGAACAATGAGTAAAATTATTTTCTATATGGTTGATCCAAATCAACGGATTGAGTTGACCATTATTTCAGACATTCAACATTAATGTAAAAGCTTTCTAAATTACACTTAATATGGGATATTTACTTCTTTATTTGTTGGTGTTCCGCTTTATGGCGATGTACACCTTACATTTTATATAGTTATTACAAAACATTATGTTACCTTATTGCCTATATATTTATATTATGTATATATTATTACATTGCATTATATTACCTTATTGTTTATATATTTACATTTTATATATATTACTAAATTGCATTATATTACCTTATTGTCTTCATATTTACATTATGTATACATCATTAGATTGCATTATATTACCTTATTGTCTATATATTCACTTATTTACATTACATTATACTTAATACAAGCTTGTTTGTATTATATACATACATACATGGATATATACATATGTATAAGATTAGATTTCATGATGTTAAATTATTTTGAGTACATTTACATTATGTTTGTATAACAATCTTTTTGCATTTGCATCCTAGGAAAGTAAGTATGAATCAAATGGCACATGAATTATCTGCCTACGGTGGAATATTCATGTCTCTATAGGACACTATGGTAACAAAATATTAAGCTGCGTTCAAATGAGTTGGTATGATCCATTGTTGTGTAGGTAATGTAGTATTGAATCTGTGTTGGCTATCTTCTCTTAACAACTCGTATAAGTCGTAGGGTGAGTTCAGGTCACCCTAAATGCATTCTGTGAGTAAATGCTTTATCTTAAGGGTAGAGTTACATATCACATTGCGGCTGTTCTTGTCTCGTCATTAAGTGACTGTGAGTAAGTCGAGAATGACCAATCCTTAAGCGGGTCAAAACCACATCGTCTCTTCGGTTTCCGCGGGAACTGGATGGCCATTCTTTTACTGTATGTTTGATAGAACGGAGTTTATTTTCTGTCAGTTTTGCCCAAGAATTTTGCCAGAATAATGTTATAATGTCTCTTCTTCTATTTGTACAGTTGGGATAAATATTTATAAAAATGAGCTAAAATGAAACAGTTCCTCTGATTTGGTCTTTATCTTTGCAATAATAAGTATACACCAGGCTTATAAACTGGAGGTGTTTCTTTTAAAAAAAGGCCATTGTTCAGGCGCTATCACTGGAAAGATGAAAAGCGAAGAGGTAAAGAACTTCCTGTAGTTAAAGAGCAGTAATGCTGTTAATACGTGCCTCGAAGTTCTTAATGTACAGGAGGAAAGAAAAACATATTTAAAAAGGAACATAACTCTCCTAAGACATAAGTTTTTTTACTGATAAACTTTGAGATCGGTATATTCCTGGCTGCAATGCACAAGAAAAGATATATTGTAAAAGTCCGCTCTTTTCATCTTTACTTTATCAACAATTGCAACTAAAATAGCGGTGGTTTAGACATATTATATTACATTTGATTATTAATAATGTAAATTAATTGTATAAATACTGTTTTTAATTTGATGCTTTCTATTTACCTAAAGCACCACTTTTTTAGTCGTAATTGCTGAAAAAGTAAAACATTTGTGGGTGTTCCAACATTTTTTACCATGGGCGTATATAGAAATTTTCGGGAGAGGCTGGGAGAATTTCAGGGGGGCGGGGCTATCTGGAACTTGGAATGGTTAGCCAATTAAATCACGATTACCCCCCCCCCCCCAAAAAAATTTTTATTTCTGAACTAAGTGATCTTATTTAATTCATTTTTAAGGATTTTTTGACACATTTTTCACGATTTCGGGGGGGGGGGCTGCAGTCTCTGAACAACATTTATTAAGCTTTCGAATGGTTAATGTAAATTCACCACGATTTCCCATTCGTTTAGGAGATATTTAAGAAAATCCAAAAACTGCTCATGTCTGTTAATAATTTAATTAATTTTTCTCGAATACTTCATTAACTCCCAATGTAACCAAAAAATGAAAAAAAAAATTAAATGAGGTGTACTATAGAATTCTTAGTGAAGTTTTATGTAAACAGCACGAATGCATGTAGTTTCTATTGAGAACTGAATATACAATAATTTGTAGATAGTAGGTAGGTAGACAGGCAAGCATAAGTATAACAAAATCGAAAAAAAATAGTAAATAAAAAATGATATCACCATCCATTATCACAACAAATTGCACTGTAACACAACACGACTGATAAAAAAAAATAAACATTAACAACGTGAAAATAAACAATTCAGGCAATGACAACCACGAAGTTGTTTGCACTAAAACCCAATCCAACCCAAATGTAACAAAAATGTTAGTTTGGACGAATTTCAAACACGTCGAACAGTTCCTACTAGGGAGGTTTAATATGGAATCTAAAAGATGTTTACGAATTTTAACTAAAACGTAACGTTAAGAAAGAAAACAACTGGATAGTTTTAGCAGGAGATAACCTTAATATTAGCAGATAGGGGAACGCAAATAAGTGAGACGGTGTATTTGCCAAGTTTCTACGAGATTGGCCGATCTAAGCGGTAGAAAGGGTGAAAATGTAGGAGAGGAAATCTCCAATTGTATTTCCCCTGAATAAATTCAATTTCTTATTCCAACGAGCTTGGGATATTGGAATTTTTGGCTGCTTCAAAGATCCTTCCGGATCAAATATTGGCGTATCCTTTTTAATTCTTATAACTCACACTTACCAAGCTGAAGATGCCTACTGATTTTTTCCTGCGTTCGAGACAGAAATATTTATTTACCAATTAACAAATTGGACAACACGAATCTTTTATCTCTAAGAGGCCAATGATAAAAATTATTTGGCGCAAAAAGTGTCCTAATGCAGAGACTACAACTATATTGATTGTTGTCAGAAAGAAATGACCCACTTCATTTGTTTGCCGACTTCCCCAAGCCCCTAAGAAACAGGATATGCAGGATTCTTGCATATGAAGCTGACCAGGGGTTTTCATTATAATATATATATATATATATATATATATATATATATATATAAACGTCCGAAATATAGATTTTTTAAAACAAAATCATATTGAGGTTTATTTAGCCGAATCCCAACCATTCCATCTTTACTTATATATATAATGTTCATTTTTCCCCTATTTATTTTTTTGTCTAATATTTTCTTGTCATAAAGATAAAAAAATGGTTTTAATTTTAAAATGTATTAAAGGAGGACCAAAATAAACTTATCAATTAAATACCTTTTAGCAGTAAAATTGATTTTTCAGTAAGCCAACATCTGCAAAAAAGAAACATTTTTTGATTTAGTTTTCCTTAAGAATAAGCACAGGTTGACAAGGAGTAAGTGATCTCCGCATCACGCTAGGTACTCTCTGCTTACTGTGCATTGTTGGTCCTAAACTTTCTATAGTATTTTTCTTACAGGTTTCATTAAAATTTTTCACAAATATCAAAGCAAAATTTTAACTGTTTCTTTTCCAGGGTTAAAAAATGATACTCGCTGTAAAGACAGTAACGCGCTAAATGGACGAAGTTCCTGCATGTGGGACATTTTGTTTTGAGATCGCCCCGTTGATTCTCGAGGGGTAGGAAGGAGGAAATGACGCAGCATTAGGGGTGAAAAGCTCAATTTCTGGAATCTATCCAACCCTCTAGGGGAGAAGTGTACCGGCTCCAACATCTAAAAAAAAAAGTCCTAAAGTTTAAAAAATCACTTTTGAAAATTTAGTTTAACAGAAGTCCAAGATGCTCCGCTTCTGTCATTTTGGCATGATTCCACGATATCTTCATCTCATGTGCGTAACTAAGTGAACGGGAAGCCATTTGCTTCAGGTTAGCAAAGGCGAATGTGGAGTTTCTCCTTTGAAATCGGACATTGAATTTTTGATATATATATATATATATATATACATATATATATATATATATATATATATACATATATATATATATATATATATATATATATATATATATATATATATATATATATAAAATAAGAACACGATAAAGTATGTATTTACGTTTTTAAAAACTAATGCAATCAACACATCACTGCAGACACATTCTTGACATTCCAATAATGATACTCCAAATACAGCACATTAGAGTGTATGTTTATGAAATTTTCAATAGATTATACTATCATAACGGCACTTTAAACACAATTATTTACTGTTTTGCAAAAATCTATATATATAAAAATAACGTGTCTGTCTGTTTTTGGTTTGTTTGTTTGTTCCTTATACAAATCTACACCGTTTGACCGATTTTGACCAAACTTGGCATACAGGTAGGTCTTGATACGAAAATTCTCCTAGGCTAGGTCAAAATAGTCAAATTTCAAAATTTGGTCTAAAGGTCAAAAGTTTTGTTCAAGAAAAATTGGCTATACTGAACTATTCAGATTGTGACGGCCATTTTGAATCGACAGCAGGCTCTGCTACTGGCCTCTGTCGGCTGTCGGATGAAGTGCCGTTGTGCTGGCCTCTGCCGGTATCATTATGAACTAAAACAAATTCACGTCGTTTGACAGATTTTCGTAACTGGGTATAGACAACTAGGTATCAAGTAGATCTTGATACGGGAGAGTCATAGACAGAAAGTAGGTGTAGCATGGCACACTGGGTAACAGCTAGTAATACTATAAAAACTTCACGGTAGAATATTTATTCACTGTACACACATAATACAATAAAAACATCACTGTAGGATTGCAAAAGAGTGTATGAATTTGGAAAAATAATATTATGAAAAAGGGACAATAGACAGTTCATTTTTTTTTTTTTATTTATTATGCCATGCAATCGTCACTTTAACTGTATTTATTTATGATTTTTCAAAATTTATACTCTATGAACTGCATGGTAGTGCAATAATTACCGCTTTTGCAAATCAATGCAAACAATCTTTAGGCATATGTATTTATGATTTATCAGAAATTATACCGTTGAAACGTCATATTAGAACATTTATTCATGTATTTCAAAAAATAATACCGCCCAAAACATCACAGTTGTCGTATTTACTTGTGAAATCCTAATAAGGTATTTTCTCCCCGTGGTCTAGTGCGTAACGCTTTAGATTCATATGCGGAAGATGGTAGGTTCGATTCCCACCGGCGCACAGTGTAACGTCCAAAGGATAAAAACGCAAATTTTTGTTTTCTTATATATAATTTTTAATCCTGTAGCTAAGTTTAGAAACTATTCAAGAAATTAAAATCGTATAAAACTAATAAATAAATAAATAAATATATATATATATATATATATATATATATATATATATATATATATATATATATATATAACAGTAGGGCAATGAATACTGAGAAAAATGTGCACTTTCTTACACTCGGATTCATAATCCCCTTCTTCGTTCGTTGACGATTCATTGAAGTAAATTTTTTTCGATCCGGGGTAAATTCTCCTCCAGGTGGACCGATTTTGTTGGTTGACAAACTCGTTCAATCGTTTGCTTAGAGAATGCTATATTCCAATTTTTGTTAACAGAAGCTATATATATATATATATATATATATTCCACTTCTTCTTTTTTCTTTATTTGGCAGAGGGTCGATGAAGCAGAACATCATTTGTTTTTGTTTTATCTATTTTGCCCGACATGTTTCGTGCCTTAATTCGCACCTCTTCAGGTCCTTTCCTATGAAAAAATATACTTTTTCTCTAGATAAAATATAAATGTTTATTTTTTTTTTATTTATTTATTTTTTTTTTTTTTTATTTTTTTTTTTTTTTTTACGGCGCATCTACTTCTAGGTCATTATCGCCGACATCCAGGGTATAGCGAGGAATTTTCCCAACGAGCCTTGAGATGAGAAAATTCCTGCCGGATGTGGGGATCGAACCCACCATCTCCCGCTTATGAATCCAAGGCGCTAACCATTAGACCACGGGAGACCCCCATTGAAGTAAATATTTACATTTTCCGTTCTTCTAACTCATACTACACAATATTAAGTGTTTGATTTTTAGAATATGTTATACGAGTTTTGTCAACCTAAAAGGTGATTTCCAGCGACTGGCTGATCCATACTCATATTGGGAAACCCGGCATATTTTCACTATGATTTAGTAATATTCTTCGTGATAGGGATTTGGGTACCATATAAAATTCACGCGAAAAAAATATTTTTCACGAGTTGGCCTTATTATGTAAATATTTCATAAGGTTTCCGGGAGTGGATAATGAATTTCAAGTAGTACCGGGGTAATACGAATACAAATTGAATTGGGAAAGATATCGAATGGGAGAAGAAAGAAATCCAGCAGTGTCCCAGAGGACAGGGCCAACTTCTCCGTGCTGGGAAAACCTCTTGAGAAAATACGATAAAAGAAAAGTAATTTTTAGGCAATTTTCCAAAGCCTTTCTTTTTTTATCTTTACACTGGTCGTTTATTTTATTCTATTTTCGGCGAATTTCCTGTTATTAATCGCCAAAAAATTGCCTTGCATTTTAGCGCGTTTTCAGCCTCCGAATAGAGTAGGGAACTCTCTTATCGACGATATGACGAATAACTAAAGTCCTGATAGCATATATAATGCTTATCTATATTTAACTAAAACATCTGAAAAATCAAGCTCCATTTTCTTTGACTGATATAACCATACTTGCAACTATACTATATGTACTATATTTAGTTACATCCTTAGTGACAAGGATTTGTGTAACGTATAAAATTCACGCGACGAAATTATTTTTCACGAGTCGCACTTATTATACAGGGTGTCCCGTATTGAGACGTCATAACTTAAGGGGTTTATTTGTACCTCATTTGATTTATGATATATATATATATATATATATATATATATATATATATATGCACACAAAGAACCACGGTTATATTATTGATCTATGGGATCTGAAACATGAACTTTTCTTGTCGGCACTTCAGGAATGCGTCATCAAGTCAACCTAATAAGCGGGTTTCCTCCCAATGGAGGGAGGGAGGAACCGCGCTAAAAACAAAACAAAAGAAAACAGAATAATTATACCAAGAGAAGGTTTGTTTAGATCATTTGTACAATTTTAATTTCCTTTAGCCAACGTTGGAGCGTAGGAGGTGTTGGGTAGGAGCAAAGAAATTGGAATCAGATTGGATGTTGGCACACACACAGGCGGAATCAACTTGGCAAGAACAGCCTGAGGGCTTTCTCTTAGTTCCGTTCGATACTATTCCACTCGGCCGTTGGGTGGCCTAGGGTTCAATCAGTAGCTAATTCGGGTAAAAGATTTTTTCATTTTGCACCAATATGCTCAAGCAATTTAACTAAGATCGTTGCAGGCAGTATTGATTTTCTTTGAAATTATCGAATTACGGTTACCACAACCCTCCCGAGATCTGAAGAAAATACGTGATGATATTAAGTACAATCCAGAACAATTGCTTTAATCGTATGTTATTTTAAGGGTAAAAAAATCCTGGATAGGAATGGAATAGGAGGCCCGGTGGCAGTCAGTGCTAAGGCGTGTGCACTCCATGCCCACGATCGTATATGTATATATAATATATATATATATATACACATAAATTATTAGATTGTAGAAAATCTGTGACAATACGAAACAATTGCTTTAATGATATGTTATTATAAGGGTAAAAAAATCCCCTTATGGGAACACGAAATAAAAACCTCGGACAATACAGCTCTATCTATCCAATCAGGAGGTCTGGCAGTTGTCAGTGCCAAGGTGTTTGCACTCCGTGCCCTTGGCCGTGGGGGTTTGATTCCCAGATTCCCACTATGGGTGCGGCTTTTCATTAAAAAAAAAAAAAAAAAAAAAAAAAAAAAAAAAAAAAAAGGCATTAGCCATATCCTGGCTAGAAAAGGGTAGTTTGTACAACTCGTTCCAATAACCGTTGTAAAATGCATAAATTAACTTTAGAATTTAATTAATAATTATTAAACTTCATGACGAACCACTCTGCAGTATTGTAATGTGACATTGGCGAAAACACACTACTACTGAAAGATTGCAAAGAACGGGACTACTCAGGCTTACCATGCGATTTGGAGTGATACAGCTACCATATAGACTATATTCATAATAAAATATAAAAATGAAATATTATTGAATACATGTATTCACAGCAATGCATTATCATAAATCACAAGAATATCTAGAATCTACAATTAATATTTAATTTGTCTTTATTTATATACAATTTTCGATCTAATTTCATTCTATTTATGTTTCATTTTTTAAGGGATGTTGCTTTTTCCGTTTTTCCGATTCTTACTCTGTCTAATGTCTATGTTCATTATTAAATATTTTATAACAAGCTGTTCGCAGTATTTGTTAATTCTTATTTTACACTGTAACGAAAATTTTAATCACGTCTTTGTTTAGTTATTACAAAAACGGACTCATTTCAATGTATTTAATCTGACATTCTTACAGTTCGTTTTTTGCAACATCTTTTGATTTCAAGTAAGTTTTATTTACGTTACTATGCATTTGGTTACTAATAAATTGATTAATCATTATAAAAAATGTATGAAGTAAGGTGCATTATTGTATTATTATATTCATGCATTTACATATAAGGACCTTGGAAGTCCCAGTTCTAGAAGCGCTTCAGGATAGCAAAGGCGAATATTTCTATGAAATGCTGATTCATAAAAATGACTGAAAAAGTATGCAATTGAATTATAATTTTTACGAGTGATTTGGGGGTACCAAAATCCTAGGACGGACGTTTCAGACCCGGGATTCGCCCTTGAAATCGGACATTGATTTTTTCATAGATGAGGGTGCTATTCACTTGGGGTGTGTAACTTGGAAGTCTAAGAGAACAAATGGTGCATCAGAGAAACAAGGCGAAGCGTCTTGTTGAATACATCATCCTGAATCAGAAACTAAAATTTAAAAAAAGTCAAGTTCTCTGATTCGCCCTTTCTCTTCCAAGGTCCCGATATGTATACTGGCATAGACAAATATTTCACATACATTATATATTTTGTATCAGAAAATAGTTTTTTTGAAAACAAAAATGATTAGGCCAGTGTGACTATTTAAATATGCCACAATAAAACGAGAAAATCGCTCCATTGAGGGCTTGTAAATCCTACAAATGAATGAATAGATCTATTGAGGAAAAATAAAATGTAAATTGAAGTGGGTGTCTAAAAGTTTCAGCTCGAGTGTCAGAGTTCCCCTTTGATAGTAATTTTATTATAGATTCACAGATTTTCCTCAAAGGCGTCCTTGTAAAATATTCTTGAAGAACAAACTTTTCTTTCCCACCTCGAGAGTTTACCTAGGCGTGTCAAGACAAATGAATAAATATTATCATCGTCAAGTCACTAACAAGCTAATGGTTCTTTCATCGCTCGCATAAATTGCTTTAAGTACTGTTTTATAACGCCTTAATTCGAAATCAAACATAAGAAAAACTACAAAGATTAAGTTCTTCATTTTAATGGAAAAAGTAAAACAAAAAGCCTAACTAGAAAAGGTTTCCGTTACACACCAATTTTACTTGGTTCTGCGTACATATTATTCAGGATATCACGCAAGTATAATTTCATAATTTAAGTAAGGGATGGTATACCTGATGATTAACAAAAAAATTCATGTAGACCTTGGTCCGGTTCCACAAAGATATATAAATAAAATTTTCAAGCTTTTTCAGCTAGTCACGTCTTTGTTTGTTTTGTTTTTTAGTAGCGACTGGTCCAAAAATGCATGTAATAATTGAATTCAAGAACCAAATTTCTTGAAGTATAATAAAGCGATGATATCGAATACATTTAATTATAGACGCCTCGCGTGCCCAGATTGTAATGTTGGATGCTATGTGAGGTGATCTAATTCCCACATTTTGCTCTAACTTCCATTTGAAAAATGATTTTCGGCCTATGTAGCCCATTCCCGGTGACAACGGAAGTTGATTTTCCTAACAATCTTAAGTATATATTTATATATATATATATATATATATATATATATATATATATATATATATATATACATAAACGTCCGTTAGGAGCGCTGGTGGTCTCGCGTCGCTTTATTTCTCGTCGTAAGGTATCCCATGTTTGATGTTAATTTTTCGTGTCGCTGGGATCATATTTTTGGATGGAACGGCGGTGGTACTCCTCACTTCTTCCTGGCATATTTCGCTGGAATCAGCTAGGTAATTGTTGTTTCAGTGGTTTGTCGACGGAATGACCCTCGGTATTCTCTCGTCAACCACCGAGGAAGAAATAACAATGACCTGTCTGACGAAGCAGGAGAGGATTCCAGCGAAATATCCCAGGAATAAGTGAGGAGGAGTATCACCGCTGGAGAAAAATGCCGTTCCATCCATTTAAATATATATATATATATATATATATATATATATACGGTTATGTATGTATATTATATATTCATTATACTATATAGGGTTAATGGTAAGTCGACCCACATTCATCGCGAGGTGATAGTTTTGGCCAAAACGAACAATTTTAAACCCATTTTGCCTTAGCTAAGTCACCCGATTTCAAGATATTTAATATTTTAGGGCTTTTTTTAATTAAAAAAAGTCACTCTTGCTAACGTTTTGGGTATTTTTATTTTTTTTATTTCTAGGATTAGAGCTCAAGTTTTGGACCAAATTTCATCGAACCCGGACCATTTTTGAGCCTCTCAGAGAGCGGTATATAAATATATATATATATATATATATATATATATATATATATATATATGTAACCCATACGTGTGTATATATATATATATATATATATATATATATATATATATATATATATATATATATGTATACTGTAAATTTGAACCACCGTTATTTTCGTGATCTATGGATTCTCAAACATTAATTTTCTAGTCGGCACTTCCGGATTGCGTCATCACGCCCACGTCATAAGCGGCTTTCCTCCCTATAAAGGAGGGAGGAAATGCGCCAAAATAAAAAACTTTTTATGAATAGAAACTCTGTTGATACCCTCCTTTGGAATTTTGAAAAAATGAAACGTTGCATAGTAAGGTCTAATAGCGTTGGATATAACCTTGAAGGGGGATCGTATATCAGTGCTTAGTATGCAATACACACACAAAAATAATTTATAGACCTATACCAGCCGACGGCGAGTGAGGGGAGGGGGGGGGGGGTCATTCTACCGCGTATCTGCTGACAGCTGTGTCAGGGATGCTACCGAATATATACCCTACACTAACCACAACCGGATGTTCACGTCCTATCGTGTACCAGTTGTGCCCATTCCTGAAAACACTCACATTTCTAGCCCAAACTCCCTCTGACATAAAATTTCTCTGATTTATTTACATTGCTCTTGGACAACGGCTGAAGGTCAGAAAGCAGTCAATATTACTTTCACTTCTTCGTTGCTCTTTATTTACTTGTTCTTTTACAGATTATCAAAGTGCTGGATCTTAAATATGATATATCTTGGTGTTCAACTACCCGTCCAAATGCCAGATATTATTTAAGCGCGTTATATATATAGTGTCCAGTCCGGACAATGGATTTCTACAGTTTTTCCTACAAAATATGAATAATTTCTTCACACACGGTATTTAAAAGTACCAAAACTACATTACACATTTTTCTGACAAAAGGAAGCAAATCGTTCAATTTATCCCTTAATAAAGCTCCACTTCATTTGCATAGATTTAATGGTTACTAAATGTAGACGTTTTCCTGTAAGTATTGAATCTGTAGCCCGATAGGGGCCTGTGGAAATAATCCGCAAAAAACGTCTGATTCATCGAGAAAAACAGAAGCGCGTTATTTGACGTGCAGAAAGTATGATCTGTCAATAGATTTAATGAATTAATTCACTGTTTTTAAAAGGAAATGTTGTCTATTTTATGGTGGCATAAATAGAATTGAATTATCTTGAACAGTGTTTGAGCAATCCTTTCTTATTCACTAAAAACTATGACTTCGTTAAAAAAACAGAAAATTGGATACAGCTGATTTTCCCTTCAGATTCGGAAAACTTGAAATGAACTTTCTTGTTGGAAATGATGCTCAGAATCACCGCCTAGAGTTTGGCTACTTAGACCTGAATCACCCTTTATGTATATAAAAAAAAAATCAGTCCCGTAACAGGCCACAAAGGGCCCAGAGGGGCAGATACTGTAGAGGTATCTGATTCTCGATCATACGGCAGACTAGGGAGAAAGTGTGGCCATTACTATGCTCCGGCCGCCTGATTTTCCCCTTTGCGGGTATCTATTAATTAATTAATTACATGCTGGGTGAGCCAAGGGACGATCTGGGACCCCAAATCCAACCCTCGAACGATGACACTAGAAGAAAAAATCTTTAGTGGACGCTCGGGTTTTGAACCTGGGCCTTCAGTTCATTATTCGAGTGCTCTACCACTGAGCTAACCTAGCTAATATATTTTTTGTGTAATACGCGCGCTGTCTTAATCTAGATTTAATAATATTGGCTAAGAATAATTAAGAACGAGAACCTCTCTTTAAACAATATCCTGATTTCCTTCTTTATAGAATTTTTTAATTAAAGAACTTTAATTCATTAGTATTCTCAGATGGGCCGCAAAATTGTCTTAATGAGTTTTCAAAGGATTATCCTTCAAAGGTTCCCTAAATGATACTAATTGGTGAAATGAATTGCGGCATCACAATTACGGATTCATTAAATACTTTCAATTCTATCATTTTTTAATTGTTTGGAAGATGTAAAAATTTAATAACTCAATTTATACAAGGAATGCAATAATTTGCCATTTAAGTGGTTTTAGATAGTTTAAACAGTAATTTCTTCTTAAGATCAAATTTAAAAATACTTCTTTAATCGAAATACCAGTCACAACTCCTATTATATATAAATAAATACCAAATAAAAAAAAACTAGTTTAAACAATAGCCCAAAAGAATCCAAAAATATTCTAGATGCTGGGAGCTTCGAAAGCTTACTAGTATTCCGAAATTTCCTTAAGGCATTATATAGACAGATAAATCAAATGTCTAATATAAGAACCGTGCGTCTATTTTCCCATAGGAGTCCTTAAAAAATAGCTCCCGTTCTCCATACTTATTATGCACGCAGCAAGATTCAAAATATTTAGGTTGTTTTCTGAAAATCTGGTGTGAAAATAATCGGATAGTTAAACTACATTTTTAGTAATAAAACTATAACTTACATAATGCGTTTTTAAACAAAAATAAGTTGTTAAGCAATTCAAATCAAGCAACACATCTCCCAAGCACAACTTTCAGCCTGCCAGGACATGAAGATCTGGGACAGTAGGAAAATTCCCTACTGAAGACATAACAATCCAACCACTAGAAATTTTTTACCAAGATCTTACGAGCTGAACATCAAATCAGAAAGGAATGGCAAAATTACCGGAGAAACTTGTCCACTAATAACAAATTGCGACGAATAAAACGAAACGTCGCGGAATGGCCTTCCAGTCACAGACAAAATAGAAGAGAATAATTGGTACTATCTAGACTCAGAATTGGACGAACACGAATAACACAAAAAGAAAAGCCTACATGCAAAATATGTAACAGCGAACTAACCGTAAAACACATACTAACAGAATGCCGACAACGTCAAAATCTAGACTTACCATATGACACGACCGAATTACTTACTGACAGCAGTCCACATGTAGCAAGAATCCTTACACGACTCAAAACTATTAATATGTATGGCAAATATAACACTTTCAAAAACTACTTTTTTTTCAAGAAAATCATTCCATGCAAAACTCTACTATATTCAAACAAGTACAATTAATAACATAAGGAAGGTGTCGCGTCACTTGGTATCCTGTAAAGAATGAATATGTAAAATTGTCTTATTGTGTACGTAATTCAAATAATACAATTTGTCTATATATGTATGTAATATTGTAACTGATGTATATATGCAATAATTGTTTCGAGCGAATCACCTTAGATGCTGATGGGTGCTCATAAATAAATCTACATCTATATATATAAAAATCACGTGTCTGTCTGTCCGTTTGTCTGTTTGTTCCTTTTACAAATCCACACCGTTTGACCGATTTTGTCCAAACATGGCACACAAGTAGGTCTTGATACGGGAAGTGTCATAGGCTAGGCCAAAAACCTCTACCTGTTGTCTGTCTGTATGTTTGTTCCTTATACAAATTCACACCGTTTAACCGATTTTGACGTAACTTGGCACACATATAGGTATTGATCCGGCGAGTGTCATAGGCTAAATTAAAGTGGTCTAGGACTCACAGTTCCGAAACTGTGAACCCGAACACTTACTGACTTGTGTTATTAGATTTTAATATTACTTATTTGGGTTCTAATTTGTTTTGGCTTTTCTAGATGCAGATAGTAGATGTAGCATGGCATGCCAGGTATCAGCTCGAAGTATATATATGCTTTCTTTAATTTTCGGTTTGGTCGTGTTCTTTTCTTTTCCAAGTATGTACATATAACTTGGTGAAGTCAAATTTTTAGGCAGTTTTTTTACAGTTTGGTCAACAAAGGCTAATTTGTAGAGCAACGAATAAATGAAGTAATTGTGTTTTTTATTATTGATCTTCCGCCAAATGCAGGTGATATTTGTGAAAACATAGTCCCGATGTCTTGCACCTGGCGATTCAAAGGTCAAATCTCTTACAAAAATGTGATTGCTACATCAATACAATCATTATGTAATTTCAGAGGGGATATTTTACAGCTAGAAAATAAGCAAAAGGAAATTAAATATTTATGAACTAACCTGGTCATGCGTGTTGAGTAAAGTATGCCTCATGCAGGAGGTCGCCTATAATCATATCCATGAATGCATTTTCTTACCTTTAATCGATCTTTGGTCGTAATGTTCATTCCGAAGAACCTTAACATGAAACAGTATTGTAGGAAATATGAGATGTATGATGGATAAGTGTAAATATATACTTTGTAACTTAGCGGTATACAGTTTCGACCAGCTGGAGAGATCAACATTGAGGCGAAGAAGGAAACACGCTAAACGCAAAGTAGTATAAAAACCAGAATACTACCAGGATCCCGGGCGCTAATAGCCAAACAGTTGATGCGCCGTTAAAAAAAAAAAAAAAAAAAAAAAAAAAAAAAACTACCAGGATCCGAGATGCTTCGAGCAATGCTGGAGGTTTTTGACAAAACTGTTTTCTCCGATATTCCGTGATAGACCAATTTTGTTTGCCTGTTATTACAAAGGTACACAAAATAAGGAAAGTGGTATTTTCCACAGTAACCGTACATACATTGTTATGTATTTCGACACGCTGAATCCGAATCCGGAGTCCGTTTCACTCCATCGCGTAAGGTTTAAAGGGCATTTGAAGGACAAATTTCGTATGAAGTGGTTTAAGTAGAAATCGAATCCGAGGTCTCTTTCATCCCATCGGCGCAAAACCAAGCTTATTTCAAGGACAAGTATGTCTATTTTGGAAAAACAAATTGTTGACTGCATATTGTATGGTTTATTTGGAAAAAACATTTTTTTTTTTATTTTGTGTGCCCGTGTAATTATTGGGGAAAATTTATTCTTATTCTCATTTTAATTTAAATCATGGTATCAGGAATTGAATCGATAAGAGGAAACATTTAATGAATTATCCTTTATAAAAGATATTTCTATGTACTCCTCATGAACTTAGGAATTTCATTATAACTGCCGAAAACATTATTTCGTCGTTTTGAGCTCAAGAGGGTTCATACAAATATAAAATTTTTGAGTATTATAGGAAAATATTTCTAAAGCATGCAAGCTAACATAAAGACTGCCGAGAAATCGTTTATTATTTTTCGAGGATAATATTCCGAAATTCGCATTAACTGAAAAAAAGGAATTATGTTACACAAGAATTTTGTATTCATTGAAACATCAAATTTTTATTCTGAAGAGTTATTTGATCTTGTGGATTAATCAGTGTAAAAAAGTGATTTAAACAACGACAAAAACCCGTTCAAAAGAACAAAACATACGCATTTCAAGCACTGTTTGACATCGCCTAATCGAAAATTTCTTCAGAACGTTTTTGTAGAGAATTTAGTATGCTTTCGAATTGTTACCTTCCAGTTACCACGATTTCCAAACCGTTTTCGAGATATTAAGGAAAATATACGAAGTTCCCAAAACATTTAATGTCTATTAATAAAATCTTTTATTCTAATCCTTCCGTAACTCCAAAAGTAACAAAAATTTGAAAATCCTTGTTTATATGAATTTTGATAATGCAGAAAATATTTAACTTAATCCGATGATTTTAAGTTCCCTTACCCAAAAACTTTATTCGACAACTATTTTTCCACTTTTCTCGAAAACGGTTAAAGTTATTGCCTTAAAAATGGTTTCATTCGTTTTTCTAGGCCAAGAAACCTATAAAACGAGTACGTGCAAGCACATGCGAAAAGACGTAACGATTCTTTTCACCCGAATGTCACCCTAAAAACCATGTTCTGGTGGACGGATTGTGCTGGACTTAACCTTTCAAATTAGACGAATGATTTTTGTACCATATTTCATCAAAATCGGAACATATTAGCCATAGAGAGTGCGAACAGACAAATATATATATATACAAATTTGAACCACTGTTATTTTCGTTCTCTAGGGGTTCTGAAACGTAAAATTTTCCTGTCGGTACTTCCGGATTGCTCCATGAGGTCAGCCTTATAAGCGGGTTTCCTCCCTATGGAGGGAGAGTAGAACCGCGCTAGAAGAAGTAATATTTGTCATGTAAAATATTTAGTAATATGTAAATCACTCTGTAGCGAGAACAATAACATGAATAATGTAATAATAATAATGTGTAATATAAGTATATAGATAATACTAATGTGTAATATAATTATAATAAAGTGTGTCCTGTCCGTAATTTGCATAGTATAACCTTTTATCGCCTAATTCTGCGGTGCTTGAACTCGGGGGTAAAAAATAAAATAAAATGTGTCTTTATAAATTGCATAAATGTATCAATTTCCAGTTTTGTATAAGCAAGCGTTTGGTGGTTTTCAACCATTGTTTGGACTCTAACAACGTCGTTCAGAAATTGCTATGTATTTACCTTACCATATTACCATCCCGAGACATATCGCTATACAGGTCATTTAAATGGTTCGTTTTGTTTGAACTCTGTAGGCGTGAGATACTTGGAGCTGTTCTCATCCTGCTCGTTAGGCGTGCCTGTTTCTCTTCATCATTAGCATCACGTCTCTTTGCAGAGAGAGAGAGCAGGGGATTACAAAGTGCAAAGCACCCTGCACAGTGGGGCCAAATAGGAAATTGTCTGCATGCAGTATATATTCATTCGCCTTATTATGAACAGATGAAACGTTATACTATTTGCTCAAGAAAAGCCTTCTAATTATCTCATTATTGTTGCCATGTTGTGTCTTATGAGTTTGTACCAAAGAATGAAAGAGAGCATAAATGGAAGAACTGTTCAAAAAAAGGAATTCATATATCTTACCAACTAACAAGGAGAGTATACTGTGGGTAGAGTCACCAATTTGGCCCTTTTTGTCTTGCGATTCTGCATCGAAATATAGTCAACACAAGTCTGAGCGTTCCGTCCAATGCACATTAGGAGCTGAGAAACAAAATAAAATTGGTTGAACATTATATATCGAGTTTAGAAAATGATATCGGCATGATTCTTTCGCCAATTCATTTGTTTTAGAGAGTAGATAAAAGAAAAAATACAATCGTTAAAGAATAATACATATTTCGTCAAGTAAATTAAAAAATATGCTTGCGTTTTCAAGTAAACTAGCATTTTACATTTTTTCACGCTAAACTTAATAGCAGATTAAAAATCAGCACCCCAAAAAACCCCAATCTGGTAAATATCATCGAAAACAAATAATAGTAAATTTTTCCTGTCCGGAAGGGCTACAAATTTGTAAGCTTCCTTTTTCTAACCATATAAATGGCTATTGTATTATCTCAGATGAAACCTGTAAGAAATGGTTCTCAAAATAAAAATCAAATTAATACGTTTTAACATATAACGTTAATTCTAGAACTAGAAATACCCCAATTGGACGAAAATGTGTAACTTTAGAGCCTTTATCTGCCATACAAATTTGGTTTGGTCAGGGTTTGATAAAAAATATATCTTTCTTTTCAAATCCTAAGGTTTTGTAATCAACTTTACGGCAAATCAACATCTAGGCCATTTGCTGTAGGTTGCCGCCCTTCCTAAACATCCATGGTGGAGCAGGCAATCTTTTCAACGACCCTGAAATGAAAATACTTTACCTGCTACAGGTGGGACTCGAACCCCCATCTCCCGCAGGAGAGTCCAAAGCGTTAGCCACGAGACCACGTGGACACCCTCAACTTCCGTTAGGCTATTCAATTCGAAAATTTATTTTTCAAATTGAACATGTCTGTCTATATAATCTATAAAATATAAAACGATGTCTATAAAATATAATTTTAGTCCTCCAATTCTCTTTTGAAAGTTTTTTTTTTTTTGCTCAAATCAGAAGCTTTTATTTAAGCTGTGTATTTGTTTGTTAACCTTAAGATCGCAATATGAGTTGAAAATTGTGCCTGTTTAGTTTAAAACGATAATATCATTAATTTTCGAGCCAGTCGGAAGTAGAACATCCCAAACCGGAAGTAGAACAGGAAATAACTTATTATTGAATTCAGTTTCAACTTTTTAAAAAGGGAATTCTTTTTAAAAAACAAAACAATAATTAATCGTCAAAATGGTTGTATTAACATCTTCAAAACAAAACACCATGACTTTTTTAGGAAGTTCTAGGTTGTAGATTTGTAAGGACATCGCCCCATCAAAAATTACACAAAAACCTTTTTTCTAGAGAATTTAGTAAGCTTTCGACGATTTCCCAACCATTTTCAAGATATTTCAGAAAATATTCCAAGAGCCACCATTATGCTCGTGATCTAAGGAAACTGAATCGTCAAATTTTCTACTCGGCACTTCCGGATTGCGTCATGAGGTGAACCTCATAAGCGGGTTTCCTCTCTATGGAGGGAGAGAGAAAACGCGCTAAAATACTCTTACAATGCAATTGTATAACGTTATCCCGTCTACAATACATCATTATCATAGAAAAACTTATGATTGAGGCACTCGTTCGTAAAACATGGCAACTAAAAAAATAGGTGTTTTGCTGAAGGCAGTTAATTATTGGTGAATGAATTAACTTTTATTAAAGCTATTCCTATGTAATAAAATATGAATTAAGAATTCAATGGTTACAAGGAATATTTATTACTATTCCTTAAGATAGAAGTGTTTTATTTATGACTTTAGACTAGTTGTGAATAAATTAGATTTTATAAAATCCATTTCAATGTAATCACCAATGAATTAGGAATAATATATTTAAAAGGGAAAATTTATTATTATTCCGTACTATAGAAGTGCTTTACTGACGGTATTAGACCATTTATTTGTGAATGAATTAACTACTTATTCACTTAGCCAAGAGTGAATTAGGAAGAATATAGTTAAAAGGGAAAATTTATTATTATTCCGTACTATAGAAGTGCTTTACTGACGGCATTAGACCATTTATTTGTGAATGAATTAACTACTTATTCACTTAGCCAAGAGTGAATTAGGAAGAATATAGTTAAAAGGGAAAATTTATTATTATTCCGTACTATAGAAGTGCTTTACTGACGGCATTAGACCATTTATTTGTGAATGAATTAACTACTTATTCACTTAGCCAAGAGTGAATTAGGAAGAATATAGTTAAAAGGGAAAATTTATTATTATTCCGTACTATAGAAGTGCTTTACTGACGGCATTAGACCATTCATTTGTGAATGAATTAACTACTTATTCACTTAGCCAAGAGTGAATTAGGAAGAATATAGTTAAAAGGGAAAATTTATTATTATTCCGTATTATAGAAGTGCTTTACTGACGGCATTAGAGCATTCATTGGTGAATGTATTAACTAATAATTGACTTAGCCAACAGTGAATTAGGAATAATATAGTTAAAAGGGAAAATTTATTATTATTCCGTACTATAGAAGTACTTTACAGACGGCATTAGACCATTTATTTGTGAATGAATTAACTACTAATTCACGTAGCCAACAGGAGTGCGATAATAGATGGAATATTTCTTTCATTTTTTCTGAAAAATGTTTTATGTAATGGTGTTAGTCCATTTCTGAATAAAATTGCTACTATAAAAGGTATTATCCCCTAGTTTAGAGTTAATTAGAAATTCCATTACAGCTTACTATTTTACGATTTCAATATAGTTTATCTGAAAAACCACCACTAAACTACAAACACAATTATGAACGGATGAAATTTAGATAATTATCTGATAAATCCATTTTTTTTTTCTGAAATCGCCTGAAGCTATTCATCAAAAGATGGAATAAGTTCTATCAGAGCTTGGCGATAAGACATTTTTTTTTTTTTTTGCTTGGATTTTATTGGCTCAGATGCAGCATGCTAATTTTGGAAGCATGCTGAATCAGTTATTAGGCTAATGCTAGAATCGTGAGTCGTGATTCAACCTGCTTTACTGCCCTTTCCGTGAGCACTCTATCGACCGCCCGATCCCAAAGATATATTACAATGATATGTCCTAATTATTCAAAATTATTCTTTTTAGTAATTCATGCGGTATTTCTCAAGCGCACAATGGCACTAACGACTTGTGTTCTTACGTATAACTCAAACCTCTCTGAATTTTATTCTAAAACATTCAAGTTGCCTTAAGAAAAGGCTTCATATTTTGACCAAAAAAAAATGCACACCGAGGTTCAATCCGTTATTCCAAAAAGTCTAGAAACAAGAGAAGTAGATTAATGTAAGCTGGTACCCAGTATACAGGCTGTATAGCAAGGTAATGACGATCCTTCGTGGTGAAACTAGACAATAAATGTAGTTCAACACCACCAAACGCACATTTCTATCTCACTTATTTATTTATTTGAAATCTGTACAAATTTAAAAGTACAATTATCAAGTCTGATGATAAAGATATGCTACGAACAAATTGACAATAACGAGAGAAGTAAAATAAAATAAAATCAATAAACAATTTGAAAGCAGCCAACCATTGTTGGCACTTCCAGAGCTGTGCAAGTAAATATTTTAATGATCCCTATCCCATTCTTCAGATGAAGTAAATTATCTCGGGGCCACTGTCTCTTAAGCCGCCTGGGAGGATTGTCTGGATGGGACTGGGAAGATAGGGATAGACCTTCGGGATTAGGATGGTGAGACAATTTGGAGTGGAACGTTTGGAAACGGGTTTTAGCAAAGTCAAAGACAAAAGGGATGTTAAGGTCATTGTGAAGGGTTTTGTTGGTGACATAGAAAGGGGCATTTACAATTTTACGAAGAACTTTTGACTGTAATGCCTGTATTCTGTTGATGTTAGATGGTTTTGCAGATCCCCAGAGTTCAATTCCGTATGTCCATATTGGCCGAATGATTGTTTTGTATATCGTTAGTTTGCTCTGCATTGATAATTTAGATGAGGGTCCAAGGAGTCGTCTAAGCAGTCCGTATCTTCTGTTCAGTCCCTGTCTTTTCAGTCTCGTGTGAGGGTTCCATGTCAGTCGGCTGTCAAGGTATAATCCTAGATATCTAACCTAGTTTGGTTCAGGGAGAGGTGTGTTTCCTAGGTAAACAGGAGAGCATGATCTCCGGTTGAAAGTGAATGTCACCTGTTTACATTTTTCTGCGTTGATTTTTATTCTCCACCATTCACTCCAATGTTGTATGACGGAAAGGTGTTCCTGCAGGTTTTGGGAAGCTACTGAAGGGTCAGGGGAAGTTCATAGGATGGCTGTGTCATCTGCATATGTGGTAAGTAGCGTTTGGGGATTTGTGGGAATATCCGCAGTGTAAAGAAGGAAAAGGAGGGGACCAATAATACTCCCTTGGGGGACTCCAGCATTTATGGAGCAGGTCGGGGAAAGCGTTGTGCCTTGTTTTACTTGGAAGGCTCTGTTTGACTGGTAGGATTGCAGAACAATGAAATAGGTGTATGGAAGTATAAGCTTTACTTTGTAAAGTAATCCCGGGTGCCAAACCCGATCGAATGCTTAAGCAACGTCGAGAAAGGCACTTGTCGCCTCTTAAGAACTGTTGAATTGTGGAATGTTGGAAGCGGAAACCAAATTGATGTTTTGGAATTTTAAATAAATAAAGGTAATATTAGGTTTATTTTCGTGATATTATCAGAAATAAATGAAAATTATTCATCATGAAATTGATATTTACTGATTATAGTAAGTCTTACAACGAAATTTAATAAAGAAAAAAATTAATCGAAAATTATAAACATTCTTACAACTGGCCTCCGTGCAGAACACACTCACAACACGAGGTCAAACCACTGATGTAGTTCTTGCAATCTCATCATGGTTAGCTCTCATTTCAACAAATGATGCGCTTAGGTATTGTTCATAAAAATATGGCATATTCATCTTTTTGTAGGATTTTTAAAGCCGGAACTACAGAAAAAAATTTGACTAATGTATCTCAGACGGTTGCAGGGATATTAGTCTGAAACTTCGAGACGGGTTTTTTACTTTTTACGGCCAAAGGATGCGCCAAATCGAAAAATTCTTTGATATAAATTCGTTTTCAAATTTGTGTTTCTACAAGAATCCGTCATAAAAAGTATGACATTCTATAAGAAATTCAATGGCGTTCATGGCCCTAAGGTTGACACGTCTTAAAAAAAAAAATCCAAACTTAATCAACATCTTAGTTTAGATGAATTTTAAAAACGTAGAACTGTTCAATGGAATCCCACGATTTCATGTACGCAAACTGAAAATGAGTTACACAACATCAACATTTGTTCCACTTATCTCAAAATCTGTTACAGATATCGCCTTAAAAATAGAAAGTACTGGAGTAGGTTAGAGGGCCTGACTATAGCCTGAAAAGTATGTTTATTTGAAGCAGTTAAGACCCTGAGAGTTACTTTTTCAAATTCCAAAAACTCTGGAAAAAACAGGGCTGGCTTCGAATTTCGAAAACCCTGTGTGTATATTGCCAAATAAATATATACTTTTTTCCTATTCATATTTAGAGAATCATAATACCTATCTGCAGAATAACATTCCCGATTATACATAATTTTCCTATAGGGTTATTAGAAATCGTATTCTAATTTGCCGCTTGTAATTACCCCAAACGTGTAGGTGGGATAATTAGAGTAGAATTAAAGCAATTATTGGATAACCTTTCGGTGCAATTAATTGAAATCTCCCCCGGCTGTAATGATGCCCTAGACGTGCTTCAATGCCAGCGTGAAGCACATCATCATGTCTACAACATTCAACATCAATATCATAGACAAACTCATAATTGAGGCAAAACGTGGTAATTTATAAAATGTAAACTTTTGAGAAATCAATTGTTAATAAAATACTATTCAGAAATTATATAATTTCATAATTACTTCGTACAAGGATTGTGGTTCAACTAAAAAATGAAATTTTACGGTGGTTCCTCCCTCCCTCAATAGGGAGAAACCCGCTTACTCGATTGAACTCATGATGCAATCCGGAAGTACTGACTAGAAAAGTTTCAGATCCCATAGATCAAGAAAATAACGGTGGTTCAAATTTTTATATATATATATATATATATATATATATATATATATATATATATATATATACAGGGTTTCCTGTAAATGTCTAGTCATATTGTGGGAGGTCATAAAGGACCCTTAGGGGAACAAAAAATGTTATGTAACGCTTTTCGGAATTCTCACACATAAGGGAGAAAACGTCATTTTATTGTTTTTTCGAGACAAACGTAGTTTTTAGAAGAATAATCGTTGTAGCTCCGTCCCAGATGGTTCTACTAGGAAGGAAGTGAAACCATGGTCGATGTACTGTGCGTCGCACACTGGGCAAAACGACTACTTTACGGCGACAAAAGTCGAAAATGTGATGTCGTCGTAGAAAGTCAATTTACGTGTCAAAACGTGCTCAAGTCTTCTATTCATTGAAAACAGAACAATTTTTTTTAGCTAGTTTAACCCAAACCTGTTTAAAACAATAAGGAAGGCACCCATTGCTAGTCACTTGCTCTTCCTCTGCTTAGTCTTGTTCCAACTACGGTCTTTGTAAGGTGTGTTTTAAAAATTGTGTGCAAATTTTATGAATTATTTTCAGACTGGATTTATTACCTACTGGTATGTTCTTTATAAATACATAATATATATCTAATAACAGAAAGGCATATCAAAGAAAAAAAAATATTAATGAAATTATTACTAGATTGTTCATATTTTGTTGATTATTAAAAAAAAGTTCCACAAAGTTCCACTTCCAAATATTTTTTTCGATAAGCCTTAAGCTTCTACTTTACTGTCTTGAGACTTTCAGCTCCCCCTTCTTGCCCCTTTCAATGCAAATTTAAATTTAGTTAAGGAAGTCAGATAGAAGCTGAAGAATCCGCGGCGAAAGACAGTGGGCGAAAATCACCTTTTAGGTGGACAAAATTCAAAAAAATATTTTACAAATCACTTACTAAATACTGTCTAGTATTAGTAGGATTAAGGTAAAATGTAAATATTTACTTTCTTGGATCATCAACAGGCGACGGAAGGGAATATTAATCGGCCTATAAGAAAGGGAACATTTTTCCCAGTGTTTATTGCAGTTTTGTTCTTGTAATTACTTTTCCATTTTTTGAACAGAAACTGTACGTGTTTATTTAAATTTCATGTTACCGATGTATATGTAATTAGCCTATTGAAGTGTAGTTTACCACATGATCCACTTCAAGAACTGTCATTAGAAAATGAGGCAGACGATACTGACTAGTCAAAAGAAAATGCTGAAGGATGTAGCAGTATTGAATCAGACGATGATTGATGGATAGTTTTTAGTGCATAATATAATTGTATATATTTGTTATTATTAAAAAAAAAAAAACAAGTCAGTACAATTACTTTTTTCTTCAAGTTGTTAGTCTATTTTTGTTATTTATTTTCGAATTATGGCCTATGTATTATTTTTTATGAATATATGTATTATGTTTATGTAAATAATAGATGCAAAAAGGTACTACTTAAATGTTCCATTTACGAAATTTTTTCCCAATTTTTATCAATTATGTCAAAACATTTGTTTGCTGGATATACTAAAAAATATTGGTCAACGACTTTTTTAAATATTTTTCCCTAACTGAGTGACCTCAAAAATATTGAAAAACACAAAAAAATAATTTTGTCGCCCTAAAAGATGGATTTTTTCCCACTGTGCGTCGGCAGATTGTCCTCAGGAGCTATTATAGGCCTGAAAACTATACACGAATGCAGTAATTTCTAGTCGGCAACTCCGGATTGTGTCATGAGGCCAACCTCATAAGTCTGGTTCCTTGGTTGGAAGGGAGGGAGTTACCAGGCTATAAAGGTTTCACCTACATTTCTATTCAATGTAGACAATAGACATGAGTAAGTGGGTAGAACATTATAAAATACTATATGGACAAAAACTTATTCTGGATACGTATATAAGATATTATTGTCCATAGATATTAATAAACGTGCACTTCATACAAAATACAATCCACTCTATAGACTATTTTGCAATTACCCACATCCTCAGCCTGAAAATTATCTAAGGTTCAACATCAGTATACAAAAATTGAGGATCGTAAGTCAACTCAGGGTCAATTGGAGCGATTATCTAAAAATACGCCACACAAATAAAACTCATGTTTTAAAATCAGATGAAATATGTAAGTGGTACGGAAATCTTCTTTATAAACCATTAAATCACATAATACTACATTGCCCTACCTTTGAAATTTACAGACAACAATACCTTCACTCATATATAGTAGATAACAGTGAGGAATTATCACTAGAAACAATTTTAATTTTTAAAAGTATTGAAGACTTAAATAATGTATCTTCTTTTCTATTAAAAGTATGCTATAGCTCATAATATTAAGTTATATAATTTACTTTCATTTATACTTCCTAAGCCTAAGTATCTATTTACTATGATATTATGTAGTTATTTTTACTCATTTAGATTAACTTGATACAGATTGTAAAACTTTAGTTATGTTATACTTATTATTATCATGTTAATTTTGTCCTATTAGTACTTTGTTATTTTATAAGAAACACTAACAAAATAACAAGGAATGGGCAAACTCCATGGCAACGTCATGTAGGTACTTATGCCAATCAACTATTATTTATCTATCTATCTATCTATCTATATATATATATATATATAAATAGATAGATAGATACATATATATACAGGGTATCCCAGTATATGTGTCCACCCCCTTTTCCTCCTAGAGTTGTTGGAATTTCTAAATGAAACTTGGTAGGTCTTAGTTATGTTGCATGAGGTTTCTTTTAAAGGTTTAGTTGACTTTGTAACATTCTCCAGTTTTTCTCCAGCGCATCTAACTCTTGATTTTCCAATGGCGGCAGGTATTTTTTTTATGACGAATTCTGATAGAAAATTTAATTTTAAGACTAATTTATTCTGAGACATATTTTGATCCGACGCACCGTTTGCGCGTAAAACGCAAAAAAACTGAAAAATATCGCCCTTTTGTAGAAAAATTCCTATTTATCACTGAAACCAAGCCTTTTACGTAAAAACATCTCGATGCAAACGTTGTAGCCTATTAATTTTCCTTTCAGGTGATACCATCTCGGGCAATGATAGCCACGTTGTTCTTTGCCCTAAAAAACAATTAAACAAACAAACAAACAGGTGATACCAAGATCAAAGTTGTAGGTTTAATATTTAACGGGATATTATGAATGAAAAATATACCTTAAAAGTTTTAAAAAGTAACAATTCAGAAAATCGATATGAATAGAAAAAAAAGTAGCTGACATTAACAATAAAAAAAAGTACTTATTTACTTTATGAAAAAAAGTATTTAAAAATTATTATAAAACAGAACAGAATAAATTTATTTTTCCATATGAAATTATTATATCATTATATATATATATATATATATATATATATATATATATATATATATATATATATCTTTACTTCTTCTTATTTCTTTTCAATGGCAGAGGGACTACTTTATTTTATATCGCGTATTATATAACTGTGTAAATTTTCTCCTTTCCGCATGTTCAGAGATTTATTTTATAAGTTGAGGGAGTGCTAACCGTTAAATTAATTGGGTATGACCTAGAAGTTATACAACCATATGGCATTTATGAAAGCTAAGATCACATTTGGTATTCACGAGTGCCATAAATATTAAGACACATAACCACCTACTCGAGGAAGGAAAATGAAGATAGTTTCCGGAGGGTGGAGTCTTAATCATCTTTGGGAGAATATTTTGCTGTAAGGCGCCCTCGGTATGGTGATAACGACACCACACCTCATAAAATAGGATCTCCAATTAACTACCTCTATCCTAATGGGCCTCACCTTATCGTTTTATGCTTATTACTTAAATATCTCAAGTCTTTCGATCAGGTTATTCCGCTGAATAAATTTTGGTGTGTTCCGCAATTCTAATATATCTTTGAAGGATCTCCCTAGCACGTTATACAGTACATAATTAATGAAGTATCGCTGATATAATACAGGTAATGGAAGATTGAAGGAGCTACCGCTGATTTAATATAGATATTCCATTAATAAAGGAACTACCCCTGATTATAATGGCAATGAAAGAATAAATCACTTATATTAGCATAGGTAATGGATGAATGAAGCAACTGCCACAAATTGAAGGAATTACCGCTGATGTAAAGAAGTAATATATAAATGAAGGAACTGTTATTGACAGAATTCAGGTAATAGAAAAATGAGGGAACAACCACTGATATAGTAATGGATTAGTGAAGGAATTATCACTGATATAATGTAGGTAATGGTTAATGAAGGAAATTCTATGTAAAATAGGTAAACGAATTAGGAAGGAACTACCACCAGGCAATAGAATAACTTTGGAAACAGCAACTGATATAATATACGTAATGGATTAGTGAAGGAATTATCACTGATATAATGTATGTAATAGAATCACGAGGGAGCTACCGCTGATATAATATAGGTAATGGATTAGTGAAGGAATTATCACTGATATAATATATTTAATAGAATCATGAGGGAGCTACCACAGATATAATTTAGGCAATGGATTAGTGAAGGAATAATCGCTGATGTAAAATTCGTAATATATTTATAATGGAACTATCACTGATATAAAAAAGGTAATGGAAGAATGAAGTAACTACCACTCATATAATATAGGTAATGGATTAGTGAAGGAAATATCGCTGATGTAATATAAGTAATATATTAATGAAGGAACTGTTATTGATAGAATTCAGGTAATAGAATAAGGCAGGACTATCGCTGATATTATACAGATATAAAATAATGAGGGAACTACCACGGATTTAATATAGATAATGCATGGGCGTATATAGAAAATAATTTCGGGAGGGGCTGGGAAAATTTCGGGGGGGGGGGCTGGGACCATTTCCGGGGTATGGAATACTAAAAATGTAGAGCTTGGAATAGTTTTAGGCTACTAAAACGCTATTAGACGTAAAATAAAATATTTTTTATGAACTAAGTGATCTTATTTAATTTATTTTTAAGAGTTTTACGATAAGTTTTTACCATCAAATCAAAATTTCGGGAGGGGCTGCAGCCCCCTCAGCCCCCCCTTATATATGCCCATGAGATAATGGATTAGTGAAGGAATTATCGTTGATATAAGCTAGTTAATACAATCATGAGGGAGCTACCACTGATATAATATAGGTAATGGATTAGTGAAGGAAATATCATATATTATATAAGTAATATATTCAATGAAGGAACTGTTATTCATAGAATTTTGTTAAATAGAATAAGGCAGGACTACCACTGTTATAATACAGGTAACAACTTACTAAAGGAACTACCTTCCCTTACTTTAACAGTTCTATTATCAATGATAATAATGTTAAAGGACTTAGACACCCTGTCGGCAGAAAAATATTTTAATTTTCTTTTCAGATTAAATGTTTCGAAAAGAAGTTATTTATCATAATGTTAATTAAGCAACTCAAATATCGCTTATAACAAAGAATTTATTGCAGTAAATTATTTGTATTTGTTCACAGCAAGTTTATTTACTCAGATAGCCGTACATAATCTATGAACATGTACGTAAAGGGTATTATAATTCAGAGAAGATAAGACAGAGATGATGAGGCACTTAAATACAGGACATGTAGCCGTGCATATCCCATTGAATTTATGGACACAGAATGACCAGACCAGAAGCTGTCTAGATAATTCATTGCACACTTCAGGGAACATAAACTCATCCCGGCTGCCTCTCTCCTACCCAAAAATCCAAACAGATTCATTCGGAGTTCTTGTTTATAAAAGCTCTAGTTTTGTGAAATCCTGTTAAAAGTCATTCAAATAAATAAATAATTTGAAGATTCTTATTTTTTCAATACACTTGTAAAAATTAATCATATTTATTATGTATTAAGTTGCCGCGGCTTGACGATAGCACAAGCAACATTAATTATTATCAAAATTATATAACATATAATAAAATTAGAAGGATTTCCTCATACTGGAGACGTGGACACAAGTCCCGCCTAGGGAAAGTGCGCCTTTAGGAGGTTGATTTTTTTTTTTTCATTTCAGGGCCCGTTAAAATAATCCCCTGCTGAACCCTGGATGTTTAGGTAGGGGTGGTAACCTTTAGATAGCCAGGAGCTAATACGGACTTTATTTAATAATGAAATTTCGTAGTCTGACTCTAAAGGTTTAGTAATGTGTGCGTATAAATTTTATTTTTACAGCTTAGTTAAAAAATTCTCTGTGGAATATATTTCCTATTAGATGTGATTTTTATGCGTATGCTCCAGTGTACGTTCGTGGTGTTTAGAAACGCGGAATCCTGTGTCCTGTATATTTGCTCCAATCACCAATTAGTTTGGTCATGATATATAAGTGATAGCTGAGCCACTTTAAATATTCTGTCAGTATCCGCCTTCAGGTCAGTAGTAAGTCACACGGTATAAAATTCGGTGCGTCTTGTCATGAGATTTAAAACAGCTTATGCATAGTTCTTATTTTTACTTTCTAATATTGTATAATAGTGCTAGTAAATAAATAAGATTGAATAATAATTGTACTAACAAATTCTATCGAGAATCTGAAACAGACTGTAGATTTTGTTCTTTAATAAATAAATGAAAATAAAAAGAGATTTGTGTCAACGTTGAATGGAAGATCCGTAAACGGATTATCTAATAGAACTTCTAATTTTTTTTTTTTTTTTTTTTTTTTTTTTTTTTTTTTTTTTTTTTTTTTTTTTTTTTTTTTTGCTTGGAATCCATTCACCAACAAAGTTTGTTATCCGTCGTCATGTGCCAACATTGGTTTCAATTTTCTTCCAAACAATGATAAAAATCGATATTATAGAAAAATTTGGAAAACACATAGAAGAATCGTTTTTAGGGCGCTTCCTGCCTCCGTATATAGGTACCAAAAATAACAATGTTTCAAGTTTATTTGTTTGTGTTTATATATATATATATATATATATATATATATATATATATATATATATATATATATGTATATAGTCTGTTTGCTCTCTAGGTGGCTCAAAAATGGAATGTAACAGGTTTTGGGGGCTAAATTCGATCGAAAATAATCGTAGCGCTTTCATTTTTGCGTTACAAGGCTGCTAGGTACACGTTTTTATAACCTTTATCAAGGAAAATTGAAAAAGAAGGTTTTCCTTGGGATTTTTGGATAAATGCTTATATATCTCAAAACCGGTTGGGAAATTGTAGTAAATTTAAAGCTTATTAGTTTTCTATAAATAAGGTCCTCATGTGAATTTTGATATAGCGGTGTCATCCGGATGAATCAGTGTTTAAATGTTCACTGAAGTCACTCATCATTATAAGTACTTAGATCTGATCAAATTCATAATTTTTCGTTGCATAACCATTGTGGCAACAAGGTATGTTTCGCAGGAATTATTTCCACCTGGCCAGCCAGGACTGTTTCATGTCTTTCGTTTTTTAATGTTTTGGACGTTTCGATTCCTCATGGTAAATAGAAAGGTTCTTGAGTCAAAATTCTGGTAAGTACAAAAGCTACCTTCTTATCAGGACAAAAAGCGCTACCTAACTACAAGAAGAATTCTCCCGTCGGAGGTAGTTTTGAAATATTTCCCAAGAGGTGCTAGCTAATTTGTGTCTCCCATTTTCTCCCCCCCCCATAGAATTTTTACCCCCCCCCCCCAACTCAATCTATTCTTGGATAACTCAGTTGTGTCCCTTATTTCAAACTTTTTTATTTCAACATTCTTCAACTATTCTAACAAAATTCAATTACATTATTATTAGCGCGGTTCCTCCATCCCTCCATAGGGTGGAACCCCGCATATAAGGTTGACACCTCATGACGCAATCCGGAAGTACCGACTAGAAAATTTTACGTTTCAGAACCCCAAGAGAACGTGCTTTGGTTATAGTACGCCTTGAAATGAATATCAGATATATTATCGGACATTATATATTATCACAACACCATGCATAAAGTAATTTTCGCTCTTAATCCAATGAACTTATTCAGGTGAATTCACTTACGAATTGGGTGATTTCCATAGTAAACATGATTTTGTATTTAAAAAAAACAATATAAAGAAAACAAAATGTCACTCCTGGGGACCGAGTTCGAATAAAATCGTCTCGAATCGGTTAATGGTGATAGGTAAGTCAATATCATACGATTTCTCCTAGGACAACACAGATCTCCAGCTGTGATTTTCACCATCCTTAAGGGTTTCGCCGTAAGGCCGTTCCAAGAGGGTACCACGCGGAAGTAATCAGAAGGCGTTGACGGGAGTTGCGTATGTATGGCGGACGGCTCTGCACCAGCAACGTTTAATCGCGCCCATTTCCTTGACTTTCGATAGGAGCAAAAAATATCGGGGATGCCTTATTCGATGAATAGTAATATAAATAGATACATAAGGAAAACGAAGAAAAAATAATACTTTTTTTTTTAATTTACTTTGTATTTTTTATTATTACACTAGCTGTTACCCAGCGTGCCATGCTACACCTACATTCTGCCTATGACTCTGCCTATGATCTACCTGTATACCCAGTTACGTCAAAATCGGTCAAACGGTGTGAATTTGCTTATATCTGTCTAGTGCTGTCTCGTGAAACAACCAACAAAGGCCAGCACCACAGCAATTCATATTACAGCCGACAGAGGCCAGCACCAGAGCATGCGAGTAGATAGCTCTTATCAAAGAAAGGCCAGCGCTCCTTAGTTAGACAGTGACTGTTTATATAAAATTGAAATAAACTGCATTACGTGATTATATAATGATATAAAGTCTTCAATGAGTTCGAGTTATTCTAATTATCAAGAACATCAACAAATAAATTTAAGACATTATTCGAAATGGCTGTCGATTCAAAATGGCCGTCAGAATCTGAATGGTTCAGTGTAGCCAATGAACAAAACTTTTGACCTTTTGCCCAAATTTTGAAATTTGACTATTTTGACCTAGCCTACGAGATTTACCGCATCAAGACCTACCTGTGTGCCAAGTTTGGTCAAAATCGGTCAAACGGTGTAGATTTGTATAAGGAACAAACAGACATTCGGACAAACAGACAGACACGTGATTTTTATATATATAGATATGACATGTACGTAAACAATGTGCGTATATAACTCGTATTTATATATCAATATCATCATCATCATCAGTCCCATAACAGGCCACAAGGGCCCAGAGGGGCAGATACAGTAGAGGTATCTGATTTTTGACCATACGGCACACTAGGGAGATAGTGTAGTCAGTACTAAGCTCCAGCCCTCTTTGTAGGTACGTATTAATTAATTAATTTTAAGCTGGGTGAGCCTACGGACGATCTGGGACCCCAAATCCAACCTCGAACGACGAAACTAGAAGATAAAATCTTTAGTGCAGGCTCAGGCTTTGAACCTGGGTCCTTCCAGTTCATTCATAACCTTGCCCCTATATATATATATATATATATATATATATATATATATATATATATATATATATATACAGTGGAACACGGATAATTCGAAATCGTCTTTAATTCGAATATTTCTCTCGGTCCCTAGAATTTAGGGCGTAAACAATGTAAAAAAATCGTGGTTAATTCGAATAAAATTTTGTATAATTCGATTTTTTTACGGGTCTGTGCCTCTAATGGGAAGTGGACAGAGAGGCGGTCGATCTTAAATCTTGAGAAAATATTCTCCCCTCGGGTAAGAGGGGTGATAGTAAGATACGGATGTATGGGTTCCGAGACAAGAAGCGCGGCGGTCTCTTAGTCTAGTTCTTGGACTCTAGGAGTTCTGCAAAGTGGTGGGTCGTGCTTCCTCCCTTCCAGGGGTTGTTATAGTTCCATCCTGTCGTTTTATCAAAGAATTATCTCCCTCCCATATTCATTTCTTATTCAGTTATAAGTCACTCAGCGCCTAGATCAGTTGTATTGTTTGTGCCTTGAATTTCTGGTTCTGGCAGTTCTGTGAGTTGTTCATTAAAGATTTCGAAGCCTAGAAGTTATAAACCATTAACGTTGTCAGAGAAAATAGCTGCGATTAAAGGAGTTGAAAAAGGAATAAAGAAAAAATCTGAAATTGCCAAGGACTTTGGAATTAATTCCTCCTAACACTTTACCAACTTACCTGAAAAATTAAAAAAAAAAAAACTTCGTGCCCATGAAAATGCCTTTTTTTAAAACAATAGACTTTTATTTTTACTTTTTTGATTACTTATGTAATCATCAATTTATGAAATTTTTGTTTTTCTGTAAATAAAATGTAGGTATGTATTTTTTTTTAATTAAAAAATGTGAAAAATATGAAGTTCGATTTTTTAGCCCTTTATTTTCAAAAACTTTTGAAATTAGAATTTTGGATAATTTGAACTTTTTTATCGGTCCCTAGGGGTTCGAATAATCCAAGTTCTACTGTATATATATATATATATATATATATATATATATATATATATATATATAGAGAGAGAGAGAGAGAGAGAGAGAGAGAGAGAGAATACTGAGATTGGAGCATAATAAACTCTTTCTACTCCAAGTGTTTTCACACTATGCAAGCAGAATATCTGTTATGTTTATTTCTTCAGGGCATTTTCTTTCCCTAACAGGGTGGAAATCCACTATAATCTATATAATATATATATATATGTATATATATATATATATATATAGTCTTTTTTTAAATATTATCCTTATTTTCCATAAAAAGGTCGTCTAATTTAAAAACAGCTTGGAGGAATTGATTATAACAAGGTGTTTATATATCTATATACAGGGTGTCCCGTAAATGTCTAGTCATATTGTGAGGGGTGATAGAGGACCCTTAGGGGAACAAAAAATGTTCTATGACGATTTCCCGAATTCTCGCCCATAAGGGAGAAAACGTCGTTTTGTCGATTTTTCTAAATAAACGACAAAACTACGTTTTCTCCCTTATGGGCGAGAATTTGGGAAATCGTCATAGAACATTTTTTGTTCCCCTAAGGGTCCTCTATTACCTCTCACAATATGACTAGACATTTACGGGACACCCTGTATATATATATATATATATATATATATATATATATATATATATATACATATATATATATATATATACATATATATATATATATATATATACATATATATATATATATATATATATATATATACATATATATATATATATTCGCACAACAAAAATCGTAACTCTTACGTTTTTGAGTGCATATGCTTGCAGGTATTTGTTGTATAGGTTTCTTAGCGTACGAAAACGAATGCGCCATTTTCAAGGCGATATCTGTAACCGTTCCTGAGAAAAGTGGAATCAATCATCAGTGAAATCGTGGTAAGTGGAAGGTGACCATTCGAATGCTTACTAAATTCTCTACAAAGAAGGTTCTGAAGCAATATTCGATGGGGCAACGTTAATCAGAGATATAAGCGCTTAAAACTTAAAAAGCGTTTTGTTGTTTTGAACGGGTTTTTCTCACTTTTTAATTGGTTGTTTTTTGTTTTAAATTGCATTTATCAGTAAATTAGTATTGCAGTAAAATAAGCTAAGAAACGGTGAAAGGTATTGGTAATAAGTTTGGAGTGGCTGTGGTAATCAAGATGACTGTGGCTAATCATGATGACGTATGCATAGATTGTTTTGAATTCTCCTATCTATATAACCTTCCCCATAGCCTCCAACTGAAGTTATCGTTATTTCTTATTTTATAGAAAGATTTAACCCACGACAGATTGGAATTTTATTCGCCATGAAGCACATATTTACAGTTGATTATAACAGTAAAACGAATTTGCTAGTTAAACAAGTCGTTTTTTTCTTTCTAGTGCAAATAATTTTTTCTGTATGTACTAAGTAAAGTATACACCATATGAGTTAACAAATGGAAAAATATTGAAAAACAAGAAATATCTTAATGGGAAACAAGTTTTATTTACAAAAACTCAAATCTCGTATAAAATATTCTTTGGTAATGTTTCTCCATTACATTTCGGATATTATTTTTTTCAATTTTTTTTAATAGCGGGTAATTCCTCCCCTCGCTTGTATCAGAGCCTGGATTCTCCTCGGCATACTGCTAATTAAGCTGGCAACTCTTTACCGTTCGATGCTGTCCCATTCTTCCACTAGCGTGGTTCGGAGGGGTTGAAGGTCCATCGGAATATCGAGTCGCCTTCGGATGCACCTCCCGATACTATCCCAGGGGTGTTCTATGGATTAAGGTCGGGTCTGCGTGCTGGCCACTATAGGGTGCGTATACCGACTTCATTAAGATAGTCTGTAACCACATTTGCAACATGTGGCCTTGCGTTGTCGTGCATTAACATGAAATCATCGCCTATGAAAGGGGCGAATGGCACTACATACCCTTCCAGAATGTCGGATATGTACCTGTGTGCAGTTAGATATCCTCTCTGGAACACATGGAGATCAGTCGTTTCCACTATAGTAATCCCCCTCCACACAATTACAGACCCTCTACCGTAAGGCACACTTTCGGAGATATTGCAGGGTGCAAATCGCTGTCCTGGCCTTCTCCACACTCTAGCCCGATGATCTGAAGCAAAGAGTTAAAACCTCGATTCGTCTGAAAACAGTACTCGAGCCCAGTCATTTACTGTCCGCGCTGAGTGTTCCCCAGCAAACATAAAACGGGATGCCCGGTGAGCTGGGGTGAGCTGAACTCCAGTAGCTGGGGTCCTCGATTGAAGGTGAGCGTCATGAAGCCGCCTCCGCACCGTATCCACGCTCATGCTCACATTTCGAGCACTACGAAGCATTTGATTGGTCTACACGGCTGTCTGAAAGTGATTTCTTAATGTCTGCATCACAATAAATCTATCGTCAGCGGGAACAGTCACTCTGGGCCGACCTGAACCTGGCCTCCTTGTTAAGTTACCAGTCTCCCTGTACCTTTGGACTGCCCTGCTAACGTTGGTTTCTGGTATCTCTAAGGACCTAGCAACATTTCGCTGGCTTCTCCCATCCTTTACCAACGCGACGATCCTCACGACCATTTTGGTGGATAAAACCATTGTAAACAGCCAAGTAGACACGGATAAGACGAGAAATGGCTTTCAAAAAGGAAAAAGTTGCAAAAATGAATGTGAAAGTATTAATGAACTTAACTACAAAACGACTGTAGATATGGAAAGTATTATTATTTCTAGGGCAGGAAAGGACTTGGTAGGGAATTATTGATATGAAAGTCTTTCTAACCATTATCTCGCCAGACCAAAACAAACAATACGCTCAGAATGTAATTTTTATTCATATTAATCGCAAAATATAGGGTGCGCCGGTTTTTTTGCTGTTTAGTTTATTATTTATTTGAGTACACAAACAACACGGAGAGCGAGAATTCAAGCACGAATTTCCATAGGAATTAATTAGAGACCGACCGAGGTCCATAATTTCAACGTATCAATTAAATTTGCTCATTAGACTCGTTTCATATTACCCTCGTTATCCAAACTGGCACTCACCCCATGTACAACTTGTGCGACATATAAGTGAATTGCTAACCATTGTGCTCCAACTTTAATAATCTAGATAAGCACATTCTGCAGCTACCTAATTATGAAATGAAGTTCTCCACAAACTCCCTTTATTATAATATCCCTTTATGATTTCTCCGTAAAGTAATTTAATATTTTCCTGGCGGAAGGTCAATAAAAGAGATTTACTGAAGTCAATTCAATATATTCTATTTAAGCTCTAGAAGTTTCACATCTTAGGTACCTTTTCAAGAGCTAAAAAACTCACTAAACTAGAAATACAGCCTAATTATATTAAGGTAAACCTTTCCGTACAATGGTCTACTGAGGCTATTACTACGTATAGCGTCAATCAGTTGTGTAAAATCGATAGATTAAAACAAAAAAATCGATCATCCAGAAAAAGATTAGTCCATTATGAAAAATAATTTTTTTTTAGATTTTATTACTCAAAAAAAATGAATTAATTTTTTTTAGTAAAATTAAAAAAAGTGAGATGTTAGCAGTGGTTTTCTCTCTCCGGCGTCAATGTCTGGGATCCACTGACCTCTCTTCGACTCCTCTTGGTTGGAGCAAAAGGAGGCTTGGGTAGGCCCCTTTTATCGTCTTCTGAGCGTCCTACTGGCAATAAAAGAAGATGTAGTTGGGAGGCCTTGTGCAGAGAGCCCTCATATTGTATCATATATCATATTGCCAGATGTATGGATAAACAGGATATAATAAACAATAAAGAAATCAATAGAAGTACCTCTAGCACAGGAAGACTATACATTTTTTAATTTTTTTTTTTTTTTTTACGGCGCATCAACTGTTTGGCTATTAGCGCCGGGCTATCTACAGGTTGCCACCCTTTTCTAATGCCAACAGCACGTGGTCGGTCACCCATTCAGGTACTGACCACGCCCGACGTTGCTTAACTTCGGTGATCTACGAGAACCGGTGTATTCAACGTGGCTATGGCCGTTGGCACATTTTTTAATTATACTAAAGTATGTGTGCGTTAAAGTGCATGTGAATTCTAAAGGAATACTATTTATAGCGATAAATTATGATCTCTTTGCGGGTAAATGTTATATGCATTATGTATTCTAAGCATGCGGGCCCTTCGTTTGGAAAGTGCTTTCTTTCCTACTGCAGCAGTGCGGAGTTCCTCTTTGTAACTATCCCGTCCAGTCATAACTTCAAAATTTTAGGTGGATCGACTATTGAGGTCTTTAACTTAAACTCTCATTTTTAGATGGTGTGGATGATGGGGGTTCGGTCATATCTTGATAGGTGCGTGATGGATCGTATTCTCCATAGCCAACCGAGTTTGAAGTCCGGTGGTCCTTTTGATTATGTCCATTCTGTTTGTGGTGCCCCTTTTGTGTGAAGAGATAGTCGACCGCTGCTGTTATGATGGTGTAGTTGATAGGGGTTCTCTTATTTTTTAATACCCCAATTATTTCGCAGAACTTTAAGCTAAAAGCTGCTGCATCTTTTCAGCTCAAAATGAAATAGCAGCTCGTTCATTCTCAAATAGTATTGGATCAGTCTATCGTACTGAATTCGGCCTAAACAAGTTATGATGGAAGATATTATACTCCTTCACCCGCATAGCCAAATTGACAGAAGTCCTGTCTTCACCATGGATGTTTATAAAAACATAATGACCTAAAAAAATCAATACTTCACTAAAATCATTCATTGCCCAAAATTACAATAATTTTATTGTAATGTTTGCTGAAATATTATTTCGATATAAACCGAGGTGAATAAAAAATTTACACCCGAGGGCACGAGAGCCAGGAACGTCAAAAACAATTATTAATTAATATAAAAAATACAAAGCGTGTCAATTTCAGTGGAACAACAAACTTAAAAGAACCGTTTTGCTTTGGTAGCCCTTTTGTCTAAAGCTAAAAAAAAACTGACGGGTTATTTTAGCTGTTATTTTCTCTATTCGTAAAAAAAGTAATAAAAAAAATAGAAATATCAGTAAAGAAAGTTAAGGTGTTTAATTAATACTTGTCAATATTCAAAGGGAACTACGGACGAATGAATTGCTTTGAAGAAAGGAAAGTGTAGAAAGAAGAATTGACAAAGGAGAGAATACTCAGATTGGAGCATAATAAACTCTTTCTACTCCAAATGTTTTCACACTATGCGAACAGAATATCTGTTATGTTTATTTCTTCAGGGCATTTTCATTCCCTAACAGGGTGGAAATCCACTATAATCTATATTATATATTTATATATATATATATATATATATATATATATATATATATATATATATATATAGTCTTTTTTTTACGTTGTGGATCCTTATTTTCCATAAAAAGGTCGTCTAATTTAAAAATAAAAGTCCGACTCGCAGGAACTGCAGCATCTTAGCGCGGTTCCGTTCATGTCCCTTGTGCCATTTGATAAGCTTTGAAAAGAAATAAACTTATTTTTTTTTTATATATCTCGTGAAAATTGTCAAAATCCTCTTGAACATCTCGAATAAAAGTGATATTAAGGCGTCAGGGACACCGACAGTAGCTAACATTTACACAGAAGCGGAAATTACAGAATCTGGCTCTCATTCTAAAGCAAAGCTGTATAAATCAATACAAAATATGCCTAATAAAGCCTTTCTAGAGGATACAGAAGCATGGGCGTATATGAGGGGGGGCTGAGGTGGCTGCAGCCCCTCCCGAAATTTTGAATTGATGATAAAAACGTCTCGTAAAACCCTTAAAAATAAATTAAATAAGATCACTTAGTTCATAAAACATATTTTATTTTACGTGTAATAGCAATTTAGTTGCCTAAAACTATTCCAAGCTCTAAATATTTAGTATTCCATACCCTGGAAGTGGTCTCAGCCCCCCCCCAAAATTGTTTTTATATACGCCCATGTACAGAAGGATCAAGAAGAAGTACACAAGATTGAGTAGAATACCCTGCCTAATATAGCCTATATAGAATAATATGCCGAATAAAACCTATCTAGTAAATACACAAGGACAAATAAAAGTCTTGACGAATAACAAGTCAAGAAAAAAAACTTTATTTAACAAAATAAAACAAAGTTTAGTTGCCCAACTACAATAGAATAATATACCTAATTAAGTCTATGGAGTAGACACAAATGGACCAAAAACAAGTCTTGTGGAATATTGTTTTTTTTTCTAATTAAATACTTTTTATCAATATTTAGTATATAACCTTTGTTGAAAACTATTGATTGCTAATTGATGAATCGGTTTACAACTAAGTAGTCTTTATGAATATTTAGTATATAACCTTATGTTTGGATCTGAGTTTTTGGGGTGCTCTCCGCCTAGGCTTTGTATTTGTGTCGGCAGATACCTGGGGTATATTTACAGCTCTTGAGGATTAACTCTTAGCAGGTAAATTTCCTGCGGCCCCCTTGTTTCTACGGGCATTGAACCACCATATTCGCTCATAGTATCTAACCGTTGTGAAGTTTATTTTTTTGGATTTAGGACTTAATATACATATGTAGACTAAATCATAGCAAGAAGTAATCCTCCGTCGTCGGTTCTTAACTATGTAGACTCGCTAATGTTATCCAATCTTAGATACATCGTATTTAAAATCCACAGCAAAAACACGACATTTCATCAGAATCCCCTGCTGAATAAAACTTATATAGAATAATATGCAAAATAAAGCCTATCTAGTGGATAAAAATAGAGGAAAAAAGCCGTTCGTGGTGGTAGAAAATCTTAAAAGTATTTCGCTCAGAAATCTCCGAAATATTGTCACTAATTTTACGTATCCTGTTTTATAGCCAAATAGATTTATATTCTATAATCAATAAGAAAAACCTACTAACAATAAAAAACTATGGGTAACAGATGAAAATAGGGAATACCAAGAATAATTCTAAAGAACGAAATCACCACCAGTACTGTAATCTAGATATTCATACGGCATCTTCGAATTCTAACAAACAAAATATTGATTCTAATTAAACGTATCCTGTTTTATTGACAAATACATTTGACTACTATAAGCAATTAAAAACACTAGGGAATATGCCAAAGAACTCGGAGTAGGAGCCTCGACAGTTTCAAGACATTTGAAGGAAATCGACAAATCCAAAACTGACATTTCATACGGTACAGCCTGATATATTTTTAACAATGAATTGTTTTTCTTATTTTAATTAATCTGTTTTATTGTCAAATACATTATCCAACTTTAAGCAATTAAAAAATAACAAGGAATAAAAACAAACAAAAAGAACCGTTCGAATAAACGAAATCAATTACTTCAAAGTTTAAGCATTTATTTCTCCGATTGACATAGCCTAATCAAAAATTGTTTCAGAATCTTTTTTGTAGAACATTTAGTAAGCTTTCGCATGGTAACCCTCCGTTTGCCAATATTCCTAACCGTCTTCGAGATATTAGGGAATGTATACGAAGTTCCCAAAACATTTCAAGTCTGTTAATAAAATATTTTATTCTAATCCTTTCTTTGCTCCAAACGTAACCAACATTTTAACATATTAGTGTTGTTGAAATTCAAACATGCAGAAAATGTTTCAACTGAATCCCATAATTTTAAGTATCAAAATCAAAGACAAAAAGAACAGTTCGAATAAGCGAAATCAATCACTTTAAAGTTTTAAGCACTTATTTCTCCGATTTACATCGCCTAATCAAAACTTTCATTAAAGTCTTTTATGTAGAGCATTTAGTAAGGTTCCATTCGTTTTCCTAGCCCAAGAAGCCTATAAAAAGAGTACTTACAAGCTTATGAACTCAAAAACGTAAGCGTTACGATTTTTTTGCGCGAATTTCGCGTCAAACGCCATCTTCCAGTGGGCGGATTTTGCTGGTTAACGAACTTGACCTTTCAAATTGGACGACAGATTTTTGTTCCAAATTTCATCAAAATCGGACCATCAGGGAAGCCAGAAATGAGCGAACAGACAAATATATATATATATATATATATATATATATATATATATATATATATATATATATATATAATATATACATATATATATATATATATATACAAATTTGAACCACCGTTATTTTCGGTCTCTAGGGGTTCTGAAACGCGAAATTTTCTTGTCGGCACTTCCGCATTGTTTCATTGTATCAACCTTATAAGCGGGGTTCCTCCCTATGGGGGATGGAGGAACCGCGCTAACAGCTTGAAGGAATTGATCATAACAAGGTGATATATATATATATATATATATATATATATATATATATATATATATATATATATATATATGCACAACAAAAATCGTAACGCTTACGTTTTTCAGTGCATATGCTTGCAGGTATTTGTTTTATAGGTTTCTTAACATACGAAAACGAATGAAACCATTTTCAAGGCGATATCTGTAACCGTTCCTTAGAAAAGTGGAATCAATGTTTTTGTAAGTCATTATTTTTTGTGGGTACTTAGAATCGCGGGATTCAATTGAAATATTTTCTACATCTTGGAAATTAATACCAACTAAGATGTTTAAATTTTGATTATATTTGGAGTTAAGGAAGTATGCGAAAAAAAATGTTTTATTAATAGACATGAAAAGTTTTCGGATCTTCATACATTTTTTGTAAATATCTCGATAACGGATGGGGTATCGTGGTAAGTGGAAGGTAACCATTCGAATGTGTATTAAATTGTCTACAAAAAAGGTTCTGAAGCAATATTCGATGGGGCAACGTCAATCGGAGATATAAGCGCTTAAATCTTAAAAAGTGTTTGTTTTGAACGGGTTTTTCTGACTTTTAAGTTGGTTGTTTTTTGTTTTAAATTGCATTTATCAGTAAAATTAGTATTGTAGTAAAATAAGCTAAGAAACGGTGAAAGGTATTGGTAATAAGTTTGGAGTGGCTGTGGTATTCATGATGACGTATGCATAGTTTGTTTTGAATTCTCCTATCTATGTAACCTTCCTCATAGCGTCCAACTGATGTTATCTTTATTTCTTATTTTATAGAAAGATTTAACCCACGACAGATTGGAATTTTATTCGCCATGAAGCACATATTTAAAGTTGATTATAACAGTAAAACGAATTTGCTAGTAAAACAAGATACTTAAAATGACAACGAATTTTCGATTGTTTAGAATAGAGCCTTCTCAGCAGTAGTCGAAGAGTAAGTACGTTTTCAGTACATAATGGAATTGACTTATACAGATTAAGAATTATCCGCTTCTGTGTAAGTTGGCTACTGTCAGTTTCCTGTGATTTGTGATGCTAATCTATTCCATTTCTTCGAGATGTACGTAACCGCGCTTAGATGACGCAGTTCCTGCGAGTCGGACTTTTATTATTATTACCCCTTAAAATGGGCATCAGCGAAAAACTGGACTTGTTTTCGGTAATGAAATTTTTTGCAATTGAAATTTCTGTTAGGCTACTGCCAGTCCAATGATTATCTGCGGTGTTTATAATGTGAACATAATTTTCGTCTCAAATCCCTGATTGAGTGCAAAGTAGGCGAAACATGTACAGTTATAAACGCGAAATCTGGGTTGGGTATAATTCAATAAATTTCTCATACAATAATTTTATTTAAATTTTAACGTCCATTTATTATTAACTACGAATTTTAGGACGGGTTATCTATAGGTTACCACCCTTTTCTAGCCAGGATAGGGGTGATGCCTTTTCTTTTTTCGAAAGAAAAGCCACCGCCCCTAGTGGGAATCGAACCCACGACCTTTGGCACGGAGTGTTAAGAGCTCACGCCTTAACCCTCACGGCTACCGGGTCTCCTCATACAATAATCATTTAAATAAATTTTTATTGAATACTAATTTATTCATTGATTCAGTTATTCGTCAATTGATTTATTTTTCATTCTATCAATAATTCATTCAATAACCAATCAATCAGCTTCTAATTTTTGGATATAATTTGCCTACAAATATACATAAATAATTCAATAAATACATATTCTATACATACATATATAAGAAAATGTGTATTATGCAATTTCTAATTTATATCAGATTAAAAAATGTTCATGGGTGAAAATGAATGCCTTTGAATAAACTTCTGTTTTAAAAATATATTCTTGAGCTACTTTTATCGTGTTCCGAGCTAGCGTGTTTTCGCAATCCACTCTATCGTCCTCAAACAGTGTCCAATTTTAATGGAAATCACAAAAATACACTGTCTAAAACAAAATGTATCCTGGAATCCTCGTGAAAATTAACTCGAGTTATTAATTAAGATACATTTGAATTTATATTTTCGTGAAATTCAAACTCCAAGAATTAGGGGTTCTTCAATTACTAAGTAAAAGATTTGTGCCTCGGAGCACTGATCACTCTAAGCACCAAGTTTCAAGAGAACCTCTTACCCGACCAAGTTTTGTCATTGTTCCTGTGGAGTTTGTAACCACAGTTTTAGAAAACGTAAGCAGTTTCGAATAGTCTTTAAATGATATTATAATATCTTCCCTCAGGACTTTAAGCTCAACAATTAAACAAAATCGAGAACACTAAGTTAATGAATATTCATATATACTTGGCCAACGCTTTTGGCAACAAAAACAGACATTCCATAAAAAAATGAGACTGAGATAGTCCTAACGAATTTTATGCCTTAGCTTTTAAAAACTTTACTGGGCTTTCGATATATATATATATATATATATATATATATATATATATATATATATATATATATGTACATAGGAACAAACTTTTCTTTCCCATCTCGGGAGTTTACCTAGGCGTGTCAAACTACTGGCGATATATTTTCTTCGTTGACTCTCTACCAGGCTAATGGTTCTTTCATCGCTCGCATAAATTGCTTTAAGTACTGTTTTATAACGCCTTAATTCGAAATCGAACATAAGAAAAACTACAAAGATTAAGTTCTTCATTTTAATGGAAAAACTAAAAAAAAAAGCCTAACAAGAAAAGGTTTCCGTATCACACCAATTTTACTTGGTTCTGCGTACATATTATTCAGGATATCACGCAAGTATAATTTCGTAATTTAAGCAAGGGATGGTATACCTGATGACTAAAAAAAAATGTCATGTAGACCTTGGTCCGGTTCCACAAAGATAGAAATATAAATAAAATTTTCAAGCTTTTTCAGCTAGTCACGTCCTTGTTTGGTTTTTTTTGTTGTTGTTTTTTTTTTTAACTAGCGATTGGTCCAAAAAGGCTTGTAATAATTAAATTCATGAACAAAATTTGTTTAAGTATAATAAAGCGATGATATCGAATAAATTTAATTATAGATGCCTCTCGTGCCCAGATTGTAATGTTGGATGCTATGTGAGGTGATCGAATTCCCATATTTTGCTCTAACTTCCATTTGAAAAATGATTTTCGGCCTATACAGCCCATTCCCGGTGAAAACGGAAGTTGATTTTCCTATCCTATATATATGGCGCAGGTAAAAAAAAGTAGTACTCCTTTTCCTTATGTACTACTTTATTATTGGATTGCCAGTAATATTATGCAAGTACATAAGGAAAAGGAGTATCTTTTTTTTTTGACCTGCACTATATATATCCAAAAAATAAATATACGTGTGTATATATATATATATATATATATATATATATATATATATATATATATATATATTCTATTCCACGTATTTCTGACCATTAATTAATTAAATTAATTTATTTTTAGAAAACTGAGGAGTACCACCGCTGGAGAAAAATGCCGTTCTATCCATATATATATATATATATATATATATATATATATATATATATATATATATATATATATATATATATGTATATATACATATACACATATATATACGAGTATACTCTTTTAAACTTCGTCGCTTAATAATTTCATCTCCTCCCACTTTCCGGATATATCACCAGCGGTGCGGATTTTCAAAACCACAAATTTTCTCCGGTATCACAGCCGGCTTCCTCGTGTGGTAAATCCATAGCGATCGAACAAGCATCATACAGCACCTGAGGAAGCCGGCTGTAATTCCTGGGATAATGTCTGGTTTAAACCGCACCGCTAGTAATAAGACACCAATATGCCGGAATGTGGGAGGATATATATATATATATATATATATATATATATATATATATATATATATATATATATATATATTATTATTATATATATTGGTCAAATTAGACGAAAGACTTTTGTACCAAATTTCATGCAAATCGGGACCATTTTTGAGGCTGTGAGAGAGCGAACAGACAAATATATATATATATATATATATATATATATATATATTTTTTTTTTTTTTTTTTTTTTGCATTGTTCCTCTTATGCAATAAAGGCTTTATTTATTTATTTATATATATATATATATATATATATATATATATATATATGTGTGTTTGTGTATGTGTTTCGATGGCAGGGGGTCGATAAACCAGTACACTCTTGGTTCTCATTAACTACTTTATTTGGTATGTTTCGCCCGACATGTTTCGTGCCTTTGTCGCACCTCTTCAGGGGCTTTCCTTATCAGGAAGTCCTCTAGATTGAGTCAAAATATATTGGGTCATCTTTCATACGAATTAATATATATATATATATATATATATATATATATATATATATAAATTTGAACCACTGTTATTTTCGAGATCTATGGGTTCGGAAACGTAAAGTCAGCATTTCCAGTTTGCGTCATGAGGTCAGCCTCATAACCGAGTTTCCTCCCTATGGAGGGAGGGAGAGACCGAGCTAAAAAGAGTTTTCCACCCTAAAAAAGTCAGTTCCTTTAATTTTGTTGTACGATTTTAAATAAATACGAGCAATTTAGATTATACTTCTGTCGTAGATTCGCGCATGTCGAGGTTCATACGTGTTTTACTTACGTTTAGATGGGTGCGGTGGTCTGCGAAGGACCTGTCGCTACTGTCTGAAAGGAGATTTTTCTCCACCCCTACCCAGAGGATTTGGCTAAGCCCCTTAGATCTCTCTCGAGATCATCGGAGTCAAGGTCTCTCTCTTTTTCTGGCACCATTTGGTTTGCCATTGAGTAACTCTTTCTCTAGTTCATTCCTCTCGACGTCTCCGAACCACCATAATCGGCCATGTTTTATTTTATATTTTTAACATTATTTATAAGAAAAAACGATATAAAAATAATACTTACATGTATAATTTCAGATAAAAAAATTTCTGTGATTATTATTCTGTGATTAAAAAATAAAACGTAAACCTATATTGATAATAATCTCCTGAGCTTCAAACTTTTGTCTAAAATATAGGGCTTTTAAGTTGTTTTTTGTAATAATGAATCTTAAAATTTGGTCTGTCTACAGAAATGTAGACGTTCTGGTTTCTATCATTTGTAATTTTTTTTTGGGGTGGAGAATACCAATATGAAGTTGGAGTTCTGATAAGTTGGTTCGTTTTTGAAAAAAATATACTTTTAACGAAAGAAACATGCAAAAAAGTCGTACAATGCCTATTTTTCACAACTTTACATGAATTTTTTACAAAATATAAAATTGATAGAAAAACTCTAATTGCGAATTTGGATTCTCCATTAATTTTCCTTTCAGAAACAGCTATTAGAATTTTCGAAATTACAAAAATGAGTTATAGTATCCCGTACGGGATAAACAGGCTGATTCTCCGCCTACAGTAGGGCCCAGCTTCATCTTTCTTAATCCTCAAAAAGGCCCACATTACATGCGGAATAAGTCAATAGTATTTTGTTGTCTAAATCCTGATAATGTTAAATTGTTAACTCTGCAAATTATTGTAACTCATAAGTTACATAGGTTCTAATGAAATCCACCACCCCATAATGGGAATTGAACCCACGACCCTTGGCAAGGAGTGTTATGTGCTCACGCCTTAACACTCACGGCCACTGGGACTCCTTAAACTATTTAAAATTATAATAGAAATATCTTGTAATATTGTTGAGCTATCAATAACTAGCATACCGATTTTACAAAAACATTTATTTTTGAGAAATGTTTCAAGCACTAAGCTTTACAGGGTTAATAGTAATATTTTACGAAATAGCAACCATGTTGAAAACTTCATTGAATGAATTTCGCTGTGATTACAACCGAGCAGAAATTCGTTGCAAAAATAAAATGTTACAAGTTATCATCGATTTACAATACATATATATATAAAAATCACGTGTCTGTCTGTTTTTCTGTTTGTTTGTTCCTTATACAAATCCACACCGTTTGACCGATTTGGACCAAACTTGGCAGACAGGTAGGTCTTGATACGGGAAATCTCCTAGGCTAGGTCAAAAAACTCTACCAGCTGTCTGTCTGTATGTTTGTGCCTTATACAAATCCGCACCGTTCGTCCGATTTTGAATAAACTCGATACCGTCTCCACACCGTTCGTCCGATTTTGACTAAACTCGGTACACATGTAGATCATAATCCGGGGAGTGTCGTAGACTAAGTCAAAAACGTCTTATAACTGTCTGTATGTATGTTTGTCCCTTATAAAAATCCACACCGTTCGTTCGATTTTGACTAAACTCTGTACACATGTAGATCTTATTCTGGGGAGTGTCGTAGACTAAGTCAAAAACGTCTTATAACTGTATGTATGTATGTTTCTCCCTTATAAAAATCCACACCGTTCGTTCGATTTTGACTAAACTCGGTACACATGTAGATCTTAATCTGGGGAGTCTCTTAGGCTAAGTCAAAAACGTCTTATAACTGTCTGTCTGTATGTTCGTCCCTTATACAAATCCACACCGTTCGTCCGATTTCGACTAATCTCAGTACACATGTAGATCTTAATCAGGGGAGCGTCGTAGGCTAAGTCAAAAACGTCTTATAACTGTCTGTCTGTATGTTTGTCCCTTATACAAATCCACACCGTTCGTTCGATTATGTTTGTTCCTTATACAAATCCACACCGTTCGTCCTATATTGACTAAACTCGGTACACATGTAGATCTTAATCTGGAGAGTGCCGTAAGCTAGGTCAAAAACCTCTACCAGCTGCAGTCTGTATGTCTTTTTTTTTTCTTTTTTCTTTTTTTTTTTTTTTTTTTTTTTTTTTTTTATAAAAATCCACTCCGTTAGACCGATTTTCACCAAACTTGGCATACATGTATGATCTTGATACGGGGGGTGTTATAGGTTCGGTCAAAGTCGTCTAGGACTCAAAGTTGGGAGGTCACGGGTTCAAAACAGTTTCAGGTTCGTGTTATTAGATTTTAATAATACTCTTTTGGTTTCTAATTTTTTTAGGCTCTTCTATATGCAGAAAGAAGGTGTAGCATGGCACGCCGGGTAACAGCTATAAATTATAAAATGATAAAGAGGATATTCTGGGTTTTTTTTTTCTTATCTACACATTTTATTTTATTTCTACTTCCATTAAATTTAATGTAACTTACACCAATACCCTAGAGTGCCTGATATTCCTGACGTTTATATTGGAGAAAATATATGCTTAACTAGTAAAAAATTAAGTAACCCTCATACCCAGATGAGAACCGGAAGTACCAAAATGAGATTCGGATCCACCCGGAAACGTCCTAGTGAGTAATTTAAGAGACCGGTAGATTAAGAAGGGGTTAGAGTGGACGGACAGTGTGACAGTGTCCGCGAGTGACCGGAAATGAGCCAGATCGAACAAGAGTTACCCAGCGAGAGGCATGACTCAACCGGAAGTAATGCAGAGTGGCATAGATGTGATCGGAAATTATCTAGACTGAAGCGGAAGTGGAACAGGAGTGAGCTAGAATGCCCCTGGAAGTTGCTCAGAGCTGACCGGAAGTGGACCGGAGTGGACCTGTGTTAGCTGGAAGAGGGCCAGAACAGACCGAATGTGAACTTCGAGATGACAAAATTTTATAGTTGTAACTATAGCTAAAACTTATTAGCTATTACCTATCACGATATTTAAACATTTCATAAATAAATTAGCGATTAGCACTCTGCTGTCACTGTGTGCTAATTGTTAGCGCTGGGTTTATACGGTAGTGCTAAATTAGCGCTGAGGTATCAGCTTTTAGGGCTCGCCCAACCTGCCCTCATATTCTTAAATTTGGCATCATTCCATTTAGTTCCTTCCCAAATCTCTTCTTTCTGACGCTGGGGGATTTAATTGTTTATATCTCTATTTTATAGATTAATATTTTGGCTTTTATGGAAATTTTTTAAACGTCAATGCTCTCTGAATTCCAAGGAGCCACGAATTGCCTCAAGCTGTTCTGTTCTTTATGTAATTAGTGTCGGTTAATTTGTTCATTTTAAAACCACTTCATTGATAACCTCTGTACATTTTATTTTTATCTGTTAATGCTAGTTCTTGAGAAATATAAGCGCATGTCACTCTTGCGGTGTTCCAGTAAATAAAGAATATTCTTGTCATAAGTTACAACTTTTTGTCCTGGTGTAAATTAACCTAAAATATTGGGCAAGCTTCATCGATAATTCAGGCATTCATGTCTTTCATCTACAGGATATAATACTTCATCGGCTTGAATGATGGATTTCCTATTGAATATGTGTAAGCGTGAATTTTATACCATTATTCAAAGCATTCTCTTTGAATCGAACCAAAATCAATATGGGTCCATTCACCTCAAGCTGGCCTAATGAGCTGGCCCACGCGATTTAAATGGGACTAAACTGGCTGATGGTATATTTTTGTGAGGAAACCGCACGGCTTGCATCTCATTGGCTTCTATCATGCAACCTGCCGATCCTCTAGTCTCATCGTGTCTTCTTCGATATCCAATATAAAATACCGTCCCAATGGAGTTGGCTAAATTGGCGATTTTGTTTTTAGAAACGTTACGGATATTGAAGTAAGAATATTTCTTTTTTTACATTTGCAGCAAGGTGATTTGCCCGTAGATGATGGATATATAAAATAGATTTGCGCATAAAGAACATTGTTCACTGTTTCGACTTTCTATATTCCTTTCTACATTTTCTCCCTTCAAATAATCTTTAGAGAGACATTTTATTCTTCATTTGCTACTTGACACTTATATCAATACATACACACACACACACACACACACACACACATATATATATGTGTGTGTGTGTGTGTGTGTGAGGGGGACACTCTTTGCTGGTATCCATTAATAAATTAATTAAAGGCTGGGCGAGTCTAGGGACGATCTGGGACCCCGAATCCAACCCTCGAACGACGACACTAGAATCGATATGATATTTTATTCTCCTATTCTCGTGCATTGATTTAGCAACATCCTGTAGGGAAAAAGGATATTTATCCTATAACTCTTTTTGGCTTATTGTCCTATCCTCTTATATAGTATTTTTTTTTAATTTCGTACCGTATGCATATGTTTGATTTGATTAGATTAGATGACTGGGTGCCTGGATAAGCCCGACAAACCGCACCAATGTCTACAAGACCTATTGTGCCACCCCACGTGTCGTTCTGTTATAATACCAGACCCGTGTCAGCAATGAATCTCCTTAGAGTTGTAAGGTTCAGCTCTGGTATCCTCCTCGGGTCAACAATAGTCGCAGCTCCGAAGTGCAAGTATCTCTTGGCTTCCAGTGTTGTACATCTGCATACAATATGGTATGGAGTTTCATCATTTTCAGAGCATAGTCGGCACCATGTCGTGTTGATTGAGCCCCATAGAATTAAGACGTCGGCGAAGTTTACAGTGCCCTATAAGGAATCTGCAATCAAAAATTCATTTTAGTTCAATATTTTTCCTTGAAATTACCTTGATTTTACGCCGATGGGATGTAAAGTTTAATAACACAGGCACAGACAAAACAAAAATTGGTATTTTCCAAAGACAACATACATATATTCTTACTTATTTCGACACGCTGAATCCTATTCCGGAGTCCGTTTCACCCCGTCACGTCAGGTTTAATAGCATTTGAAGGTCAAATTATGTGTGGAGTCGTTAAAGAAAAAATAACTAGCGCTTCCATGGTTTTTAGGGTCACTGAATTCGAATCAGAGGTCTCTTTCACTATATCGGCGCAAAATCAAGGTCAATTATGTTTGTTTGGTAACAATTAATCTACAGACAAAATTCTTTTTCCCAAAATAAAAATATTTGTCCTTGAAATGAACTTTATTTTCCGCTGATGGGGTGTAACTGAACTCGGATTCGGATTCAGCGACCCGCAAAACCATTGAAACTCTAGTTATTTCTTCTTTAACGTCTTCGTACGAAATTTGACCTTCAAATGCTCTTAAACCTGACGTGATGGGGCGAAACGGACTCCGGATTTGGATTTAGCGTATAGATTATTATTTAACTCGACCCAAGATATTCCAGCAAACGTTTGCTTGCCCCGTCTCAACATTCAAGTATAGCTACCTCTTTAGTCCATATGAATTTTAAAAGTACAGATGAACCCTGAAACATTTTGCACCTTTAAAATTACATTTGAAGAATTGTTTCGATTTGAAGAGAATAAAAATTCAATCTATTTCCCCTGAAGGAAGTTGCTTCCATGGATTTGGTCCTAAAGGTAGGAGGTTGATTGCTTGAGGCGTGAAGGGCGTGGACTAACTGCTTGGCCAGCCTAGGCCCCAGAGGGTTGTTTAATGAATTTCAGAGCAGACACTGACACGAAGCAGCTCCCATCCTATGCTCACTTTTCACCTCCTTGTTTGCAGCCAGCCCTGTCCCATCTCTCCTTTACTCCTATATTAATAATGGATCCCTACCACAGAGCAGATTCCTAGCCAAGGTTCCTCCAGCTTTTTATTATAACATCCCGCGTCATCAACTTCTATTTCAATTACCTGGATTTTTTCCATTGATTTTCAATTAAATATATCTTACTTGAGAAACATTTTAAAAAATCAGTTAAATTAGAACAATAGCTAAAAGCACCCGTCAAGCAGAAACTGCATAACTAAGCTTATTCCGGTGCGAGGTTGTACGCTTATGCCACAAATGTGAAAACGTGCCAGTGTCATGTGGAAAGAAAAGAAGATAAATAAGCTATTATATATATATATATATATATATATATATATATATATATATATATCGTAAAAATTTCAAAATCTTCAAGAAGAGGTATATATTAGGCGTCACAAAGCACAGGAAACTGACAGTAGTCAACTTACTCTAAAAGAGAAAACCCCCTTCTCAACAATCCTCCTTCTCCCCGGGCCAAACGACATTTCGTGTTTCAAAAAAGGCCCCAAAGGAGTTTTAATGAAATTTGGTACACAAATATTTCGTCTAATTTGAAAGGTCGAGTCCGTTAACCAGCTGAATCCGTCCACCGGACCTTGATGTTTGTAGCGAAATTCGCGCAAAATAAAATCGTAATGCTTACGTTTTTGAGTTCATATGCTATCAGGTACTTGTTTTAAAACGTAAATATCTCAAAAACGGCTGGGAAATTGTGGTACCATTCGAATGCTTACTAAATTTCCAACAAAATAAGTTCTGAATCAAGTTTTGATCGGACAATTTTAATCGGAGAAATAAGTGCTTAAAAAATTCAAAGTGTTTGTTTTGTTCCTATGAACGGAGTTTGGTGTTTGTACGTTGTTTTTTTTTTTTAAATTGCATCAGTAAATTAATATTTTAGCAAAATAAGGCAAGAGAAAAATAAACTTATTGGCAATAGCGAATGTTGAGATGGCGATTCATTAAACTTACTTCTCTGTAAGATTTAATTTATATTATTAACGAAAGATCAAACGCTACTAATACTAGGGATAAGAACAGAACCACGCTAAGATGACGCAGTTCCTGCGAATCAGACTTTTTTCCATATTCCTCGACAACGTTTGTGTGTATGACCTTGGATAGGATTATATTGGATTTCCCACATCCAATTACTTATAAAACTCGTACCTGAAAGTCATATAGTTTATTCCACTCCCTTTGGAATTAGAATATTGAAGTTATATATCTCCCCACTCATATTTATGCTAATAGAGTTTAGAGGATAGTCGATTTGTTGAATTCTCGTTAGTATAAATTATTCATCAACTATAGTCTACTCTGTCTGGTATTAATGCACTAATAAAGTAAAATAGACCTCACACTATAATAGTAGAAAAGTCGAGTAATACTGGTCCCAATAAATGTGTCGAATAATATAGACAAATCTTTCTCTGGTTGTAGTATATTAGAGTTTTAGAATACTACTATTATAGTCTATTCTCTCTGGTAGAGAGAAAAATTTCTACTGACGGTAGTGATTCGTTATGAATTTTATTAATACGATAACACCGATATGCATGATTCTGGGGTTTCCTCCAAAAAAGGTGTATTTTATCTAGATTTGATGTGCTGATTCCAAAACTGTAAATGTTTTTTTTTCCTACCACGTACCATTTTTGCACAATTAATAGTTATACCTAAAAGGATTTAATGCAGTAATGTGCATAGACATAGCTTATATTCAATAATATAATATAAATTCAATAGATGCTATTATAAATATGCATATTTTACTAATTCCTGTATTGTGAAAAATTGGTATGTGATGGAGAAAAACTAAGTTCGGCACACTCAAATTAGGGATAATAAAATAAAATAAAAACCCCAGACAAAATGTTAAATTTTGCAGGCCACTGTAAGTAGTCCTATTTTATAACTATACTTTCTGTTCAAGTTTCTGTAATAGCTTATCCAATTAAAAAGTACAAACTAAGTCATTTTTTCTCCTACATTACAGTTCTTGTTGTTGGGCCGAATATATTTTATTGTTATTGTGGGTGATAAACGTTTCTTATTGACTCTCTACATAAATGTTTTTATTATTGTACATTGTAAAAAACTTAATTTATTGTCGTTTTTAAAAATGTTTGTAATGCATTATTGCATCTGGGGGCGACAGGTTTGTTAGCATCACTATTCGGCAAACATAATTCAGAATAATGAATAATGACTAATCAATAAAACTGTTATTACATTCTAAATAATGAATGATATTTTCATTCATTATGCAGTCATTAACTTTAACCTTTTATCTGCCATTGTTCCAGTAGTGGAACATATATTAAACAATTTCTTTGGCCAACTTAATCATTATTATTAAAAAAAAAAAGTTGTCCATCAAAACAAAGGTTGAACATGTTCTGTGAATAACGATTATATATATATATATATATATATATATATATATATATATATATATATATATATATATTTTGTGGGAGGAAAATCCTTCATGGACACCTGGCGAGGATAACCAGGTAGTGTCTGACTCCAACCGACTAAAAACCTCCCTCCCTTATTCTTCGCGACCATGATGGAAACCGCTTGCGCATTACTTCATCATGATAGCTGTCTAACTACCTTTGTTTGTTTATTTCCTTCTCTTTCGTCTCCACGATTGTCCTGACCACGCTGTAGGAATAGTTCCATGCTGCCTCTGAAGTTAAGTCCCTCATCATATTGTCCATATCGAAAGTCTTGTGGGTAACTTTAGTATAGTCGTGCCTGATACTTGTCCACTTCGGGCATATACAAAAAGCACATGCTCGACATCATCGACCTCTCCACAGTAGATGCATACTTCACTATTTGTTCTTTTCCGACAATGTAAATACTTTCTAAAGCATCCATGGCCGTATAAAGCTTGAGTAAGGAAATAGTCAATCTCTCCGGATGGCCTTTCGATCCAGGTTCTTATATCTGGTATTAACCTACCTGTACGTCCATCTTCCCTTGTTCCCACTTGCCCATCTTCCTTGCCTGCTAGCAAGGAGATCGCCTCGTGCACATTGTCTTTGAGTCCCGCTATATATATATATATATATATATATATATATATATATATATATACATACATATGAAAGAATTTGGATTGTTGAGATTTCAAACATGAAATTTATAGAATATTTTGTTTTATTAATTTGTTGTTTATATTTTTATTAAATAGATTTTCTAATATTTTGTCTAAATGTGGGCTACTTTCAGTCAGTAAGTCATGCATGTTATGTGGAATGTCTAAGTAGTCCCTGTTCTTGTAGTCTGTCAGGATATGTTTGATTTTTAGTTGCATGGTACAAATTTTGCACACGGCCTGATCACGTCTCGTCATTAAATCAGAGTAAGTGTAGTGAACAACCCATTCTGAGCCTCGGAGTCACGACTTCTTCAATTCTTGACAGTTATACGATGGCCCGGCATTCACGGTCTCCTTTATTTCTCGTAGTTTTTTGTTGGTAGTCTGTGCCCACATTTTTTGCCACTTGCTTGTTATATAGTAGTTAGTACGTCTTTAAATGTAATACAATCAACTCTGTTGTTGCATTTTAGCGCGGTTCCTCCCTCCCCCATAGGGAGGAACCCCGCTTATAGGGTTGATACAATGAAACAATCCGGAAGTGCCGACTAGAAAATTTCGCGTTTCAGAACCCCTAGAGACCGAAAATAACGGTGGTTCAAATTTGTATATATATATATATATGTATATATTTATTTATATATATATATATTTGTCTGTTCGCTCTCTAGCTAGAAGACAAATGGTCCGATTTTGATGAAATTTGGTACAAAAATCCTTCGTCCAATTTGAAAGGTCAAGTTCGTTAACCAGCAAAATCCGCCTACTGGAAGATGGCGTTTGGGGCGAAATTCGCGCAAAAAAAATCGTAACGCTTACGTTTTTGAGTTCATAAGCTTCTAAGTACTCGTTTTATATGATTCCTGGGCTAGGAAAACGAATGAAACCATTTTCAAGGCGATAGCTTTAACCGTTTTCGAGAAAATTGGAAAAATATTTGTTGAATACCGTTTTTGGTTTGGGTACTTAGAATCATGGGATTCAGTTGAAACATTTTCTGCATGTTCTACTTTCATCAAAACTAATATGTTGAAATTTTGGTTACGTTTAGAGTTAAGGAAGGGTTAGAATAAAATATTTTATTAACAGACTTAAAAAGTTTTGGTAACTTTGTATATTTTCCTTAATATCTCGAAAAAGGTTGAGAATCTTGGTAAACGAAAGAATACCATTAGAAAGCTTACTAAATGCTCTACAAAAAAGGTTTTGATGAAAGTTTTGATTAGGCGATGTCAATCGGAGAAATAAGTGCTTAAAACATTAAAGTAATTGATTTTGCTTATTCGAACTGTTCTTTTTGTCTGTTTTTATTCCTTGTTATTTTTTAATTGCTTATAGTTGGATAATGTATTTTACAATAAAACAGATTAGGCAAAATAAGAAAAACAATTCATTGTTAGAAATATAGCTTGCCAAGAGAAAAAGATTCGATGACGTCTTTTGAATATTTTCAATTGCCTTTATGCTGTTGGTTTTTTTATTTTATTTTTTAATTGATTTTATCTGTAGAATTATTACTATAGTAAAAGAACACAGGAACGTGTGAAAATATTTGATATTTTCCAATTCATTGAAACGTATGAAATGAAGTATCGGTAGAAGAGGATTCTAGGGTCTTGCGGACCTGACCCCAGGTATAGCCAGCCATAAAACCCTTTGAACAAAGGCCGAGGAAAATATCTGTTTCTATTCTATGCTTTTCAAACGGCTCGCTGGTGAAATTCCTCGCTACACCCTGGATGTCGGCGCTAATGACCTAGATGTAGATGTGCCGTAAAAAAAAAAAAAAAAAAAAAAAAAAAAAAAAAAAAAAAAAAAAAAAAAAAAAACTGGAACCGCGCTAAGATGACGCAGTTCCTGCGAGTCGGACTTTTTTGACTTCTCTGTCTGAGTCTGAGTTTCCAGATAAATCCATGTGTCCAGGTATCCAAAACATTATCACTTGAAAGTTATGCTCTTGTAGTTTTAGCGCGGTTCCTCCCTCCCCCATAGGGAGGAACCCCGCTTATAAGGTTGATACAATGAAACAATCCGGAAGTGCCGACAAGAAAATTTCGCGTTTCAGGACCCCTAGAGACCGAAAATAATTGTGGTTCAAATTTGTATATATATATATATATATATATATATATATATATATATATATGTATATATTTATTTATATATATATATATATATATATATATATATATATATATATATATATATTTGTCTGTTCGCTCATTTCTGGCTTCCCTGATGGTCCGATTTTGATGAAATTTGGTACAAAAATCTGTCGTCCAATTTGAAAGGTCGAGTTCGTTAACCAGCAAAATCCGCCCACTGGAAGATGGCGTTTGGTGCGAAATTCGCGCAAAAAAAATCGTAACTCTTACGTTTTTGAGTTCATAAGCTTGTAAGTACTCTTTTTATAGGCTTCTTGGGCTAGGAAAACGAATGGAACCATTTTCAAGGCGATAGCTTTAACCGTTTTCGAGAAAACTGAAAAAATAATTTTTGAATGCCGTTTTTGGTTTGGGTACTTAGAATCATGGGATTCAGTTGAAACATTTACTGCATGTTCTACTTTCATTAAAACTAATATGTTGAAATTTTGGTTGCGTTTGGAGTTAAGGAAGGGTTAGAATAAAATATTTTATTAACAGACATAAAAAAGTTTTGGTAACTTTGTATACTTTCCTTAATATCTCGAAAAAGGTTGAGAATTTGGGAAACAAAAGAATACCATTAAAAAGCTTACTAAATGCTCTACAAAAATGGTTCTAATGAACGTTTTGATTAGGCGATGTCAATCGGAGAAATAAGTGCTTAAAACTTTAAAGTAATTGGTTTCGCTTATTCGAACTGTTCTTTTTGTCTTTGATTTTGATACTTAAAATTATGGGATTCAGTTGAAACATTTTCTGCATGTTTGAATTTCATCAACACTAATATGTTAAAATTTTGGTTACGTTTGGAGCTAAGGAAGGATTAGAATAAAATATTTTATTAACAGACATGAAATGTTTTGGGAACTTCGTATACATTCCCTAATATCTCGAAGACGGTTAGGAATATTGGTAAACGGAGGGTTACCATGCGAAAGCTTACTAAATGTTCTACAAAAAAGATTCTGAAACAATTTTTGATTAGGCTATGTCAAATCGAAGAAAATAATTAGGTATATTATTCTATTGTAGTTGGGCAACTAAACTTTGTTAAATAAACTAAAATTTTGTTAAATAAAGTTTTTTTTCTTGACTTGTTATTCGTCAAGACTTTTATTTGTCCTTGTGCATTTACTAGATAGGTTTTATTCGGCATATTATTCTATATAGGCTATATTAGGCTGGGTATTCTACTCAATCTTGTGTACTTCTTCTTGATCCTTCTGTACATGGGCGTATATAAAAACAATTTCGGGGGGGGGGGGCTGAGACAATTTCCAGGGTATGGAATACTGAATATTTAGAGCTTGGAATAGTTTTAGGCAACTAAAACGCTATTACACGTAAAATAAAATATGTTTTATGAACTAAGTGATCTTATTTAATTTATTTTTAAGGGTTTTACGAGAAGTTTTTATCATCAATTCAAAATTTCGGGAGGGGCTGCAGCCCCCTCAGCTCCTCCCCTCATATACGCCCATGCTTCTGTATCCTCTAGAAAGGCTTTATTAGGCATATTTTGTATTGATTTATAGAGCTTTGCTTTAGAATGAGAGCCAGATTCCGTAATTTCCGCTTCTGTGTAAAAGTTAGCTACTGTCGGTGTCCCTGACGCCTTAATATCACTTTTATTCGAGATGTTCGAGAGGATTTTGACAATTTTCACGAGATATACAAAAAAAAATAAGTTTATTTCTTTTCTAAGCTTATCAAACGGCACTAGCGCTAAGATGCTGCAGTTCCTGCGAGTCGGACTTTTTGTATATGTCCCAAAATTTAAATCAGTATTGGGTGTGTTTCATACATGTGATTAACTGAGATCAAAGAGCTTACTTCTGACAAGGATCCGGTAGATGGCCGAGACAAGGCAGCTAGAAGGATTGGGTTGGAGAAACAGAAGCTGGGCTCTAGTTAATTAAGACACGTGTGGATGAAGATTATCTCGAGTAGATGGCCCTTGAGCACTCCTCTATATACTCTCGGCGTCTAAGTTTTATTTCAAATCTTAAGAGAAGGAACCTTAAATTCAATAATAACAGAAAACTATTTTATTTATTTTTTTACGGCGCATCGACATCTGCGCCATTGGCGCCGATATCCAAGGGGCAGCGAGGAATTTTCTCAGCGAGCCGTAAGATGAGAAAATTCCTGCCGCCGCACAGTGTAACGTCCAATAGACAAAAACCTGACTTTTTGTTTTCTTATATTTAATTTTTAGCGCGGTTCCTCCCTCCCCCATAGGGAGGAACCCCGCTTATAAGGTTGATACAATGAAACAATCCGGAAGTGCCGACTAGAAAATTTTGCGTTTCAGAACCCCTAGAAACCGAAAATAACGGTGGTTCAAATTTGTATATATATATATATATGTATATATTTATTTATATATATATATATATTTGTCTGTTCGCTCTCTAAATAGAAGACGAATGGTCCGATTGTGATGAAATTTGGTACAAAAATCCGTCGTCTAATTTGAAAGGTCAAGTTCGTTAGCCAGCAGAATCCGCCCACTGGAAGATGGCGTTTGGGGCGAAATTCGCGCAAAAAAAATCGTAACGCTTACGTTTTTGAGTTCATAAGCTTGTAAGTACTCGTTTTATAGGCTTCTTGGGCTAGGAAAACGAATGAAACCATTTTCAAGGCGATAGCTTTAACCGTTTTCGAGAAAATTGGAAAAATAGTTTTTGAATACCGTTTTTGGTTTGGGTACTTAGAATCATGGGATTCAGTTGAAACATTTTCTGCATGTTCTACTTTCATTAAAACTAATGTGTTGAAATTTTTGTTACGTTTGGAGTTTAGGAAGGGTTAGAATAAAATATTTTATTAACAGACATAAAACGTTTTGGTAACTTTGTATACTTTCCTTAATATCTCGAAAATGGTTGAGAATCATTGGAAACGGAAGATGACCATTAGAAAGCTCACTTAATGCTCTTCAAAAATGGTTCTGATGAAAGTTTTGATTAGGCGATGTCAATCGGAGAAATAAGTGCTTAAAACTTTAAAGTAATTGATTCCGCTTATTCGAACTGTTTTTTTGTCTTTGATTTTGGTACTTAGAATTATGGGATTCAGTTGAAACATTTTCTGCACGTTCGAATTGTATCAACACTAATATGTTGAAATTTTAGTTACGTTTGGAGTAAAGGAAGGGTTAGAATAAAATATTTTATTAACAGACAAGAAAAGTTTTGGTAACCTTTTATACTTTCGTTAGTTTTTTTTTTTTTTTTTTTTTTTTTTTTTTTTTACGGCGCATCTACATCTACTTTCGTTAGTATCTCGAAAACCGTTGAGAATCTTGGTAAACGGATGGTTTCCATTCGAAAGCTTACTAAATGCTCTAGAAAACAGGTTCTGAAGAAAGTTTTGATTAGGCGATGTCAAACGGAGAAATAAGTACATATAACTTAGAAGTTTGATAAACGATAATTGATTTCGGTAATTTATACGGTTCTTTTTGTCTGTTTTTATTTCTTGTTATTTTGTTATTGCTTCTAGGAGGAGGATGTATTTCTCAATAAAACAGGGGAATAAATACAAATTCTTTGAACCTGTAACAGAACTGAAAACGTAAATATTCTCTGTGTAGAGTCAGTCCGGGTCGAGGTAGTAGGCCGGTTCAGGTAGGCTGGTATTGCACTTCATAAATCAAGATTCATTGTTCTCATCAAGCATTCTAGGACAGCTGACAGTTACCTTTACCTGTAGGAAGTCATGCAGCCAAATTCTGTACTAGAAATATAATTATATTTTGTGGTTGAATGTGGCCGTAGTTCAATAAAAAATAACACTACTTTCTCATTTTCATGTACAATTTTATTTTGTTTAATTGCATTTAAAAGTAAAATGGATATGTTAGCACTGCAAGTTAAGTAAATTAGAAATATATTCGTAGAAGAGTCTTCATAGACCGAAACTTGGGACGGCAGAAAGAGTAATTTCTGCTTAGGATAGTTTCATCCCTAGCCGAAAGTCATGTTTTTTTGTTTTTGTTTTTTTTTTTTCATATTTGTTTACATTAGGAATGATGCAAACAAAGTAATAACTGTTTCTATTCTAAGTCTACAAAATAACACTAGGGATATGAATGGAACCGCGCTAAGATGACGCAGTTCCTGCGAGTTGGACTTTTAATCCTCCAACTAAGTTTAGAAACTGTTCAAGGAATTAAAATCGTATAAAACTAATAAATATTAGTTTTATTTTGATCAACAAACACATTAGCAGCATTATAAACAAGGCAAAATCTGCTTTATACGAACAATCAGTTTCAACCTCTCTCGTTGAAGATAGGACCGTGTTTTTATTAAGTCATCCGATGGAAATTACGTAAAAAATATTCCTTTTTTATATAATATAATTGATTACGGGTAATTACTCCCTTATTATTTATCCTGAATTATTCTTCATTAATCTTGGACATTTTTCTTATGTACAAAATTTTGATAGACATAGCAAAAAAACTTCCCAAGTTTTTGAGAGCTTAAAGTTTACCTCAAGTATAATGTATTGAGGGCAATTTAGTTTGCCGACATTTGCCGATTCCAAAGATTTTTATTTTTAAATCCATCACATAATACAATTTATTTTTTCTTCCAAATTTGAAAAAAAAATGTGGATAAATCCAAGAAAACGGTATCAAACTCTGGTCAAATTATTCAATTTGATCGTCAGGATGCTCCTAAAGAAATATTAGAAAGACTGCCAGTTTACTCTTATGCGTATTAAATGTAAAAAAATGTGGGAACATGTTCACTGCAAAGAAAAAACTCTTATATAAATACTGGTTGAAACAATTTATCAACTTAAAAGATAGTGTTATTAATTTTTATCAAGAAAAAATATAGTCACGCCCTGATGGCCCTTCTGGCTACCTTAGAGGCAGACATAAACAAGAGTTTATTACTACATTATATGTTACATTTATATTATATTTTATATTATTTTTATTAACAATATAATATTAACCTGCTAAATTATTTCTACTAATATTAAAATTAATGTTATTATAGCCGTATAGTATGCATTATTATAATATTGCTACCTTGTTTTGAGTTGATTTCAATTGATAAAAATGTTTATTTGAAAATAACTAGTGGTTAATGATTTTTGTCCATAATCTCCTCTACTTGGTTACACTGTGCGCCGCACAGTGGGGTATAGGACTGATATTCTTGGCCAAAAATATTTCCGATGCTTAATTCATTTTCTTTGATCATATACCCTGAAAAATGGGTCATATATGATTTCAGTAATGGATTTTAAGGCAATACTAGGATTTTATAGTTTTAAATAATTTATTAATGTTAGGTATAATACATATATTTTTATACATTGACTATCAATGTTAACAGATGACACAGACACTCACCCACCCACGCGCACGAACCCACAAACACACACACACACACCTACACATACACCACTTCCTTGAAATCACTCAGAAAGTAATGTCAATTTTGAATAAGCATCCTAGTATTTATTTGCACGGGATGGGAGCTACTTATATCCTCGTTATAGCCTTAATATATCACCAGCTTGAGGATTACCTCCAGAAAAACATCTGTGTAGCATACAGCAATTCCATTGAACCAGTAGTAGTATGGAACTTTTCTCTCTTACTGTCTTCGGCTCCGCCCATTGGATTCTTAGAATCTATAAAATGGTCGCCCATGTCTCATTTTTGCCCTTGGTAACAATAATGTACCCTCAAGCCACACTTCATTTTTTTGTACTCCTTTTTTATGTGCTTGATTTAATTTATTTGTTTTTTAGAATAATCGTCATATCTTAATAAAGAATTCTAGCCAAATTCTAGTTTTTATTTTTTTTTAATTTTTATTTTATTTTATTCTAGTTTTTTTGTGAGGCTCTTAGCACATCTAATTGTTCTTTATAATTAAGGTTCTTTTCTTTAACACATGACGTCAAATACATCTTGTCTAGTCATTATTTTGACTCCGGAAAACGACAAACATAAGAAATGCTTTCCTGAACTTTGACATTAACTGGCATGTATACGCACATCCGCAAGAATCCGCGATTTCTGATTATAAATTCTTAAAGCTGAATACTTCCTTTAAATATTCATATAAAAACAACAGGTTGGAAATGCTTGGAAGTATAAAAAATTTTTCGTCATTTTCGTCTCGGATAACTTTTATAAAATGGACTTTTGGCCAGCTTTTCAGGGCAAATACCCCACTGTGCGCCGGTGGGAATCGAACCCGCCATCTCCCGCATGAGAAACTAAGGCGTTAGCCACTAGACTACGGGGAGACACCAGGAAAACTATTATAAAGTTTTATAACGAGCGTTACAAATATTTCTCGGGTTTTTACAAATTTAATTATTTATATTTTATAGTGACCCAATATTTTTTAACCCAATAATTTCCTGGCGGAAGGTCAATAAAAGAGAATAAACAAAGTCAATTCAATTTATTTTATTTAAGCTCTATATAATTCACATCTTAGGTGCCTCTTCTAAGGTTTTAAACTAGATGGACAACAGCTTTATACATTCAACTACAATCCAGTTTTATTAAATAAATAAATGATATTTTGGCGACGTAAGAAAATTACATGGTGTTATTAAGTAAAAATTAGTTACACTAGAATAAAAGACCGAATAAAAAAAAAAAGTCCCGTTATAGGCCACGAGGGCCCTGAGGGACAGATACCATAGAGGTATCTGATTCATGACCACACGGCGCACAAGGGAGATAGTGTGGCCAGACTATGCTCCGGCCGCCTGACTTTCCCCTTTGTTGCTTTGACTTCTAGGACCATTAGCACCAAGGTACCAGAAGTGAAAATGTGAATGATCAGAATAATAAAACTGCCCTGGCTAATCATTCCACAAAATACAAGCATGTAGAAAAAAGGGAAAAACTTAACGTAGCGAAAAATAAAAGAACACATTCATATTATAAAAAACAGAAAACAACAGTTAATAAAAAACATATATCAAATTTTTCTTTGATTTACTGAACAAAATTTAATTCATTTTTATCCAGTGACGTACCTTACTAGAAAATATCATTAGGAAGTTGCAGTTAAAATTTGAAGTTGATCGGGCAAAAATTGAAGACGCCAGAGTATCGCCCGATTTGATAAACGTTGTTTTGAGAAAAAAATTTAAAGTTTCATGTTCATACATTTTTTTTCATACTTTCTTGTAATAAAGATATAAAAAAGGGTTTTAATTTTGAAATGCATTGAAAGAGGACCAAAACTTAACAATTAAAATGTTACCTATTCAAAAGATCCTGTCGAGTGTTAACAAATCTTATATAATTAAAAACAACAGTAATATTTTGATCAAACGATGAAAATAATGTATCATTGAAATTCTTCTTATCTTTTGACCTTCCAAGCACAGGTATATTTTCATACAAAATACTGGCAACACTGAATGCTGGAAAAACAGGGAAATGTGGGAAGAGAGAAGGTTAAAATGGCACGGAAAGCTGCTGGTTAATTAAGAGGCCCTGTTGGAGCTTATCTCGTTTTGGAGGGGGAGAGCCGTACTAATAGCTAGTGCCCAGAATCAGCCAACTAACATATTCAAACTAACTCTCCTCCAATTCCTCTCTTAATTCTCCTCGTCAAATGATTTAAACTAGATGATGAACCTATATTAACACTTTCACTCCACATATTTGCTAATATTTGATTATCTGTGCGTTCTTGATAAGGAGTGAGCGCAAAAATGCAATAAAATACCAGTGTTTTCATAATCTAGACTCTAGATCAATCTCTTTAGTACGATCAATGAAGTAGTACTCATAAATGCGAAGTTCATTTCTATGATAAAAGTTATTAAATCAAAACATGGTAGAAGGCTGACTGACGATAATTTGGAAAATTCTTAAATCTTTGTATCAGTGGAATTAATCCAAACTCCTTGAGACTCCCTCAAGTGTCTCATTTTAACCCCTTCAGATCCGAATTTTTATTTCTTGATAAAATTTTTTTAATTTTCCTGTCATAGTTGTGTATTCCTCTTGTGAAGATTGCAGATTTTTTTCAGAATTTTATGGTTAACCTGACAGGAGTTACGTAATGTCCAGTATACGATATGTGGATGAAAAAAAATATTCAAAATTTCGAAATATTAAAAAAAAAAAGATAATTAAAGCAGTAATTTATTAACAATTTAAAAGAAATTAATTTGGAAAAAATAAAAAAAAAAAATAAAATAAAAAAATAAAAAAAAAAATATAAAAAATAAATTTGGAAAATTACACCTTTTCGCTTAAATTTGCGCTCACTCCTTCTGCACGAAAATCCTCCTTCAAACCAAAACATGCTTTCTTACTGTTTTCAAATGTGCTGAACACGAATTTGAAGCCAGATTCTGTCTATCACGCACAGTTTTTTGAGAAATTCTAGTTTTTTATCCAAAAATGTGAGTTTTTTGTAAATTTGACGATTTTTTTTTTGGCATCAAAACATAGTGAAAAAAATTCAAAAGCCCGATGACTTTGAGCGCAATGAAGTATATTTGAACGGGCTAGGCTGCCCGGGCTGGAACAGAGAAGATTTTACACTTTTCAAAATCGCATGGAATCAATTTATATTAGATGTCAAGTGGAAGACAAATGCATAGAGCTTCAAACCAAAGTAGTAGTAAACATCTATCGACCATAGGCGGTGTGATACAAAGTAAAGAAGTTATGTCCAGCCGGCTGGACAAGGGAATTGAAGGGGTTAATACCCAAACGCTCAACAGGCTATTTTTTTATCTGACTTCTGGCTATACTTTTTTTCTTTTTTTTTTTTAATTTTTTTTAATACTATTTTTTATTAATTTATATATTTATTTTATTTTATTATTTTTTTTTCTTCTCTACTTATTTATTCACCTTTTCTGTTACTAATATATTTTCCCTTCTCAAGAGTTACTGCCGTTTTCCCGATTCTTACGTTGCTTAGTAATTTTGTTCATAATCAAATCTTGTATATACCTTATTCACAGTATCAACAACAGCATGGGCGTATATAAGGAGGGGCTGGAGGGGCTGCAGCCCCCGCCCCCCGAAATTTTGATTTGATCGGTAAAAATTTCATAAAACCCTTAAAAATAAATTTAATAAGATCGTTTAGTTCATAAAACATATTCTATTTTGGGTGTAATAGCGTTTAAGTTGGCTAAAACTCTTCTAAGATCTAAATTGTTAGTATTCCATACACTGGAAATGGTCTCAGCCCCCCCCCCCCCCCAATTTTCCCAGCCCCCTCCGAAATTATTTTCTATATACGCCCATGAATAACAGTGCTAAACAACTTCTTATTTTACACCTTCTTTCACGAAGAAATTGTAAACAGACCTTATTTGTAACTACATGAACTGACATGTTCCAATGTATTTTATCTGTTATTCCTAAGAATTTACAATGTATTTTTTTAATTACAACTAGAAATGTATGTGTATAATTGTTTCGAGCACATCACCTTAGTTGCGGGAGCTCATAAATAAATGAATTAAAAAAAAAAAAAAAGTGTATCATTGATTTCATATCACAATTTAACTTTCGTAGTTAGTAATCATTCCAAATTTCAATTTTAATTTAATGTTGTATGTATTTTTTTCATTTCATTTTGTTATTATAATATACTTTATCTCTGATATCTATGCCTAAAAATGATGAACGCTACTTCAAAATCTGACGTTATTTTATTTTGAACCATTTACGCGGCCCGCGAACGTATTTACACACTAAAGTTTGGTCCACAACATGTCAAAGCTATGTCCCCATACCTGTTTTAGAGGAACTGAAATTAAAATTCTCGTTAACTCCACTTTTATCTAAATCGATTGAAGATACCACGATTATAATAACCTATAAAAGTGCCCCTGGGAGCATATAAACAGTACGAAAAATATAGGCTCTAGTACGATTAATGAATTCCGTCACGCAGGAGCTGCATAACTAAGCACGTTCCTCAGAAGGTAAGTAGCGTACACTGCAATCCGGAATAATTTGCTAAAAATAACCTATATAAATAAATTAAAAAACATGAATAGTTTTGCTCGTTTATATATTTTTTTTATTTTATTTATTTGCTTTACAGTAATTACTTAATTTAGGTAGATATTTCTATAAATGTATGTCTATTATTACTATTCAGCGCGTTGAGGAAATTAATTTCTTGATGATTATCAGTAAGAAAAGTAAGATGTCTAGCTTATATCTGATTATAAGTAGGGCAATATGTAATTATATGATTAATTTTCTTAAAACATTTGCATATGGGAAATGGTAAGTTAATAATAAGAAATTCCTATGGTACCTCCTATGTTTGCTTTAATTACATGGAGATCTTGATTTAACCATAAATCATAATAGGTCAAATATATATAAACATTTCCTTAATTTGTGTTACCCAGATAAACGCAATTTTCAACTAGGTGACTGATCTAATAAATATAGCCTGTCGTATCACACAATCTAGGTAGTCTATTCCTATCCATAGATAATATTTTACAGCGCCACGTGAGAGAAGATTTTAAAATTTGGACTGAAATATAATCTGAACCTGTCTCAAGCCTTGAGCGGAACTCAAAAGCCAAGATGCTAATCAAATGTTTTAATTTGCTCTGTATTAAATCAACTTCTAATGTAACATTGGGTGGTCTTTGATAAATTCAATGTATAGCAAAAATAATAACTACTGGTGTTATTCCATTTATTTTATATTATTGAATATGTTGTTTTTTTCAGGTAATATCCCAATGCAGTTCTGCCACCACCATACGACACGTGAGTAAACAAAAAGCAACTAAAGTTGATAAGTTCACCCTCCCCTCCTGCTATTCTTAGGAGAATACTACAATCTTGAATGTGAAGGCTAGTTTTTACCGTCTCTTCCTGTAATTAACTAATTTCTTTTATGAAATAAAGAAACACTTTATTCTGGGGAATTTCCCCGGACACGATGTCCCATTTTGAAAGACACAATTAAAATATCTTTTAAGCCTATAGAGATATCGCCAAATCGCAAAGCTCCAAAGTTGCAGTTCTCATGGAGACCATCCATATGTGTAATTTGTTGGTCCAAAAAATTTAGCTTTAACTATTAAGCCTGCGCTCAAAAAATGACGCTTCTACGTTACCCCACATTTTTAAAAGCTACTCAAAAAATGAATAAAAACAGACAAAAAGTACCGTTCGAATAAACTGAATCAATTCCTTTAAAGTTTTAAGCACTTATTTCTCCGATTGTCATCGTCTAATCAAAACTTTCTTCAGAATCTTTTTTGTAGAGCATTTAGTAATCTTTCGAATGGTAACCTTCCGCTTACGAAGATTTTCAACCGTTTTCTAGATATAAAGGAAAGTACACAAAGTTACCAAAACGTTTCATGTCTGTTAATAAAATATTTTATTCTAACCCTTCCTTAACTCCAAACGTAACCAAAATTTCAACATATTAGTTTTAATGGAATTCGAACACACAGAAAATGTTTCAACTGAATCCCATGATTCTAAGTACCCAAACCAAAAACGTTATTCAACAAATATTTTTCCAATTTTCTCGAAAACAGTTAAAGCTATCGCCTTAAAAATGGTTCCATTTGTTTTTCGAAGGAGCCGAGCTAAAAAAATAAAGAAACTCGTGTATTTTTGTTTTGCTAAGTATTTAGCGATAAAATCTTGGCTAACGTGTGATAGGTTTTCAATAAAATAATTGCAGTTTTATCATGTTTGAGGGTGGTCTGAATAGACCTCTGATTCGAATTCAGCGACCCTTAAAACCATGTAAGGTCAAGTTATTTCTTCTTTAACGACATCATACAAAATTTGACCTTCAAATGCTATTAAACCTGGCGTAATAGGGTGAAATGGACTCCGGATTCGGATTCAGCGAATTAATATAGACTGATTAATATCTGTCCCGTACTTTCTAATATTTTTTTTTTTTTTTTAAGTACAGCCATCCTAAGTTGGGGCTATTTTTCCTGCCGTACCTCACGTGTTAACACTCAGAGCCACCGGGCCTCCAAACAAATAAATTATAAAACATCATAATTTAGGCACCGAAGATTAAGGAACGTTTATATTTCCACTTTCGTCTGGATACGAACCGTCCGGCGACTTTCTCACTTAGTAAGGCAGAATCTTAATAAATGATTCATTCATTCATTACATTTTTTGAACATTTTTTTCAATCGTCTCCAAATAAAAAATAGCAGGGAATAAATATTTAACAGAGAAAACATTACCCGGAATCAGTATATAAAAGATTCAAAAGTGAAATGGAGAGATGGAAGAAGCCCTGGTGGCTTCACCTACATGGGGACCACGTAGTGCTTTTTCTTGCTTCTATATTTGTCGCTCTTCCCAGGGGATGTGTACCGCCACGATTTACTCTATCTCGGTGGAATGAGACAATACGCTACAGCAGTGGCGTACAAACATATTCTCCTTCCGAACGTACAGGGTTAGAAATCCAGAATCACAACAAAATATATAATAAGGCCGAATGCCAATTTTTATCCTTCGATTTAATAAATCATTATTTCTGAGCTAACATTTTTCGGGCAATAATGATCACTTCTAAACCACAATTTTTATAGCATTAAATATAAAGTTTGACTTACGATAGTCGTAAAACATTTACTCTCAACCGGCGCAAAGTGGTGCCAAGAGGGAAAAAACAAACCAAAGGTGTTGAATATCGTTTGAACTAACATGTTATTATACCTAATTAGTTATAGAATAATGCTCGAATATTACCTTTCCATTTTAGCGCGGTTCCTCCCACCCTTTATAGGGAGGAACCCCGCTTATAAGGTTGATCTCATGAAACAATCCGGAAGTGCCGACTAGAATATTTCGCGTTTCAGAACCCCTAGAGACCGAAAATACCGGTGGTTCAAATTTGTATATACATAGATATATATATGTATATATTTATTTATATATATATATATATATATATATATATATATATATATATATATATATTTGGTGTAGAAAACAAAAAGCGGTACTTAGCTATCCTCTCTGCTTAATACATGTTGTGAAGCTTCTGTCCTATAAATTTCATCGCCGTACTCGTTCGTGTGTGTGCACAGCCTAATAAAATGAAGGTGCCAATTAACACCTTTAAAACACACTTAAAATGTGATGTTTTACGAAAAACGACTATATCATTATTATTTTCTGCAGAGAGTTGTGGAACATTTTGTGCTAGGAAGTAACTGAACATTAACAGTGAGAATCATCTACTATCTCGTGTCAAACTGTTAAATTTATTACAAATTAGTTATTTATGCACAAATTTTAAGAATGGACAGTTAGCAGTATTACGTTGGTTGTTAACTTATTGGACAAGCACTGAAAAATACATTTTGAATTGTACATCCCTCCACCCAATGAGTAAAATATAAATACTTTCTGTTTTCTTAGTACAAAACCCGTTTACCTCCCAAAATAATTATTCTATCGAATTGGTAGTGATCTCATTTGAGTTCGCACAAAAGAAAATATTTCAAAAATAATAACGAAATTAGAAGAATTCAAGTATCTACAGATATGTTCCCAAAATCGGGCGTTTGCCACCACTGTGCGACGCTAGAACGCGCTATCGTTTTCTGGCCTCTTGTGCAAAACTTTCGCCAGATGTTCCGTTCGAGAAATAAAACGAACAGTAAGTGAATGGCCTTCAAGCAAAAGGGATAATAGAAGAGACGAAGTGATATTATGCAGCTTAAGAATTGGCCATTCCCGACTGACACACTCTTATCTCTTGACAAGACAGGACAGACCGACAGTGTAACACACCGCTGACTATAAAGCACATACTCACTGAATGTTTACAGCGACAAAACTATGACTTACCTTACAATATGACTGAATTACTCGGCGATGGAAGCAAATATATCGACGAGATATTGCACTACCTCAAAAAGATCAACTTACTAACCAAATTATAGCATAAAGTACGTGAAAACAATCCACGGAGAATTTTTTATATATACCATTATTTTTTATATAAAAATATACCATTATTTATTTATATAAATATATGAATGTGTTTATGTGTATGTATTAAAACTACACATCTGTTCTTTACAACCATATCACTGACTGACACTAGACACAAGGCATATTAAATACTAACACAGATCTTCTCACAAAATTTCACAACACAAAACTAGCAATGTTAAAATCTGTTATTGTTAATTGTTAATTTGTATAATTTGATAGTATATCCCACTATTTTTATGATAAAAGAAATAAGTAGAATAGTATTTTCCTATGTTTAGAAGTAGTATAAACTATATAAATATAGTGTAATGTATATTTGTATACTTTGATGTATATATATGTATAGAATAATACGTCTGTATGCACATATGTAATCACCTTATTGTATCTATGTATATATTTATGTATATGTGTATGCATGTGTGTATGTATATATATATCTAATGATTGTTCTGAGAAAGTCGCTAAAGTTGCGAAAAGCTCATAAAATAAATATTAAAAAAAAAAAAAAAATGATGAAAAAAGATGTTCCGTCCTTTTCCTGCTGCCACCCAACGTACCGACATCATTTCCTGACATCCAACAGGGACTGGACATTGCCAGGCACATAGAATCCAAGGTCTTGACCCGTTTCTTTTTTGTCATTGGTAGCCGTACTCCGCTATTCAAGTCTTTCGAGCCTATAAGACAGGACGAAACCTGGTTCCTTCAATAGGTGATATCTGTAAAATCCTGATATCTGTAATGTATCTGTCCTTCTGAGCTCTCAAGGCTTGTTGTGATTCATTGCCTGATGTTTTGATTGAAATCGGTCTTGCAGGCACACTTTAAGAGCAGTTAAAGGTCTATATAATTTATCATATAATATTGTTTTCATCCAAATTGTCAATCGTTATCAATAAGTAATGGTAAAATATATTTTCTTTGAATAAACTCTAAGGGCGAGTTACTATTTTATACTGTTTTAAAATGCGGGAGGGGCCGGCTCACCTCCAGGATCGGTATGCAGGCCTCGCCAAGGAAAAATATTCCTTTTTATTTCCATGAAAAAGAACTCTTGCTCTTTCTAAGTGAAGTTTGTTTCTGTTTTGAATAAATATATAGCAGAAAGGTAAAAAGCAAGTTCACTATTCCTTCTGCTTTGAATAGTTATTCAGTAAAAATAAACTATGGAATGCTAGGACATGGAGGACCATAAATAGGATCAAAGGATTTTCCAAATATTAAATTCATATATCAAAGTCGTTTTTGAAACCAATGTTTCATCATCGGTGTCCTAATTACAGCTAGTTGGCCTGTACATGAGTTACCATGGGAAACATTGCACTTTTTGTTGCCCTGAACGGCGGAATGGCAAAACTTCAGGAGCCAAAACTAAGACAAAAAGGTTTTTAGATATTTGCTTGTTTTTGCTATTAGAGAGAATAGGTTTCAGCATGAATTTGCTATAAACGTTTGGCTTGGATTTGAAACGGATTACTGGTGGGACTGGATTTTTACCGAATGATTGAATGGAATCACAAGTACGCTTTTTATGGAGGACAACTTTTATAATTATTCAGAGGACCCTCCCTTATAACAGCGGAGTGAAATGTCGTTCCAACTCGACGGATGCGCAGCTCATTGTAGCAAAGCTGCTCGAGCTTGGCTCAATATAAATTATCCACAACGATGGATTGGACGTGGAGGTGTAGTAACTTGGCCACCCCGATCACCTGGTATGGATCAATTCGTGCCCATTGATTTCTTCTTATGGGGAACCTTGAAGCAGGAAGTTTATTCTATGTCAATCAACTCAAGACGGCAATTACCAGATCGAATCATGGATGCAGTGCACCAAATATCACCAGTTGCAATTTATCAAGTCACTGTTAGATGTAATGCTCGCATTTTTACTAGAGGCAACAATTTTAGAAATATCTACATTAACACGTTGGTGGCTAGATCGTATGACGTAAGGTCGTTCCCCTTGGCTGAAGTGTTTTTTCGTCGTAACAGAATAATAGCGATTTGTCACTGTCGAACACCCTTCGACAGCCGCCATCAAGGTGTTAAATAGATGATAACACAAATAAAATGTAAACAAATAAGTACAAAAATGAAAACTTGTTTCGTTTCTTGTTTTGAGATTTTCTCCTAAAGGAAGCAAAAACGAGCAAATCTCTAAATGACATTTTGTCTTAGTTTTTCAGCGCTCCTAAAGTTAACAGAAGTTCGCTATTTCTTTTCATGATCTGATAGTTATTGCAGGATATTTATGTCAGACAGGAAATGTAACTAATGTAAACTCCAAACAATTTATGTCTGATATATATATATATATATATATATATATATATATATATATATATATATATTTCTATCACGAGCAATAAGGGTGCGTTTACATCTGACACTTCCCGCAGGAAATATATGCCTGGTGTCGAATATAATAATTATGATAATTATCTATCCGACATCAGAGATATATTTCCTGGGAGAAGTGTCAGATGTAAACGCACCCTTATTGTGTACAACATATCGGACAGAAAAAAGAACACTGTCCTTTTTCAAAAGCGTTCTTCGCATCAGAAAGCCACTAAAATGACGGTTACACTCTAGGCGGAGATAGGTTGACAGTTTTGATCGTTGGGCTGTTTAAAAAAACAGTCCACATTTACGCATAGGTGTTGATAACATATTTATGCATGAAAAGGTGATAACATTTAGATAGCCTGGCAGTTAAAACACAATTATTTTATGCATTTTATTGCTCTTTAAATGTGCTGAGGCCATGCTGAGGCCCAGGTGTGGGAGGAACACCTGAAATTTTGCTTTTGGCATGCCTTTAGGGGAAAATCTGTAGGGGTTTGAAGACACAGATACGGAAAACATAACAATATGCACTGACTCACTGAGCTCATTACACTCCATAACAAACATTTACTACAAATAAAGAACAAACAAATCACGATGTTTTGGTTACCTGGACACGAAGGCATTTCACAAAGCACTACAGTAGACTTACTAGCAACAACTGCAAGTCAAAGACGCTATACCTGACCTGAACAAAATGACATTACCGGCTTATGCGAATTAGCCGAAAATAAGGCATTAAATGACTGGTTGACGGAATGGACTAATTCTGAAAGCAAACTGGGGCAAATTAAAAATACAATAAGAACCTTGTCAAGAGAAAACCTAACAAGACGAGAACAAGTTATTCTGACGAGACTTCGCTTAGGACACTTAGGACAGGACAGATCTGTTTGCGCATGTTGTAACGTAAAGTTTTGGTTTATTGCATTAATTCCTAATAGATTGCCCAAATTTTGCGGTCGATTCAGACCACTCTCTCATTGTACATTGGAATCCTGACAAGTAATGTTGCATCCACCGTGTTAAATAAGTGAACATATGTTCTGTCCAGGCAAGCTGGAAAATAATGGGTTAAATTCGATTCGTGGAATCCAATTGGCTGAATAGGATTGAGCCCGACTCGAGGACAAAACTGCTAACAGGTAGTGAATCAATCGAGTAGAATCTTGACAGAGCCTAAAGTATTTCCTCGCGTCCCTCGGGGATGGCGTGGATGGAAGGAGAAGCAGTTAATATTCAATGCATGTCTAGGGTGTAGGTGTTGGCTGTGAATCCCTTACACCAGCAGAGGGGAACAATTCTCTCCAAGAATCCTCTCCGTATCGGATTTGTCACTAGATATATAGGGAAGCTCTCGTAGTTGTATAGCTGTCAAGTCCCGACTGCCGACGGGAAAGACGCTATTATTGGATCTGACGCCATTCGCGCGCCATGATGATACTAGATGACACTGCAGATCACACGATCACAATCACGTGACTTCGAGTCTACTAAGGAACACTATGCTGCACTTGACCAGATATGTCGTCCCGACTAACCATGGATTAATGATATTAAAACACCACAACGCACTATCATTTCATTCCAGCAAAAATTTAGATTCTAAGGGTGCACCTACACTGGACCCGTTCCGATCCGATCCAACAGCCACCGACTGTTGGAAGAAAAACAAACACATGCCTCTCAATGGAGGTGCCTACATTGGTCCCGACCCGATCCAATCCGTTCCAATCCAACGGCCACCGATTCTTGGTCATTCAAACTTGTTTGTTTCTAGACCGATTTTGGACCGACAAAACAAAATGGCGCAAACCCACATATTGTGTTTCAAAAAGGTCTGCAGGTTCTAAATCTTAACCGATTTGAATGCATTGTTTTTTATATCAAAGGAAATAACATTTAGAACAACTTTGTCAATTCACATTTTTGTTTTTTGTTTCCCTTGTTTATTAAATTACGTGGAAAGATGTTATAACCATCCAACGTCTATAACCTTCCAGTATTTATAACCTTCTAATGTTTATAACCTTCCAATGCTTATAACCTTCTAGTTACCTTCCTTATAAATAATTTTAAAATATGAATACCAATACTTGTCTTACCTCCAACAATCAACCTAATCGAAAGTTTTATGCTTATTAGGTGGTATTTCTTAACTTAATCACTCATTTTCACTTCACTACGAGGTCATTACTGACGAGCTGTGAATAAATCGGATCGGATCGGGTCGAGACCAATGTAGGCACTCACGTTGACCACTGTTGGCCGTTGTCAATCAAACGAAATCGAATCGGATCGGGCGAAATACGGTGCAGTATCGGATCCAATGTAGGTGCAGCCTTAGTCGAAAGCCATTGGAAATATTATTTTAATGGTGTAATAATAATCTGACTTCAATTAATAGCCTTTTAAGAAAATAATATATCTTTTTTATCAATTAAAACTAATTATCTTATTATCAATCAATTTTACTTGAGCAGTAATGGAAGACCAAAGAAATGTTGTGTGAACTCCACGACTCCTTAAATAACTGAATAATGTTAGTATGTTTAATGTTGTTTTGTTTAATTTTTAGGAGACCCGGTAGCCGTGAGGGTTAAGGCGTGAGCTCTTAACATTCCGTGCCAAAGGTCGTGGGTTCGATTCCCACTAGGGGCGGTGGCTTTTCTTTCGAAAAAAGAAAAGGCATCACCCCTATCCTGGCTAGAAAAGGGTGGTAACCTATAGATAACCCGTCCTAAAGTTCGTAGTTAATAATAAATGGACGTTAAAATTTAATAAATAAATAATGTTGTTTTGATATGTAAATGAATAACTATGTAAATCCTGTACAAAATTCTGCTAAATTCTTTTTTTTATGTTCTCTTTAAACTTTTGATGTACAATTCTCATAGCAGATGCGATTAGATTTGAGGAACCACACCGAGGCCTATAAGACCTATTGTGCCAACCGACTCACAGTGGGGCCAAACGACATTTCGTTTTTCAAAAAAGTCTACAGCCTCTAAATCTTAAACGGATTCAAATGCATTATTTTAAAATTAAAGCGAATAAAATTTAGAACAACTTTGATTAGCCAGATTTTTGTTTCCCCTGTTTATTAAACTACGTGTAAATAATTCACGAACTTTTACAATTGATCATAAAATAATATTTCATTTTTCATCTAACAACATCAGCATTGTTATAGTTGAAATTAAGCATTAAAAGTCCGTCTCGTAGGAACTGCATCATCTTAGCGCGGTTTCCGTTAAAACTAACTACACAGGACTTATGTAACATAGCACATACACACATATTACAAGATTGGCTAAATCACTGGTTACGGACAGACAACAAATTGAGAGAAATTAAAAACACAATCAAAGTCTGGCATGACAATGATTTGTCTTTAAATAGAAGAGACCAAGTTGTCCTGACCAGGCTAAGAATTGGACACTCACTTATAACACATTCATACTTAATGGAAAGACAAGACAGACCCGTGTGCTCCCTGTGTAATGTTCCCCTGACGATAAAACACATACTGACAGACTGCAGAAGACGAGAGAATTTACTCATGCCACACGACTTACACACATTACTCGCAGAAGGAAGCCCACACATCAACACTATATTACATTACTTAAAGAACAATAATTTATACAAAAAAATCTAGCCAATCTCCCTTCTTTTCTTTGTGCTTTCGATTTTAATAGTTTACTTTAATAACCTATAGATCTGATTTAATTAAGCTAATGTACCTTATTTTAGTTATTTTGTGTATTATATTTTCATTGTAACTACAAATGAATTGTGGTTTATATTTGTATTTGTTATCTTTATTCATATGAAGATGTTTGTTTTGTCGCCTATATTGCGAAAACATTAATAAATAAATATTCATATGAATCTTGTGGTATATGCATGTATGTGTGTATATGCTATATTTTGTGTATAAATGTATGTGTATGTATGTATGTACGTGTGTGTGTGTATATATTTATGTATGAACGTGTGTGTGTGTGTATATATGTGTGTGTGTATATTTATATGTGTATAATGTTTGTATATATATATATGTATATATCTTATTTAAGTATAAATGTAAATCGTATCAAAGTGTAAAAAAATTGTATATATTTTATAATCTGTATTAGGGCTCATAGCCATAGTTGCGGAGCTCTTATAATGAAATAAATAAATAAAATAAATTAAGATAGAAGCAGTTATTATTTTGGTTCCACCAGTCTTTTTTTTTTTTTTTTTAATTAATTATTATAATGGCGTGTCAACCCTTAAGATCACTAACGCCATTCCTGCGTGTAGTCCCTTACCTGGAAGGGTCGGCTAACACTAGGTCCCGCTAGTTACAAGGTCTTGGAATCTTGGAAATCTATATTTCTAACAATAAATTGTTTTTGTTATTTTACTTAACCAGTTTTATTGTCAAATACATTATCCAACTATAAGCAATTAAAAAATAACAAGGAATAAAACAGACAAAAAGAACCCCCAACGCCATCTTCCAGTAGGCGGATTTTGCTGGTTAACGTACTTGACCTTTCAAATTAGACGAAAGATTTTTGTACCAAATTTCATCAAAAACGGACCATTCGTCTGGGAGCTACAGAGCGAACAGACAAATATATATATATATATATATATATATATATATATATATATATATATATATATATATATATACAAATTTGAACCACCGTTATTTTCGGTCTCTAGGGGTTCTGAAACGCGAAATTTTCTAGTCGGCACTTCCGGATTGTTTCATTGTATCAACCTTATAAGCGGGGTTCCTCCTTATGGGGGAAGGAGGAACCGCGCTAAAATCCTGATTAGAAAAATCGAAATCTATTTTCAAATCATTCAAAAATTATATTATTTCAATTAATCTCAATATTGAATTAAGATTAATGTACCTTTTATGAAGACGTGTCAGTTTTTGTCCAAATCTAATAAGGATTTCAATGTTTAATTTCAACGATATCAGTGCTAATATCAGGTTAGATGAAAACTAAAATATTATTTTGTGTTGAATTGTAAAAGTTCGTGAATAATTTACACGTAATTTAGTAAAGAAGGGAAACAAAAATCTGGCTTGACAAACTTGTTCTAAATTTTATTAGCTTTCATTTAAAAATTTCAATCGGTTAAGATTTAGAGGCTGTAGCCTGTTTTGTAGCACGAAATGTCGTTTGGCCCCACTGTGCGATGTATCGTTCGTGCAAAACCCAGACCCGTATCAGCAATGAACCTCCTAATAGTTGTGAGGTTCAACTGTGGTGTCCTCCGATCGTCAATGATCGCAGTTCCAAAATGCAGAAGCCTTTTGGCTGCAAGCGTTGTACATCTACATACAATATAGTATGGAGATTTGTCATCTTCAAAGCATAGTCGACACCATGTCGTGTTGTTGAGCCCCATGGAGTAGGGATTTTGGCTCAATCTACGGTGTCCTGTAAGAAGGGCTGTCAATAGTTTTACCGTACTCCTACATGGATTAACAAGAGTCTCCGTTCTCATAGCAAGCTTTCCAAATCTCGCCAGGCACGAGGATATCGTGCTAACACGATACGGTGATGCAGTTCCTGCAAATCGGACTTTATTATTTAGATATTCATCTTTCGGGTAATATAAGCAATATTAACGCTAATAGCCAACGGCCATAGCCACGTTGAATACACCGGTTCCCATAGATCACCGAAGTTAAGCAAGGTCGGGCGTGGTCAGTACCTGAATGGGTGACCGACCACGTGCTGTTGGCATTATAAAAGGGCGGCAACCTATAGACAGCCCGGCGCTAATGGCCAAGATGTAGATGCGCCGTAAAAAAAAAAAAAAAAAAAAAAAAAAAAAAAAAAAAAAAAAAAAAAATTAACGCTAATATTGCTTGGCACAACGTTTTTCATTGCCTTTTCCAATTGGACCTCCAAAATGGGCACTGTAAAATGATTGTTTGAGGTCTGAAGGAAGTTGGGCCGACCGGAACGGAGTGGCCCCGCGTCCCTTCCTCTTCTCTTTCATAGCGAAGATAGTAATGGAATCGATCTTACTTCATTTCCATCCACTCTCGCGACAGCACATTCTCCTTTCACGGAGAACGTTTACAGGCGTCTGGCCAGGCCTGTAGAAGACATGGTCGTATATATAGAGGGTGGGCAGAGTGGGCTGCATCCCCCCCCCAACATTTTTATTTAATCGGTAAAAACGTGTCATAAAAGCCTTAAAAATAAATGAAATAAGGTCACTTAATTCAGAAACAAATATTTTCTTGGGGTGCAATGGCGTCATAGTCGGCTAACTAGTTCTAGATTGTTAGTACAGTAAACTTCCTTTAATCCGACACTTTCGGGACTTGAAGCATAGCGGATTATCAAACATTCCGGATTATCGGATGAATGTCGAAAAACATGGATAGAGGTGAAAATTAAACGAAATGTAGACTATAAAACTAGTACATATTTAGTGTAAAATGACTAAAATAAGATTTCACGCTGTTAGAATTATACTGCCTCAGTCGAAAGCTATTAGCTACAAGCTGACTGAAAGTACGTATTTGATCACAGAGGGGGTTTCTGGAAATTTTTCTACGGCCTCCTCGGGCACCCAGGGTTGTTGGGGTGGGGAATTGATGCATAAGAACTGAAGCGGCACTCTTTTCATATTTGGCCTTGACACCCCTGCCGTGCCGGACTATAGGATGCCGGATTAGAGGAAGTTACTGTATACCATATCCCCGAAATGTTCCCAGCTCCCCCCCCCCCCGGATATTATTTCGAATATAAGCCCATGTCAGAAGGGACTGAAAATATGCTGGTCCTACATTCTTTGAGTTGAATTAAAAGAACAGAAATACTATAAGTGATAATTAGTAATACTTTTGCGTCAACGCTTCTCGTAAACGGTAAACTTTATTGGTTTAAAAATTGTTTCATTCATGTTCCTACATTAGAAAAACTATAAAATGTGTACCTGCAAGCATTACGAGAAAATGTAAGCGCTATATTTTTTTTTTTTTTTTTTCTTGCGGATTTCAGCCTCTAAACCAAGTTCCCTGATGCTACTGAATTGACAAACTTGACCTTTCAAATTTGTCAAAGGACATTTTTGTCCAAATTTTATTAAAATTGAACCATTTTTGAGGCTTCTTTATACTGAATTGACAAACTTGACCTTTCAAATTTGTCAAAGGACATTTTTGTCCAAATTTTATTAAAATTGAACCATTTTTGAGGCTTCTTTATACAGAATAGGCATTAGATAACTTTACAGTATCTATCCCTCTAGGTACTTATAGCAAGAGGGTTTTCGGCTCAAGGAGAGAAGAAACGCGCTAAAATAAAGAACAGTCAACATTTTTTACTAGCCTTGTAATAAAGAAAATACCGAAGATTTATGTAGTCAGCCTTTTATCGCGGCAAGGCAGTTTTTATATAAAAATCATCATTTATTTAGAGACATTTGTGGTGAGATGGGCCAACATCATTCCTCTAATGCCACACGAAATGTCAGAGAATATGTTGGAAAGCTGCCTGTGACTTGACAAAGGTTCTCTCCATTCAAATATCTCCGCTGTATATATTTTGTCTTATTTCCTACAGAATATAAAATCCGTCATAACTTATATTTTATTATTTCATCTTGTGAGTGATATAACGAGGCCTCAGTGTATTTATGTACTTTTTTTTTTTTTTTTGCTATTGAAAAGTTGGTCAATATTGAAGAATTATAAGTATACAAGGCGGATAAACAAGGAAATACATTAATAACCGATTACCCTATACGAACATTGCGAAGAACCGAAGCTTTTGCTCGTGCCAAAATTCTTAGAACTGCGTCATCATATGTAGTGTTATTTGATATGCTTATAATGTAAGTAAACCAACACGACTGACGTGGACCCATCAAAATTTATGCCTGAACCTCAAATTGAAAATGTATTATATTTCCTAAAAGTAACCCTCACTTCTATTCCCGACCGTTTTCGGAATATTTAAAAGAATATTCGAAAAACCAAAATCTGATCATGTCTGTTGATATTTTTTTTTTTAATACTTTCACTAAAAGAAGAAACAATTGTATTTGTGAATGTATCACATTACTAAGCAGTTATATAAATAGTAATGGAATTGTATAGTGTATAAATCATGAAATAACCATAATAGATTATTTCAGAAATAATTTATTTTATCATTTTTTTAAATATTATTTCTGAAATAATTATTTCACGAAATAAATTATTTCATTATTGATGAGATATTTATTTCCGAAATGATTATTTGATCAAATAATATATATAATCAAGAGAATATATTGAAGAGCTAATGGCTCAGATTTGTCGATGCGCCGTTAAAAAAAAAATATATATATATATATATATATATATATATATGAAGATAATTTTTTTTTTGGGGGGGGGTTCGATTCCCACCGACAGGAATTTCTTATATAACGGCTCGATGAGAAAATTCCTGGCTGCACCTTAGATGTTGGTGATAATGGCCCAGATGTCGATGCGGCGTAAAAAAAAAAAAAAAAAAATACATCGACATCTGGGCCATTATCACCAACATCCAAGGGAAAATTCCTGCCGGTGGGAATCGAACCCACCATCCCCCGCATGAGAATCTAAGGCGTTAACCACAAGACCACGGGGAGACCTCAATAATAATGTTAGGAGGATTATCTCCTTAACTCCTGTTTTGAGGGTAGAATTAACCATTCCCATTATTCTCATCCAGTACAAACGTTATTTCATGATGAAGTTATTTCGGAAATAATTATTTTGCTTTTCTGTGAAATAAGTTATTTCATAAATAAAAAATACTGAAATATCAATGATCAAATAGTTATTTCAGAAATAAAGCTTTTAGAAATATGTATATTTATTTCGAAGAATGATAACATTTTCTAATAATTATTGAAGGAATAAATACATCTAGTTATCTGATGAAGATTTTTTTATTTAATTATGAAATAACATTTAAAGAATTTCTATTATTCCGGAAATAATTATATCATGAATAAACATTTTATTTATTTTAGAAATAAATTATTCCAGTAGTGCCCAGGTCTAGTTTCTCTTAACTTTCATAGCCAAAACGTTTTGGTAGGGGACTGAAACTTGGCCTTTTTTTTTTTTTTTTTTTTTTTTTTTTTTTTTTTTTTTTTTTTTTTTTTTTTGCAACGTTAGTTTTTTTGGGGGTGAAATCAATACTTTTTCTTAGTGAATTTTGAGTTTGCGCCGCAGATTTTTGGCTTGAGAATGATGATTACACGAGGACGCGAACTCTAAGACCTCGTGTAATATACACACAGTTTGCTTTGGCCGGAACTTGGTCGGGCCTAGATAATGAATAATAATTTCGAATTTGTATCTGGTATGAGGAAGAGATCGTACATTTTCTTCTTAATAAATAATTTTAAAAATATATATTTTAGTTTAGATAATATTCAACCTCGTTGGTTTGGAGCAAAACAAATAAAATTCCTGAATTTTGTTCCAATTTTCTCGATTCCCCTCGTTAAAATATTTATAAAAAGTGTACCAGAATGTCAATCGCCACAAAACTATGAAATGAATTAAAAATATTATTACACTTGAAAGTTTTTAGTTCAAACTGTATAGATTAATTCGCGAAAGAGCAAATCATTCTATGCATATAATATATTTATTGCGTAGATTCGGGTAATCCCAGAGATATTATTAGAAATTCTTGGATGAATATAGGAGTAGAAGTTTGGAAAATGTCTAGCTCCTGTAGGAAGTAAGGTGACTGCCAGAAAGAGTTTGTCATCATGGAGAGGAAAATGTGTCCCATAAGAGGAGCTCAGATTCTACATCCATTCTCATAATCCTGGCTCATGTCGGCCTCCTTTCTATGCTCTCCTACCATCCACAAGTTTGCTAAACTGGAGTTCTTTAGTACCTACCTATTAATGTATTTAGAAACATTTTTGCTTTTTGCAAAAAGTATGTATCAATAATAATTTTGGAGAAATATGTTTTGTTTTTCTAACTCATTTATTTATAAGCAACCGCAACTAAGGCTATTCGCTCAGAACGTGTCAAGGGTCGTGGGTTCGATTCCCACGAGGGGTGGTGGCTTTTCTTTGGGAAAAAGAAAAGGCATCAGCCCTATCTTTGTCTAGTAACTATGTTCATTATAAAATCTTTTACATACTCAGTCTTTACTCAACAACTTCTTATTTTACTTCTTCTTTCACGAGGAAATTGTAACCCGGCCTTATTTGTTACTACATGAACTGGCTTGTTCCGATGTACTTTATCTGTCATTCTTATTATAAGTTACTTTTTTTGTGTCTTTTGGCTTCCTATTAAGTTTACAATGTATTTCTTTAATTAAAACTGGAAATGTATATGTATAATTGAAGGTTCGAGGCAAAATAGTGGCAAGCAACATTTTTAACAAAACTTAACTGTTGCTCCTATATGTTGGATATAATGGGGGACTATCAGTCTATGATGGAAATGCTACTATGACTACATAATCTTGTTGCCCCTAACCATTTCAACTGATAGTCCCACATAATGACCAACATATAGCACCTACAGTTAAGTTTTGTTAATAATGTTGCTTCGCACTATTTTGCCCCGAAACCTTCAATTATACACACACATTTCCAGTTGTAATTAAAGAAATACATTGTAAACTTAATGGGACGTCAAATGACGTTACAAAAAAAAAACTTATAATAAGAATAACAGATAAAATACATCGGAACATGCCTGTTCATGTATTAACAAATAAGGCCTGTTTATAATTTCCCCCTGAAAGAAGGAGTAAAATAAGAAGTCGTTGAGTAAACACTGAGAATATAAGTATGTAAAAGATTTTATAATGGACATAGTTATTGATAAAGATAGGGTTGATGCCTTTTCTTTTTTCCAAAGAAAAGCCACCACCCCTCGTGGGAATCGAACCCACGACCCTTGACACGGAGTGTTAAGTGCTCTCGCCTCCACACTCTGGGCCACCTGGCCTCCACGTATTAATGAAAGAAAAAGTAAATAAAAAAGTGGAAACTTTTTTTTTTTTTAAGAGTCAGTGGTCAGATTAAAAAAGACTGTTAAGGGTTTGGGTATTGAAATTCATTCCGAGACACGGATGTATTAGTAGTATAGGAGAAATATGAAACATAACATTATTAGGTATGTCCAACAATAGGATATATCTATAAATAGCAGTACTTAAAAGGGGCGAGGTTAGCTCAGTGGTAGAGCACTCGACTAATGAACTGGACGACCAGGTTCAAAACCCGAGCGCGCACTAAAGATTTTTTCTTCTAGTGCTGCCGTTCGAGGGTTGGATTTGAGGTCCCAGATCGTCCCTAGGCTCACCCAGCCTTTAATTAATTTAATTAATAATGGGTACCTTGGGTGCTAATGACTCTAGCAGTCGAGGCAGCCAAGGGGAAAATCAGGCGGCCGGAGCATAGTATTGACCTCACTATCTCCCTAGTGTGCCGTATGGTCAAGAATCAGATACCTCTACAGTATCTGCCCCTCTGGGCCCTTGTGGCCTGTTACTGTGGGACTGATTTTTTTTATTTTTTTTTTTAGCAGTACTTAATTTTATTTTTTGTACGAATTTATTTTACTAATCGCCTCACAATACCGTTCATTTTCGAGGTCGGTATATTTACGTGATTTCCTTTACTAGTTTCTGTCCATCTGTCCTGCCACTATGAAAATATTTGTTCCTTAATAAATATATTAGGTCTTCAATGGACATTTTTTCAATGTAAAAAAAAGTTTAATCTTCTTCTTGTCAAAGGAAATTAGGCACTTGCTCCAAAGCTAGAAAGATGAACTGTGGTTAAGAAGATCAGGCATACCATGTTTGCGTAGGAAAAAACATGAAGAACGCAGGCTCCTGGAATACACAATTGTAGCAAAACATACAAAAATATGACCATTTCTGGACCATTTCTTTTACACGAATCCCTTCATGGAGTTTGATAAAAAAAAAAAAAAAGTCTTGCCAAGGGAGCAAACACACGAGATAGGATTAGCCATAAAAATTGGCAAGCATTCCCACAATTTCATTAGAGATGATTTTCTGAAGGTTCGACCGATCAGAAATTTGAAATGGGCGCCAGGAGCACGACTAGATATAATTAGGCCTAGGACTAAAACACCTGCGACCAGCCCAGCTCTCACTTTGCCTGAAGCTCCAGCTGTAGCCCTTACTTATCGACGGTCTGAAATATCACTGCGGTGGTTGCAGTGCCGGTAGTGCTACGAGCTGATATTTCAGTCTGTAGGGAGCAGTGCCCCGAACGCTACGGACTGATATATCAGTTCGGTGTTTGCAGTGCATGAAGTGCTAGGAGCTGATATTTCAGTCTGGAGGGAGTAGTGCCCCGAGCGCTACGGACTGATATATCAGTTCGGTGTTTGCAGTGCATGAAGTGCTAGGAGCTGATATTTCAGTCTGGAGGGAACAGTGCCCCGAGCGCTACGGACTGATATATCAGTTCTGCTTCTTTTGCGCTTGGCTGCTACAAGCTATTACATCAGTCCTTCTACTATTGCCCTCTGTAGGCTGTTTACAGAAGCTACAGTGTCCTTCAAAACCGATAAGGGTCATAGGACTTAATTTTTGTCAGTTTAGTTTCCAACTGCTCAGCCTACCTGTACTTTTACCTGGTTTCTCCCTTTTTTTATTGCCCAAAACCCTTGTTTCTCTTTACCTGTAATTTACTCTGCACATTTCTCTAGTATTTGTGCTTTTCATGTAAGCCATAGTGTGTGTAAAAATATCTAAGAAAATTTATTCTGGACAAGAATTGTTAGAACTTTTGACGGGTGTGAGCAAAAGTGAAGCGGAGTTTTCTACGGATGACGATGAGGGTTCTGATGATGTATCCCAAAATGTTTCAATTGGAGAAACACCTGAAACTTTCTCTCTTGTTAGTTATAATAATAAATTGGAGGAAGAGGGGAAAAATCTCCCTTGAGGAATGTCTAACGAAACGTCAGATATCACCAAATGAACTTGTTGAATTTAATTTATCTTCATTATGCCGGCCACTGTGCATTTTCCAGTACAACCACAGAACGTACAGGAATTCCGGAAACCGATATCCTTCGGCGTACATAAACTAATTTTAAAACAGAAAGTGGGAAAGAAGCCTGAAGTTCAGGTAGGGGAGTAAGAAAAAGTGAAATAATAGAGAGATAGAGAGAGAGAGAGAGTGAGAGAGATGGATAGAGAGAGTGAGAGTGAGAGAGAGAGAGAGAGAGAGAGGGAGAGAGAGAGAGAGAGAGAGAGCTGTAAGCTAATGAGGGTCAGGGGAAAAAGCGAGCCTTCTACTCGAGTACAAGCATTAATTGAGAACATTGCCGTGGGTCTGGAACAACAAGGACCTCAAACTCCAAGCTACCTAGAATAACCTCACCAACCACTTCCAACACATCACAACTCAGCCTTTGTATTCCCTTATTGTATAGTTGGTCAATAGCTCATTAATAATCTGTCGAAGACGCATCAAAATATAAAGTAAATTGGAGTTTAAAAAAATTAAGAGAATTTCGCATAAATACACGAATTATAAAAAATGGTAAATGTGAAGATGCGGGGTCTCAGCACCGATCGTTTTGAAATTTTGCACTTTAACGTATTTTGATGCACTAAACACGAATCCGTTAAAAAAAAAAACTCGCTCTCCACTAGGAAAGATGTTATGAAGCTATAAATTTTACTGTTGTGCGGGTTCTGAAAAGTAATGTAACCTACTATGTTTGTCAACATGCGCATGCGCGGGTGTGGAAATAGTCCGTAATAAAGAAGTCTATTTGAAATATACCATTTTTTATTTCAATTTATCTCCAGTTATTTATTCAAAAATATTTTTCTAACTAATAAACCATTCTTTAAATTTTTTGTTTCGCTGCTGACAAATATTATATAACAGAAATCCCTTCATAATTAGCTAATGCATTTATAATTCCTACGCTCTAATTTGCGCCACTTATTTATTTAGAATAGTTAGAGGAGTATTAATAACAATGAAGTTACACGAATTCATTATTTTGGTTCATAATAGAGAGGAGCTAATCAATTTTTTAATTGAAAATAACGTTATAATTAATCAAAAAATTTGTGGAAAATGTGGGGAGCAATTGCAATTAAATAATCTGGATCTTACATAATAGAATTCTATTAATTTTAGCAAGTTGGATGGACTAGAGTTTTGATATCTTCTTGAGCGAGCGTAGCGAGCGGAAACGCACTGCACGTATGCCCATAAGCGATATGTTACGACAGGTGAGGACGCCCAAATTTATAATAATTTGTGAATAAATAGTTTATAAATATTGCAAATAACAGTTCTTTGTTTGCCAATCTTACATCTCCGCGCATGCGCATGTTTACAAATACGTTGTTTACGTCAGCTTTCAGAACCCGCACAACAGTGAACTTCGGTGCTTTATAACTTCTTTCCTAGTGGAGAGCGAGTTTTTTTTAACGGATTCGTGTTTAGTGCATCAAAATTCGTTATAGTGCAAAATTTCAAAACGATCGGTGCTGAGACCCCGCGTCTTCACATTTACCTAAAAAATGTATTATACTAAATAGATATATATGTATATACAAACATATAAAACATCATGGGAACATATGAGCGCCGACATCATAGGAAATTTTGCTCTACGGCCCCCGAAATGAGTAAATTCCTTATTGCAGTTGAGACTCGAACCCTCATCTTCTGCATGAGAATCCTTAGCATTAGCCACAAGACCACGGGAATACTCCTTCAGTAATAATAATAATAATAAAGTCTGTCACCTAGGAGCTGCATCACTAAGCATATGAATAATTTGCTATAATAAGCTTTAGAAATTAAATAAAAACATGAACAGTTCTTCTCTTTTACAGTTCTAATGAGCAACTGTTTCAATTATTAATATTGTAATTAGGTTACTCCCAGAGTTTTGTGTATGCGTGGAACTATACTACTTAATAAATATACAAAACTGAACATTTTCCTCTCTAGATATTTTTGAATAATAAAAACGAATATATGTAAAAAGATAAATGATAAAGCAGGAAAGTGATAGAGCCCGCCTAGTGGAAGAATTCAGAACCCTGCAATCCAAAAAGTCATAATAAAACGCGCCTACTGGCAGCTTTTACAATCAACGTTTTAGCGGGTGAATTCTATTTAAACATAGTATAAAGTACCCCCCCCCCAATCCGATCTACCAATTTAGTTCATTTTTACAACACTTCTTCCCCATTAGACACATACCTCGTTTCATTACAATACAGCAAATTAGTAATTTGGGTCTGGAGCAAACCCCCCTCCTAATGAAACGATTTAGTTTATTCTTACAACACAATTTTCTCTGTACGTGACCACAACTAATACCGAGTTTCGTTGAAATATATACAAAATTACGGATGGCAGTGGCTAGTTGGTAATTTGGGTCCAGAGTAAATCCCTCTCCTAATAAGCCGATTTAGTTTATTTTTGCAAAACATTTTTCTATTAAGATCACCACAACGAATACAGAGTTTCATTGCAATACAACAAAAATTACGGCCGGGATGTGCAAATAACTACTTTCGATCCGGGGTAAATTCTCCTCCAGGTGGACCGATTTTGTTGGTTGACAAACTCGTTCAATCGTTTGCTTAGAGAATGCTATATTCCAATTTTTGTTAACAGAAGCTATATATATATATATATATATGTATTCCACTTGTTCTTTTTTCTTTATTTTTTTTTTTTTTTTTTTTTTTTTTTTTTTTTTTTTTTTTTTTTTTTACGGCGCATCTACATCTAGGTCATTAGCGCCGACATCCAGGGTGCAGCGAGGAATTTTACCAGCGAGCCGTGGGATGATAAAATTCCTGCCGGAGGTTGGGAATCGAACCCACCTTCTCCCGCTTAGGAATCCAAGGCGCTAGCCATTAGACCACGGGAGACCCCGATAAATGTTTATTATTGTACAAAATTTGAATTTGGGATTTACGAAAAAATATTTTTTTTTCATAGGAAAGCCCCTGAAGAGGTGCGAATTAAGGCACGAAACATGTCGGGCAAAATAGATAAAATAAAATAGTTGAACAAAAACAAATGGTGTTCTGCTTCATCGACCCTCTGCCAAATAAAGAAAAAAGAACAAGTGGAAAATATATATCGGGTCATATTCAGAAGAATTAATATATACGTATATATATATACATATATATATATATATATATATATATATATATATATATATATATTAACGGGGGTTCATTTTCGGTGTCTGCTAGGTAGAATCGATAAAGATTTGAAGAAATTTTTCAATAATTCCGTAATGAATTCCACCTATATAGTTACTTTCCTACGGAGGAAAGTGCTAAAATAGTCGGTCATATGCGCAATATCAACAGCTACATAGTATTAGGAATTATATATTAGTTTAAAAAGCTATTATTTCCCTATCTTGATAAGAATTCTACCTTAGTCATAGGATGAAAATTAGCCGTTCCCTTTGGTCTAGGCTGTGGTTAGACGACTTGTTCCTGAGGTCTAGTCAGAAGGTCAGTCCCTTATTTGAAATTTAAATGGGACTTGGTAGAGAATGTAATTACTGGTTGAATCTTATTGGTGCAAAGGATTACTCACTTCACTTCCACATTCCCCCTTCTTACTTGATTGAGTTGTAGTAGTTTTGTAATAAATGTTCCAGAACATATATTCTCACGTTGCTATGCAATTTGCAAATTAAGAAGGAAATTATCTCATTAAAATATATGTATTGGGTTGTCGGGTAAGACATTTTGAAAGTAAGGTTTTACCTTAATTCATTCAACTTATAATGAATACAAAGGATATTTTCCTTTATATGCCTCTAATCTAGTTAAAAAATTAAGGATTTTGTTACGAGTTGAAAGAATTAAGATACATATGAATAATAGAGAGAAATGAAAAATGGATTTACCGGTTTTATTGAATATTTGTATATTGACGTAGCCTAGGTTAGTAGTTATAATAATTTTTACTCACGTTACCAGAATAGTTTAAGTTATGTGAAGAGGCACTAGAAGAGCATTAAATAAAGAAAATGGTGCTAAATAAATGTTGTGTTTTTTATTTTAGGCCCTCTGCTATATTTGAGTAAATTTAGTGATATTGAAGAGTTTTTATACATATAATATTTGGTGTATATAGATAAGGGTATCGAAAATGTACTTCATTTATCTACGAATTTTATTATTTTGAAATAGAGTATATTATTCAAAGAATTATATTCAGGGATCGAAACAGTTATTTTTTTATCGAAAAATTTCAAATTTAACTGTTAAAACAAACTTTTATTTTATAAGTTAAAAAATAACAGTTTTAGAAACTTCTAAAATTAGGTACATGAAAATAAAAGTTAAACTAATACTTCTATTTTTTTCAAAGAGAAATAAAAGGTTTAAGAATTTAAATCAAGAATTTTAGGCTTTCGTTGGTTTACAATGCCTGGAATACTGGGAAGAAAGAAAATACATATTTCCATACCTATATTAACTAGCTCTTATCCTACATAAGTGTTGAAATTCCACAAACTTACAGGATAAATTATTATAGAAATTGAATTAATTCTTCAAAATAAGTAAAATATTCTTTGTTCAAAAATTTATTTTTGTTTATTTAATGAATTCAAAAAGTACTTTAGCGATTTTCTCGTTTTCGAGAAAACCCGTGTTTTTTTTTGTTTTTGTTTTTTTGGCAAATCCCGCTTTATCGCTTAAACGAAGCTTTGTACGAAAAAACACCTTAATACAAAAGTTGTAGCTTATTAAATTATCTTTAAGATGAGGCCAAGCGTCTTAACTTGAATATTTTACGAGATAATCGTGTTTGAATAACCCATCGGATGGACATTTTGTTCTATGGAAGGTTAGACATTTTTTGATCCGATGAACCGTCTGCGCGTGGAACGCAAAAACTGAAAAAATAATCTCGGTTCACATTTTTTTTTTTATTATTGTTCGTTAATTTACCGTCTCGCGTCTAATTGAGGTGTTAAATTTAGATTGGATAGTAATTTGTACAGAAATTAGAATTTTTTTTACACAATTCTTCGTTAAGGAATAAGTGAGAATTTGTCAACAAAAAAAAAGTGAACCAAGATTATTTTTTCCAGTTTTTGGGTTCCACGCGCAGGTTTGTCGGATCAAAAAATGTTTAACTCTCTCAGGAACAAAATGTCCAACCGATGGGTTATTCAAACACGATTATCTCGTAAAATATTCAATCCAAGACGCTTGGCCTCATCTAAAAGACAATTTAATAAGCTACAACTTTTGTATTGAGGTGTTTTTTGTACAACGCTTCGTTTAGGCGATAGATCAGGATTTGCTCAAAAAACACGTTTTTCTCGAAAACTAAGCGAAAAAAAGAAAATCACCAAAGGACTTTTTGGGTTCGTTTTTCGATTCGCCCTTTTTAGATTTTAGACTAGGACACCCTGTATATATGTATATATAATGAGTATTTATACGTATAATATTTGATGTAGATAAGGGTATCGAAAAACGACTTTTATTATTTTGAACTGTAAATACATTAGACTATTCAAAGGCTGCTTATGGCTTTTCAAAGGCTGCTTATATGCTCGATGGCGTTCATGACCCTAAGGTTGACACGCCTTAAAAAAAAAAAAAAAAAAAAAAAAAAAAAAAAAAAAAAAAAAAAAAAAAAAAAAGGCTGCTTAAGGGTGTGAAAACATCCAATAAATCGTCAAATGTTAGAGTAGATTAGTGGCGATCACTTAGCGAATTACCGAAGTTCTCATGCTCAATTTCTAGCAGTTGAATTGATATGAAGTTCCTCAAGAAACTTACTTGATCTTGTTTGACTTGAGGCTTAGCGGCTCCCCTCCCCTTTTGCCACAATAGGCTTTAACCATCACTTTAGAGTATTAGTTGGAAAGAACTGAAGAATCCAACTCCAGACGTCAAAACCTTCAAGAGGGGGAGGTGAAAGGCTTGTAAAGGTTTTTGTTTTTTTTTTTCTTTGCCTTTGAAAGGTGTTTCAGAAGAAGTTTTGTGAACTGGTATTAAATATTTGACTGGAATGATAGTACTATATGTTTTTATTATATCTCAAGCGGATGGTCGGAACATAAGAAACACAGGGGTCGAAAATAATTGTTAACTTTTAATTTATGTTTTTAAATAAAATAAATAAATAACTAACTTTTACTTTTAAAAATGTATCTATTAAACTTTTACTTTTTTTTTCATTTTGAAAAAGTAAAAGTTATAATATAACTTTTTGGGTTTAAACTTTTTTTTAACTCACTTTTAAATTAAAGCTACTAATGTTTATTTTTTGTTTTGTATCAACAAATATAATTCAGTAACTAGACAAAAATAAATTTTTAAACAAAGGACATTTCACTTATTTTGAAGAATTAATTCAATTTCTATAATAATTTATCCTGTGTGTTTGTGGAATTTAGATTAAATCTATAATCATTTAATATATACTTTAGGGCTGAAAAGGCTCTTTCAACACTTACTTGAGTGTATGGGCTTCCGAGTAGGATAAGTTCTAGTTAATATAGTTCTGGAAGTGTGTATTTTCTTTCTTTCCAGTATTTCATGTATTTTAAACCAACGAAACCCTAAACTTCTTGATTAAAATGCTTAAAACTTTTATTTCACATCGAAAAAAATAAAATTATTACTATAACTTTTATTTTCATGTACCTAATTTTATAAGTTCCTATATAACTGTTACTTTTAAACAAAAGTTTTGTTGTATCTGTTATTTTATAAAATAAGAGTTTTTTTTATAAGTTAAATTTTAACTTTTGCGATAAAAAAAAAAATGACTGTTTCGATCCCTGAAGAAACACAATTAATAAATATCATTTCTTAACCAGTTTCACAGCATTAGTGCCACATCAACAGCTTTACTTAAAATTATTTACAGCCACAGTGGCCAAGTAAACATTCAATTATTCTCGGTGTCACGTGTGTGAACTAACAGCCGACTCGCACACAGATTTAAACAACACAACATTAAAATGCTTTGGATACCGGGACATAAAGACATAGGCCTAAACACAGACGAGGACAACCACGCTAAAGAGACTACCTTTGAAGAAAACATTGACATCAGACAACTAACTACACAGATTAAAACATCACAACATTACAATGCTTTGGATACCGGGACATAAAGACATAGGCCTAAACACAGACGAGGACAACCACGCTAAAGAGACTGCCTTTGAAGAAAACATTGACATCAGACAACTAACTACACAGGACTTATGTAACATAGCACATACACACATATTACAAGATTGGCTAAATCACTTGTTACGGACGGACAACAAATTGAGAGAAATTAAAAACCCAATCAAAGTCTGGCATGATAATGATTTGTCTTTAAATAGAAGAGACCAAGTTGTCCTGACCAGGCTAAGAATTGGACACTCACTTATAACACATTCATACTTAATAAAGACAAGACAGACCCGTGTGCTCCCTGTGTAATGTTACCCTGACGATAAAACACATACTGACAGACTGCAGCAGACTAGACAGACCCGTGTGCTCCCTGTGTAATGTTACCCTGACGATAAAACACATACTGACAGACTGCAGCAGACGAGACAGACCCGTGTGCTCCCTGTGTAATGTTACCCTGACGATAAAACACATACTGACAGACTGCAGCAGACGAGACAGACCCGTGTGCTCCCTGTGTAATGTTACCCTGACGATAAAACACATACTGACAGACTGCAGCAGACGAGACAGACCCGTGTGCTCCCTGTGTAATGTTACCCTGACGATAAAACACATACTCACAGACTGCAGAAGACGAGACAATTTACTCATGCCACACGAATTACACACATTACTCGCAGAAGGAAGCCCACACATCAACACTATATTACATTACTTAAAGAACAATAATTTATACAAAAAAATCTAGCCAATCTCCCTTCTTTTCTTTGTGCTTTCGATTTTAATAGTTTACTTTAATAACCTATAGATCTGATTTAATTAAGCTAATGCATCTTATTTTAGTTATTTTGTGTATTATATTTTCATTGTAACTACAAATGAATTGTGGTTTATATTTGTATTTGTTATCTTTATTCATATGAAGATGTTTGTTTTGTCGCCTATATTGCGAAAACATTAATAAATAAATAAATAAATATTCATATGAATCTTGTGGTATATGCATGTATGTGTGTATATGCTATATTTTGTGTATATATGTATGTATGTATGTGTATATATATGTATATGTATATATATATATATATATATATATATATATGTATGTACGTGTGTGTGTGTGTGTGTGTGTGTGTGTGTATTTATATGTGTATAATGTTTGTATATATATATATATATATATATATATGTATATATCTTATTTAAGTATAAATGTAAATTGTATCAAAGTGTAAAAAAATTGTATATATTTTATAATCTGTATTAGGGCTCATAGCCATAGCTGCGGAGCTCTTATAATGAAATAAATAAATATATAAAACATCCGACTCACAGGAACTGTGTCATGTTAGTGCGGTTCCGTTCATATCTCTACGCTCTTTGTATCTACTTTTCTCCCATAAAACTGCCTTAGATAGGCTGGCGTATTTCTCCTACGAAAGATGTAGTCTTGAAACATAAGCGCGAGGAGGGAAGTGAAAATGCCTTGACGAAGCGAATACCTTTATAAGCAGGTTGTGCACTTTTTCTTCACATTCCTATTGCATTTTCTAGAGTGTGATGAGTTCATTCCTGTAGCTATCAAGATGGAAAATCAGTCTAGTAAGTGCATCAATTTTTTGTTTTCTGAAATGCTTAGTATTCAATAGGAGCATTAGGTTAAAAAAAAATGTTTTCCAGTCCATCACTAAGTACGTGTCACCTCCTACGACTCTGAAGGTACGAGATTTGTATCTCGATGATTCAAGCACTTCAAACCAGCCTTTGGGAACCTCTGTCCTAGCTTTTAGCGTGGGGTCTCCCTCCCTCCATGCCAAGTACGGCATGAAACGGGTCGGGCGTTACCTTAGGCATAACGGATCAAGAAAATTCACAAACGTATATAATAATATAATAACGCGGTTCTATATATATATATATATATATATATATATATATATATATATATACATAGAGTGACTTCACTCAATATATAAATATTCACTAAAAAATGCCAGAGAACAGAGGAGCAACAGCCCTTAAATCTGGACTAAGAAAAGGTGAGGGAAAGGGGGGGGGGGTTCAACAGGTTGCCTTTCCAATATCTCCTTTAACTACTTATTGGCTATCTTCAAATGGCGTTTTTATTACCTGAAAATATTTCTGGAAAATCGTTGACACTTTAGATAGATCATTTCAAAGTCTGGATATTGTATTTCTCATCTTTATCGCTTTATATTATTTTTTTTAAAAATACAATGCACGAGTAAGGATGAGGCATTAAATAATAATAATAATAATAAGTAGTACATGAAAATAAATATTCCCTAGAGAAGAAACCTGTTTATGACGTCAAGCCGATTACGCGAACTGGAAGTGAGGACTAGAAAAGCCCACGTTTCAGAACCCATAGATTAGCATATCTTGCGTCATAAATATGTTGCGTCGCTACGACGAAGGAGGAAACGCGCTAAAAAGGGTGATTAATCCTAATGTTTAGGTTCTCATTTCTCGTATCCTGCTAACTTAGTAACTAGTTTGAAAACACAAAAGTTATTTGGTTTGTTTAATGCTCATTATTATATTTATACAAAAAAGCATCCACAAAAAGTGGTATGAATTCGGTGCATTTTTGGACAGAAATACTTTTTTTCAAAATAAAATAACACTTTGGACTAAGTTTTATTAGTATGACATGGTGACGTAGGTGAACAAACCAAAAAATAACTACGTACTAAAAACTTTATTGATAATTAATTAATGAATACAGCTCCGAAAAAAAATAGGAAATTATTCAGAGTTAATGATCCTCTCTTAAAGACATTATAAATAAATATTTTTATTTAGTGGCTTCAGTTTGTCATTATAGTGAGCTCTTTTTAACAAAATTCATATTTTTTAAGATATTTATACAAACAACTATTAACTGTTAGTTTATTCATGAGCATCCACTACGAAAGCGACTCGCTCCATACAATTTTTAAATATAAATTCAATAATTAACACCAATATGCTATTGGAATTATAATTAACACGTATTACAAATAAAATATTACAAATATTTATATACAAACATAGTTATACTAATTGTAAACAAGAAATAGAATTACCCTAACGAAAAGAAGAAAAAAAATAATAATTATAATCTAATTGTGACTTATAAACTATTGAACATTTTGGAGTAATTGCATAATAATTTAGTATTTATTTTAGTTGTGCACCGCCACATTCACTACATCAGAGAATAAGAACATTAGCCATTAAAAATATAGGTTAAACAACGTTAAGCAAGAGAGTAAAAAAGAAGTAAATAAGAAAAAAAAATAAATAAAGTTAAAAAAAAATTAGATTTTTGTGTACATGTAAGTGCTTTTAAGATAATTGTTTATTGCTTCAATATGTTATCATATATATATCTTGTTGTTATCAAACCAACAATAGCGGAATTTGTGAAGAATGCAACGAAAAACTCACAATAAAACAAATTGCAGACGACGAGAAAATTTAGACATACCAGTGGACCTGACCAAACTTCTAACTGATAACAGCCATATATGTTATCAGTTAGAAGTTTGGTCAGGTCCACTGGTATGTCTAAATTTTCTCGTCGTCTGCAATTTGTTTTATTGTGAGTTTTTCGTTGCATTCTTCACAAATTCCGCTATTGTTGGTTTGATCTGTCTTAGTTTGTTTTCGAAACAAACAAGCATTTGCCAAATGAATTTACACGAAACATGGGTTCAATTTTCTTACATAGCTGAGTTTACATTTCTTTCTATATTCGTAAGAGTAACTACATTAAGCCTTATATTAGAATATAATTTTATGGCTTCCGATAAATCTAAAGCACATTGCTGACGGGAGAATTGCGTTTTAATTTTGCCGACATGTATCTTATACATTGTTGTGTTGTAAATTCCAAATAAATAAAATAAAAATAAAAAAAATTTGCTGACGTTTCGGCTTGAAATTCAAGCCTTCGTCAAGGCTTTAAAACAAGGGCAACTCTATCCCCCTTTTAACCCTAACGAAGACTGATCGATTTTTAAGGTGCTTAATGGACACATAATAAAAGATGGATAAAGCTGATGAAACTAAAGCTTCATTGGAAATCATAGATCAACAAAGAAGAAGTTTAGTAAAAATATTATTGTTCATTGTTTATGGGGTAAGCGAAATTTGGCTTTTAATAATTATAAATCAGCGCATAATGCCTCGTGGAGAACTCCTTAACAAACGAGAGAAACTTAAAATAAAATTAGTTAATGAGAATAAAGTTCTAGAAAGCTAAAGCTGTCTGCACTCATAATCAGCCCGACTGGAAAGCAAAGAGCTCAAAATAACCATAATAATCCCATTTCCTAAAACTTCAGCACAAGTATTCTCAGCATAAATACTCTTTGTTTTGAAGGCTTTCATCCCTGTCAAAGCCGCAGAAAGCCTTTTCACCTAATTTTATTGGCTCCAAGCCAAATTCAGAAGTGTTTCTGCAATAAAATAAATTTTACTGCAAAATATGATGATGGTTGTTCCAGCAGAGTTTGTAAAGTCCGAGTATTAGGAAATGCGACAACTCTGCATGTTTCCATGTCAGAGTTATTTATTTCTAATTACATCATAAAAACAAATATGACATACGTTTTATTTATTAAGTAATTATCAATTACATTATAAAATTGTTCGATAATGTCAATTCTGACTATATCGTTGTAAAGGTATATATATATATATATATATATATATATATATATATATATATATATATATATATATATATATATATATATATTGATTTATTTGAAATCTGTACAATTATAAAAGTACAATTGTCAAGTTTGTTGATACAGATATGTATGTACAAATTAACAAAAATAAGAAAAATAAAATAAAATAAAAACAATACAAAATGTGAAAGAAGCCAACCATTGTTGGCACTTTCGGAGCTGTCTAAATAAATATTTTAATGATCTCTATAAGATCAGAAAAGTATATTATCTGGGGGCCACTGCCTCTTAAGCCGCCTTGGATGATTGTATAAAGGTAATTTAATGTTACAACTCTTGTGAGTTTCGGCAGAATGTTTTTTGGAAGAGTAGTGATTCTTTGATATACTGCTAACTAGTTTTTTTTTTTGTTATCAACATCTACATATTCAACAGTTATTGATATTTGAAAAATACACTTTCTAACATTGAAAGAGAATTAGCCATTAACCATTTAATGCTGATTACATAAACGTAATATAACGTTGAGAAATAATCGACAAAGCAGAGAAAATAATGAGATTAACACAAAAAAAATACGTAACTTTCTAAATAACATTTGGAACGGCATACGTCTAGAACAAAAGCAGATAGTGTTGGCCAGGTTGCGAATAGGGCATACACGGCTTACTCAGTCATATCTCTTGTCCACCTCTATGGATGAAGGGATGAAACGCGCTAAAGGGGAAATTTAGTATCGCACCGGAAAGCAAACGTCGCACAGTAATCCAAAGGAATTAGTATTTTCGAATTTTACCGTTACACAGTGGGGTATTTGCCCTGAAAAGCTGGCCAAAAGTCCATTTTGTAAAATTTATCCGAGACGAAAATGAATTAGTGCTAAAAATAGTTGAATAGTTTGTGCACATTGTGTAAGGCTAATTTTTGACCTGACATTGTCTGTAGGCCAGGCGTACCACAACAAAGTCTCCAGTTTTTAATAGAACACTGACTTCTTAACTGTTCTCCGAATATTTATCTGTGTAAAAAATTATTTTTTCACGAGTTTGGAATTTTTATTGCAATTTTGGTTCGGGATAACTCTGAAGCAGGTAAACGAGAGTACATTTATTGCTTTTTGGCAATAATTAGGCCATTTTTTAATTAGTTTGACCACAAGAGAAAATATAAAATAAATTGGCCTTTTTAACGTCAAATTTCACATAACTCAAAGGTTTTTGTTATATTTCCAAGCATTTCCAACCTGTTGTTTTTATATGAATATTTAAAGGAAGTATTCAGCTTTAAGAATATATAATCAGAAATCGCGGATTCGCGCGGATGTAATCGTATTTGACGTCATGTGTTAAAGAAAAGAACCTTAATTATAAAGAACAATTAGATGTGCTAATAGCCTCACAAAAGAAAACCTAGAATTAAATAAAATAAAAATTAAAAAAATTTAAACTAGAATTTGGCTAGAATTCTTTGTTAAGATATGACGATTATTCTGAAAAATAAATAAAACAAAAAAAATGAAGTGTGGCTTGAGGGTAGATTATTGTTACCAAGGGCAAAAATGAGACATGGGCGACCATTTTATAGATTCTAAGAATCCAATGGGCGCAATGGGAAGACAGTAAGAGAGAAAAGTTCCATACTACTACTGGTTCAATGGAATTGCTGTATGCTACACAGATGTTTTTCTGGAGGTAATCCTCAAGCTGGTGATATATTAAGGATATAACGAGGATATAAGTAGCTCCCATCCCATGCAAATAAATACAAGGATGCTTATTCAAAATTGACATTACTTTCTGAGTGATTTCAACGAAGTGGTGTATGTGTAGGTGTGTGTGTGTGTGTGTTTGTGTGTGTGTGTTTGTGTGTGTGTGTGTGTGTGTGTGTGTGTGTGTGTGTGTGTGTGCGTGCGTGCGTGCGCGTGGGTGGGTGAGTGTGTGTAGGCTTGTTTGCATGTGTGTGTGTCATCTGTTAACATTGATAGTCTATGTATAAAAATATATGTATTATACCTAACATTCATAAATTATTTAAAACAATAAAATCCTAGTATTGCCTTAAAACCCATTACTGAAATCATATATGACCCATTTTTCAGGGTATGTGATCAAAGAAAATGAATTGTGCTTCGTCTGGATACTCCGAAATTATCTATTTAAAGAATGATTCAATATCTCCAACGAACAAATGCATTTCACACTCAATAATAGGCCCAAACTGCCCTGGACTTAGTATACATAAAATGCATAATTAATAATAATTCGTTAATAATTTCTTTCGAAATTATTAACGAAATGATGGTTTTATCTTCTGCTGTTAAGATCAATATTCCAAGAGTTAGCGGGTCCACCCTTTACACAAAAGTTTGAAAACAGAAAGTTTTAAGGATGGAAGAGGCCATGGTTTTATTCTTTTGTTGCTTTTTCAGCCTATTTTACCATAATGGCGTCCACAAGTTAGAAACTTTGAAACCTTCTGGAGAATTTATAACATGGCAATCTTGTGTCTAGGAATTATTTTCTTTTTATGTCTTACTTCCTAATTCCATTCAATGTAACTAATGCTGAGGTAAAAGAAAAGAAATTGAAATCTTCTTATTCAAAATATGTCAGATTATAACGCAAAAAAATTAATGAACTAATAGAGAAAATAATTTGAACACGCGCATAGCGAAAAAGAGTTTAGAAGTTACCCGTATAGCAGGCTACACACGGTCAGGCAGGCCTGTCAGTAATGCCTGAACAGTCCCCCTGAAAGCCTGAACGTGTATATATTCCGGCAGGTCTGTCAGTTCAGACTGTTCAGGCGGAGCGTTCATGTCTAACTGACAGGCCTTCCTGAATCGTGTGTAGCCTGCTTTAGGTGCCATCACTTCAGTGGAGATTCTTAATGACTTCTGTAAACGTGTATAATCATTTTTTCTTTTTTAATTTTGCTGCATATTATTTTAATCTATAGATATATCGTCGATACAAATGCAAACTAACGAATATGAAAATCACCACTTTTCAGAGTGGAAAAGTATTTATTCATAACTTTTTTTTGGACAGTCAAATATTCGGCAGATTTGACCTTTTGATAGTGGAATACTTTCCCTTTAATAGAGTGAAGTCAGATTGAAGAATTTGCCGTAAATAAGTCCAGCAGAAATTATTAAAGATGGACAATGAAAGATGCATTTTTTCATATTCGTTAGTTTGTATCGACGATATATATATATATATATATATATATATATATATATATATATATATATATATATATATAAATCACTTGTCTGTTTATCTGTTTGTTCCTTATAAAAATCCACGTCGTTTGACAGATTTTTACTATACTTGGCACACGGGTAGATCTTGATCCGGGGAGTATCGTAGGCTAGATCAAAAGTGTCTACCAGCTGTCTGCCTGTGTGTTTGTTCCTTATAAAAAAATTCTCACCGTTTGACCGATTTTTATTAAACTTGGCACACAGGTAGGTCATGATACGGGGAATGTCGTAGGCTAGTTCGAAAGCCTCTACGAGCTGTCTGTCTGTATGTTTATTCCTTATACAAATTCACACTGTTTGACCGATTCTGACGTAACTTGGTACACAGATAGATCTTGATACGGGGAGGGCAATAGGCTAGGTCAAAGTTGTCTAGGAATTACAGTGCGGAGGTTACGGGTTCAAAACTGTGAACCCGAACAGTAACAGATTTGCGTTATTAGATTTCAATATTACTTGTTTGGTTTCTAATATATTTTTGCTTCTCTACATGCACGCAGGGGAACAGCTAGTATATATATATATATATATATATATATATATATATATATATATATAAGAATATAAGTGGACGTTTTAGTGAACGAGGCTCATTTTTATACAACATTTTTTTCTCATGTCTGAGTAACAATATAAAATGAAATATTTCTAACTAAAAATAAGTCCGTAATTGAAGACCAATATTTATTTTATTAGAATAAGTAGCTTTAAAGGATTTCAGAGGTAGAAGAGAGGAGAAAGAGGAGTGGATAGAGAATTTCTTACCCCCCCCCCCCCCTTCCCGTTCCTTTTTCCCAATAATCCCATTTAGGAAGATTATTCCCTATTAAGCTCTCATCATGCCTAGTTATTGTAGAATCGTGATCTCATCTGAGATTTAAAGGGATTTTATAAGGCACTCATCTCATTTCCTCGCTAGGCTATTAGGGACGGCGGGATGATTAGGGGATTGAGAGAAAAGGAGGAAATAATACCTTAAGGTTTACGAATAGAACGGCTTCTATTGTCTACAATGTTGAAGATTATCCTTGCTGCAGATTCTTCTTGTGTACACTATTCTAGAAGTACATACGAAGGTGGATTTAATCAGGGTTCGATCGCGGTAGCTTAATAAAACTACACTTTTTAGCGCGGTTCCTCCCTCCCCCATAGGGAGGAACCCCGCTTATAAGGTTGATACGATGAAACAATCCGGAAGTGCCGACAAGAAAAGTTCGCGTTTCAGAACCCCTAGAGACCGAAAATAACGGTGGTTCAAATTTGTATATATATATATATATATATATGTATATATTTATATATGTATATATATATATATATATATATATATATATATATATATATATATTTGTCTTTTCGCTCATTTCTGGCTTCCCTGATGGTCCGATTTTGATGAAATTTAGTACAAAAATCTGTCGTCCAATTTGAAAGGTCAAGTTCGTTAACCAGCAAAATCCGCCCACTGGAAGATGGCGTTTGGGGCGAAATTCGCGCAAACAAAAATCGTAATGCTTACGTTTTTGAGTTCATAAGCTTCTAAGTACTCTTTTTATAGGCTTTTTGGGCTAGGAAAACGAATGGAACCATTTTCAAGGCGATAGCTTTAACCGTTTTCGAGAAAACTGAAAAAATAATTTTTGAATGCCGTTTTTGGTTTGGGTACTTAGAATCATGGGATTCAGTTGAAACATTTACTGCATGTTCTACTTTCATTAAAACTAATATGTTGAAATTTTTGTTGCGTTTGGAGTTAGGGAAGGGTTAGAATAAAATATTTTATTAACAGACATAAAAAGTTTTGTTTTTATTCCTTATTATTTTTTAATTGCTTAAAGTTGGATAATGTATTTGACAATAAAACAGATTAATTAAAATAAGAAAAACAATTCATTGTTAAAAATATATCAGGCTGTACCGTATGAAATGTCAGTTTTGGATTTGTCGATTTCCTTCAAATGTCTTGAATCTGTCGAGGCTCCTACTCCGAGTTCTTTGACATATTCCCTAGTGTTTTTAATTGCTTATAGTAGTCAAATGTATTTGTCAATAAAACAGGATACGTATAATTAGAATCAATATTTTGTTTGTTAGAATCCGAAGATGCCGTATGAATATCTAGATTACAGTACTGGTGCTGATTTCGTTCTTTAGAATTATTCTTCGTATTCCCTATTTTCATCCGTTACCCATAGTTTTTTATTGTTAGTAGGTTTATCTTATTGATTATAGAATATAAATCTATTTGGCTATAAAACAGGATACGTAAAATTAGTGACAATATTTCGGAGATTTCTGAGCGAAATACTTTTAAGATTTTCTACCACCACGAACGGCTTTTTTCCTCTATTTTTATCCACTAGATAGGCTTTATTTGGCATATTATTCTATATATGTTTTATTTAGCAGGGGATTCTGATGAAATGTCGTGTTTTTGCTGTGGATTTTAAATACGATGTGTCTAAGATTGTATAACATTAGCGAGTCTACACAGTTAAGAACCGACGACGGAGGATTACTTCTTGCTATGATTTAGTCTACATATGTATATTAAGTCCTAAATCCAAAAAATAAACTTCACAACGGTTAGATACTATGAGCGAATATGGTGGTTCAATGCCCGTAGAAACAAGGGGGCCGCAGGAAATTTACCTGCTAAGAGTTAATCCTCAAGAGCTGTAAATATACCCCAGGTATCTGCCGACACAAATACAAAGCCTAGGCGGAGAGCAGCCCAAAAACTCAGATCCAAACATAGGTTATATACTAAATATTCATAAAGACTACTTAGTTGTAAACCGATTCATCAATTAGCAATCAATAGTTTTCAACAAAGGTTATATACTAAATTTTGATAAAAAGTATTTAATTAGAAAAAAAGCAATATTCCACAAGACTTGTTTTTGGTCCATTTGTGTCTACTCCGTAGACTTAATTAGGTATATTATTCTATTGTAGTTGGGCAACTAAACTTTGTTTTATTTTGTTAAATAAAGGTTTTTTTCTTGACTTGTTATTCGTCAAGACTTTTATTTGTCCTTGTGTATTTACTATTCGGCATGTTATTCTATATAGGCTATATTAGGCAGGGTATTCTACTCAATCTTGTGTACTTCTTCTTGATCCTTCTGTACATGGGCGTATATAAAAACAATTTCGGGGGGGGGGGCTGAGACCATTTCCAGGGTATGGAATTCTAAATATTTAGAGCTTGGAATAGTTTTAGGCAACTAAAACGCTATTACACGTAAAATAAAATATGTTTTATGAACTAAGTGATCTTATTTAATTTATTTTTAAGGGTTTTACGAGAAGTTTTTATCATCAATTCAAAATTTCGGGAGGGGCTGCAGCCCCCTCAGCCCCCCACATATACGCCCATGCTTCTGGATCCTCTAGAAAGGCTTTATTAGGCATATTTTGTATTGATTTATAGAGCTTTGCTTTAGAATGAGAGCCAGATTCTGTAATTTCCGTTTCTGTGTAAAAGTTAGCTACTGTCGGTGCCCCTGACGCCTTAATATCACTTTTATTCGAGATGTTCGATAGGATTTTGACAATTTTCACGAGATATATATAAAAAAAAAAAAAAAAAAAGTTTATTTCTTTTCTAAGCTTATCAAATGGCACTAGGGACATGAACGGAACCGCGCTAAGATGCTGCAGTTCCTGCGAGTCGGACTTTTTTTATAGTATTATGTGCCGACGTTTTAGCCTGAAATTGAAGCCTTCATCTAGACGATGCACAGTGGGGTATAGGACTGATATTCGTGGCCAAAAATATTTCTGATGCTTAATTCATTTTCTTCAATCTGCGATTTCTTGTTATATATTCTTAAGGCTGAATACTTGCTTTAAATATTGATATAAAAACAACTGGTTGGAAATGCTTGAAAGTATAACAAAAACCTTCGAGTTTCGTCAAATTGGACGTTAAAAAGGCCAAAAGATTTTATATTTTCTTATGTGGTCAAACTAATTAACAAATGGCCTAATTATTGCTAAAAAGCTGTAAATGTACTCTCGCTCATCTGCTTCAGAGTGATCCATAACCAAAATTGCAAAAAAAAATCCAAACTCGAGAAAACGGAGTAGAGAGTAGAGGGAGTAGAGTTAACAAGTCAGCGTCCTGTTAAAAACTAGACTTTGTTGTGGACCGCCAGACATACAGTCATTGCCAGTACAGAGATTAGCCTTACATGTTGTACACAAACTATTCAACAATTTTTAGCACTAATTCCTTTTCGTCTCAGATAACTTTCACAAAATGGACTTTTGGCCAGCATTTCAGGGCAAATACTCCACTGTGCGATGAGAAGAAGTAGAACTATGCCTCACTATGGATGTGCTATCATTTGCCGAAACGTCGGCAAAAAATAAAACACATTTTCTGATAAAAATCGTATCTTTATTCAGATACCACGACCGAACCCTAACGAAATCTTTTTTTTTTTTTTTTAATTTCTTTTTGAGCGCCCCGCAACGAAGGCGATTCGCCGAAATACACATATAAAATGGACATACATATTCATACGTCAGCGTCTTTACGAATGGATATATATATATATATATATATATATATATATATATATATATATATATATATACACTGTGGAACTTGGATAATTCAAACCCCTGGACTGATGAAAAAGTTCGAATTACAGAAGTGCCCCAAAAAAGGGCTATAAAATCGAACGACATATTTTCACACAATTTTTAATTAAAACAAAAAAAATTACATGAATTATATTTAATGAAAAACAAAAATTGCACAAATTGATGATTAAGTGCACAAGCAATAAATAACATTCCAAAAAAATAAAAGACTATTGTTTTTTTTAAAAAATCTGAAATTTATGTTTGCTCCTTTGAATGAAGCCTTTAGGAGATCACAAAAGATTCTAAGACATTTAATGATTTAAAAACTTTCTCACTGACATCATTCTTACTTTCTATAATTCGTCTGAATTCCTTTACATACAAGAGTGATTCGACTCCACTCGGAACGGGCCTGGATTACTGTAGACTCATCTACATCGCCTGATTCATCGTCTTCATCATCATGCTTCTGAGAAGCTGCGAATCTCTTCCAGAACATCGGCGGTTATTTCGGCTTCAGTTAAGTCACCGAACACTGCGACATCTTCAATAACATTAATGAAATCTTCATAGATTATCCGATAGTCTTGAACTACCTCTTCTCGTCCGTCCACTCGTTGTAAATCGCCAACAGAATCAATGCGACTTATTCCACTCATATTTTAATGTTGGCCCATTTTCCAGACGAGTGGAAAACTGCAAAGGTAATTGTTCTTTTAAAGCCTGTGAAGAACCCTGTTCTTCCTAGTAGCTATCGCTACATTCCATTGCTTAATTGTCTCAGCAAAGTAGTTGAAAAGGTCATCAAATCGAATATAATTTCATTTATGGAAGATAGGAATCTATTATCCAACGACCAGCATGGCTTCCGAAGTAAGCATTGAACAACAACCCAGTTAGCCAGGGTAACCGACATGACCCTCCATAATTTTAATTTAAACAAACATACTGGCATGGCTCTGGTAGATGTTGAGAAAGCCTTTGATAGTGTTTGGCATAATGGTCTCATATACAAGCTTATTCAATATAACTTTCCGGTATACTTAATTCTCCTCATTAATAATTACCTAAAAAATAGATCTTTTTATATTTCCATTGCTGACCAAAAATCTAAACTCTACCAAATCCTCGCGGGAGTCCCTCAAGGATCAGTACTCGGCCCCTTACTATTCATTATATTCCTAAATGATATAAACAATCTTAAAATTAAAAGTAAAAATTCTCTTTTTGCTGATGATACGGCATATATAATCTCCAGCTTTCGGGTCGACACTATTGCCAGGCATCTTACCACAGCATTGGAACAGTGTACAAAATACTGTAATAAGTGGGAAATAAGGTTGAATAGTGAAAAAAGGGGTCTCCCGTGGTCTAATGGCTAGCGCCTTGGATTCATAAGCGGGAGATGGTGGGTTCGACTCCCAACCTCCGGCAGGAATTTTATCATCCCACGGCTCGCTGGTAAAATTCCTCGCTGCACCCTGGATGTCGGCGCTAATGACCTAGATGTGGATGCGCCGTAAAAAAAAAAAAAAAAAAAAAAAAAAAAAAAAAATAGTGAAAAAACTGAGGTTATACTGTTTACTCGGAGAAGACCTAAAGTATACCCTGAAGTAAAGATTTTCGGATATTCAATCCCATGGTCTAAAAATGTTAAGTATCTTGGAGTAAATTTGGACTCTAAACTGACTTGCACGAACCATATTAACATTCAATGTAATAAGGCTATTGCTATATTACAATCCTTATTTCCTGTAATGAATAGAAACTCAGGATTAAGCATAATTAACAAAAGACTTATTTATTATTTATACATTAGGCCTGTGTTACTTTATGCATGCCCTATTTGGCCTATGACACGTGAAAGCAACAAGAGAAAATTACAGGTGACTCAAAATAAATGCTTGAGATTCAATTGGTTCTTTTCCCCGATTGACTCCTATTTGCATATGCATGAAGTTCTTGACGTTCCTACAATAAGTCAGTACATAATTAAAGTGTACACAGCATTTCTTTGAAGCATGTCAAAATAGCAGCTATAAGCATATTGCTGATATAGTTAATTTTTTTTTTTTTTTTTTTTTTTTTTTACGGCGCATCTACATCTAGGTCATTAGCGCCGACATCCAGGGTGCAGCGAGGAATTTTACCAGCGAGCCATGGGATGATAAAATTCCTGCCGGAGGTTGGGAATCGAACCCACCATCTCCCGCTTATGAATCCAAGGCGCTAGCCATTAGACCACGGGAGACCCGATATAGTTAATTATAATTATAATAGCCTAAATGAGGCTCAAGCATGTTGCCTTTTGATTTTCAGTGTATAGGGTTTTTTTCATTGTATTTTTCCCTTATAATATTTTAGTCATAAAAATTAAATAGATATAGGTAATTTAGAATAGTTGTAAAAGCTATAGCTTGGATACTTGTAAAATTATTTTATTTGTTTATATTTCTTTGGACAATAAAATTCTTTTTATATTTACTTTACTTATTCCACATTCGTTTGATTTTAAAAATCCCGTTTTTTGCACGAAGGGGGAATATTTTGACAAGATTTAAAAACGGCCACCTCTCCGTAAAATTCGCATTGGATGTTCAAACTCGTAAAAAATTCGAAGCAAAAATCCAACATTTTATTTGAATTAACCACAATATTTTTTGCATTGTTTACGTACTAAATTCTAGGGACCGAGAGAAATATTCGAATTAAAGATGACTTCGAATTATCCATGTTCCACTGCATATATATATATATATATATATATATATATATATATATATATATATATATATATATATATATATATAGTATATAAAATTCTCGTATCACAGTGTTTGTGACCGAACTTCTCCGAAACAGCTTGGCCAATTTCTATCAAATTTTGTGTGTGTAAACTAATTTTTATACCTCTACGTGATAAGGGTATACCCCAAAATTATATTTTTTAGACACATTTTTTTTAAAAATTTATATATGATTTGGCATTAAAAAATACATACAACCCTAAATGTTCACTGTCACCAATCTTCATTTTTTAATAGATATTAGTACTTTAATAATTTTCAACCCTTGGTGGTTGATAACTGATCAATTATCACTCGATCAGTTATTGCCGCCAGGTGTCTACCGGTGTCACTTCTCACCCATTATTTATTTATTAAGAGTTTCCCAACTTTTAGCGATTTACTCTTTAACAATAAATAAATAAACGCACATTGTATATATAAGTACATTATTATTATGTGATATATTAATACATTCCTCTTCATGGCAATGTATACCATACATTTGGTATGTATTAAGTACATTATGTGTATATTATTGCATTTATATATATATATATATATATATATATATATATATATAAACAAATACACAACAAACATACATACACAAACACATGTATATACACGCATACACACACACACACACATATATATATATATATATATATATATATATATATATATATATATATAAATATATATATAAAATCAGTCCCGTAACAGGCCACAAGGGCCCAGAGGGGCAGATACTGTAGAGGTATCTGATTCTTGACCATACGGCACACTAGGGAGATAGTGTGGTCAACACTATGCTCCGGCCGCCTGATTTTCCCCTTGGCTGCTTCAACTGCTAGAGTCATTAGCACCCAAGGTACCCATTATTAATTAAATTAATTAATGGCTGGGTGAGCCTAGGGACGATCTGGGACCCCAAATCCAACCCTCGAACGGCAGCACTAGAAGAAAAAATCTTTAGTGCGCGCTCGGGTTTTGAACCTGGTCCTCCAGTTCATAAGTCGAGTGCTCTACCACTGAGCTAACCTCGTCCCCATATATATATATATATATATATATATATATATATATATATATATATATATATATATATGTGTGTGGCCCTCATCTAATTTCATTAGCAAGCTTTTCGAACAAACAAATTATTATTATATTCAGAGGATATGCCCACAAAAGGAGGTATAATGTGAAAGTTTAACAAGAGAGAACTGCTTCTATTGTATTCTAAGTGAAATATTATCCCCCCCCCCAGGGGCTTCTGTTTTTGTATGTTAATAGAGAATTTAATAAAAACTCTAGCAATCTCTGGGCCATCAATCGAGAATATTACAAACCATTTACGGCCCCCCCCCTCCCCATTCTGTGTCAATTTTCCTCATCCTGTAATATTACAAAACAAAAGAACATCTGACGTGGGATATAGCCGTCGGTAATTATAAAAACAAATTTAATTAATTGGAAAATCAATACACCACAATACTGAACTATTAAAATATTCAATCCAAAACTTATTCCTTATTTCAAACTATAGCACGCGACAATTTGTTCATAGCAAAAAATTCAATTTGTATCAGTATTGCTTATGTTTAGTTGATGTTTAAAGTAAATTTGTGAGATGTTAGTAAATTCATTTGTTGACAGTATGTTTCGGTTTAATATTTATGTATTATTCTTAATGATTGAAATATCAGCTTTTCTGATTTATATAAATAATATTAAGTAGATAAGTAAATGAAGGATATTCTTTTTTATTGTCATAGTCTGTAAAATATCGTTATATTTTTTTAAATCCACGCTTCCATCTGAGAGTAGGTCAATCATGTTGACCGGTAAAAAACTATAGCGTAAATAAACTACAGCACTATAAAAAAAAATATAGCACAATATACTGTGGCAGCCACAGCGACAGAAATTATTCAAAATGAACTCAAATAGTTATAGTACATGCCTAAGAATCATCCTTACTTCAATGAAAAAATGTCCGACTCGCAGGGTCTGCGTCATCTTAGCGCGGTTCCATCCAGGTGTCATTTTGAAAGATTGAAATGGAAACATTTATTATTTTGCATAAGCGGGAGATGGTGGGTTCGATTCCCAACCTCCGGCAGGAATTTTATCATCCCACGGCTCGCTGGTAAAATTCCTCGCTGCACCCTGGACGTCGGCGCTAATGACCTAGGTGTAGATGCGCCGTAAAAAAAAAAAAAAAAAAAAAAAAAAAAAAAAAAAAAAAAAAAAAAAAAAAAAAAAACATTTATTATTTTGGTTCGACCTTTCGTGAAATGCTTTTATGTCCCCAGAAACGTGACGAAGGGCCAGCGTACACTTCTTACCTGGAAATACACCCTACAGCAGGGTCGACCAGCCCCCACCATCCAGGATAATACAAACTAGAAATACTTATTTTAAAGTTCATTGCATTGAAAAATATCAAAACGTTTCTAATTTTCTTGTCTTCATCTACTATGATATTATTTCTACAAATAAATTTAATTTAAAACAAAAAAAAAACGACCAATTAATAAGTGAGCTAAACAACTACAAACCCCGTTCTAAAGAATAAAACAACCAAATTTGAAGCTTAAATCACTTTTTTCTCCGACTGACGATATCCCAACCGTTTTCGAGATATTAAGGAAAATATACGAAGTTCCCAAAATTTTCATGTCCATTAGTAAAATATTTTATTCTAAACCTTCCTTAACTCCAAACTTAAGGAAAATTTAATCATCTTTGTTTATATGAATTTCAAACATGCAGAAAATATTTTAACTGAATCCCGTGATTCTAAGTACCCTAACCAAAAACTTTATTCGATAATTTTTTTTAAACATTTTTCTCGCAAACGGTTAAAGCTATCGCCTTAAAAATGGTTTCATTCGTTTTTTAGGCAAATTAATGTTTAAAACGAGTACTTGCAAGCATATGAAGTAAGCGTAACGATTTTTTTTCGCGCGAATGTTGCCCCAAAAACCATGTTCCGGTGGGCGGATTCTGCTGGTTAACGAATTTCACCTTTCTAATCAGACGAAAGATTTTTGTGCCAAATTTCATGAAAATCGGACCATTTTTGAGCCCAGGAAAGAGCGAACAGACAAATATATATATATATATATATATATATATATATATATATATATATATAAATTTGAACCACCATTATTTTTGTTCTCTAGGGGTCTTCTTGTCGGCACTTCCGGATTGCGTCATGAGGTCAACCTTATAAGTGGGGTCCTCCCTACGGAGGGTAGGAGGAACCGCGCTAAAAACTACAACTCAGGAGTGGACATCCATCTACCGAGACAACAGACCAGAGGAACTTGAACTTGCTCCACACCGAATTGACCACACAATATTAACACGCGAATATATCATGAAAGGACTTAGCAAACCAATTTGTGCCATATGCAACAGATATTTTACCGTAAAACATCTACCTACGGAATGAAGAAGACGACACAAACTAAATATTCTAAACGACAGGAACGAATTGTTGAGGGACAGCAGCTATTACATAAGCACAATATTCTCGTACTTACAATCTCATTTGAAGACATCTGCTGAGCAACTAGTGGCTTTCAGGCACATTACAGACATTTCCATGCAACCGTTTATGGGAATCACAACTTTGAAGAAGTGAAATCGCCGTGTTAGGGATCACTTATTAATAATAAATAAATAATTTAAGAAAAATTATCAACAGACATAATATGTTTTGGACTTTTCTCATATATTCTTAAATATTTCGAAAATTGTTGCAAAATCGTGTTAAGCGGAAACAAATCAGTCCACTCCCCAATAAATTACATAAAAAAACTACCATTTCAGTAAAAAGAAACACTGTGCTTGAATATCGGAAGTGTTGCTGTTACTTTTGAAGTTATCCAAGCCACGCCAGATAAAACCATTATATGGAATTAAGCATTAATTAGTTTTATCTGAAATAATATAGAATTTGAAGGGGGCCTAAGCGCTGCAACACGTTTAAGCTAAATTAACCCCGAAGAAAATTTGGGTTTAGCAAACACCAGCACTTCCTTATCATAGCACATCCAAGCCTCAGCCTGCTATAGACAACGAGATCAGCATGCTGGGCGAGCCTTTACCAGCTTTAGTAGTCCACGACCCTTTATAGATTAAATAGGGAAATTTTGATCAAACACCGTGTTATGGTGATTTCGCGTGGCATTACCTCAAGAATCGATAAGTAAGATAAAAGCTCATTTGTGTCGATCACTTGAAGAAAAAAGTCCGACTCGCAAAAAGCTTAGAATAGAAAGGAAGTTTTTTTTTTTTTTTTTTTTTTTTTTTTTAGTATTTCGTGAAAAACATCTCGAATAAATGGGATAGATTAGGCATAAAAAACACAAGAAACTGACAGTAGCCAACTTACAAGAAGCTGATAATTCTTAATCCTCATTCTTAAGAAAGAATGTGTAAGTCAATACAATTATGTACTGAAAACGTACTCACTGCTCAGAAGGCTCTATTCCAAACAACCAAAAATTCGTTGTCATTTTAAGTATCTCGTTTTACTAGCAAATTCATTTTTCTGTTAAAATCAATTGTAAATATGCACTTCATGGCGAGTAAAATTCCATTCTCTCGTGGGTTAAATCGTTGCTATAAAATAAGAAATAATGATAACTTCACTTGTAGCAGTATGAGGAAGGTTATATAGATAGGGAGAATTAAATGCAAACGTATGAATATGCCATCATGATTAGCCACAGCCACTCCAAACTTATTACCAATTCATTTCACATTTTCTTGCCATCTTTTACAAAATACTAATTATACTGATAAATGCAATTTAAAACAAACAAAAAAAAATTAAAAAGTGAGTTCAATACAAACAATACAAAAACCGGTTCAAAAGAACAAAACAAACACTTCTAAAATTTTAAGCACTTATTTCTCTGATTGACATTGCTCCATCGAAAATTGCTTTAGAACCTTTTTTGTAGAGCGCTTACGTTCTTATCACCAGTGTCATTTGGAAACCTTGGAATAAAAACAGTGTAAATAGTATTTAACTATTACTAGTACTTGCTGTTTATGTGACTCGTTACAACATATTCATAAAGGTCTTGTCGTTCCATTAGATTCGAGTGCGTTAATAGACTGTGTCCTAAGCGAAGTCTGGTCACGATAACATATTCTCGTCTTCTTCTGTTTTCTTTCGACCCGTTGTTCTATTTCTAATTTGCCGCAGTTTGTTTTCAAAATTAGTCCATTCTGTCTGCCCGTCATTTAATGTCTTATTTTCGGCTAATTTCATCAGGCAGTTGATTCCTACAAGAGGGTAAAACCCCTATACAAAGAATCTCAATTTTTTTTTTTTTTTTTTTTTTTTTTTTTTTTTTTTTTTTTTTTTTTTTTTTTTACGGCGCATCGACAAATCGTGGCCATTAGCGCCGACGTCCAGGGTGCAGCCAGGAATTTTCTCAGCGAGCCCTGAGATGAGAAAATTTCTGGCGCCGGTGGGGATCGAACCCACCATCTCCCGCTTATGAATCTAGCGCGCTAGCCACTAGACCACGGGAGACCCCAGAATCTCAATTTACAAGCTCTTTCTTTCCGGTTTTTGTGTTAAGGATATATCGTAAAATGGTGTCACATTAGTACAGTTTGGTGAAATTGGTACAAACCTACACTGGTTATATATGCGTACATATTTGTCTGAGAGAGAACAGACAAATATATAGGTATATATATTTGTCTGTTTGCAATCTTGGGGAAAAGTTCGACCCTTTGGCATCAGTTAAATAAAAATATCCTGGCAGTATATGGAAGCACTTATATGACCCAATTTCATGGTAAAGCATGATTTTGGTGGTCTTATCAATACTACAGTTTATGTCCTGCAGGTTGCAAATTTCAATAATAAGAAGATGGATGAAGCCGTACCTTTGCCTAACGTTTTGTAGAAGTTGGGATGCTTTTTCGATTTAGTTAAAAAGAATCTTTTCAAATAACTCTTTTGAAATTTATTTGGAAATACACTAAGTAGATAAACCTACGAGTCGGGTGATGCAAGCTCTCTTGGCCAGTTATTCACAAAAATTTGCTAGTCCATGAAGGTAAAATTTCAATTCTAGAAACTTGGGATATTTAATGAAATTAATATTTAATGGTTTTATTACTTGCTTGATTTACTGGGATCAATCTATTCTCTGTTGCAGACTTTCTGCGTGGTGTCTAAGAGGTTTAGGAAGAACTACATTCACAGGTTCACTGCAACTGCATCCTTCTTCACGTTTTCCCCTTGGAACCCCGTCAGGAGAAGCTGCATCTTCCTCTGCACCAATCAATATTTTGACTACACCGTCATGGCGACCATTCTTCTCAACTGTATCTTCCTTGCTAAGACTGAACCAGTAGAAGAAGCTGAGTAAGTAACAATGTTATCATAAAATAAAATTATATTACAGTAAACTTCCTTTAATCCGGCACGCTTGAAAATCCGGCACGGTAGGGGTGTCAAGGCCAAACATTAAAAGTGCATCTATTCAGTTCTTACGCATCAATTCCGCGAAAACCCCACTCCAACAACCCCGTAGTGCCCAACAGGATCAAATACGTACTTGTTGCCAGTTAAGTTTATAGCTTTCGCTAGACTCAGACCATCTTGGTCAACGGGACAGTTAGCATAATCAATTATGTATAAATACTTTTTTGTATTCTAACAGTGTTCAATGAATAATGAATATAGTCTTCTATAGATTTCATGATACACCTAGAAGAATATATTGTTTTATAGATTTCATGATACACCAAGAAGAATATAGTCTTCTATAGATTTCATGATACACCAAGAAGAATATAGTCTTCTATAGATTTCATGATACACCTAGAAGAATATATTGTTTTATAGATTTCATGATACACCAAGAAGAATATAGTCTTCTATAGATTTCATGATACACCTAGAAGAATATATTGTTTTATAGATTTCATGATACACCAAGAAGAATATAGTCTTCTATAGATTTCATGATACACCTAGAAGAATATATTGTTTTATAGATTTCATGATACACCAAGAAGAATATAGTCTTCTATAAATTTCATGATACACCTAGAAGAATATATTGTTTTATAGATTTCATGATACACCAAGAAGAATATAGTCTTCTATAGATTTCATGATACACCTAGAAGAATATATTGTTTTATAGATTTCATGATACACCAAGAAGAATATAGTCTTCTATAGATTTCATGATACACCTAGAAGAATATATTGTTTTATAGATTTCATGATACACCAAGAAGAATATAGTCTTCTATAGATTTCATGATACACCTAGAAGAATATATTGTTTTATAGATTTCATGATACACCAAGAAGAATATAGTCTTCTATAGATTTCATGATACAGCTAGAAGAATATATTGTTTTATAGATTTCATGATACACCAAGAAGAATATAGTCTTCTATAGATTTCATGATACACCTAGAAGAATATATTGTTTTATAGATTTCATGATACACCAAGAAGAATATAGTCTTCTATAGATTTATAGATTTCATGATACACCAAGGCGAATATAGTCTTCTATAGAGTTATAGAATTCATGATACACCAATGGGAATATAGTCTTCTATAGAGTTCTAGATTTCATGATACACTAAGGAGAATATAGTCTTCTATTGATTTCATGATACACCTAGGAGAATATAGTGTTCTGTAGATTTCATGATGCACCTAGGAGAATATAGGGTTCTATAGATTTATAGATTTCATGATACACTGAGGCGAATATAGTCTTCTATAGAGTTATAGATTTCATGATACACCAAGGCGAATATAGTCTTCTATAGAGTTATAGATTTCATGATACACCAATGAGAATATAGTCTTCTATAGAGTTCTAGATTTCACGATACACCAATGAGAATATAGTATTTTATAGATTTATAGATTTCATGATACACCAAAGCAAATAGAGTCATCTATGGATTTCATCGTAAACCAAGGAACCCCAAAAAGCATTATTATGGAATTATGAAGTGATAATTATAAGTAAGGCTTTTTCGTCAATATTTTTCATATTTAAATTCTTAAAAATATTTAATGCTCTGATGTCCCCTGAAGAGGTGGTAAGGGGACAACGAAACGTGAAGGGAAAAATGTGAAATAAAGTGGTACAAAAAAATGAGGTGCTACTCATTTTAATGACCTGCACCACCTACAACGGAAAAATCCTAGAGGTCAATCCCTTTCCACTCGGACCCATCCTAAAGACCTTCCCAGGAGGCTTAAGAGAGTTTGGCCCCGTGACCAGCTACCCTAACAGCGATTAAAAACTGAAAATATGAATGTTAGCATATATTAGGAAATGCCAATAATGATTTATTCTATTCATTGAGATGCTTATAAGTCGAGCACAATTAATAATTGTACTATATAAATTGTAATGATTTTAAATAAACATTGCTTTAAAAAAATCTCTACAAATAGATTATTTATTTATTTTTTTGTCGTTCCCCAGCATTGTGATCGAAATGTTGATTCTCTTATTTTTTTATTTTTTATTATTTTTTTTTTTTTACGGGGCATCGACATAAAGATTCTCTTATTCTCATAAATAGATAAATAAATAGATTGTATAATTTAGTGTTCTGTAAGTAAGAGAATATATATATATATATATATATATTTTTTTTTTTGGTGTGTGTGTGTGTGTGTGTGTACTGGCTATTGTCTTTCAATAGAATGTATTATTGAAACAACAAATACTCATTAATCTATTATAATTTTAAAAAATTAAAACTTGAAATAAAAATGTCGGGATAATAGTGTTCTGCGAGAAAGGCATTCTTTCGAATAACTGCACGCTCGACTGAAGTGAAATTGAAAACCATTAGCTCGAATGAATCGAGTTTCGAATGAAATTCTAATGAAAAACGTTCTAATTGCAGACTCGACAGAAAATTATAGAGTGTAATTTAACTGCGCTACGAATAATCTTCAATTGCTTTGATATCGACTTACCGTACCCAATTACATAGATAACCTTTTTTACAAATACTATTTCTGACACTTTGTTGAGCGTTTGTTTTGAGCTATTTACTTATTCATAATTCGTTTACAGAAATCAATCCATACAAATATAATTAATTATCTGATGTACCCGTCATTGTGGAGCATATAAAGAATATTTGAAAAAATTGAACACTTTTGTTCTTTAAAAATATTATTGGTTGACACATCGTTGGGAGTGTTATAAACTAAATATTTATGCACTCTTCTTTCCTTGCACAAACATCCATAAATCCTATAGAACTTGTAGGAAGTTTTTTTTTTTTCTTTTTAAATACACTAAGTATTTTTTATAATTATTATGTTCATGATTTGTAGGAACTTAAATTGTTTTTATTTATTTATGAGCATCCGCTTTCAAGGGGATTCGCCTTATACTATTTTTGCAAATACATACAATCATAAAATTGGAAATATAAATACAACCAATTATACAAATACTTGTACATCCACAACAATCATATAAGTACAATTACATTAGTACATATATACATCCAAATACATTATTACATATTTACATCCAAGTATACAAATATTCATATACACTGTATTTATATAGGTTATTTTACATTCAAATATACGAGAATATTTATTTATTTATTTGAGCTCCGTAACTTAAGGCGATGAGCTCATCAAACTGATGAAATATAATTCTATTTAATTATAAAACTAGTCAAAATATAATGAATATACAATTCAACTTATTTATTTAATCATACAAATAGTCAAATATACTAACCAATTATATAAAGTAAAAAATTAGCAGATTTTAACGTGTTAGTTTTGTATTGCGACGTGTGTCAGTGATTGGGATGGTAGTACAGTATGAATGTGTAGTTTTAATATTTTTTTTAGTCTTTAATGGTATATATAAGAAATTCCCTGTGGATTATTTTCTTATAAATATATACTCTCATAGATACACACTGTTAGAAATATATATATATATATATATATATATATATATATATATATGCATATAGACAAATGTATAGTACAGAAAATATTGTTTATACTTATTTTTTTTCGTTTATTTTTTATTTAGGTTTATGTTATAATCTGTTCAGTAAGTTGGACTTGTTGAGGTAGTACAGTATGTTATCTATATATTTGCTTCCATCATCGAGTAATTCGGTCATATTGTAAGGTTATGTTAAATTTACATCCAATTATAAGTTTAAAAACTCCGACTCGCAGGTACTGAGTCATCTTATCGCGTCTCCATAATATCATATCCCTAATGTCATTTAGAAAGCTTGGATTAAGTGTACTTATTATTTTGTTAAAACGTCTAAATCTACTCACAAGTAAGCTTGAAGATCAGTGAGATTTAGGTGCCATTCTCTTTGGGCCACTTTCTTCTGAGCCCCCTTGGTGGAGAGAGTGGGTGGGTGTCACTCAGGAAAGGTGGATGGGGAAAGGACTTCAGGATTTTGTTGAGTGAATAGTGTTGAGTGAAAACGTTGGGATCTGGATAATATAACATATTTAACTAGATTAGGCGTCATTATTGGCTGAAAGCGTAAAGTAGCGTAAATTATTAACTAGAGCTCTTTGACTTCAGCTCGGAAAGCTCTGTTACAACGAAAATACGTTAAACGTTAACGGAAAAAAAAAGCACAGAGGAAACCAACTTAAAGAAACGTTTAAAGCAAAGAAACCAACTTTTACTCACATTACTCTGTGTGAGTTTTTGTAGAAAATTTAGTAAGGTCTCGAATAATAATATCCAATTATCACGATTTGCCAACCGGTTTCAAGATATATAAGGAAACCCCAAAAATTCTGACGTCTGTTAATACAATTTTTTTTCTAGGACTTCCTTAACTCCAACTGGGCAGAGTAGGGCATTATTCAATAATTTTTTTATTCAATAATCATCAAAATCAATTTTTATTGAATACGAATTTATTCATTGGTTAATTTATTCATCCTCTGATTGATTTTTTATTCAATGAATGAAAGGGTTGACTCATTATTCAATAATTTTTTATTGAATGAGAATTTATTCATTTATTTAGTTATCCTTTAAATGTTTTTTTTTTTAGTTAATGAATAATTAATTATTTTTTCATTCTTCATTCAATATTTTTTTACACTTAAACTAATGTGGTTTACATGGAAAGACAAACCCAGATTCTTTCAAAAGTCAGTCACACTATCATTTAAATAAATCATTTTCATTAACATTAAGAAAAATAGTAATGAACGTTGTCATTTTTATTAAAATAGATTGTTAAAATAAATCACTTTTATTTAACGAAAAATTCCAGTAAAATAGATTGATTTCGTTTGAACGAATTTTTCATTCGAATAAATAACTTTCATTCAATGAAAATTTTCATTCAATAAATCATTATTATTCAATAAAAATGTTCATTCAATAAATCATTGTTATTCAATAATGAATAAAAATAAAAAGTTACGTTATTCATTGAATGGATGAATAATGACTGAAAAATTATTCATTATTCAGAATGAAATATCAAATTTATTCATTATTCATTGATCATTATTCTGAATGATTTTTACCCAACACTGCAACCGGGCCTCCGAGAGGATTTACGGTCCCCTTAACCAAACCCCCTCCATTAACATTAACCAAAAACTATTATTGGAATTATTTAAAACTAACATTTCTCTAAAAACAACAGTAAATACATTTGAAATTGGAAGGAATTGAATGTTTAAGTATTATCTAAGGTACATTGGCCCTTCCTGGGGCTACGAATATTTGGACTGACAATATTTCAAAATTATTTGAGAGGAGATCGTTGACCGTAGATGATGCAAGGTAGGGATTGTTGGGGTTCGATCACTGCTACTTAATAAAACTACATTTTATCATAAAAATGGTTTTATTGTGCCGACGTTTCGGCTTGAACTTCAAGCCTTCATCAGGGCTGTAAAAAACAAGTAGGACGGATGTAATACTGAAATATACATATATATATATATATATATATATATATATATATATATATATATATATGCCTACATACACAAATACACATACATACATATATGGAAAAAGACAAAAACATAAAATACTAGAACATAATATATAGAAGAACAATGTGCTCTAGAAGTGTTTGGATTATTAGGAGAACAGATATAAGAATAACAGATTACATATTAGATTAGATATAAAAATAACAATATGGGCTTACCGATGGGAAGATAGAGAACTATTCCTCACAAATGCGGGATCATTTCTGACAGTTAATACAGGGAAACATAGGAAGAAAGGAGTTGGTGAGAGGGGGGGGGACCACCCAATGGACAGAGAACATAGAAGAAGAAAGAAAGAGCGGCGGAAGCGGCGTAGAGGTAAGGTGTCATAAAGTCATAAAATGTTGTGTTAATGGAAAGGGAAGCAGGTATAAAGGGCTATATTTTCAGGCGGTATAGGGGATTAGGATGGAGTTTTTAATAAATGGAAGATGTTGGAGTAGGTAGAGGAGATGACTTCTTTGTCAATTTTGTCATTAACTGGGTTATTTTCTAGGTGGATAAAAATTGATTCGGAAAGGAGGCATTTGTCTTCGTTGGATTCAGTGGAAAGGATGGAGTATTGGTCAAAACCAAAGTCATGTCCGTCTGTGATGGCATGTCTAGTTAAAGCTGTCTTTATGTCTTCCCCCCCCCCTCACCAACTCTTTTCTTCCTATGTTTCCCTTTATTAACTGTCAGAAATGATCCCGCATTTGTGAGGAATAGTTCTCTATCTTCCCATCGGTAAGCCCATAATGTTATTTTTATATCTAATCTAATATGTAATCTGTTATTCTTATATCTGTTCTCCTAATAATCCAAACACTTCTAGAGCACATTGTTCTTCTATATATTATGTTCTAGTATTTTATGTTTTTGCCTTTTTCCATATATGTATGTATGTATATATGTATGTGTATTTGTATATGTAGGCATATACAGGTATATACAGGTATATTTCAGTATTACATCCGTCCTACTTGTTTTTTACAGCCCTGATGAAGGCTTGAAGTTCAAGCCGAAACGTCGGCACAATAAAACCATTTTTATGATAAAATGTAGTTTTATTAAGTAGCAGTGACCGAACCCCGACAATCCCTACCTTATTTCAACATTAGTTTATATATAAGAAATAGAGAATTTAGAAAGTTATCCATTGGTTATTTTCAATAATAATTATGTCAACTATACTCAGGTATATAAATTTGTTATTTCAAATTATAATGCGAATGAAAAAATGACGCCGGGCCCCTGAGACCACGGGCTGAAGATCAATTGTCCACCGTGCCCCAACTAACGGAGTCCCTGAACTTCAAACGTGACCAAAATCCAAATATCTGAGTTTGTACAAATATCAAACATCTTTGAAAATGTTTCAAACGAATCCATCATTTCTTGTATCGTCCAGACATCGTCAGGATAACATTATTTATGTTCAAAAACCTACAATACATAAATCGTGCTCGATAGATTTTATGTGCTTCTGCGTTTTTTTCTCTCCGTATCGCTGCCTTTAATCGCGGGTCGTTGGTTCACTCGCTTTATTAATGGTGAGAGTTTGTGGCCAGTAAAATAGGATCGGTTAATAAAGCCTGACCCGATCGAAACTAATAGCACAGACCTTTAAATCATAGCCTCTCATATCGGGGATAATGAACAGCAGCTCTGGCTCACAATTCAGCGGGCCAGTTCACTTTGTCAAGCTCATTTCTTTTATTATATTTTTCTTTCAATTTTCCAGGAGATAATTTGTACGGGTTGAAATTCGATATTCCAATATTTCAGCCGATCCTTTACTATAGTCTCCATTACATTGAGAAATCTAATATCTGACAAGTGAAAGTAGATCCCGACGCAGAGATAAACGTGATCGAAATGCTCAAATTACAGCCAGGTTAAACAAAAATTTTAGGTTTAGGACTTTTGGAGTGGAAACCTTAAATTTGCGGTAAGTTATTGCCGCAAAATCTCATTGCGGTTAATTTTTTTACGACAAATGCAACCAGAATTCGAATTTCCCCACTAAAAAATATATACACACATAACTTTAAATAATAATATTATTTAAAAGGGGAAAAAAGAAAAGCATTATACTTGTGTGTATATGTCTGTGTGTATCTGTATATGTGAGTGTGTGTGTGTGTGTGTGTGTGTGTATTCTATTCCACGTATTTCTGACCATTAATTATGTATATTTATTTTTTGAATATAAATGGCGCAGGTCAAAAAATAGTATTCCTTTTTCTTGTGAACTAAATTATTCTTGGCTTGCCCTACATGTTTCGTGGCCTTCAAGCCACCTCCTCTGGGGGCCATTAAATCCTAAACATTTTAAACAATTTTTAAAAACATTTTTCATCTTAGTTAATCCAATAAAATTACTTGTCGTTAATATATTATGCACAGAGTAGCATTACAATTCCTATCCAAAATCCTAACCTTAAATCTATTGTTGATGCTACACAACAATAGATTTAAGGGTTTAGGATTTATTCGCCCCTGCGGAGGTGGCATGAAGGCCACGAAACATGTAGGGCAAGCCAAGAATAAATTAGTACATAAGAAAAAAGAGTACTATTTTTTGACCTGCGCATTTTTTGATATATATGTATATGTTTACATGCATGTGTGTTTGAATGCGTGCGATTAAATGTAGTATTTTGAAACATTAATTACTCTAAAACAGTTACATGAAAACGTATTCTATTTTTATAAATTAGTATATTAGGCTATCATTTTAACTGCTTAAATTTTAGCACTCAATGTTCATCATAAAACCTCTTTATTCCATTATTTTTATAATTTCCAAAGACAGCTCTGTAGTTTGTCAACACCTATGTTTTATTCTACACTTTATTTGTAAGTGTTAATGGCAGTTCTTCAGAAATATAAGAGCATATCGCTTTTGTTGCGGTGCTCTGGACTAATATGCTGGAGGACCTGAGTTCCAATCCCGAGCAGGAACTGAAGTTTTTTTTATCTTTTAGTTTCCTCGTTCGTTGGTAGGATCGGCCTCCATGGCCGCCCATAGGCCTACCCAGACTTTAATTAATTTATTAATGGGTACCTGTAAAGAGGAAAATCCGGCGGCCGGAGCATAGTATTGTCCACACTCTCCCAAGTGTACCGCAAGGTCATGAATCAGATACCTCTATAGTATCTGCCACGCTGGGCCCTTATCATCTGTTAAGGGACTGATTTTTTTAAATATATTAAATGACTATATTAAATCAAGTTATTGATTAATATACTAGATCAATTTATTGGTTAATATATTAAATCTATATATTGATTAATATATTAAAGCAATTTATTGATTAATATATTAAATCAATATATTGAATAATATGTAAGACCTATTTATTGATTAATATATTAAATCAATTTATTGATTAATACATTAAATCACTTTCTTGATTAATATATAAAATACATTTATTGGTTATTAAACTAAATCAATAATAAAATAAAAACACTTTTACTTACTAGTCGGTTCTCCCCGTGGTCTAGTGGCTAACGCCTTAGATTCACATGCGGAAGATGGTGGATGGATGTCAGCGCTAATAGTCAAGATGTAGATGCGGCGTAAAAAAAAAGAAAAAAAAATTACTATTCATTCATTAAACTGTCCTACAGGTTCCACAGCCCCTGAACAGGCATCTGTAGATGTGAATTTAAAAGTAAAGGTGTTTTTATTTTTTCATGAAAAATCCATTGAAATATTTTTATATAAATATATGCATATTTAAACGATAAATTTTGGGGGGGGGGGGGCTAAGGGTTTTGAAAGAGGACATTGCTCGTCATCACGACAGGATTTCGTCATCGGGTCTACATTGGAAGCAGGTTTACCGCTTTAGAGGGAGGAAACACGCCAAAGAATAAGTTCTGGAAGTAATATCATTGGTCTTGTTAGAGTTACAGTTGGTGTTCTGCTGATTGTTAGATCTTGTCTAAATAGGTAGGATTCTAACATCTGCCTCGACTTTATTAGGCAATTTATTCGCCGCCTTAACAGCCTCGTAAAATAACCCTTAAGCTTTATGCGGTCTTTAAATGAAATGGAATCGAATCCCACCTACAGTGCCTGCGATAAAGCACTAAGCAACTACAGAGTAAAAAGTACTTTGATCATTTCATTGATTGCATGATAGTTTCTACAATTCCAAAATCATAAATTTTAATGTTCGCAATAAGAGTATATCCTCATTCCTTAACCCTGGATAAAAACCCTTCGATTCGACCCTGTCGTTTCGACGAACACAGTTGTAAAATCTCACTATCTAGCAGAAAAAAAATAATTTGGAATTTCATCAGTAAGATATTATTAAGGCCATAAAGTCGCAATAGTCTCACTAGAGTGCAGATTTTATCGTCAAAACGAAAGGAATTCACAAGGAATGTGAACCTGCTGCGTATCTATCGCCACTCCACATAAAATGCTCAAACGCAAAAGGTTATCTATGAGTCCTCCGAAAATACACAAGTATACCCAATAATGCCTTTAGTTCTTTCATGATAATGTCGTTTTTGATAGAATGGTTCGTTTAGTAAATGTCTCTCTGACGATCTACTTTTTAAAAGAGAAGTTATGTTACTTTCGGAAGTACGGCGGGATCTTCTCCTTCCGGCTACTTGTAGGTAATAGAATAGTGGTGGAATACCTGGAAGGTTAGCCGTCTACAGCGATTCCTAATCGCAGGAAATTTATAAATCCGAGAAGTATTCGTCGAAACGACGGAGTATTATCTAGGGGTTAAGGAAAGAGAATACCGCATTTGACGTCGACCAGATATCGCGAATTGCAAATTGTAACAAGTAATTTCGTGATTTCATTATTTAATATAGTTTTTTTTTTTTTTTTTTTTTTTTTTCTTTTTTTTTCCCCCTGGCCAGAATGATTACTTGAGCATCTGATCCTTATAAAACCAAAGAATAAATTTTATGTAAATAAATGACATTTATCTAATTTTTCTCCAATATTTTCGGGTTTCTAACAATTTTCAGAAACCAAAACTATATCTAGTGCAGTAGCATCAGTTCTTCCTGCCTGCTCTCAGAGCCCTGATGAATGCTTGAAATTAACGCCGAAAGGCTGCCTATAAAAACTCCCTCTCTCTCTCCCCCACCCCTCACCATTTCACCCTCCTCCTCCTCCACCTACAGAAAGAGGGAGGAACCGCGCTAATATAGTGTTACGGTCGTTCAGGGATCCGGATCATGAAATGAGAACTCAATTGAAGTTATAGCAATATGGCGACCGAAAAACCATTTATTAATATTATCATCGAGTTCGATTGACTAGAGTTTCGATACAACCTTGAGCGAGCGTAGCGAGTGGAAACGCAAAGCAATTATGCAATTAGCATAAGTGCTACTGGTTTCCTAGGTTATATAACAATATCACTTATGTTAATTGCATACTTGCTATGCGTTTCCGCTCGCTCAAGGTTATATCGAAACTATAGTTAATCCAACTCGTTGGTAATATAGATCACTCGTTTTTCGGTGGAAAATGGGCCGATATGCAACTTAACATTGCTTCAAAAAAGAACTTTTACAGTCGTTGCTAAATCCCAAATACTCATCTTCCTGGCCAAAAGGACAGCACAAAGAAGTGAAACAAGAAACAATAAATATAACTTGTTAAAAACACAAATCTAACAGTAAGTGAACACAAAACGATCACTAGAACGGAAGAAAGAACAGCTAAAGGAATTGCAAATAGGAATGAACCAATAGAAACGCTTCATTTGAGTTCTAATTTCATGATCCGAGTTCCTGAACGAGACCCACTTTTCGAGATCGGTGCAACTAGTACGTAATAGCCGCGAACCTTTCTTGTTTCAACCACCAGATAACGTCAAGTTGAAGTAATAACTGCTCATACTCGCTGTTCATATGAAAATCCCCGGAACTTTAAACTAGCTACTAAAAAAAAAAAAAAAAAAAAAAAAAAAAAAAAAAAAAAAAAAAAAAAAAAAAAAAAAAAAAAAAAAAAACTGGAACCGCGCTAAGATGACGCAGTTCCTGCGAGTCGGACTTTTATTAGTCTTTAATGGTATATATAAGAAATTCCCTGTGGATTATTTTCTTATAAATATATACTCTCATAGATACACACTGTTAGAAATATATATATATATGCATATAGACAAATGTATAGTACAGAAAATATTGTTTATACTTATTTTTTTTTTCGTTTATTTTTTATTTAGGTTTATGTTATAATCTGTTAAGTAAGTTGGACTTGCTGAGGTAGTACAGTATGTTATCTATATATTTGCTTCCATCATCGAGTAATTCGGTCATATTGTAAGGTTATGTTAAATTTACATCCAATTATAAGTTTAAAAACTCCGACTCGCAGGTACTGAGTCATCTTATCGCGTCTCCATAATATCATATCCCTAATGTCATTTAGAAAGCTTGGATTAAGTGTACTTATTATTTTGTTAAAACGTCTAAATCTACTCACAAGTAAGCTTGAAGATCAGTGAGATTTAGGTGCCATTCTCTTTGGGCCACTTTCTTCTGAGCCCCCTTGGTGGAGAGAGTGGGTGGGTGTCACTCAGGAAAGGTGGATGGGGAAAGGACTTCAGGATTTTGGTGAGTGAAAAGTGTTGAGTGAAAACTTTGGGATCTGGATAATATAACATATTTAACTAGATTAGGCGTCATTATTGGCTGAAAGCGTAAAGTAGCGTAAATTATTAACTAGAGCTCTTTGACTTCAGCTCGGAAAGCTCTGTTACAACGAAAATACGTTAAACGTTAACGGAAAAAAAAGCACAGAGGAAACCAACGTAAAGAAACGTTTAAAGCAAAGAAACCAACATTTACTCACATTACTCAGTGTGAGTTTTTGTAGAAAATTTAGTAAGGTCTCGAATAATAATATCCAATTATCACGATTTACCAACCGGTTTCAAGATATATAAGGAAACCCCAAAAATTCTGACGTCTGTTAATAAAATTTTTTTTCTAGGACTTCCTTAACTCAAACTGGGCAGAGTTGGGCATTATTCAATAATTTTTTTATTCAATAATCATTAAAATCAATTTTTATTGAATACGAATTTATTCATTGGTTAATTTATTCATCCTCTGATTGATTTTTTATTCAATGAATAAAAGGGTTGACTCATTATTCAATAATTTTTTATTGAATGAGAATTTATTCATTTATTTAGTTATCCTTTAAATGTTTTTTTTTTATTTAATGAATAATTAATTATTTTTTCATTCTTCATTCAATATTTTTATACACTTAAACTAATGTGGTTTACATGGAAAGACAAACCCAGATTCTTTCAAAAGTCAGTCACACTATCATTTAAATAAATAATTTTCATTAACATTAAGAAAAATAGTAATGAACGTTGTCATTTTTATTAAAATAGATTGTTAAAAAAAATCACTTTTATTTAACGAAAAATTCCAGTAAAATAGATTGATTTCGTTTGAACGAATTTTTCATTCGAATAAATAACTTTCATTCAATGAAAATTTTCATTCAATAAATCATTATTATTCAATAAAAATGTTCATTCAATAAATCATTGTTATTCAATAATGAATAAAAATAAAAAGTTACGTTATTCATTGAATGGATGAATAATGACTGAAAAATTATTCATTATTCAGAATGAAATATCAAATTTATTCATTATTCATTGATCATTATTCTGAATGATTTTTACCCAACACTGCAACCGGGCCTCCGAGAGGATTTACGGTCCCCTTAACCAAACCCCCTCCATTAACATTAACCAAAAACTATTATTGGAATTATTTAAAACTAACATTTCTCTAAAAACAACAGTAAATACATTTGAAATTGGAAGGAATTGAATGTTTAAGTATTATCTAAGGTACATTGGCCCTTCCTGGGGCTACGAATATTTGGACTGACAATATTTCAAAATTATTTGAGAGGAGATCGTTGACCGTAGATGATGCAAGGTAGGGATTGTTGGGGTTCGATCACTGCTACTTAATAAAACTACATTTTATCATAAAAATGGTTTTATTGTGCCGACGTTTCGGCTTGAACTTCAAGCCTTCATCAGGGCTGTAAAAAACATGTAGGACGGATGTAATACTGAAATATACATATACATATATATATATATATATATATATATATATATATATATATGCCTACATACACAAATACACATACATACATATATGGAAAAAGACAAAAACATAAAATACTAGAACATAATATATAGAAGAACAATGTGCTCTAGAAGTGTTTGGATTATTAGGAGAACAGATATAAGAATAACAGATTACATATTAGATTAGATATAAAAATAACAATATGGGCTTACCGATGGGAAGATAGAGAACTATTCCTCACAAATGCGGGATCATTTCTGACAGTTAATACAGGGAAACATAGGAAGAAAGGAGTTGGTGAGAGGGGGGGGGGGGACCACCCAATGGACAGAGAACATAGAAGATGAAAGAAAGAGCGGCGGAAGCGGCGTAGTACAGTAAGGTGTCATAAAGTCATAAAATGTTGTGTTAATGGAAAGGGAGGCAGGTATAAAGGGCTATATTTTCAGGCGGTATAGGGGATTAGGATGGAGTTTTTAATAAATGGAAGATGTTGGAGTAGGTAGAGGAGATGACTTCTTGGTCAATTTTGTCATTAACTTTGTTATTTTCTAGGTGGATAAAAATTGATTCGGAAAGGAGGCGTTTGTCTTCGTTGGATTCAGTGGAAAGGATGGAGTATTGGTCAAAACCAAAGTCATGTCCATCTGTTATGGCATGTCTAGTTAAATCTGTCTTTATGTCTTCCCCCCCCCCTCACCAACTCTTTTCTTCCTATGTTTCCCTGTATTAACTGTCAGAAATGATCCCGCATTTGTGAGGAATAGTTCTCTATCTTCCCATCGGTAAGCCCATATTGTTATTTTTATATCTAATCTAATATGTAATCTGTTATTCTTATATCTGTTCTCCTAATAATCCAAACACTTCTAGAGCACATTGTTCTTCTATATATTATGTTCTAGTATTTTATGTTTTTGCCTTTTTCCATATATGTATGTATGTATATATGTATGTGTATTTGTATATGTAGGCATATACAGGTATATACAGGTATATTTCAGTATTACATCCGTCCTACTTGTTTTTTACAGCCCTGATGAAGGCTTGAAGTTCAAGCCGAAACGTCGGCACAATAAAACCATTTTTATGATAAAATGTAGTTTTATTAAGTAGCAGTGACCGAACCCCGACAATCCCTACCTTATTTCAACATTAGTTTATATATAAGAAATAGAGAATTTAGAAAGTTATCCATTGGTTATTTTCAATAATAATTATGTCAACTATACTCAGGTATATAAATTTGTTATTTCAAATTATAATGCGAATGAAAAAATGACGCCGGGCCCCTGAGACCACGGGCTGAAGATCAATTGTCCACCGTGCCCCAACTAACGGAGTCCCTGAACTTCAAACGTGACCAAAATCCAAATATCTGAGTTTGTACAAATATCAAACATCTTTGAAAATGTTTCAAACGAATCCATCATTTCTTGTATCGTCCAGACATCGTCAGGATAACATTATTTATGTTCAAAAACCTACAATACATAAATCGTGCTCGATAGATTTTATGTGCTTCTGCGTTTTTTTCTCTCCGTATCGCTGCCTTTAATCGCGGGTCGTTGGTTCACTCGCTTTATTAATGGTGAGAGTTTGTGGCCAGTAAAATAGGATCGGTTAATAAAGCCTGACCCGATCGAAACTAATAGCACAGACCTTTAAATCATAGCCTCTCATATCGGGGATAATGAACAGCAGCTCTGGCTCACAATTCAGCGGGCCAGTTCACTTTGTCAAGCTCATTTCTTTTATTATATTTTTCTTTCAATTTTCCAGGAGATAATTTGTACGGGTTGAAATTCGATATTCCAATATTTCAGCCGATCCTTTACTATAGTCTCCATTACATTGAGAAATCTAATATCTGACAAGTGAAAGTAGATCCCGACGCAGAGATAAACGTGATCGAAATGCTCAAATTACAGCCAGGTTAAACAAAATTTTTAGGTTTAGGACTTTTGGAGTGGAAACCTTAAATTTGCGGTAAGTTATTGCCGCAAAATCTCATTGCGGTTAATTTTTTTACGACAAATGCAACCAGAATTCGAATTTCCCCACTAAAAAATATATACACACATAACTTTAAATAATAATATTATTTAAAAGGGGAAAAAAGAAAAGCATTATACTTGTGTGTATATGTCTGTGTGTATCTGTATATGTGAGTGTGTGTGTGTGTGTGTGTGTGTGTGTGTGTGTGTGTGTGTGTGTGCGTGCGTGCGTGTGTGTGTGTGTGTGTGTGTGTGTGTGTGTATTCTATTCCACGTATTTCTGACCATTAATTATGTATATTTATTTTTTGAATATAAATGGCGCAGGTCAAAAAATAGTATTCCTTTTTCTTGTGAACTAAATTATTCTTGGCTTGCCCTACATGTTTCGTGGCCTTCAAGCCACCTCCTCTGGGGGCCATTAAATCCTAAACATTTTAAACAATTTTTAAAAACATTTTTCATCTTAGTTAATCCAATAAAATTACTTGTCATTAATATATTATGCACAGAGTAGCATTACAATTCCTATCCAAAATCCTAACCTTAAATCTATTGTTGATGCTACACAACAATAGATTTAAGGGTTTAGGATTTATTCGCCCCTGCGGAGGTGGCATGAAGGCCACGAAACATGTAGGGCAAGCCAAGAATAAATTAGTACATAAGAAAAAAGAGTACTAATTTTTGACCTGCGCATTTTTTGATATATATGTATATGTTTACATGCATGTGTGTTTGAATGCGTGCGATTAAATGTAGTATTTTGAAACATTAATTACTCTAAAACAGTTACATGAAAACGTATTCTATTTTTATAAATTAGTATATTAGGCTATCATTTTAACTGCTTAAATTTTAGCACTCAATGTTCATCATAAAACCTCTTTATTCCATTATTTTTATAATTTCCAAAGACAGCTCTGTAGTTTGTCAACACCTATGTTTTATTCTACACTTTATTTGTAAGTGTTAATGGCAGTTCTTCAGAAATATAAGAGCATATCGCTTTTGTTGCGGTGCTCTGGACTAATATGCTGGAGGACCTGAGTTCCAATCCCGAGCAGGAACTGAAGTTTTTTTTATCTTTTAGTTTCCTCGTTCGTTGGTAGGATTCGGCCTCCATGGCCGCCCATAGGCCTACCCAGACTCTAATTAATTTATTAATGGGTACCTGTAAAGAGGAAAATCCGGCGGCCGGAGCATAGTATTGTCCACACTCTCCCAAGTGTACCGCAAGGTCATGAATCAGATACCTCTATAGTATCTGCCACGCTGGGCTCTTATCATCTGTTAAGAGACTGATTTTTTTAAATATATTAAATGACTATATTAAATCAAGTTATTGATTAATATACTAAATCAATTTATTGGTTAATATATTAAATCTATATATTGATTAATATATTAAAGCAATTTATTGATTAATATATTAAATCAATATATTGAATAATATGTAAGACCTATTTATTGATTAATATATTAAATCAATTTATTGATTAATACATTAAATCACTTTCTTGATTAATATATAAAATACATTTATTGGTTATTAAACTAAATCAATAATAAAATAAAAACACTTTTACTTACTAGTCGGTTCTCCCCGTGGTCTAGTGGCTAACGCCTTAGATTCACATGCGGAAGATGGTGGATGGATGTCGGCGCTAGTAGTCAAGATGTAGATGCGGCGTAAAAAAAAAGAAAAAAAAATTACTATTCATTCATTAAAACTGTCCTACAGGTTCCACAGCCCCTGAACAGGCATCTGTAGATGTGAATTTAAAAGTAAAGGTGTTTTTATTTTTTCATGAAAAATCCATTGAAATATTTTTATATAAATATATGCATATTTAAACGATAAATTTTGGGGGGGGCTATGGGTTTTGAAAGAGGACATTGCTCGTCATCACGACAGGATTTCGTCATCGGGTCTACATTGGAAGCAGGTTTACCGCTTTAGAGGGAGGAAACACGCCAAAGAATAAGTTCTGGAAGTAATATCATTGGTCTTGTTAGAGTTACAGTTGGTGTTCTGCTGATTGTTAGATCTTGTCTAAATAGGTAGGATTCTAACATCTGCCTCGACTTTATTAGGCAATTTATTCGCCGCCTTAACAGCCTCGTAAAATAACCCTTAAGCTTTATGCGGTCTTTAAATGAAGTGGAATCGAATCCCACCTACAGTGCCTGCGATAAAGCACTAAGCAACTACAGAGTAAAAAGTACTTTGATCATTTCATTGAATGTATGATAGTTTCTACAATTCCAAAATCATCGAAACGACGGAGTATTATCTAGGGGTTAAGGAAAGAGAATACCGCATTTGACGTCGACCAGATATCGCGAATTGCAAATTGTAACAAGTAATTTCGTGATTTAATTATTTAATATAGTTTTTTTTTTTTTTTTTTTTTTTTTCTTCTTTTTTCCCCCTAGCCAGAATGATTACTTGAGCATCTGATCCTTATAAAACCAAAGAATAAATCTTATGTAAATAAATGAAATTTATTAATGAATTTTCGGATTTCTAACAATTTTCAGAAACCAAAACTATATCTAGTGCAGTAGCATCAGTTCTTCCTGCCTGCCCTCAGAGCCCTGATGAATGCTTGAAATTAACGCCGAAAGGCTGCCTGTAAAAACTCCCTCTCTCTCTCTCCCACCCCTCACCATTTCACCCTCCTCCTCCTCCACCTACAGAAAGAGGGAGGAACCGCGCTAATATAGTGTTACGGTCGTTCAGGGATCCGGATCATGAAATGAGAACTCAATTGAAGTTATAGCAATATGGCGACCGAAAAACCATTTATTAATATTATCATCGAGTTCGATTGACTAGAGTTTCGATACAACCTTGAGCGAGCGTAGCGAGTGGAAACGCATAGCAATTATGCAATTAGCATCAGTGCTACTGGTTTCCTAGGTTATATAACAATATCACTTATGTTAATTGCATACTTGCTATGCGTTTCCGCTCGCTCAAGGTTATATCGAAACTACAGTTAATCCAACTCGTTGGTAATGTAGATCACTCGTTTTTCGGTGGAAAATGGGCCGATATGCAACTTAACATTGCTTCAAAAAAGAACTTTTACAGTCGTTGCTAAATCCCAAATACTCATCTTCCTGGCCAAAAGGACAGCACAAAGAAGTGAAACAAGAAACAATAAATATAACTTGTTAAACACACAAATCTAACAGTAAGTGAACACAAAACGATCACTAGAACGGAAGAAAGAACAGCTAATGGAATTGCAAATAGGAATGAACCAATAGAAACGCTTCATTAGAGTTCTAATTTCATGATCCGAGTTCCTGAACGAGACCCACTTTTCGAGATCGGTGCAACTAGTACTTAATAGCCGCGAACCTTTCTTGTTTCATCCACCGGATAACGTCAAGTTGAAGTAATAACTGCTCATACTCGCTGTTCACATGAAAATCCCCGGAACTTTAAACTAGCTACTGTACAACTCATTAAAATTCTCTTTAAAACTTAAACGAATACTTGATAAATTAAAAGTAGAAAACAATTAATCTAATCGCCCATTATCCTGGAGGAATAATTGGAAATCAGGCGTGAAATGAGATCCGTTTACAATATTCATAGAAGCGTTTAAGAGAGGATTAGAAGGAATCTATTATTGGAATTAACTTAGTGTCCCAAGACCTTGAGTCGATAATTCCTTCAGAGTCTTTCCTGGTGTTTCAATAATTTATTCAAGGGAAAATAATAGATAGCTTGGGGAAACTTTACCACGAAATTGGATGGAAACTAAAAATAAAAACCCGAATCTGGGAGCTTAACGGGTTTCCATAATATTCCAGATGCTTTTTCAAGGCCCTATTGTCATTTGAAAAGCTTTAATATATACATGTGTGTATATATATATATATATATATATATATATATATATATATATATATATATATATTATTTTTAAAGTTTATTTGCTGGGGAGAATTACACAGTTAAACACCCCCCCCCACTTGTGATCTAAAAACCACTCAGAGCGGTATGGTCCTTGTAGAGTTTTTGGGGTCGCTGATTACGGTGGGAGGGTTAATTAACCTTCACCATATCAGATTCAAGGTCATTTGGAATATTCTGAAAAAAAATGCATTCAAAAATTCATGCAATCAGATGTAAACGCACCCTTAGGTTGGGCATGTAAAGGACCAATTTTCTTTGGACATACAGATAAACTGAAATGTCCTTAACAGTCCAGTCAACGAACAGTTATAAATAGAAATTTTTGGAACACAATTTTTGGGCCAACGGCCATAGCCACGTTGAATACACCGGTTCCCGTAGATCACCGAAGTTAAGCAACGTCGGGCGTGGTCAGTACCTGAATGGGTGACCGACCACGTGCTGTTGGCATTAGAAAAGGGTGGCAACCTGTAGATAGCCCAATAGCCAAATAGTTGATGCGCCGTAAAAAAAAACAAAAAAAAAACACAATTTTTGACTTCGTAACTTTGTTTGGGCTGGATAGGAGGTGAACATATCAAAAGTCCTCGCCCCTAGCTTTAAAGCCGGGGGGGAGAGGGGGTTTAGAAGGTCCCATTTTTCGGGTTATCACTTATATCTCGGAAACCCTGCGTTCTAGCGACATGGCCATTCTATAACAAATGAAAGCTAATTAAATTTCCTCCAAGGTCTTTTCAATAAAGTTTTTCGAGATATCTTTAGTTTTCGAAATATCCGCTCTTGAAAGTCTGTCATTTTGGGGAAAACACTTTTGCCGCATATTTTTTCCCCGTTTTGACCAGATAACTCTTCAACGATGTACCAAAATAATAAATAACGGTTATAGGGTTGTAGAGTATTGCATTCCCTTCAATAATATATATTACTTTGCTATTTTATGTATTTTCCTTCAAACGTAAAAATAATTTCAGTGTTCATCGTGAAATCTGAAATGTAGCGTCTGACAGCCCAGGAAACTAAGAGTTATAGGTGGAAATGTTTGGAACACAATTTTTAACTTCATAACTTTGTTTCGGCTAGTTAGGTGGTCAATACATCAAAAGTCCTCACCCGTTGCCTTTGAGCCGGGGGAGGGGGGGTTTAGAAGGTCCCGTGCTTCGGGTTTTCACTTATATCTCGGAAACCCTGCGTCCTAGCGACATGACCATCCTGTAACAAATGAAAGATTATTAAATTTCCTACAAGTTCTATTCATTGAAGTTTTTGGAGATATCTTTAGTTTTCAAAATATCCGCTCTTGAAAGTCTGTCATTTTGGGAAAAAACACACTTTTAATTTATTCTCGACTGGATATCTCTTCAACGATGCACCCAAAAAATAAATGTCGGTTATGGGGTTGTAGAGCATTCCATTCGCTTCAATAATGTATACTACAATACTATTTTATGTATTTTCTTTCAAACGTTATATACGCACTCACATGGTCTTAACAAAACCATTGCCAATATAATGGTCAAGATGTTATATAATTGAGTGTGAATAACTGGTCAGAGGCCCAAAATTATATATTTCGTACTATTTATACGTCCAGTACTACCTATATTTACATAATGGGGTATATTTTGGACAAATCAATGACTGGAAATGGTGAGAAATTGAACGGTTCATTGGTCGACAGTTGTTGCAAGATATCACGATGAACACTAAAACTGTTTTCACAGTTGAAGGAAAATACATAAAATAGTAAAGTTACATATATTATTGAAGCGAATGGAATGTCCTACAACCCTATAGCCGACATTTATTTTTGGGGTTTATCGTTGACGAGATATCCGATCGAAAATAGAAAAGTCCGTCACGCAGGAGCTGCATAACTAAGCACTTTCCTCAGAATTTGGGTAGTGTAGATTGCTTCCCAGAACAATTTGCTTAAAATATCCTACATAAATAAAATAAAAACATGAATAGTTCTCTTTTAAATTTGTAATGAGTAACTGATCAATTAACAATTTGCTTCCAGAGTTATGTTTACACATGGTACCTATTACACTACGTAATAAATACAAAAAACCTCATGTTATCGTATTTTGATCTAACGCAGGAACAGGATACAGTCACTCTAGTGGTAGAAAGTGCTCCTTGCGGCGGCTTTGTGAACCTACGTCTGACGGGCTTTTCTATTGAAATATATTACAAATTAAACCCCCGCTTTCCGATTGACCGATTCAGCTCATTTTTAGAACACTTCTTTCTCATGAGTTACCCACGACGTATACCGTGTTTCGTTACAATACAGCAGAAATTACGACCGGTATGAGTATATTAAGAATTTGGGTCAAGAGTAAACCCCCCCCCCCTTCTAATGAACCGATTTAGTTTATTTTTACAACACATATTTACCTGTAGATTACCACTACGAATATCGAGTTTCGTCGAAATATACCAAAAATCACGGCTGGTAGTGGCGAATTGGTATTGTGGGTCCGGAGTAAACCCCCCCTCCTAATGAACCGATTTAGTTTATTTTTACAACAGTTATTTACCTGTGGATTACCACTACGAATACCGAGTTTCATCGAAATATACCAAAAATCACGGCTGGTAGTGGCGAATTGGTATTGTGGGTCCGGAGTAAACCCCCCCCCCCTTCTAATGAACCGATTTAGTTCATTTTTATATCTCACTTTTCTCTCTATATTACCACTACGAATACCAAGTTTCGTTGAAATATAACAAATATTACGGCTGACATAGTCAAATTAGTGTTTTGGGTTCGGGGTAAACCCCCCCTTCCGGTGGACCAACTTTGGTGGTTAACGAACTCGTTCAATCGTTTGCAAATTGAATGCTATATACCAAGTTTCGTGACGAAAAAACAAAAACTCTGGCCGCTATCGTGTTAACAGACACATATATATATATATATATATGTATATATATATATAGATATATATAAATTTTAACGGGGGTCATTTTCGGTGTCTACTAGGTAGGATCGATAAAGATTTGAAGAAATTTTTCAAAAATTCCGTCATGAGTCCAACCTCAATAGCTACTTTCCTTCGGAGGAAAGTGCTAAAAAGTGTGTTTTTCCCCAAAATGACAGACTTTCACGAGCGGATATTTCGAAAACTAAAGATATCTCGAAAAACTTTTTAGAATAGAACTTGTAGGAAATTTAATAAGCGTTCATTTGTTATAGGATGGTCATGTCGCTAGGACGGAGGGTTTCCGAGATATAAGTGAAAATCCGAAAAATGGGACCTTCTAAACCCCCCGGCTTAAAGGCTAGGGGCGAGGACTTTTGATATGTTCACCTCCTATCGAGACCAAACTAAGTTACGAAGTCAAAAATTGTGTTCCAAAAATTTCCACCTATAGCTGTTTTCAAGCATTCGTGGCCTGGACTGTTAGGTTGATTTGTGAATCTCTTATGTTCGAAACGGGAAGATATCATGAAACGGATTCCGTGCAACGCACAATCAAATCATTTATTTTATTTATATATATGAAATAATGATTCCTCTGGTAAACTTTCTCATACTCCAATTTTGATATCTTTTTCAAGACATGACGAAAAATATGTACAGTTTTAAATACGCTTCAAACTGCAAATAAGAAGATATAGAGAGATGAGACATGATAAAATTCTGGAGCCAGATATATCTTCCTCCAATGGGAAAGTAATCCCAAAAGATCATTTGAGTTTGCTCGTTTTGGACAAGAGGCAATCTCGCCAACGGCTGGCAAAAATTAGATTCTCACATAAGCACAGCAATCAAACCCAATTGCCTTTCCTTTCCCTTTGCTAGGAGTTGGGACATTGCAGCCTCTCTGCAATTCCCAGAGGAACACACTGAACTTTCAGGAAACATTCAATATTCAAAAGTCAATTCAAAACATATCGGAGCGTCCTGAAAGTTTATATACATTTTAAAATTTGTAGTTATTTCAATGTTTTTATAAAAACAAAGCTTTTTTTTAATATATTTATCTGTGGCAGAAGGTCAAATTTATAAAAACGCTCACTTTCTTCGCTACTCCTTTATTCCGTTCTACATGTTTCACGTCCTCATGACGCCTCTTCCGGAGCACTTAAACTAATATCAAATTAAATATGGTTACAGCCTACACCTCCGAGAACCTTCCGCAGGTAGGGCCACGTATGGACTGATGAGATCAATCATGTCTACTACTTCGAATATCCAACTGAGTTTATATTCGTAAATTATCATTATCACGAATTATTATTTATGGTTTATCCTAACGGAACGTGAGGCACCATAAAGTCCGCTGAGTTAGGACAAAATTGAAGCCTGATTCTGATGATGACAGCACTCTTAAGAGGTGGTTTTCGCGGTTCAGGCCCGGTATTAAGGATAAGGCTGTTGTTACAAACAATCCACGTAATACTTCCGTAATACGAGGATTAAAGGAGGCAAAGGGTTATAACAACCGATTAACAAATTACGTAAACAGAGACAAAACCCCGTTCAAAAGAACAAAATTAACACTTTCGAATTTTTAAGCACTTATTTCTCCAATTGACACCGCCCCATTGAAAATCCTTCAGAATCTATTCTGTAGAGAATTTAGTAAGCTTTCGAATGGTAACGTTCAACTCACCCCATTTTCCCAATAATCATTTTCGAGATATTTCAGAAATTATACGACAATCTCAAAACTTTCCGCAACCAAACTTTAAAGATTTGGGCTTAGATGAATGTCAAACGTCTGGAGCAATTTTTAACTCAATCAAGCGTTTCAAAATATCCAAACCGAAAATTAGTTAGGAAAACCGGTTGTATCAACAACAATTTTTATTAATAAAATATATTTTTTTGAATACGTCCTGAGCCCCGAATGTAGCCGAAATGTATACATCTTAGTTTGGACAAAATTGAAACATGTAGAAAATAACATTTCTTATAAATGGTTAAAGATATTAAAAGAAAAAGATATTAAAAGAAAGCCTATAAAAAGTGTACCTGCAAGCATATTCACGCGAAAATCTAAGCGTTACGATTTTTTCGCGAAAATTTTGCCCCAAAAACCGAGCATGGAACTGTGGACAGATTCTGCTGGTTATTCTGCTGGTGGATCTTTAAAATTTACAAACGTTTTTCGTACCGAATTTTATCAAAATCGGTCCATTTTGGGGGCAGCAACAGAGCGAAAAGATAAATATACACGCAAATTTAAACCACTGATATTTTTGTGATATATGGGGTTAGAAACGTGAGATGTTCTAGCCGGGTCAATGTCATAACACCTATTTTCCTTTTTATGGATGGAGGGTTGAAACACGCTAAAACGTGGAAGAAAATGTAGGAAATGTAGTATATAAGAGATATTAGAAGTTTGAAGTAGAGAAAATGAAAGTTGAAGGAAAGGAGTTCTAATCCTCTACTCGAAGGAGTATTCGCCCAGTACTCGAGTAGAACTTAAGTCGGCTTTGGCCTTTATTCTCTCCCAATCCAGCCTATAATTGTCTACCTTGGATTTTCAAGCACTTTCTATTGTCAAGACGTAAATACCACTAGCTTTTTTTTTCTTTTTTTTTTTGTGCTACTCAGTGGATCATTCCTAAGGCTGCACCTACATTGGACCTGTATTTTGGCCGATCCGATCCGATCCGATTTCGTTTGATCGACAACGGTCAACAGCGGCCGCGTTAGTGCCTAGAAGGTTATAAGCATTGGAAGGTTATAAACATTAGAAGGTTATAAATATTGGAAGGTTAAAGACGTTGGATGGTTATAAACTTCTTTCCACGCAATTTAATAAACAAAGGAAACAAAAAACAAAAATGTGAATTGACAAGGTTGTTCTAAATGTTATTTCCTTCGATATAAAAAAAAAAAAAAAAAAAAAAAAAAAAAAAAAAAAAAAAAAAAAATGCATTGAAGTCGGTTAAGATTTAGAACCTGTAGACTTTTTTGAAACACAATATGTGGGTTCGCGCCATTTTGCTATGTCGGTCCGAAATCGGTCTAGAAACAAACAAGTTTGAATGGTCAAGAATGGGTGGCCGTTGGATTGGACCGGATTGGATCGGGTCGGGACCAATGTAGGCACCTCCATTGAGATGCATGTGTTTGTTTGTCTCGCCAACTGTGCGAGATTTTTGGGCAGTAATGGCAATTTTGTCGGTAACTTAGAAAGATGAGCAGGTAGACGGCATTCTGTCAACTAGATAAGGCGAAATCTAATTGTGTTTCTTTTTGTAATTCTGGTATTTGTGCCATTAGCAAAGCTTAGGATAGAAACAGATAATGCTTTGTCCCAATCCTTTTTGAAAAATATAAACACATTTAAAATTGTAAACTGAAATCTTATCTGATTCTTAGGCACCTGAACAGAAAATTGACAGTTTTCCGAGCAGAAATTACTCCATTTAAGCCGATTTCTCCAAATAAGATCGTCCTATCTAAAAGTACAAAATAACCTTATTTGTAGGAATTTCAATAAGCTTTCGAATAGAATCTTTACATTTACTACGATTTCCTTCCAGATATATAATAATTTATCCGAAAACCCCAAGAAAAACTTATTTTCCCAATTTTTCTCGACAACAATCATAGGAAATTATTATGGAATCCCAGTAACGCAAAAAAGTAAGCGTTACGTTTTTTACGCACCCAATTTGCCCCAAGAAGACATGTTCTGGTGGACGGATTCAGCTGATTAAGAAACGCGACTTTTCAAATCACTCAAAGTATTTTAGTACCAAGTTTTATCAAAATGTTTGAGTCAGCTACATCGGAAATCTTAGTGGCCACTTCCGGATTGCGTCATGAGGTCAGCCTTATCAGCGGGTTTCGTTCCTATGGAGGGAGGGAGGAAACTCGCTATACATAAATGTTTGAAAATTAGTTTGTGAAGATCGTAGGTGGTAGAAGGATCAACAGGTAGTTCCCTCCTACATTCCAGGTTAGCAATCCGGTGAACTCCTTCTCTAAGTCACCCTTCACACCTGCCAGAGTGATAAATATCCCAAAAGTTGGAAATAATCCAGCTGATACGACCGCTTTTCTTTCGAAAGTCGGGAAAATCTGAATAATTGGCTCCAATAAGTGCCTTAGAAATCGTCTACTCTTTCTAAGCCTCTTTCCCTGGCTTATTACTTGATTTATGACTTGACTGTGAGCATTAGAACTTCCAAGCGAATGTAATCAAATATAATAACATTTGAGTGCCTCAAAGAATTTTGTGGTAAATTATGAAAAGTAACTCTAATCGCGGTTACGCCCGTTCGAAATGATGGTTTATTTAACGGGTTTTAATAGAGCAAAATCTACAGGGTTGTAATATACTCACAAGAGTTATTAACTCGGTCACGCAATGGATGATTTTTAAAAATACATCCGTCCTTAAATGAGGGTAACTTTAAATAGGAAAATCAGGGGGCCGGTGCATAGCACTGAGCACTCTAATAAGTGTTTTATTTTATAAGACGGTGACCCAATTTTTCTAATATATTTATATGTGGTAGAAGGTCAAATTCGAACAAAAACTTTCACTTTCTACATTACTCCTTTATTTCGCTCTACATGTTTCGTGTCCCTTGACGCTTCTTCAAGGGCCCTTAAAATAATATACAATTACAGCCTACACCTCCGGGAACCTTCAGTGGACATGAGATAAATCATGCCCAATGCGCATCAGCTGTTTAAAATCGATAGTTTTAGGGTAAATGTCGATTTTCCAAAAGAAGTCTTTGTTATTTAATAAATTAATCCATGTTCAAATGTCTTGTTTATTCAATTAAAAAATATTTTATTTGTGCGTATATGCGACAAGGTGTATGTAGGGGAATCAAGAAAACTTTTAAGAAAGAGATTTAAACAACATGCCAAAAACCTTGACGAGACGGACAACAAAACTGCGTTGGTGGATCATGCTATACAAAATAGCTATAATTTTAATTATGAATCGAAAAATAAAAGAAAATATACACATAATTAAAAACAGGAAAAAGACAGTTAATAAAAAAACAGAAACCAAATACCTAGATTTTTATATATATACATATATATATATATATATATATATATATATATATATATATACATATATATATATATATATATATATATATATATACATATATATATATATATATATATATATATATATATATATATATATATATATATATTTATTTATTTATTTATTTATTTATTTATTTATTTATTTATTTATTTATTTATTTATTTATTTATTTATTTATTTATTTGAAATCTGTACAATTATCAAGTATGTTGATACAGATATGTATGTACAATTTGACAAAAATGTGAAAAATAAAATAAAAACAATACAAAATGTGAAAGAAGCCAACCATTGTTGGCACTTTCAGAGCTGTCTAAACAAATATTTTAATGATCCCTATAAGATCAGAAAAGTAAATTATCTCAGGGCCACTGTCTCTTAAGCCGCCTGGGAGGATTGTCTGGGTGGGATTGGGAAGATAAGGCTAGGCCTTCAAATACCTAGATAAAATATTTTTTAATTTAATAAACAAGACAACTTAAAATGGATTAATGGAAGACTTCTTTTGTAAAATCGACATTTCCGGTTAATTGTTATTCAACAATGAAGAAAAATAAAAAAGTTACGTTATTAACTGAATCGCTCAATAATGAATGAAAAATTATTCATTATTCAGAATAAAATATCAAATTTATTCATTATTCTTAATGATTTTTGCCCTACACTGACTACTGATACTATTTCACTGATCTCTAAAGTAACTCATTTCATCTTTTTGCAAAATGATTTCAGCTTCTTCCTTACAATATAAGCAGGCCCACGGTTATGGGATTATTGGTCTGACCTCCATATCATACGAACAGGTTGGATATTGGTATACGCGACCTCCTTCCAAAAGTCAAATCAAGTCTATTTGCACCATACTTCCCTGATCCACATTGTATTAGGTTCCTTTTCGAGGTCGTCATCCAACCTCTTCTGCACCTTTCATCTTCTCCCTTTGAGTTTATATGGAATCCATGTCGTGGCTCTTAATATACATATAGATACGATAACTTCAAAGGTGTCCTCCATTTCGCCACTCCATATTCTCTGCTGTTTTTCCGGTACCTGTAAGGAAGCTGCAGAATGAAAAGTCCGACTCGCTGTAACTGCGTCATCATAGCGCAGTTTCGTTCTAATCCCCAGTATCATTTGTACAAATTAAAATAGAAACAGTTACTTTGGTTCGACCTTTCGTGAAATGCTTTTATAGACCCAGGTACGCCACAGAGGGCCAGTGTACCCTTACCTGGAAATACACCCTACAGCAGGGTCAGACAGCCCCCACCACCCACGATAATACAAACTAAAAATACTTATTTCACAGTTCAATGCATTGAAAAATAACAAAACCTTTCTCATTTTCTTGTCTTCTTTTACTATAGTATTAATTTTACAGATAAATGCAATTTAAAACAACAGAAAAACAACCAATTAAAAATTGAATTAAACAACGACAAAAGCCCATTCAAAAAAACAAAACAAACACATTTGAAGATTCTAGCACTTATTTCTCCGATTTACATCGCCTAATCGAAAATTGCTTTAGAACCTTTTTTGTAGAAAAAAAGTTGGGGTAATCGTGGTAATTGGTTTACTTCCAATTACCACGATTACCCAACCGTTTTCGAGATATGAAGGAAAATATACGAAGTTCCCAAAACTTTTCATGTCTGTTTATAAAATATTTTATTCTAATCCTTCCTTAACTCCAAACCTAACCAACATTTATTCAATATTGTTTGGATGAATTTTAAACATGCAGAAAATATTTCAACTGAATCACGTGATTCTATGTACCCAAATCAAAAACTTTATTCAACAACTATTTTTCCATTTTTCTCGAAAACGGTTGCAGATGATTTCATTCGTTTTCATACGTGAAGGAACCTATAAATCGAGTATTTTCAAGTGTATGATTTAAGCGTAACGATTTTTTTTTGCGCGAATTTCGACCCATAAGCGATGTTCCGGTGGACGGATTCTGCTGGTTAACGAACCTGACCTTTCAAATTAGACGAAAGATTTTTGTGCCAAATTTAGCCTGTTAGAGAGCGAACAGACAAACATATATATATATATATATATATATATATATATATATACATATTTGAACCACCGTTTTTTCGTTCTCTAGGCGTTCTGAAACGTAAACGTTTCTAGTCGGCACTTCCGTATTGTGTCATGAGATCAGCCTCATAAGCGGGGTCCCTCCCTATGGAGAGGAAGGAACTGCGCTAAAAGATGGTGTGTCGTATGTAGTATCAAATGCTTTAAAACACTGTGTGCATTCCGAGTTTCTCCAAGGGGTACGGTTGACCAGGTAGGAGTTTCAATTAAATTCTTGCGACATATGCTACTTACTAACACCGTCATGCTGTAATCTCCTAAATGCTTATTACCCAACTTAGCAGATTGCTTACCTTCCCAAACAACTTTACACTTTAAGGCAATGGCCGGACATTATACAGAATGGCGCTGTTGCTTATACTAGGCTCAACCATGTTTCATTTCTAGAATAGTCTCTCTTTTCGGATAAGAAAATTTGTCCTGCCTTCAATTTCTGCTAGAACATAATGTAAACATCACTCTTCCTCATCATTAAAAATTCAATATACTAAATTAATTAATTTTAATGAATATCTTCCTTTATATATATAGATAGATAGATAGATAGATAGATAGATAAATAGTCTTTATTAATCAACAAATCACAACAGAAAAAATTGTAACAAATTATACAAGAGTACCTATATAAGTATATACTATACAGAAAGGAATTACTATAATCCTACTTAGGACTCTAAAGACTAATACTCTTGGCTAACTGCCATCAGAGGGAGGTAACACTTAACATTATAATAGTCTTAATATATGATAAAAACAAACTTCAAAACAGGCAAAAAAACATGATAGAGGGTTCATTTTACAAACTTATATTACAGCTACTGACTTAAAACTAACAAACATTGTAAAAGTAATCTATGTAATTTAACAACATTTAAATATAATTATACATACATCACAATAAGCTACGTTAATTAACAAGGAACAAATAATTTATATTTTCACCCTAATTTAGACACACACACACACACCTATTACTTATTTACAATTATACTCCTCCTGTTCCATGCTTCCCTACCATAGCCTGCAATATTCTCCCAGTTGCGCCACTTTAAAAAATCACAAACTTCCCCAAATGAGAGATATTCCACACACAACCACTTCAACCTAATTTCCTTCAGCTGCCTACATGAACCTATGAAGTGGTATACATCTTCTTGAGCCAGGCAATTGCAAAGAGGACAATAGCTAGTTGGAGTAGAGTAGCGGTGGTAACATAGCTTCAACAATTCTCCTCTTAACTTTATCAGCCACATTATTTTATATGTTGAATATTTATCATGGAAATATCCATTAGTCTGATTAATTTCGTGGTTTAAGTGTTTGTAAATTACGGTAGTGCTTGACTCCTTTGCTGCCAAAATATTGCTGTCCCTAAAATGACTTAAAACTGCTGCCCTAATGTTTTTAAATATCACTGCCCAAATTTGCATATTAAACATATCCCATTTCACGTTTATGTGATATTTATTCATCATGTTTATAATGTCCTTGTAATAATATAACCCTTTCTTTACTATTTCTGTTAATAATATTTTCGGATACCTAGAATTCGGTAGATCTACGAGCTTAAGTAAATAGTTATGGTGGACTTTTAAAGTATGGATATAGATTAAATTTAGAGGAGATTCGTTATATATCACATAATTTGGCGTGTTTCTGGGAAGTTTTAATACCTTTTTAATAAAAAAAGTAAGTAATTTTTCCACCTTTTAGCGCGGTTCCTCCCTCCCCCATAGGGAGGAACCCCGCTTATAAGGTTGATAAAATGAAACAATCCGGAAGTGCCGACAAGAAAATTTCGCGTTTCAGAACCCCTAGAGACCGAAAATAACGGTGGTTCAAATTTGTATATATATATATATATATATATATATATATATATATATATATATATATATATGTATTTATTTATATATATATATATTTGTCTGTTCGCTCATTTCTGGCTTCCCTGATGGTCCGATTTTGATGAAATTTGGTACAAAAATCTGTCGTTCAATTTGAAAGGTCAAGTTCGTTAACCAGCAAAATCCGCCCACTGGAAGATGGCGTTTGGTGCGAAATTCGCGCAAAAAAATCGTAACGCTTACGTTTTTGAGTTCATAAGCTTGTAAGTACTCTTTTTATAGGCTTCTTGGGCTAGGAAAACGAATGGAACCATTTTCAAGGCGATAGCTTTAACCGTTTTCGAGAAAACTGAAAAAATAATTTTTGAATGCCGTTTTTGGTTTGGGTACTTAGAATCATGGGATTCAGTTGACGCATTTACTGCATGTTCTACTTTCATTAAAACTAATATGTTGAAATTTTGGTTGCGTTTGGAGTTAAGGAAGGGTTAGAATAAAATATTTTATTAACAGACATAAAAAAGTTTTGGTAACTTTGTATACTTTCCTTAATATCTCGAAAAAGGTTGAGAATTTGGGAAACGAAAGAATACCATTAGAACGCTTACTAAATGCTCTACAAAAATGGTTCTAATGAACGTTTTGATTAGGCGATGTCAATCGGAGAAATAAGTGCTTAAAACTTTAAAGTAATTGGTTTCGCTTATTCGAACTGTTCTTTTTGTCTTTGATTTTGATACTTAAAATTATGGGATTCAGTTGAAACATTTTCTGCATGTTTGAATTTCATCAACACTAATATGTTAAAATTTTGGTTACGTTTGGAGCTAAGGAAGGATTAGAATAAAATATTTTATTAACAGACATGAAATGTTTTGGGAACTTCGTATACATTCCCTAATATCTCGAAGACGGTTAGGAATATTGGTAAACGGAGGGTTACCATGCGAAAGCTTACTAAATGTTCTACAAAAAAGATTCTGAAACAATTTTTGATTTGGCTATGTCAAATCGAAGAAAATAATTAGGTATATTATTCTATTGTAGTTGGGCAACTAAACTTCGTTTTATTTTGTTAAATAAAGATTTTTTTCTTGACTTGTTATTCGTCAAGACTTTTATTTGTCCTTGTGTATTTACTAGATAGGTTTTATTCGGCATATTATTCTATATAGGCTATATTAGGCAGGGTATTCTACTCAATCTTGTGTACTTCTTCTTGATCCTTCTGTACATGGGCGTATATAAAAACAATTTCGGGGGGGGCTGAGACCATTTCCAGGGTATGGAATACTAAATATTTAGAGCTTGGAATAGTTTTAGGCAACTAAAACGCTATTACACGTAAAATAAAATATGTTTTATGAACTAAGTGATCTTATTTAATTTATTTTTAAGGGTTTTACGAGAAGTTTTTATCATCAATTCAAAATTTCGGGAGGGGCTGCAGCCCCCTCAGCTCCTCCCCTCATATACGCCCATGCTTCTGTATCCTCTAGAAAGGCTTTATTAGGCATATTTTGTATTGATTTATAGAGCTTTGCTTTAGAATGAGAGCCAGATTCTGTAATTTCCGCTTCTGTGTAGAAGTTAGCTACTGTCGGTGTCCCTGACGCCTTAATATCACTTTTATTCGAGATGTTCGAGAGGATTTTGATAATTTTCACGAGATATGCAAAAAAAAAAAAATAATAAGTTTATTTCTTTTCTAAGCTTATCAAATGGCACTAGGGACATGAACGGAACCGCGCTAAGATGCTGCAGTTCCTGCGAGTCGGACTTTTTTGTACTGAACCCCACCCCAAACCTGCGCTGCGTAACATATCACTGCTCGACTTACTGTGTTAAACACTTTAAGCTTTGAGGATATCGGGATATTATTATTCGTGATCAAACTTTCCCATACAGAGTTGAGACCACTTTTAACAACAGAAAGTTTTTCTGAAAAATGTTTCTCCAGAGATAACTGAGGAGTCACAACTATGCCCAAGTACTTGTAATGACTAGTTACTTCAATTATATGACCTTCCAAGTACCATTTTTCATTTTTTGCCAGTCTATCACCATTTTTAAAGACCATTATCTTTGACTTCAATAAGTTTATTTCCAAACCCCATAGTTTGCAGTAAAACTGTTGATCATCAATGGCATTGATGCTGGACTAGATGCGAGTAGAATTATATCGTCGGCGTACGCCAACAGTTTTATTTTTTCCCCATCTTTTACTACCACTCCTCCATCTAAGCAGTCTTCTACATCGTTTAAATATAGGGAAAATAATAAAGGGCTGAGCAGCCTTTATATATATATTCGTACGTTCGTGAATTACTTAAAATAAAGTTTCATAAAACAATTTATGGAAACCAATTACTTCCATTTCCTTGCAGTATGTCCAGTTGAAAGGACGATAAGGCTGGCAAAATATCTTTTAATAAGGAAGATTTAGTTTAGTAAATGAGTTAAGTATCCCGACGCCATCTACAAATACAGACAATTTTTAATCCAGGAATTTAATTATTAGTATGATTTTTGTTTTGATTCATACTATTGTATGTATTATTCCTATTCTATTAGACAGGGTTTGATATTTTTTTTTTTTTTTTTTTTTTTTTTTTTTTTTTTTTACGGCGCATCAACAAATCGTAGCTATTAGCGCCGACATCCAGGGTGCAACCAGGAATTTTCTCAGCGAGCCCTGAGATGAGAACATTTCTGGCGCCGGTGGGGATCGAACCCACCATCTCCCGCTTATGAATCCAGCGCGCTAGCCACTAGACCACGGGAGACCCCTGGGTTTGATATTATTTTAACTCGATTGTTTCTTAACTATTTATTTTCATTGACTATAGAGGAGTGATCCTTTTGTTGTTTTTGTATGCTTCTCATTCAATACTCTGTCACTCTGGATACGCCAATTACCAATCCAGCTGATGGGCCTTGCCCAATCTTTTTTGTAGATTTGAATTAAGTCTTGTTAGAGCAATTTATTTACATCTTGGAAGAGAAATAAATTTACTTTATTCATTCATTCTTTTTTTTTATATTTATTTATTAAGGTATATGAGAATTTTGTCAATGTGAGAACTAGTTTGGTAGTGTGTCGTCTAGTTCCTTGCATTCCGTCAGTAAGTGTTTAATAGTGAGGTCTGTGTTGCAAATGGCACACGTTGGTCTGTCCTGTTTTGTCATTTAATGGCGGTGTGTCATCAACGACTGCCCGATGTGAAATCTGAAGACCACTACTTCTTCACGCCTCATAGTATTCATTCATTCATTCACAAACAAAAGCAATGGTATTTTTACATCTTCTTTTTATCCCGCCAGGGGGCTAATGGGACTACTAATGGTGTAGTCGAATGAACCGATTTGGTTCAAATTAACATGATTTCTTATTACCGCATCGCCGTTTCGGAAGAACAGCGACTTAAGGGTGCGTTCACACCTGATAGTTATTGCAGGATATTTATGTCAGACAGAAATTGAGGCTAACGTAAACTGCGAACAATTTCTGTCTGAGATATATATTTATATCACAAGTTATAAGTGTCACCACTTAAATACCTTCAGGTGTAAACACGGATTATAAAGAGAAGAATTTGATGTCAGAGATGAATATCTTGGCTACTAGCTGTATTGTCGACATTTCTGTACCAACAGAACACAAATGTATGTGTGTAATATGTCATATACATGTTCATAACATAAATGTCTAGCTATTTCTGTCAGTATGTAAATATTCAAGAGAATATCTATCCGATCCTGAAATATATTTCCTGTGATAAGTGTCAGGTGTAAACGCGCCCTAAATGCAAAAACTTCAATTTTACAGGAGAGTAAAAAACGATTTTCAGTTTTATAAAACGTATAATTGAAAAGGGTGTAAGAGACAGAAAATAACGGTATATTGAGTATATGTAGAATACATACTTTACCTTCATAAATGAGGGAATAGGATCACCCAAATTTCAACCCTTAAGTGCAGTTACGTCAGTGTTTCGGCTACAAGACAAAACCGACAGAACATAGACAAAGTTACATTACAAGATCTGCAAATCGAAGTAAGAAGGTTTATTACAGAAAAGTGGCAGAACCAGAAAATAACGGTATATTGAGTATATGTAGAATACATACTTTACCTTCATAAATGAGGGAATAGGATCCCCCAAATTTCAACCCTTAAGTGCAGTTACGTCAGTGTTTCGGCTACAAGACAAAACCGACAGAACATAGACAAAGTTACATTACAAGATCTGCAAATCGAAGTAAGAAGGTTTATTACAGAAAAGTGGCAGAACCAGAAAATAACGGTATATTGAGTATATGTAGAATACATACTTTACCTTCATAGATGAGGGAATAGGATCACCCGAATTTCAACCCTTAAGTGCAGTTACGTCAGTGGGACGGCTACAAGACAAAACCGACAGGACATAGACAAAGTTACATTACAAGATCTGCAAATCGAAGTAAGAAGGTTTATTACAGAAAAGTGGCAGAAATCTTGGCACATGACGACAGACAACAAACTTCGAGAAATAAAACAGACGGTAGGTGAATAGCCTTCAAGCAAAAGGGATAATACAAGAGACGAAGTGATATTATGCCGCTTATGAATTGGCCATTCCTGACTGACACACTCTTATCTCATGACAAGACAGGACAGACCGGCATGTACACAGTGTAACACACCGCTGACTATAAAGCGCATACTGACTGAATGTTTACAGCGACAAAACTATGACTTACCTTACAATATAACTGAATTACTCGGCCATGGAAGCAAATATATCGATGAGATATTGAACTACCTAAACAAGAACAATCTACTAAACAAATTATAACAGGGCCATCAAACCCATTAACTTGAAACCTTGTAAAATACTGTAAACTTAATTGATTATTTTTATAAATTTTATGCATTATTATAATATTGATTTTTCATATATTCAAGTATATTGTAATATTGTACTCTCTTATAAATAGATGTACAATGAATTGCTAACCAATGTGTATATAAATTTCCATTTTTATTTTTGGACAAAAATGTGTAAAATAAGATTAGATTTAATTAGATGTAATTTTTGTATGTATATTATATATGTAATTTTTGTTCTGAGCGAGTCGCCTTAGTTACGGTCGCTCATAAATAAATAAATAAACGTCAGTGTTTCACTAAAAATGTTTTTTTTTTTTTTTTATAATACGTTTATTTAACATCTGTACATTTTTAAGTACATTGGTTAAGTTTGCTCACAAATATGATTAATGATATATACAAAAATTGATTAATACAACTGACAACAAAGTAAAAATAAAATAAAAATAAATAAATAAAATAAAAAAAGAAATATCAAAATAATTTAAATATCAATAAATGAATAAATGGTAATCATAATAAAATAAATGAAAATAACTAAATAATAAATAAGTAAAGACGAAAAAAAAAATAAATAAATAAAAAATAATAATGATAATAACACTTATGGAAGGAGCCAATCAATATTGGCACTTCCTAGTTTGGAATATATTTTTTCTCCACTAGTCAGTTAGCTGGTCACGAGGCCATTGTCTCTTGAGCCTTCTAGGCGGGTTTTGTGGGTGGGTTTGGGAGGAAAGTGTTTGTGCTCTGGGATTGGGATGGAAGGACAATTTGGAATGAAAGGTTAGGAAGCGGGATTTTGCCAGTTCTAAAACGAAAGGGATCTTTAGGTCATTATGAAGAGTTTTATTGGAAACGTAAAAAGGAGCATTGACTATTTTGCTAAGGACTTTGGATTGGAATGCCTGTATTCTCTGTATGTTAGAAGTTTTAGTTGTTCCCCAGAGTTCAAGTCCGTAAGTCCAAATAGGTCGGATTATGGTTTTGTATACAATGAGTTTGTTGTGTGTTGTCAGTTTTGATAAAAGGTTCCAGTAGTCGTCGTAAGAGTCCGTATCTCCTGTTCAGTTCCTGTCTTTTCAGTCGGGTGTGAGGGTTCCAAGTGAGTCTACTGTCCAGTAATAATCCCAGGTAGCGCACCTCGTTGGATATGGGGAGTTCGTGGCTAAATATGACGAATGGTGGGCAGGCTCTCTTATTGAGGGTGAAAGTAATGTGGCAGCATTTTAGCGCGGTTCCTCCCTCCCCCATAGGGAGGAACCCCGCTTATAGGGTTGATACAATGAAACAATCCGGAAGTGCCGACTAAAAAATTTCGGGTTTCAGAACCCCTAGAGACCGAAAATAACGGTGGTTCAAATTTGTATATAAATATATATATATATATATATATATATATATATATATATATATATATATATTTATATATATATATATTTGTCTGTTCACTCATTTCTGGCTTCCCTAATGGTCCGATTGTGATGAAATTTGGTACAAAAATCCGTCTTCCAATTTGAAAGGTCAAGTTCGTTAACCAGAAGAAATCCGCCCACTGGAAGATGGCGTTTGGGGCGAAATTCGCACAAAAAAAATCGTAACGCTAACGTTTTTGAGTTCATAAGCTTGTAAGTACTCGTTTTATAGGCTTCTTGGACTAGGAAAACGAATGAAACTATTTTCAAGGCGATAGCTTTAACCGTTTTCGAGAAAATTGGAAAAATAGTTTTTGAATACCGTTTTAGCGCGGTTCCTCCCTCCCCCATAGGGAGGAACCCCGCTTAGAAGGTTGATACAATAAAACAATCCGGAAGTGCCGACAAGAAAATTTCGCGTTTCAGAACCCCTAGAGACCGAAAATAACGGTGGTCCAAATTTGTATATATATATATATATATATATATATATGTATATATTTATTTATATATATATATATATATATATATATATATATATATATATATATATATTTGTCTGTTCGCTCATTTCTGGCTTCCCTGATGGTCCGATTTTGATGAAATTTGGTACAAAAATTTGTCGTCCAATTTGAAAGGTCAAGTTCGTTAACCAGCAAAATCCGCCCACTGGAAGATGGCGTTTGGGGCGAAATTCGCGCAAAAAAATCATAACGCTTACGTTTTTTAGTTCATAAGCTTGTAAGTACTCTTTTTATAGGCTTCTTGGGCTAGGAAAACGAATGGAACGATTTTCAAGGCGATAGCTTTAACCGTTTTCGAGAAAACTGAAAAAATAATTTTTGAATGCCGTATCAAATGGCACTAGGGACATGAACGGAACCGCGCTAAGATGCTGCAGTTCCTGCGAGTCGGACTTTATTTGGTTTGGGTACATAGAATCATGGGATTCAGTTGAAACATTTACTGCATGTTCTACTTTCATTAAAACTAATATGTTGAAATTTTGGTTGCGTTTGGAGTTAAGGAAGGGTTAGAATAAAATATTTTATTAACAGACATAAAAAAGTTTTGGTAACTTTGTATACATTCCTTAATATCTCGAAGACTGTTGACAATCTTGGGAAGCAGAAGGTTACCATTCGAAAGCTTACTAAATGCTCTACAAAAAAGGTTCTAAAGAAAGTTTTAATTAGGCGATGTCAATCGGAGAAATAAGTGCTTAAAACTTTAAAGTAATTGATTTCGTTTATTCGAGCGGTTCTTTTTGACTGTTTTATTCCTTGTTATTTTTAAATTGCTTATAGTCGGATAATGTATTTGACAATAAAACAGATTAAGTAAAATAAGAAGATCGATTTATTGTTAAAAATGTAGCGTTCAAAGAGAGAGATCCCAAGGCTTTCCAAATGCCTCAGAGCGGAGGTCTTTCTGCCCGACTTATGGGATAGCTGACCCATACAGGTAAGATTGTAAATCAAGACCTTTCAAGACTGGTTTGTTTGAGATTTCATTTGGATAGGTGTTTCGCTATTGATATAAACAAAGTAATAACTGTTTCTATTCTATGCCTTCATAAACACTAGAGATAAGAACGGAACCGCGCTAAGATGACGCAGTTCCTGCGAATCGGACTTTGTTTGAGGATTCACCTTAATTTTCCACTTGTTGCACCAGTGCTCGATAGATTCCAGATGTTCTTGTAGATGACAGGAAGCAGTTACGGGATCAGGAGAAGAAGAAAAAATGGCCGTATCATCAGCATATGTGGTTAAGAGGGTGCTGGGATGGGTGGGAATGTCTGCGGTGTACAAAAGGTAAAGGAGGGGACCAAGAATACTTCCCTGTGGTACTCCGGAGGAAATGGGATGGGAACTAGACAGTGCGGAACCAGATCTTACTTGGAAGGAGCGGTTAGATAGATAGGATTGCAGGATTAGGAAATATGTGTGAGGAAGTATGCGCTTTACTTTGTATAACAACCCCGGGTGCCAAACACGATCGAACGCTTGGGCGACGTCGAGAAAGGCACTCGTGCAGTAGTTTCTACTTTCAAGCGCATGGGATATGGTGTCAACAACGCTGAAGCATTGTTGGATGGTTGAATGCTGAGGACGAAAACCAAATTAGTGATCAGGTAAGGAATTGGGAGGGATCGTGGACAGAATTCTTTTTAGGAGAAGTTTTTCAAATATTTTGGACATGATTGGGAGCAAACTGATAGGACGATACGATGATGGAATCTTGGGAGATTTCTGGGGTTTCGGTATAAGGATTATTATTGAGTGCTTCCATGGATTTGGGAAGTGGGTGGTTCTTAGGATTGAATTGAATATGTAAGTGAGGAAAATAATTGCTTTGTGAGGTAGATTTTTTAGGATTAGGGCTGTTATAAGGTCGTAACCGGGAGATTTTCTTGGAAGGTGTCTGATAATGTATTTAACTTCTGCAGGATGGAATGCTTTAGAAGGAAGGGAGAGTGGAAGAGGGCTATTCAGGTAAGGTTGGGAGTGCGAGAGAGACGGTTGGCCAGTATAAAGGGGAATCAGAGGAAATGGAGTCATAATTTTGGGATTGAAGGATGTCATACAGAATTCTGCCACGAGGATTGGTTAGACGGCTTCCCCATCTGGGATGTTTCGCATTGAAAACAGCCCCTATGAGAAAGCGAGGACCAAAGTATTGGAATAAAGTGAGAAATTCAGGAGGGTAGATGGTGAAATTTGGGGGAAAATACGCCGCAGAAACAATTATATTGTAGGAAGAAAGGGAAAGGCAGATTGAACTTACCTGCATGCTATCTGTCGAGAAAGTGGAATGTGAAAAGTGAGCCAAAGAACTTTTCACCATAATAGCAGCTCCATGCCGGGAATCGGAGGGATGATCTGCCCTGTAGCACACATAGCCTGGGATAGAAAAGTAGTTTGTGGTAAGTATGTGTGTTTCTGTAATCAGTGCGATGTCGATGTTTTTTTCTGTAAGTAGGAGTTCAAGCTCGAGTCGTTGTGAGATAAGTCCGTTAGCATTCCATAGGATTATGGTGAGGGAATTGGGATTAAAGGAAATCATTTAAGAAGTTTCGGAAGAATGTCGGATATAAGGGCGGTCATGAGGGAGATTAGAGGAGTTAATAATGTTTCCAACTTATTTAGGAACGAGGAAAACAGGTTGAAGGGATCTTGGGGTGTAGGAGTGGGAGGAACAGGAGGATCATTAATAGGTTTAGGAGAGGAAACTGATGGGATATTCTTCTGGGAAATTTGGGAAGGAGGTGTGAGGTTTTGTGCTGGGTTTTTGTACTGGCATTGGATTGGGTTCAGGATTTACCAGCACATTCTTTTGCCTAGAGGAGAGAAGAGAGGCATACGAGACATTTGGCCTCCGAGTTGAAGTAGCTGATGTGGATGGCTGCTGTGGCTGAGTGCGTGTGACATCCTTGCTGGTTGAAGCTTGTGGTTGGCTGAACCGGGAAGCGCTGCTCGTTCTCTGCCGTTGAGTCCGGAGAGTCCTTAGAGTCTTGTAGACATCGCATCCTTTATAATTGGCTGGGTGATTCTCTCCACAGTTGACTCAGGTTGCTGGTGTGTCTTTAGATTTCGCGCAATCTTCAGACTTTTGCTGTTCGCCACATTTCACGCACTTAGCGCGTGCTTGCAATAGCCTTTGGAGTGATTATATTCCTGGCACTTGTGGCATTGCATCAGTTCTCGTCGACGACGGGGCTCATCTACAGATATCTTTGTGTAGAGAAGATATCGCTCCTTAAAAATTTCCCTGCTTTTTTCAGATTTTTCTAAGTCCACGATAAATAGTGGCAGTTGTGCTTTAGTTGTCGGGTGGCGAACATTTGTTATTTTTCTAACATTGTAGCCTATATCCTTTAGGGCATTTGCTATGTCATCAGGGGTGGGGGTGGAGTAATGAAGATTACGTATTACCACTCTGTAAGCATTCTCCTCCGGTAATTGATAACAGTGGTAGTCAGCTTCCATTTCGTTCAATTTTTTAATAATTGCCCTATAGGCATCGCTGTTGATAGCACTGATCGCTTTATCGTTAAATCTAGCTCTACAGGAGAATGATTTTTCTTCAGCAGCTTGGCTGAGGCGAGTATAGAGGTTTTTGTAATTCTTGATATTTCTGACAGATATTGGGCAGCTTCTGATTTTCATTTGTTTTTGTAGGGATAGTTTTATTAATTTGTAAAGCGTTTTGATCATGTGTCACTTTTGGTCCTCTTTGTTGCTTGGCTTTAGGCGATAGGTTTGAGGTAGTTTTCTTCCGAAGACGTTTACTGTCCACCACTTTTCACTGATAAAACTGAGAGTTTTTATGAACGCTGTGTCTCACTCTGATTCTAAAAATGTAAGACAAATTCTCAGTCTGTTGTTCTTTCGAATTCTCTGGCAGTCCTGAGTGGAACTTTGTGTATGGGATGTGTTTCTGATATTGTCTATAGACTTATTTAAGTTTGACACATTTTATAAGTTAGTTCATTGTTCTTCCCGGTCGGCGGTATGAGATTAATCTAAATGTACCAAAGATCACAATTTCACATCAACATATTCCCGTTGATATGTAGACAACGTTTTAATGACACTTCTAATGAACATCCAATCGTATTTCATGATGAATTCAATAAAAATTGGCACCAAGTCGCACATATTTGAAGTTCATTTTAGAAACCCATTTTCCCGGTTCGGAATCATCGGGGGGGTTGTCTGAATATTCCAATGATTGAATGCATTTCAAATGCAAATATGTTAAATTTGTAATTCAACAGTTTGTATGATAATTCGAGGGAATAGGCAAACTGTTTACTTAACCATAAGTCCAAGAAGTAATTTTAAAATGTAAGTGTAATAATAATAATACCGCAATCCAATTACAACTTTGTTTATAAAACTTTTGATACTTAATACAAGATATTAAGTTATTTTTTCTACTGGCAATTATTCCAGAAATAAGCCAAAATAATTCAACATCCCTGATATTATGAATTTGTATGAATTAATTTTATCTGCGAATTCCTATGCCTAAATTCTGAAAAAAAAAAACAGAATTACAAGAATTGCGTCATCTACGCGTGTTCTCGTATAATGATTATTTCTGGTGAGATTTGTAAGGCGTAGAATTGAATAAAACTAAAACTTAGAAAATTCAATCACTGTTTCCTCCTTCTATCAATATTTATGACTAAGTATTTTTATTAGTAGAAAATGTATTTGACATTCGATAATTACGTTCCACTTACCATGATTTCACAACCGTTTTTGACAGATATAAGAAAATATACCTCCAAAACTGCTCGTCTATGTGTAATAAAATATTGTGCAATATATATAGCCCATCACCCCTGAACTGAACTCTTGCTCGATCCCAACATCTCATATACCTTTGACCAATACGCAACCCATCACCCATCACTCAGCCACCACGAGGTCCATGATTCATGGGCGTATATAAGGGGGCTGCAGCCCCCCCCCACGAAATTTTGATTTCGTCGGTAAAAATGTGTTACAGAATCCTTAAAAATAAATTAAATAAGATCACTTAGTTCAAAAAAATATTCTTTTTGTTGGTGTAATCGTTTTTTAGTTGACTAACTATTCCAATTTCTAGATTGTTAGTATTTCATACCCCGGAAATGCTTCCTGCCCCTCCCCCCGAAATTATTTCCTATATAGGCCCATGCCATGATTTATCGTTTATATTTAATTTTGTTTATATAAAGTTATATATATATATATATATATATATATATATATATATATATATATATATATATATAATGAGGAATACGTAAAATAAGGTTATTGTTCCGAGCGAAGTGGATATTCGTGTATCCATTTCTCTCCGGAGCAGCGTATTTTACTAGATGTATTGGTTTTATACATCCTCTAAAGCATAGATATTGAAAGTAAAAAAAATTAATGTCCTTTATGTGGGAATGGAAATGCATGGCCGAAAAGAGGTCAGCCATCTTCTCCAGAATTTTTTACGATTTGACCAAATTCTAAACGAATGTCATTATAGATTCATTCAATATTTCTTTCAAAATGTCATCAATCGGATCTACTATGTACCAATTAGGACCTCATAAAAATTTGTTAATTTAAAAGAGAGAGGGAGAGAGAGTCAGAGTCAGATAACATGATATTATCGCCAATTTTTATTGTTTCATTTGAAAATTTGATAGTTACACTTGAATGAAAAATGAAAAGTCATGCTAAATGGATCTATAAATATGGGTTGTCTTAATAAATGTAGGTATTTTCTAGCAATGAAACTCGATATTTAACATTTAAAACGAATGAGAGTGCGCCATACAATTTTCGTGTTGATATTGTTGCAATATAAAAAAAATTAGGGCCGGGGGCAAATTTTCTATTTTGGCCCAGAATAAACCCCCCTTACGGATTTTCGTTTGTAGGCTTCCAGGTAAACTTTTTATAGGTTTTGTAACCTAGGGAAACGAATGACTCCAATTTCAAGACGATATCTGCAACCGTTTTGGGAAATTAATGTTTTCTAACTAATTTTAGTTTCGGTATTCAAAAACGATTGATCCAGTTTAAAATTGTTCCAGACGTATGACATTCATCCACATATTTATAATATAATAATGGTATGATGCTGAAAATTGTTGTTGGAGAAATTCTCAGTGTAAATTACGTTATGCTGGGTGTAAATTAAAAACCAAACATCTCAGCCATTTACTGGAGTTAACAATAAATTGAATTATTTTTTGTTTCTTGTTGCAGGTACATATTTTTGGCGATATACACAGCTGAAATGCTGATAAAGTGTGTTGCAAAAGGGTTTGTAATTAATAAGTATACGTACCTGAGAAACCCCTGGAACTGGCTGGACTTTGTGGTAATTACTTCAGGTTATGCAACGATAGGTTTGGATGTAGGCAACTTGGCTGGTTTGAGGACGTTTCGTGTCTTGAGGGCCTTAAAGACTGTATCTATAATGCCAGGTAACTATAAAAAAAAATCATTTTTTTTTTTTCGTTTTCAAATGTTATGAGGCTAAGGGAGGACCAAATTTATGCTATTGAATTTATTTTTAATTCATTTATAGATGAGCACCCGCAACTAAGGTGATGTGCTCGAAACAATTATACAGATACATTTGCTATTGAAGGAATGAATATCAATTTATTATATACAGGGTGTCCCAGTGTTAATCCGACAGACTTCGTATATCGATGGGGAATTGAAAAACTAACAAGGGAACACCCCCAAGTGTCCGGAGCCGATTTTTTTGAAACTTTGTGAACTTATTAAACACGTGAAATAATCGATACGTATATTTTTATATCGGCCCAATCGCACGTTTAAGGGGTAAAAGCACCCTTCGAAAGTACACTTCAAATATTCTAACAAGGGGAGTATACAGTGGGGGGGGTCACCGATTTGGTCCATGTTTTTCTGGTGATCCTACATCGAAAAATAGTCAACACGTGTCCGAGCGTTCCGTCCAATACGCCTTTGGAGCTGAGAAATAAAATAAAAAAGGTTGAAAATGCTTTATTTTATATATCGAGTTTAGAAAATGATATGAACATGATTCCATGGGCGTATATAAGGGAGGGGCTGAGGGGGCTGCAGCCCCTCCCGAAATTTTCATTTGATAGTAAAAATGTGTCATAAAAACCTTAAAAATAAATTAAATAAGATCACTTAGTTAATAAAAAGTAGTTTATTTTAGGTGTAATAGCGTTTTAGTTGGCTAAAACTATTCCAAGCTCTGAATTTTTCATATATCATACCCCGGAAATGATCTCAGCCCCCCCCCCCGAAATTTTCCCAGCCCCTCCCGAAATTATTTCCTATATACGCCCATGCATGATTCTTTCACCAATTCATTTGTTTTAGAGAGTAGATTAAAGAACAAATATGCTTAAGTTTGACGCAAACTATCCTTTTACATTTTTTGTTTGGGTTGCTATATCCCCGAATGCTTCGCACGGGTCGACTACCACCATATACATTTCAATTGGCCCACAACCGTTCGCTTCCCCGGCGGTCTCCAGTAATTATACAGCTGAGCTACTTGCTATTGATAAATCTCTAAATATCAGTTCAACAATAGAGTCCCATTTCATAATATGTGTTCTGCTCTTCTTGCTATAGGTGATCCTTACTCAACGCACCCACAATTAATAAATATACTAGAAACAATTCATAAATTACATCAACTGAAAAAGAAAGTGACCTTTGTCTGGATTCCCGGACACTGTATTATTCATAAAAACGAACAAGTAGACACTTTGGCGAAGAGAGCAGTTAGAGAGGGTATACCGCTGCATAAAGCTCGAAAGAGGGATATGATTGCACATTCACGGGCCGTGGTTTGGGGTGCATGGCAAGCAGAATGGGAAGGAGTGAGGGAGAATAAACTTCGCGAAATTAAAAGAAGTGTTAAACCTTGGAAAACATCAATCCAAGAGTCAAGAAGAAAAGAAGTGGTGTTGACCCGGTTAAGAATAGGTCACACAAACCTCACTCACTCCTTCCTCATGTCAAAGAATGCGCCTCCGGTGTGCGGGTCGTGAAATGTGCAACTCACAGTAAAGCATATTTTGACGAATTGCGGGTCTTATGAACATTTAAAAGAACAACATCAACTACTAGACTCAATTGATGAAATATTAGCCGATGACCCCAAACAAATAGCAAGACTTTTTGGAAGAGGCAGAATTAATCAGTAAAATTTAATCAGTCCGGAGATAATTAAAATCAATATCACCACCGAAGTTGAATGATATGCTGCTCATTGAAGAGAAAGGCTCCTGACAAGATTCATTTAAAAATAATTATAGGCATTATCAGACTCATGTAATATTTACTGCTAATTAAAGGGAATGTATATGTTCGCGAATAATCTTTGATGATTACAACCATCAAAGATTATTCGCTTCTCAAAGAAATGGTGTTAATGACCGAAAAGGTTGGCAAGCCAAAAAACAAACAAAAACAAAACAACCGGTATTCTTTAATGTTTTTGTTCTAACTTATTTAAATAAATCATTTATTTCTCGTTTGTTTCCAGGTTTAAAGACAATCATCAACGCACTTCTTCATTCTTTTAAACAATTGGCAGAAGTAATGACGCTTACAATATTTTGTTTAATGGTTTTTGCTCTATTCGCTCTTCAGGTGTATATGGGTGAACTCAGGAATAAATGTGTCCCAAAACCCCCAAAAGGCTTGCCTCCTTTCTTGTGGAAGGAGTAAGTATACACTTTTATTAACATAGTATTTCATTTCTAATAAAGGATGACATGCAGTAGGTTTAAAATAGAATATAATGCTTAGTAATCTATTTAGCAGTATGACTCCATGTGAAGGATTAGCTTGGCATACTGTTAAATGATGTCTAGTAGCCTACTGGTATGCTGCATGTATAAGTTGGAATAAAAGGATTCTCTACCTCAGATATTAGCTTTTCTAAAATGTAGCTATGAAACTTGAAGAGTGAGCATTTCATACATTACTTGTGCATTTGAGTATGTGCGGAAGCCAGTCCATTTCATAAATTCTGGTAAAATTTGATATGAAAAAGGTAAAAATTGAAATATATATATATATATATATATATATATATATATATATATAAATATATATATATATGTGGGTGTGTGTGTGTGTGTGTGTGTGTGTATTTATTATATATAGTCCATTTTTGGTAAGTAATTAAGTTAAATAGTACTAAGTGATGCACAGGTAAAATAACCATTCTTATCATCTGTTTCAACCTCTTTAGCATTCTTGTCAACATTCCTTTCTCAACCTCTTCCAATCCTTCTCTCCCCTTCCTGCTATATCGAAGACATTGCATAGTATGTGGCATATGCTTCCTCAAATACAACTTCCATTCCTGAGAATCTAGAATACAAAATTGTTCAAAGCAAAGAAACTTTAAAAGAAAGTTCTTTTGATCTACTAGATTTCAAGCCTGATGAACCCAAATAGTTCAGCAGTTACCACTGATTGTACAGAAATTTAAAGCCTATCTCATACATTTTGTGGGCTTTGCTGATGACCTAATGACTGTAGCAGATAACGAGGAGGCAAAATAAAGATTCTCTGAAAGTAGCTAAATGTTATAAATATAGAAATAAATCCTCATGGACACATACTGATGTTTATGAAGAAACAATAATGACCAATGAGAGTAATGAGACGAGCATTGGGGGTGAACTGAATCCAAGTGCTGGAGCTAAAAAATGTTCAGTGAAATGTTTGATTTTAAATTCTATAGACTTGATTCCTGAACAGAGAAAGGGTTTCAGTTGGTATTGAGAAGTTCCATTTTTAAAGACTGAGACATTTTCCTAACACTCACATTTTATTAACTATGAATTTTATTTTAATTTCTATTAATTTTCCCAAATTGATTTATGCTTATTAGTTTTGTTGATAATTTATGTAAAATCCATAAAATATAATTTAAATATTGTAAGTGCTTGCATAAAATATTCTGATCCATTAAGTGGCCGCCGACATTTCAAAGTTTTAAAAATAAATATTTTAGATTGCAGAACAAATTTATGTTTCACTGTTTTCTCACTTTGCTATGTAAGTTTTCAAACAATTGATTTACTTCAAATTTTGTCACATTAAAAATATGTTTAAATGCTCTGTTATACACACAGCCTACACGCTTGTAACATTTATTTGTGGTCTTTAATTTATGAAACAGTTTTTAAATATATATATATATATATATATATATATATATATATATATATATATGTATATATATATATATGTATATATATATATATGTATATATATATATATATATATATATATAAAATGTATTATATATATATATATATATAATTATAGTATATATTATATTATGAGTAATATCTATTTAATTCTACAAATTTATCAGCTTTGATATAACCATTTAATCATATTCATTTTGTTTTAGATGGATAAGTAATGATTCTCTCTGGCTAGTGAACGATGACGGAGACCCTCTGATATGTGGAAATGTGACAGGATCAAGGTAAAATGTCCATTAACAATGAGTATTCTAAAATAAAAGTATTAATTGATTACTGCTTAGGGTTCCTTGGTAACGTTTCATATAAAACCATAATTAGTAAGGTACATCTTATTACTTAAATTTTAAATTAAAAATTGAAAAAATACAATATTTTAGTTTTAAAAATCATAAACTTGAATTCCACATCAAATGTAACACAAACACACATTTGTCTGAGGTGGTATTAGGAAGGATCTATTACCACCTTGATTTTTGTGAATATTTACAATTTTTCCCTTGAATTTATTTGTATTTACAGGAAAATTTGTGAATAAAATTTTATTTGTATTTTCATATTTAATATAGATAAATACAAATGAATTCATATTCGTACATATGAATATGAATTTATTTATATTCGTATTTACAAATATGTACGAATAAATTTGTATTTTTATTTATAAATAAAATTACTCCCATCTCTGGCCTCAAGTTTGGTGAGATAGAAAAAGGACTTTTACTTTTAGGGGTATATGTGCCCAGTACACTTCGAGAATGTTTAAAACCAAGTTGAAAGAGACCCTATGTCTACAAGGTGTGTTAAAAAAGTAATGATACTAGATACACTACAAGCTACATGGCAATGCTGTGTTGCTCTCCTTTTCTAGTCATCCCAGACTTTGCATTAAACCAGGAGATCTTCTTTTAAACACTTATCTAGGGACTGATTGAAGAGCTGTGTCGCTTAGCAACCCCATTAATTTGGGCAGCGTCAATTTAATTAATTATTTTAATAAAGTGTTCTTTCTGGTTAAGCCCTTCCAGTAGCTCTGTTTGGGCTCCAACTCCGATTTTTGATAGAGCGGTTAGTGCAGTTGTCTTTTCATTCTATGTCATAATAGAACACAAGGAATTTGAGAGCAACTCCGCAAAGTTTTTTTTTTTTTTTTTTTTTTTTTTTTTTTTTTTTTTTTTTTTTTTTTTTGTGTTTCATATTTGAAAACGCTAAAATAAGCCTATGGGGAACATTGCTTTTCAGGAGTTCAAGTTTTTCTCTGGCACAAATCATTTTTTTGATGGCTGAGAACAGATTGAAAATGAACCTTGCCCTGGGAGGTCTCCTTCAAAAACCAAAGAAAACAATAAGCTTGTGCGGGATCCTGTGAGATCAGAGCGCTGTTTAATAATAAAGATGATGAGAGACAGGTGATGAATCATGTAATTTAGAATATTGCCCTGAGTCAAAGGAACAATGTCAAAAGTATCAAAAGATATCTCCACAACTGAAATAAGCATGATGGAGCATATCGAATATTAAATCAATACTTTTCTTTCTTCTTTATTTATTGTGCATAGACTACTCTGGATAGACGGACTCCGGATTCGGATTCAGCATTTCGAAATACATAAGAATATATATTTGGTGTCTTTAGAAAATACCACTTTCTTTTTTCTTTTTCTTTTTTTTTTCTTTTTTTTTTTGTGCCTGTGTTATTGAAAGATTTTTTCTACTGTAATATGACTTAACTGAGTCAAAAAATTGCTAATCTATGTTTTAGGTACACACTCTATTTAATTATGTCTCTTTTTATTTCTGTTTTATATATTTTATTATTTTAGGCACTGTCCTACTGGATATCTTTGTGTAAGGATAGGGGAAAACCCAAACCATGGATATACAAGTTTTGATAACTTTCTGTGGTCAATGCTAACTACATTTCAACTCATTACATTAGACTACTGGGAAAATGTTTATAACATGGTATTTATATATCAATTAGTTACTCTGGTCTCCCTTCAAAACATAAATATTTGCCTTTCACACTCTAAATCAAGTAGTAAAATGCTCCCACTTTTTATTTTCTTGAGACCGTTATTTTTATATTTTTATATATTTATTTATTTTTGCAGGTATTGGCATCTTGTGGCCCATTCAGTGTTATATTCTTTACCGTTGTAGTTTTCTTTGGTTCTTTTTATCTCATAAATCTAATGCTGGCTGTGGTTGCTCTAAGTTATGAAGAGGAAGCAGAAATAACACAAGAGGTAAGAGAACATGAATAATGAGAATATAAATTATTTAGTTTCCCATGGATTATGATTTTGTCCAGCACACACAGAAAATTCAGTCCTTTTAGATTATATATAACCCTATTAGTGAATTTCAGAAATTGGTGCCTTTAATTTGTGTTCCTTTGCCCCTTTTAAATCAAGTGTATACAGGAAAAATAACTATATTAAAACTAATTTGATTTCTCTAAATTGATTTATTATTTTAATTTACCGCTTTAAACCATTAAGACTAAAAAAAAATTAGTTGTTTGCTGTTTTTTTACCTATTGCCCTCATAACTAACTTTTGATCATTAAAGTCGCCTATTCATATCACATGTAAACAAAAAATATTAGAATGAAAAAAGTATTATTATGTGATAATCAGGTTCATAAGAGGGGGAGGTTGCTTCTAATTTAGAACAGTTGCTACCACAAAAAAAAATATGTAAATATTTTACTCAATCTTCCAGGTAATATCATTCGATAATGTCCATCTCTGCCCATAGAAAGGCCGTTGTGTCTTCAGTGCAACTCTGGTGTGGTGTTGACCACAGATGTTCACTAAGGTTAGATAAAAGCCATTTCACTAATCATGTACTACTTTTAGCCTTCCACATTAAACCATAAAACTCCAGAGCACTATAGACATTAGGAAGTTGGTTAAGGGTTGATTTACTTCACCTTTTGTTCTCGATAACTGATGTAAAAAAATATAAGCAAAATCAAAAATTGTTGTAAAAGGTTGAATAATTGCTGGAATAATTTTATAAAACTTATTTCATTGATTGTATGACCCAAAATAATATTTTTATTATTATAAGGAAAATCTCAATTAAATCTGTAAATACACAATAAGGATTCAGAATGACTTGGTTACTGTTGATTTGAAATTCAAAAAACAAAATAAATGTTCAAATTATACGTTCTATTCACTGCAAACACATTTCCAATGTGTTAGAGTCTATTTGTTATAATGATTAGATATAAACTACTTTGTTTCCAGATTCTCTGGACACAAATCAGTGTTACTTGTGACCAAGAGACCCAGACGTCAACAAAGAATTAGGATTTTTTTTTTTATTTTTGGAGGGGGGTTTGCTAAAAACTAATTGCTCCAACAATGACGATAAAATCCATCATGCAAAGTTTTGCTTATCTGTATTCAGAGAATATTCATAATAGTGATTCCAAAACTTCTTATTTTTTTTTTCTCTGTTGAGCTCTTTGATCTTAGTGCACTTTTGTTTCCTATTTTACTTCACTTTTTTTGTTTATAGTTTTGTGAAAATAGCTTCTTTTTTCCCAGTGTACTTACACTTATTGGTAATCTAACTCGCCACTTTCACCTGTTCCTGAAAAAATGATTATTTAACTTCAAAATCTATTTATAAAACAACTAAAAGTTTAAAATACTTGTAAAAATTGTTAGGGCTATTAGCAAGTTTGCTAAGTTCTCCCAGTAACAGTTAAAAAAAGGAAAGGAGGCTATGGTTTGTGGAAATACATGGTTATTAGTAGAGCCCGGAAGTTAGGCAAAATGCCTTTTTTTATCTGAATGGATATATTGAAGAATCAGATAGAAATAAATATGTTTCAGTGCATTTAGGAAGTGTAAAGGCAATTTTTATTTTGCCTTTTTTGCCTATTTTGGCTATTTTAAGATTTAATGCCTTTTTTTGCCTTTTTTACTATTTTTTTCTGGGATTTAAACATTTTAAAAAGCACCGTTCATCGAAGACAAAAAAGTTTGCACAAGTTAAATTACATATATCCGTCACAAATATCTATTCGAGAGCGCATTTTCCCAACCCATGGATTTAACCTCTATAAATAACAGATCCTTCCTTAGTAGAAGGAATGATGAAGCATAATGAATACCAGGATAGAGACAGGATGAGAGAAGTACGTCACTTCTTCTTCCTCACACCCCTTTTGCTGTGACGATGGTTAGTTAACTGGTACTCCGGATTTTGAAATATTAAGATATTGGAGAGGAAGGGAGGAAATAACTTCCCTCTAACAGGACAATTATAAAATAAGCTGTTAGTCTACTGTTGAACTTCTTAAAGACAGCTCGTGTGTTCGTTCTCACTTATTTATCATGCTGAAAGTTTCATCGTTGCGTGGTAAATTACATAGCTATGTTCGCGAATTCGGTTCGGATTTACTTTCTTCTGATGGAGCTATACTCTTCTGCAAAGTCTGTGAAAAATCTATCAATCACGATAAAAAGTATTTTATTTCTCAACATTTCGCAACAACGAAACATAAATCGAGGATAAATACTGTTGGTCCTAAGATTAATTTAATTGCAACAGCAGTTACAACATCCAGCAGGCAATCTCAGTTTTCCCTGGATCTATGCAAAGCTTTCTTGGACTCAGGAATTCCGTTCTGGAAACTGGAAAATCAATCCCTGAGGACATTTCTGCAAAAGTACACTAAAGAAGAGGTTCCATCAGAATCCTCGTTAAGAAAAACGTATTTAAATATCACCTTTGAAGAGACGATGCAGAGGATTCGACAAAGAGTTGCAGAAAAGAAGATCTGGATCTCCATTGATGAAACTACGGATGCAATGGGACGTTACATAGCCAATGTTATCATTGGAACCATGGAAGCAAAGCAAACTGACTTATCATCAGTATATCTTTTGACGACAGAGGAGATGGAGAGAGCAAATGGTACCACAGTGGCACAGTTGTTTACCAATTCACTAATGCCACTCTGGCCGGACGGAATACGGCATAATGATGTCCTACTTTTTGTCACAGATGCAGCACCTTACATGAAAAAAGCAGCTAAAGCCTTACGAGTTCTCTTTCCTAAAATGCTCCACCTCACTTGTCTAGCACATGGCCTCCACAGAATCGCTGAAGAGATAAGAAGTTTGTATCCTCACGTGGATAAATTAGTTTCTACCGCCAAGAAAATCTTCCTAAAATCACCCTCTCGAATCCGGGTTTTTAAGGACATAGCACCAGAGCTGGCTTTACCTCCTCAGCCAGTTCTTACCAGATGGGGAACCTGGATCTCAGTAGTAATATATTACTGCAACAACTTGGACAAGATACGTGAGGTAGTTCATGCAGTATCAGTAGACAAAGTTAGTTCAGTTCGCGAGGTAAAAAAGTTGCTGGACCAAGAAGAGCTTAGCAATGATCTGGCATTTATAAAAGCACATTATAGTGTGATACCGGAAGCAATCTTGAAGTTAGAGAGAAGAGATGATTCGCTGGTATCATCTATGGGGATCTTCGAAGATGCTGTAAATCAACTGCTCCAAGCACCAGGAGAAAAAGGAAAGAGTGTCAGTGAAAAAGTTAAACGTGTTCTGAGTGCTAATGTGGACATCGAAAAAATTAAGAACATTCGTAATGTTCTGAAAGGCGAAAATTCTGTTTTAACTGGCATGTCTCCTTTCGATGTAACTTGTTTCAAATTTGCGCCTATCACTTCAGTGGAAGTAGAACGTTCCTTTTCCATGATGAAAAACATTCTTTCTGACAAGCGTCTGTCTATGACAGTTGATACTTTAAAAAAGCATCTTGTTGTAGTTTGTAATCAGGGAAAGTAAGAGTAAGAACAGAATTTAAAATGCACCTTTTAATTGATAATTAGGAATGAGATTCCTCTTTGCCTTCACTCCTTGTAAATACCTATTTTAATTAAAGTACTTTTATGTATTTCAAGTGCCTTTTTGCCTGCCTATTTTAACCAAAAATAAATGCCTAACTTCCGGGCTCTAGTTATTAGTGTTCCTTGAATCCCTTTTATCAAAACTGCATACTCAGAATACACCCTCTTTGTAACCCCCTTGCCTACCATCCAGTAAGTCATTCTTTTCATAAATACAATTAATACTAAGTATATCCATCTACATTACATTTCTTAAAGATATAATGTGTGAATAGAGCATGGAGAAGTCTTTATGTTATACTCTTTTGCTTTCAGTCGTCGAACCCTTGTCTCCCAGCATTGGTTCGATTGTCTATCATATTATATTTGTAAATATATGTTAGGCATTTAATCCTCTGAAATTTGTTGTGTTAACACTGGCTCTTTTTTAAGCATAAACACCAATCATTTTGACATGTTTGAAAAAAAAAATGGTTTTCTTTAGCTTAAAAATATAATGATTTTTTTAAGTAAGGAAATTAATTTCACTTTTAAATAAGACTAATTATTCTTAAATAAGACTAATAATAGCAGTATTATTATTAGAATAAAAATATTATCGTATTTGACATCACGGGTAATTTGAGTAAAGATATGGGTGACGACCCGACTAAGATTACAAATTCATTTGATTTTTTAAAATCCATGGAACTCCTGAACAAACTGTAATAAAATAATATATATGTAAAATAATATAACATTTTTAAACATTAAAATTAAAGATAAGAATAAATAACATTAAAGTTTAATGATAGTTGTTCATTTATACATTTATAATATGAAATGTCTAACCCTATAATCATTGTCATTAATGATCTTAAAGGTCAATACACTTAAAAGAAACAAAAAAAATATTATCAATGAGGGGAAATCAATTCTATAATTGAATGAAGTTATTTTTCTTCACACAAAATGGCTGACAAAACTGCCCATTGAAAAATTCTTAAATGAATTATTTTCAAAATTAGTGCAAATTTAGGAAAAATGCATAGGATTGTAGTCATGTTACATAAGTTACCTAATAATAACAGGCAGTGTTTGTATTAACATTAAATTATGACATGCCACTTATATTCTCTAGGTCATATACTTTTATTATTTTGTTTCTTAGTACAATTTTCAACCAATATATTGGTGTTGAGCGGCTGTAGCATGCATTTCAGCAGTGTGACGTGGGTGAGACTTCTGAGAAGAAAATATATCCCAACCTGGTCCTTCCTCAGCTCCACGAAGTTTTTTTAAAGAACATGCTAGGATTCCGAGTACAGTGGGCCTTTTCCAAAATGACAACATTTAAATTTAGTAGAAGCATCATAGTTTTGGGGAAAACAAGTTTTCTTTCAATAGTACAAAGGTGATGGGAACAATGTGTGTTAAAGTTTTTGCACTAATTAAAGAATGTATATTACTAATATAAATGCACACAAAAATCTAAACAAAAATAATTTATTTTATGTAATTAATAATTTTAGTTTAAATTATTTGGAATTAATCTTTTCTTTATTGCTAATGTAGGGTGTAAGGTATCTGGGCAATTTGAAAATTAAATTCGATAAAGGTAAATTAAATAAATCAGTTAGGAATAGCGTAATAGTTCGGAATTCAGAGCGAAAATCGGAGCATTTTTGGGCTAAAACAGCCAAGTCTGAGGAGAGAGAGAGGGGGGAAGGCAGGGCCGTCTGAGGGTGTGACAAGTCTGTACGTAGTACAGTCTAGAAAGACTCTGTTTTACTTTTAAGTTTTCATACAAAAAAAAAGAAAACAAATGTACAAGTTTGTTGAGTATTAACCGCTTTCGATGATCTTTCTTTTAGTAATATATATTCACTATTTTGTGCTAATTGATTTCATAAAATTAAATACATTTTTTTTTTAACCAGTCACATTCCACATTCTTATCATACAAGCCAATGAGGAGCCTTGTTCATCCTCTAAAAAAATAACTAATAACTTGCTTAATTATTATAAATATTGGGATATTTTGTGAGGCCATATTAACTTTGGTGAACGTAAGCTGCGAATGTAAATACACCGAGGAAAAGAATATGGCTTTGCTAATCATTAATTTTCCAAACATTATCGGCTGTTGATCTTGAATCCACTGAGGGTTGCACTGAGGATTGGAGCCAACTAGTCCTCAGTAAGACCCAATTAAGCTGGGTCCTTCCCGGAAAGCTAAGAGAAAATATTAATGAAATTGCCCTTCCATATCTGTCAGGTGGAAAGTCCTGGAGACTCATTTTACTAACTGATGAAGGATTTTTTTCCTTAGAATTTGGAAGATATCAATCATATGAAGGGCTGTAGTTCAACAATGGTCAGAGGGCATTGAGCATCGAGGAAAACCATTTAATTCCTTATTGATAAATTGGATATTGAACTACTCCTGTCTCAATCATTTCTGCTCATTGCTAATCCAGCTACGAACACCCAATATTTATCTAAGATCGGTGAGCACTGTTCATCCATTAGTATCGAGTCATCCTTACAATATGACCAGACCATCAGAGATGTCCAGCCTTGATAAGCCGTAAAATGTTGGAATTCTTGTACAGTACCCGTAACTCAGTGCTGGTTTCATTCTCCATACACCATTACTTTATAAAGGGCAAAATATTTTTCTTAAAATAGGCCACTGAAATCGAAGAAAAGGAGCTTTATGTGCCCTTGTTAAAGCCAAACATTCTGAGCCATAGGCTACCATGGGTCAGATAAGTCTCTTGTATATGCCTAGCTTTGTTGATGGAATGATACTTTTTAAATATTTATGAAGGCAAAAGTAATCAGAAGCCTTCTCTGTATGTCTGCCTTTTGATTTCCGAGAATAGGTGGACAAACACTGCAATGCTCTGAAAGACATTAGTCCAAATCTTTATTTGAAGAGAGTCTTGGACAGATCCATGAGGCCTTTGGATGGAAAGGAAAATAAAATAAACACTGAAATTTTCACATATTAAAAAGCACTTGATCTCTTTAAAACAGCAAATAGTTACTTTATCCTCCTCCTCAATTTCCTCACATTTTGCATTCCATAGGATAGGCCTGACTGTCAAAAAGCTCAGGATTAAAGACTACTCCATATATAGAAATCTGAGGAGTTAGATCTGAGATCCTGACTGATCCATATCAACTGAGGTACTTCTCTGTGTAATGGCCATTCAACAAAGCTGACACTGCTCAGTTGCTGTAAGCTGGGCATCCATCCATCTAGAACTAGCTGCTTCTGGAGCATACACCTTCCAAATGTGACAAAATGCGAGAGAACGGGAAGGATATACATATATTTTAAAGGATAAATAGATGAACCATAAATCATAAACATTGATAGAATGTTGAGGATTCTTGTAGGTGAGGAGAATTATTATTTAGAACTCGAAACAGTAAAACACCACTACCACTTATTCACTATATGTGAATAATTATGCAGAATGTGTTGTGCAAAAACTCGTTAGTAAGTGAATAAAGAAGTTATTCAGCCATGATTGTTGAAAAGAGGTTTGGAAAGATGTAGAGAACTAGATATCAATTCCAAGGCTAGCTATCTGAAAAATGGGGCAAAGGCAAAAAATTCACAGCAAACAAGGTGCGTTCAAGTGCAAGACTTCCATTAAAACACATCTTTCCAAAGTAAAAGATAATACAAATATGTTGACTAGGTCAGATCATACTGCATATCATATGTATGTAGCATGTGGATATGTATGTAGCATGTGGATATGTATGTAGAATGTAATATATTGAGAAATCAGGACACAGATTAAAAACGATGCTATACATCATATGATCTACAACCTTCTACAAGAAGAAAAGCATAATCAAGAATGCATACTAAAAATGAATATTTTAAATGGCATAGAGATTAAATGAGATAATTTAAAATATCCAGGGTGAAATTTAAATTATCTTAAATATTCCTGGAGATTATAATACAGTGTAGGAAAAGAAGCCTTTCCCCTCTTACTGAGTATAAAGGCCGGGTCTTCATTTGGAAAGTAACCAAATTCTTAGTTTCTTTTTTGGCACATTAAAAAGTATTCAAGTCAAGGAATGGTTAGGATTTGGCGAAGAGAAAACGTCAGATTTTCTGAAAAATCTATATTTTGAATGTTTCAGCATGCTCTTTGGCAGCCTTCTTTAGCAACAAATGCCTAAGGGATGGAGGAAGACCACGATAACTTTTAGGTGACCATGAATATGGTCTGGTTATCCTTTTAGATGAACTGACACTTATCCATGGTGTCTTAAAAGATATTGTGGTCTTCCTCCATCCCCTAGACTTATGTTGCTGAAGGAGGCTGCCAAAGAGCATGCAGAAACGTTCAAAATACAGATTTTTTCTGATAATCAGACAATTTCCCTTAGCTGAATCCCAACCATTCCTTAACTTCTTATCACCTCAGTGGCTCTCCATCTGCATCTCATTAAAAAGTATTTATGGATTGGAGAGAATACAAATATTTTTGTTAGATATGATTTAGCCAATCAGCTTTCAAATTTTATTTGACCTAACTTTAAAACCAGCCATGAATTGATTCCTACAGTTTAGTGAAGTTGTGAATCAATATTATATGATTGATTTTATAACATTTTGGAATAACAATATTCTGCAATTTCTTTTAAATATAAGAGTCACTATGCAACTAAGCTTTATATTTATTTAAAGAAATTTTATCAATGTCTTGTACATATTAAACCATATTTTATGAAGGCTGTCATTCGAATATTTTTAAGTTCATTACAGAAAAGAATGTCATCTAAATTTATATATATTGTTCCAGGAACGTAGGAAAGACCTTACTGATCATCGTGAAGACTCAACATTTAGTTTTGATCCTTCGAAGATCCCAGTGAAGCAGCTTGATAAAACCAATAAACGAAGAATTGATTCAAGGAAAGGTGTTTTGTTGAGTTCATATTCGAGAAAAAAGACAAGAAGGAGAAAAAGGAGAGGCGGAGTAAGTGCAGGTGGTGGAGCTGATCGGACACCTTCACCCAGTCCAAAACATTCATGCACACCTCTTTCAGGTTCATTGAAAGTGAAAAATAACAACTCCTCAGCAACAGCGACTACTGACACCCTTCATCCTATTGAATGTAAGTAAAATACAATAGTTACATTTTTTTTCATTCTATTATTCATATGTTATAAATATTAGTTTTATTCTGCAACTAGATCAGATTCAATGTAAGGAGAACAATTTGAAAAATACTTATTGAGCTTAAGGGGGTCTCCTGTGGTCTAGTGGCTAGTGCCTTAGATTCATAAGCGGGAGATGGTGGGTTCGATCTCCACCGGGGGCAGGAATTTTCTCATCTCAGGGCTCATTGAGAAAATTCCTCGCTGCCCCCATAAAAAAAAAAAAAAAAAAAAAAAAAAAAAAAAAAAAAAAAAAAAAAAATTATTGAGCTTAAGTAGATTTTAATAGATCAGTCAAAAAGTTCATGCACATTTGTGTAAATTTTTAAATAGTGTAAATAAAACACAATTTAACACTTGAATCAGTGTTATATTTTTCTTACTCTCTACAATTTCTCACCATTTTATGGGTAGCTTTTAAATGTCATTGCTATAGAAAGACTCTGGTTTTGATGTAAATTTGAAAGTTCATTTAGTACATCCTGTTTAGAATTTAACTTTTTCCCTAGTAAAATATTTCCTAGGGCACAAAATAAATGACAATCTCTTGGGACAATTTCCATGGAGTAAGCAGAATACAGCAAAATAACTCAAATAAATTAAAAATGTTTGTATCATTGTTCGATCTGTAAGTGGTCTAGCATTATCATTATAAAACAACACTTTTTTTATATCCACCATTCGCAAGTGGGTTTTAATCCATGAGATGCATCCATCATTTATACCACCTGATCCATTGCTAATTTTGGCTCAACACGATTTTCAAGAATGCTGTTATTAAAGTTAACAGGGCATCCTGAACGTCATCATAAATGCTGCTTTCTTCAACTTTACATTATTTAAACCATTTCTGAACAGTCCTTACATCAATAGTATGTTCACCATGTACACTACTGATTTTAATCGCTGCAGATCTGGTAGATTCGCCAGATGAAAATAAAAATGTAACACAGCATGTTTGTATTGATTGTCGATATTCATTTTCTATGAGTACTAATATACATCTGATTTTTACAAAATTTGATTACAGACTGATAACTGGGCGCTAATGGCCCATACATCGGTGCACTGTAAAAAACAAAACAAAAAAAAGCTTAAAATATTTGGTTTCTTGAATTTTGATTGTCAAAAATATTAGAGTGCCCATATACTCGGCACTCCTAATCTTGAGATACATGGACTGCACAGCCCAAATCTTGAGATATTCCTCATCGTGTATGAGACATCCTTGAGGCTCGAGTTAAACTGTATAGTACATCAAAGTAGAATGATAAAACCAACAGATTAACTGTACAGACCAATGAGGCCGGGACTGTACAGGCCAGGCCTGACGTGTGTGGACAAGAGGATATTTGCTTCACATTCAACATCATGGTCACATTCAACATTTGGGTCTACTATAACTGGACTGTGCAGTCCCAGCCTTGAGGGTTATTAACTTATCATGTGTGTGCTAGATCTGTTCAGTCCAAACTGTGCAGGTTCGGCCTTGAGATTTCAACTGAACGTGTATGGCCACCTTAAGATGTTATAATCGTAGTTTTTAAATTTAAGTAATTTTCCTTTAGTTTATAATTTAGCACCAAATAGGAGTACAGGCATTATTTTCTCTTGGTAATTAAAATAAAAAAATACTTTAACTTTAAAAAAAAAATATAATAGTAATTCTGATATGAGAAAAAGTATTTCATTTTACTTGACATGTAGATATTAAAATTCTTTATTCATAGAGAATCCTAGCAAATATATATATATATATATATATATATATATATATATATATATATATATATATATAATGTATGCTGATAGAATCCTTCTAGTCTTAAAAATAAATATGTTTTGCTTGATATGCAAGAGATTGATTTAGTCATTTAAGTCTCCATTTTAAGTATTTTTTCTTCATTATGGTTTGAGATACCTGTTGGGTCTCCCTTTGGCAGGATGGCTAGTTCACCAGACTCCCACATAGTAGATGCAGGTTCGAATTCCACCCGTGGTGTGTCGAGTTTTATCAACAATTCGCTTGCTGAAAAAATGTCCTCCTTCACCATAAATGTTTAGAAAGGATGGCAATTTGTATATAGCTTTGTGCCAGATGTGCCAAGTCATAAAAGCTGATGTGTCATTAAAAAAAATCAATTATGCCTATTCATAAATATTAATAATTCTTATGAATTTCCTGAAATATTTACTTAATAGTTAATTTATTTATTTTTTAATTACTTGTCAACTGAATTTTTACTATTAGGTCTTAAAAGGCAAGGGGAAATGAGCAGGCAGTGTAGTAGTAACGCTTCTGATGGTACTTGTCGAGAAAGAGGTGATAGAGAACGAGAGTCATCCCTAGAAGATTCTGGTGTTGTTGATGACCATGAAGACGCAGAAGGTGCTACAGAAGAAGCTGCTCCTTCACCTAGTGTTAGCCATGTAAGTTTATATAAATTTAATGTATATATATATATATATATATATATATATATATATATATATATATATATATATATATATATATATACAGGGTGTCCTTTTTAGATGACCCGGCTGAATTGGCTGAATTTCTCTTGAACGGATAACGTTATAATAAAACAAAAAAATACGTATTTCATAATTTTTAGTCTAGTTTAGGATTTTGATCTTTTTTTAGAAAACAAAAATTTCGGGGTACCCCAAACCCTATACAACTTTGAAATTTCAAATAGGATCCTAAACTTTCCAATACATCATTTTAAAGGACTTTTTACACCAAAATCAATGATGCAATCAGATTTCAATTTGGTCAATTAATAACAAAGTTATGGCATAAAGGTCGAAAAAAGGACAATAAATTTTGTTAACTGTTTTTAATACTAAAAAAATTCCATCGTACCTGCAGAGGTTGGCGAACCTACATCTCATGTTCAAACTGCCTGCCTTCTTTGAAGATCAAAAGATTCGCTCTTCTTAGCCACTCTTCGTTGGTGCTCAGTGCGATGGACTGAGGAGAGACCAATCGACAAGCATTTTCCACTCTTTGGTGCAGTTCTTCAACTGATGTTGCAGGATTATGATTAGCATAAACGATATGTTTCAAATGTCCCCACAAAAAAAGTCTAACGGAGTTTGATCGGGCGACCGAGGAGGCCATCAGATGGGGCCGTGAGGTCCTATACACTGGTCCCGGTAGTGCCGATTTAAGTAATGTCTCACTTGCAGAGAATTGTGTGCGGGACACCCATCAGGCTGCAGTATCCTTCTTTGACGATGCTGCAGAGGTACATCTTCTAGTAAAGCCCGCAATTGTTCTCTCAAGAAATTTAGAAACTGAGCTCCATTTAAATTATTTCGGTAGAAATAAGGACCAATTAATTTAAATCCAAGAAGCCCGCACCAAACGTTGATCTGTGGACCACCTGGTGATGACAAACATAGGAGATTCTGGGATTTTCCTGTGCCCACGTTCGAAAAATCCAACGATTTAACATACCGTTAGTAGTGAATTTTGATTCGTCAGTCCATAGGATATAATGAAGCATGTTTTCATCAACTACCAAACTCGACCTTTGTGCAAGGAAAGTTAGACACCTGTCGTAATGAGTGTCCCAGAGCCCCTGGACAAGATGAGAGCGATAAGGCTTGAAATTATAAGTCCGTAGTACATCTCTAATTTTGTTCTTTGAAAAACCTAAAACCCTTCCGGTATTTTGGAGAAAAGAATTTGGATTTTCCATAACATACAATAAAATATCCAGTTCCTCGTCGAAATTGCGCTTCCGATATCTTGGTCGATCAGCAACTGATCCAAATCTCCTCATATTGAGAGCAACACGAATAAATGTTTTGTGGCTCACTTGAGGACGAGCGGGAAATTTCTGGGAGTACAACACAGCTGCACAACGAGCGATACCACCACTTTCAATAAAAGAATGGTACATATCAACTTTTTCCTCACGGGAAATCTGCACTCTTCGGTTCATTTTGACTAACTGATTAATTCTGAATGTAGGCAAGTAGGCATTGTTGTAATAGTTATCTATTTCCAGGAATTAAAGTTCGCTTACTTAAGACCATTTGGATAAACAATATCAGTAAATGTAAACAGCTCTACCTTCACCGAACATAAAGGGGCTTATTCTGTTTCTTCTCTGCATCTTAAAAAGAAACATTTATTACGAATCACACGTAAAAAAAAAACAAAAAAAAAACCTTAAATTCCTAAGGAGAGGAGTGTAAAAACCAATGATGTAAGCGCTCACAAGGCGGTGAACTCACCGCCGACATGTTGTGATCTGTAATGAGAGGAGTGATTTGAGTTAACGTTAGCAGAATCTATTACGAGGGAGTTTCAACTAGAGAATACATGGCCCTCACATTCCCTTCTTACCTTTGTGGAATAAGTCTGGCATAAAATTCTTAAAAGGCCGTCACCTCACCGGCTGCGCGAGTGCATGAAGGTTAATCTTTTGATTAATGATTATTTTTTTTAATTGTAACTTATTTATAAAAAACAATTTTTGCATGTAATTCTAATTAATTTTTCATCTATGAATTAATACGATTTTTATTTAATGAGAGGATTTTTTTTTTTTTAATTTTGTTTCTTTTGATATTTAATTGTTTGTACTGTACTTTTGAACCCAATAAAACATTTCTACAGGTAAAACTACTCTTTCTTGTTCCAAATCCCGATTTGTCCATTTCAACTGTAATTCTGGCTCAGCTAGACTAGGTTTTCACAGCAGTCGTCCATAATGAAAGGGTTAAACACTTGCATTTTGGTTTTTATTTTTATGAAAGATTTATTTTAATTAATAAGACACTTTTATGTTTTATTTATTTATGTATTAATATATTGCAGTGTGCTGATCAAAGTTCTAGCAATGTTTTGAAAGTAGAGACTAAGAAGAAATCTAAAGAACTACGTAGTGCTTTAAAATGTAATGGTGTCAATCTTAAAAGGCCTGAAAATCTTTCTGTTTATACCCTTCCCCAAGATTTTAATCATGTTATAACTATAGGTAAGCATTTTAATAATACCTAAATATAACTGAAAATGAAATATAACTGTAACATTTCTTAAAACTCTAAGCCTGTTTTGTAAGGTTTTATTATAATTCCCTATTTATTTCAGATACTTTAGTTGACAGAAACTGTGATAAATGTGGAGACTGTTGTATTGACTATCAAGGGTGGCTAAGAGTACAAAATTCTTTGTATAGAATTGTGAGGGATCCCCTCTTTGAACTTTTGATTACTGTGTGTATATTATTAAACACAGTTTTTTTAGCTACAGAACATCATGGCATGAGTCAGAATGTGAAAAGTGCTTTGGATATTGGAAACAAAGTAATATACTGTTTTAATAGAATACGTTTTTCTTTGAAGTACTAATTATTATTCATTTCATGTCATAACATAAATAGGCAAATACTAAGATGTTACTTCAAAAAAAATTTTTGATAATGATAACTTTTTGAATGTTGATTTCTACATTTGTATACAATTTGTTTAGACGTTTTATGCCTTCCTGGCTTTGCTTATTTGGTGTAGTAAATTGGCTTCATTCTCAACTCAAGGGTACAAGGGGTATTCTACAACTGGAGGGAGAAACCAATTTCCTGCATCATGTTTCGACCAAGTATACAAAATTGTAAGCCCCAAATTCCAGAATAAACATGTGTTTGTTTTTACCCTACCCCTTTTGTATTTTATAGTTATTTTCTACTTTATCATAATTATACTGTCAATTATTGTCTGCAACTGTACCACAAACATATCTCATGTTCTCTTGTTGGGTGTTGGAAGCTCATGCGCAGTAAAAATGAAAAACATTACTGTTAGATATTATTTAACACTAAAAATTAACCTTACTGTGTTCTGCTTCTTTTAGGCCCCTATTATTATTATTATTCTATTGTAACCAATGGCGCTCGTCAGTATTCTATAATCAGCATTTTTTATATTTTTTATTGTAATTGTCAAATATTCTGTGTTTCATTTTTCAATGTCATTATGTATTATCCACTTCTTTTTACATTATCTTGAAGTATATATATTATTTCATTGTTTAAAAATTTTCAGGTGTTCACATCAATTTTTACACTAGAATGTGTTTTGAAACTGATGGCTTTAAGTAAAGATTTTTTCAACTGTGGCTGGAACATTTTTGATCTAATAATTGTTTCTGCAAGTTTGCTTGATTTATCATTCGAGCTCGTAGATGGACTATCAGTGTTACGATGTCTTCGCTTGGTATGCACTTTTCCTTTTAAAATTAGTTTTCCTTATGATTAATTATTTTTGTATAATATAATTATTTTTCTGCAATATTTAATACTAACTTCACATTATCTTTTTTACAGCTGAGAGTGCTGAAGTTGGCACAATCATGGACAACAATGAAAGTTCTTCTTAGCATTATAATATCTACACTTGGTGCTCTTGGGAATTTAACTTTTGTTTTAGTAATTATAATTTATATTTTTGCTGTCATTGGCATGCAATTATTTTCCAAAGATTATACAGCTGAACGTTTCGCTCCTGATCCTATACCCAGGTAATATCTATTCATAGGTTGTTTAATGAATTAAACTGTTCTTTATGTGGAAATGTCGTTTTTGCAGATGGAATTTTAATGACTTCTTCCACTCCTTTATGATGATTTTTCGAATTTTGTGTGGTGAATGGATTGAACCTTTATGGGATTGTATGAGAGCAGAGCGACATGAGGTAATGACAATTCTTTATTAAGTAACTTCTCCCATTTTTCTAATTGGTCAATCAATACATTACAAGTAGCGGAAGACCAGTAATAATTATATCACACAATATTTAAAATTCATCATGTTTCATGCTCTCAGGTTGGCCATTCATGAGCATAATATTGAAATGAAACAACATCAAAGTTAAAAAAATCAACAGCCCTTGGAATCTTCTACTATCTTGACTTATGAAAGAATTTACACACAATAAAATATTTGAATAAATTTGTGCTTTACAGATATTTCAGAAAATATGTAAAATGATTTAGTTTTGTATATATATATATATATATATATATATATATATATATATATATATATATATATATAAATTTGAACTATTGCTATTTTTGTGAACTATGGGTTCTGAAACATAAAACTTTCTAGTCAGCACTTCCGGATTGCATCATGAAGTCAACCTCATATGGGGGGGGGTTCTCCCCATGTAGGGAGGTAGGAACTGTAGTAAAAAAAATATTGGTTCAAAAGGAATTTTTTTGTGGTTTACATAAGCCAGAGTTATGCTCAACACGTATCATGTCCACGCAGGTCAGCAAAACTGTATGACATTTGATTTATTTTAGGTAGTTTTATATTTGTAAAATATAATTAGAATGAGCGGTCCGCTGTGGCCTACACCAAGAGAGTTATGTCGCCACTGATGTAGAACGGTAAGTCAGTTCCACTGTGGTATGTAAAGCGGCCCCTACACGGTCAGTAATAATGACATTATCAGTAATGTCATTACTATTCAACTCTCGTCATTCCATACCATCATTACAATGTACACCTTACACCGTCATTCCACGGATCATTTTTAATGTCATTACTTTTCTTCAGTATGCATTGTGATCTCCGTGACAGAAGCGTTTTGTTAATAATGGATCCTCGCAAAGTCACCTGTGTAGCTATAATTGCGACACTAGCCACAAAGAAACACGTGAAACGTTCGTAAAGGCCTTAATGACACATATCCTTCCAATCGGGGCGTTTCCAAGTGTTCTGGGACCGAGGTTATGTGCAAAAAAGTTTACATTTTATTTTTATTTGGATAACCATTTTTCGCAAGTACCTTTTGAGATAATACAATAGTCATTTATATGTTTAGAAAAAGGAGTCTTTCTTCTTTTGAAAGATTTCAATGACGTAAAAATCGGATTATCTCAAGGGGAGATATTTTTTTTTTTTTTTTTTTTTACGGCACATCTACATCTAGGTCATTAGCGCCGACATCCAGGGTGTAGCGAGGAATTTCACCAGCGAGCCGTGGGATGATAAAATTCCTGCCGGAGGTTGGGAATCGAACCCACCATCTCCCGCTTATGAATCCAAGGCGCTAGCCATTAGACCACGGGAGACCCCAAGGGGAGATATTGAATTTCAAAACGTCACATTACTTTTTCGCTTACAAATTTTTCTCTTCCAGACTGGGAAAAATCATTATTTTTTGTTTTCAATATTATTCACCACGTTAGGGTTTCTTGGGGTGCTGATTTTAAATCTGCTATTATTTTTAGTATGAAAAAATGTATAATGCTAGTTTGCTTGAAAACGTAAGCATATTTTTAAATATATTTGACGAAATATAAATTATAGTTTAACGATTATATTTTTTCTAATCTATTCTATAACAAAAATGAATTGGTAAAAGAATCACGTCAACATTATTTTCTAAAGTCGATATAAAAAATAAAGCACTTTCAACCTATTTTATATCGTCGATACAAATGCAAAGTAACGAATGTGAAAAGTCTATTCTATGATATATTTTAATTAGACTTAATGCGGATTCGTTACTTTGATATATACATATATATATATATATATATATATATATATATATATATATATATATATATATATATTACTTTTATAACTATAATGTTACCAAGGTAGAGTCATACATTTCCATTTCAATTCATCTTATTTTTTGCCCTTTCTACTCAATCTAGTTTAACCTTTACATCTGTTTCACCAAGGTTACAGCTCGAGATAGACTGAATAATGACAGATTAATGATGTAGCGCTCCCTACACCATCATTACTAATGACAGTATCCCCTCCACTTTCAGTAATGATGAAGCCGAGATTAGAAAATCCGGATTCACATCATTACTGTTAGTCATTCCAACTTTGTCCACCTTACAGTATCATTATTACTGTCATTTTGATAAGGTAATGTCATTATTACTGACCGTGTAGGGACCGCTTAAGGAGAGGCTGTTCTCATACAAGCAAAAAATTAGAAATCCTACATTCTTTAAATTGTTTAGAAACATACTTTTATGATACCAGAAACTGATGTGCATATGACAAGGGTACTTGCCACCAACTACCTGAACGTGGAAAAATTCCCCCCTCCCCCAAGTCCCTCACCGTCAAACACATTATACTATTCAATGAATAAAAAACAAAACAAAAAAAAAAAAAAAACAGATTTAATCAGAGAAAAAAAAGGCAGTTCTAAAGAACAAAATCAACGTCAGTACAGTAGAAGAAAATATTCACATGGCATCTTTGAATTCCGCTCGGAAAGCTCTATTTCAAACAACAGAAAATTGTTTCTACTTTTGCATATCCTGTTTTATTCAAAAATAAACTTTCCTACTATAGGAAAAAAAATAACAAGCAATGAAAAAAAACGAAGGGAAACAGACAAAAAAGTCCGACTCGCAGGAACTGCATCATCTTAGCGCGGTTCCGTTCAAATCCCTTTTGTCATTTGAAAAGCTTAGAATAGAAACAGATAATATTTGGTTCGGCCTTTGTTCAAAGGGGTTTATGACTTTACCTGGTCGGGTCCGCCAGACCCCAGAATCCTCTTCTAGAGATACCTATTTAGTACGTTTCAATACATTGAAAAATATCAAAAATGTTCACATTTTCTTGTGTTCTTCTTCTATAGTAATCATTCTACAAATAAAATCAATTAAAAAATAAAAACCAACAGCATAAAGGCAATTGAAAATATTCAAAAGACGTCATCGAATCTCTTTCTCTTGGCACCTATATTTCTAACAATGAATTGTTTTTCTTATTTTATTTAATCTGTTTTATTGTCAAATACATTATCCAACTTTAAGCAATTAAAAAATAACAAAGAATAAAAACAGACAAAAACAACCGTTCGAATAAACGAAATCAATTACTTAAAAGTTTTAAGCACTTATTTCTCCGATTGACATCGCTTAATTAAAACTTTCGTCACAACCTTTTTTGTTGAGCATTTAGTAAGCTTTCGAATAGTAACCTTCCGTTTACCAAGATTCTTAACCGTTTTCGAGATATTAATGAAAGTATACGAAGTTCCCAAACCTTTTCATTATTTCTAGCAACAGAAAATTGGTCTCATTTTACCTATCCTGTTTTACACACAAATACATTTTCCTAACATAAGAAATTACAAAAATAAAAAGTCCGACTCGCAGGAACTGCAGCATCTTAGCGCGGTTCCGTTCATGCCCCTAGTGCCATTTGATAAGCTTAGAAAAGAAATAAACTTATTTTTTTTATATATCTCGTGAAAATTGTCAAAATCCTCTCGAACATCTCGAATAAAAGTGATATTAAGGCGTCAGGGACACCGACAGTAGCTAACTTTTACACAGAAGCGGAAATTACAGAATCTGGCTCTCATTCTAAAGCAAAGCTCTATAAATCAATACAAAATATGCCTAATAAAGCCTTTCTAGAGGATACAGGAGCATGGGCGTATATGAGGGGGGGGCTGAGGGGGCTGCAGCCCCTCCCGAAATTTTGAATTGATGATAAAAACTTCTCGTAAAACCCTTAAAAATAAATTAAATAAGATCACTTAGTTCATAAAACATATTTTATTTTACGTGCAATAGCGTTTTAGTTGCCTAAAACTATTCCAAGCTCTAAATATTTAGTATTCCATACCCTGGAAATGGTCTCAGCCCCCCCCCCCCCCGAAATTGTTTTTATATACGCCCATGTACAGAAGGATCAAGAAGAAGTACACAAGATTGAGTAGAATACCCTGCCTAATATAGCCTATATAGAATAATATGCCGAATAAAACGTATCTAGTAAATACACAAGGACAAATAAAAGTCTTGACGAATAACAAGTCAAAAAAAAAACTTTATTTAACAAAATAAAACAAAGTTTAGTTGCCCAACTACAATAGAATAATATACCTAATTAAGTCTACGGAGTAGTCACAAATGGACCAAAAACAAGTCTTGTGGAATATTGATTTTTTTCTAATTAAATACTTTTTATCAATATTTAGTATATAACCTTTGTTGAAAATTATTGATTGCTAATTGATGAATCGGTTTACAACTAAGTAGTCTTTATGAATATTTAGTATATAACCTATTTTTGGATCTGTGTTTTTGGGGTGCTCTCCGCCTAGGCTTTGTATTTGTGTCGGCAGATACCTGGGGTATATTTACAGCTCTTGAGGATTAACTCTTAGCAGGTAAATTTCCTGCGGCCCCATTGTGTTCTACGGGCATTGAACCGCCATATACGCTCATAGTATCTAACCGTTGTGAAGTTTATTTTTTGGATTTAGGACTTAATATACATATGTAGACTAAATCATAGCAAGAAGTAATCCTCCGTCGTCGGTTCTTAACTATGTAGACTCGCTAATGTTATCCAATCTTAGATACATCGTATTTAAAATCCACAGCAAAAACACGACATTTCATCAGAATCCCCTGCTGAATAAAACTTATATAGAATAATATGCAAAATAAAGCCTATCTAGTGGATAAAAATAGAGGGAAAAAGCCGTTCGTGGTGGTAGAAAATCTTAAAAGTATTTCGCTCAGAAATCTCCGAAATATTGTCACTAATTTTACGTATCCTGTTTTATAGCCAAATAGATTTATATTCTATAATCAATAAGAAAAACCTACTAACAATAAAAAAACTATGGGTAACAGATGAAAATAGGGAATACCAAGAATAATTCTAAAGAACGAAATCAACACCAGTACTGTAATCTAGATATTCATACGGCATCATCGAATTCAAACAAACAAAATATTGATTCTAATTATACGTATCCTGTTTTATTGACAAATACATTTGACTACTATAAGCAATTAAAAACACTAGGGAATATGCCAAAGAACTCGGAATAGGAGCCTCGACAGTTTCAAGACATTTGAAGGAAATCGACAAATCCAAAGCTGACATTACTTCGCTTATTCAAAACTTTCTTTAGAACCTTTCTTGTAGACCATTTAGTAAGCTTTCGAATGGTAACCTTTCGCTTCCCAAGATTTTCAACCGTTTTCGAGATATTAAGAAATTATACGAAGTTCCCAAAACTTTTCATTATTTCTGACAACAGAAAATTGGTCTCATTTTACCTATCCTGTTTTACACACACATACATTTTCCTTACAAATACAACATAAGAAATTAAAGAAATAAAAAGCAATAAAAAACCAAGGGAAAGAGACAAAAATTACAAAAAGAACGACAAAAACCCGTTCATAAGAACAAAACAGACGTATTTGAAGTTTTAAGCATTTATTTCTCCGATTGACATAACCTAATCAAAAATAGTTTTAGAATCATTTTTGTAGAGAATTTAGTAAGCTTTCAAATAGTTTCAATCCACTTACCACGATTTCCCAACCGTGTTCGAGATATTAATGAAAGTATACGAAGTTTCCAAAACTTTTCATATCTGTTCATAAAATATTTTATTCTAACCCTTCCTTAACTCCAAACGTAACATAACTTTCAACATATTAGTTTTAATGAAAGTAGAACATGCACATAATGTTTCAACTGAATCCCGTTATTCTAAGTACCCAAACCAAAAACGGTATTCAAAAACTATTTTTCCAATTTTCTCGACAACGGTTAAAGCTATCGCCTTGAAAATGGTTTCATTCGTTTTTCTAGCCCAAGAAGCCTATAAAACGAGTACTTACAAGCTTATGAACTCAAAAACGTAAGCGTTACGATTTTTTCTGCGCGAATTTCGCCCCAAACGCCATCTTCCAGTGGGCGGATTTTGCTGGTTAACGAACTTGACCTTTCAAATTGGACGACAGATTTTTGTACCAAATTTCATCAAAATCGGACCATTCGTCTTCTATTTAGAGAGCGAACAGACAAATATATATATATATATATATATATATATATAAATAAATATATACATATATATATATATACAAATTTGAACCACCGTTATTTTCGGTTTCTAGGGGTTCTGAAACGCAAAATTTTCTAGTCGGCACTTCCGGATTGTTTCATTGTATCAACCTTATAAGCGGGGTTCCTCCCTATGGGGGAGGGAGGAACCGCGCTAAAATCAATAAAAAACTAACGGAAAGAGACAAAAATTACAAAAAGAACGACAAAAACCCGTTCATAAGAACTAAACAGACGTATTTGAAGTTTTAAGCACTTATTTCTTCGATTGACATGACCTAATCAAAAATTGTTTCAGAATCTTTTTTGTAGAGAATTTATTAAGCTTTCAAATAGTTTTTATGCACTTACCACGATTTCCCAGCCGTGTTCAAGATATTAATGAAAGTATACGAAGTTCCCAAACTTTTCATGTCTGTTCATAAAATATTTTATTCTAACCCTTCCTTAACTCCAAACGTAACCAAAATTTCAACATATGAGTTTTAATGAAAGTAGAACATGCAGGAAATGTTTCAACTGAATCCCGTGATTCTAAGTACCCAAACCAAAAACGGTATTCAAAAACTATTTTTCCAATTTTCTCGAAAACGGTTAAAGCTGTCGCAAATGAAAATAGCTGTTGAAAATGGTTTCATTCGTTTTCCTAGCCCAAGAAGCCTATAAAACGAGTACTTACAAGCTTATGAACTCAAAAACGTAAGCACTACGATTTTTTTTTGCCGAATTTCGCCCCAAACGCCATCTTCCAGTGGGCGGATTTTGCTCGTTAACGAACTTGACCTTTCAAATCGGACGACGGATTTTTGTACCAAATTTCATCAAAATCGGACCATTAGGGAAGCCAGAAATGAGCGAACAGACAAATATATATATATATATATATATATATATATATACAAATTTTAACCACCGTTATTTTCGGTCTCTAGGGGTTCTGAAACGCGAAATTTTCTAGTCGATACTTCCGGATTGTTTCATGAGATCAACCTTATAAGCGGGATTCCTCCCTATGGGGGAGGGAGGAACCGCGCTAAAATAATAAATTTAAAAAAGTACGTTTTTTCTGCTGTAGATTGCCAAAATATTTAAAATCAGAAAAATATCAATTACAGATATTTGGAAAATCTACATACAAATATTAAGGTCTTATTCAGACACAAGAGAAATTGGAGAAAGTAAATTCTGTATTTGTGATGTGACTTGACATTCAATTAATGACGAAGCAGTATTTGAGTGGTTTTGGTTGATACAAACTCAAAAACTTCCCATTTCTGAATCGATTTTCCAAGCTAAAGCTCTTAAAAATGCTCGGGAGTGAGAATAAATGGCATTTAAAGCTTCCATGGATGGTTGAAACACATTAAAATCAGGTGCAGCATTAAATTGAAAGCACGAAGCGAAGAATTAAGATCAGTGAATGAATGTATCATGGGAGAATGGGTGTGGAATGGAGAAGGAATAATTGAACGATATATTCCTAAAGATGTATTCTGTTCAAGTAAGCACTACTATACCCCTCCATGCTGGATATAACTTTTGAACAGACAATTCTGTCAGAACTGTGCATCTCCATGGTAGAGGGGTTTCTCTGAAAATTTATATATATATATATATATATATATATATATATATATATATATATATATACCCTAATTCAAAGAGGGGAAGAATGGTCTGTATTATGTATGGTTTATGATTTGAATGTCACTGGAGGTACAGGTTTTCTGTATGTAAGAAGAAATAATATAGTAGAAAAGGACTATTAGAGACATCTTATTACCTCTTCTTATCAGTGTTATTTAACGTTTTAGCGCGGTTCCTCCCTCCCACCTTAGGGAAGAACCCTGCTTATAAGGTTGGCCTCATAAAGCAATCCAAATGTCCCAACTAGAAAATATCTTGTTTCAGAACCCACAAGACATTTTCGATGAGACGGTCACATTTGGAGAAATAAGTCCCAAAAACTTTGAAATAGTCGGTTTCGTATATTTGACCGGTCCTTTTAGCGCGGTTCCTCCCTCCCTTCATAGGGAGGAACCCCGCTTATAAGGTTGATCTCATGAAACAATCCGGAAGTGCCGACTAGAAAATTTTGCGTTTCAGAACCCCTAGAGACCGAAAATGACGGTGGTTCAAATTTGTATATATATATATATATATTTATTTATTTATATATATATATATATATATATATATATATTTATTTATTTATTTATTTATATATATATATATATATATATATATATATATATATATATATTGTCTGTTCGCGGTGTTCCGGCTCCCCTAATGGTCCGATTTTGATGAAATTTGGCACAAAAATCTTTCGTCTAATTTGAAAGGTCAAGTTCGTTAACCAGCAGAATCTGTCCACCGGAACATGGTTTTTAGAGCGAATTTTGCGCGAAAAAAATCGTTCCGCTTACTTCATATGCATGAAAGTACTCGTTTTATAGGCTTCTTGGCTTAGGAAAACGAATGCCACCATTTTTAAGGCAATTGCTTTAACCGTTTTCGAGAAAATTGGAAAAATAGTTGCTGAATAACGTTTTAGCGCGGTTCCTCCCTCCCCCATAGGGAGGAACCCCGCTTATAGGGTTGATACAATGAAACAATCCGGAAGTGCCGACTAGAAAATTTCGCGTTTCAGAACCCCTAGAGACCGAAAATAACGGTGGTTCAAATTTGTATATATATATATATATATATATATATATATATATATATATATATACATATTTGTCTGTTCGCTCTCTAGATAGAAGACGAATGGTCCGATTTTGATGAAATTTGGTACAAAAATCCTTCATCCAATTTGAAAGGTCAAGTTCGTTAACCAGCAAAATCCGCCTACTGGGAGATGGCGTTTGGGGCGAAATTCGCGCAAAAAAATCGTAACGCTTACGTTTTTGAGTTCATAAGCTTCTAAGTACTCGTTTTATATGATTCCTGGGCTAGGAAAACGAATGAAACCATTTTCAAGGCAATAGCTTTAACCGTTTTCAAGAAAATTGGATAAATATTTTTTGAATACCGTTTTTGGTTTGGGTACTTAGAATCATGGGATTCAGTTGAAACATTTTCTGCATGTTCTACTTTCATCAAAACTAATATGTTGAAATTTTGGTTACGTTTGGAGTTAAGGAAGGGTTAGAATAAAATATTTTATTAACAGACATAAAAAGTTTTAGTAACTTTGTTTACTTTCCTTAATATCTCGAAAAAGGTTGAAAATCTTGGTAAACGGAAGAATACCATTAGAAAGCTTATTAAATGCTCTAAAAAAAAGGTTCTAATGAAAGTTTTGATTAGGCGATGTCAATCGGAGAAATAAGAGCTTAAAACTTTAAAGTAATTGATTTCGCTTATTCGAACTGTTCTTTTTGTCTGTTTTTTATTCCTTGTTATTTTTTAATTGCTTATTGTTGGATAATGTATTTGAAAATAAAACAGGTTAAGAAAAATAAGAAAAACAATTTAATGTTAGAGCTATGGATTTCCAAGATATATAGCTTTTAGACTGCCTAGCGTCCTTCCTAGGGAGGGTTCTTTGTCTTTGATTTTGGTACTTAGAATTATGGGATACAGTTGAAACATTTTCTGCATGTTCGAGTTTCATCAACACTAATATGTTGAAATTTTTGTTACGTTTGGAGTTAAGGAAGGGATAGAATAAAATATTTTATTAACAGACATGAAAAGTTTTGGGAACTTTGTATACTTTCCTTAATATCTCGAAAAAGGTTGAGAATCTTGGTAAACGAAAGAATACCATTAGAAAGCTTACTAAGTGCTCTACAAAAAAGGTTCTAATGAATGTTTTGATTAGGCGATGTCAATCGGAGAAATAATTGTTTAAAACTTTAAAGTAATTGATTTCCCTTATTCGAACTGTTCTTTTTGTCTTTGATTTTGGTACTTAGAATCATGGGATTCAGGTGAAACATTTTTTGCATGTTTGAATTTTATCAAAACTAATATGTTGAAAATTTGGTTACGTTTGGAGTAAAGTAAGGATTAAAATAAAATATTTCATTTTTAGTCATGAAAAGTTTTGGGAACTTCGTATATTTTCATTAATATCACGTAAACGGTTCGGAATCTTGGCAAGCAAAAGATTACCCTTCGAAAGGTTACTAAATTCTCTACAAAAAATGTTTTGAAGACATTTGCGATGGGATGGTTATATTTGGAGAAATAAGTGCTTAAAACATAGGTAATTTCGTTCATTTGAACGAATCTTTTTTGTGTGTTTCCTACAGTTTTTTTTCACTGCTCGTTATTTTTGTGATTGCTTATAGTAGTCAAACGTATTATTCAATAAAACAGGATACGTATAAATAGAAACAATATTTTGTTTCAACGGCATCTTGGAATTCGAAGATGCCCTATAAATATCTAGATTACTGTACTGGTGTTGATTTCGTTCTTTAGAATTGTTTTTGGTATTCCCTATTTTCAGCAGTTTTTATCTATTTATTATTTTTTTTGTTTAAATTCATTGAACAAAATCATAGGAATTCGAAGGTGATGAGCTAGGAGGCGTAGGGTGGGGGGCATTTACCCTGTCCCCAGGTAGCGGTGCCCAGTGTACCCTCGTCATCTGTCCCTTTCTAGAGTCATAAAGATAAGCCTCCAAACAACTTTAGGAATGTAGGATTTCTAATTTTTGCCAGTATCAGAACAGCCGCTCTTTACATACCACAGTGGTACTGACGTGCCGGTCTATACTAGTTGCACTCCACACGGTGGTAGTACTTGGTGTATGCCACAGCGGATCGCTCATTATAACCTTATTTTATACGTATTAAATAGGTACCTAAAAAAATTTATTTGTGTATAAGTGTAGCGTTATTGGGATTAGAATAAAATATTTTATTAACAGACATGAAATGGTTCGGAATCTTCGTATATTGTCCTTTTTTTTTCTTCTTCTTTTTTTTTATTTCTTTTATGGTGCATCGAAAATGAGCCATTAGCACCATTTTCTCCTTGTGAGCTTATATAATACTTAGATTTAGCTAGCGATAATATTTTACACCGCAATTAAAGCGACTTGCTCTCCTTACAAATATAATATTTATATTATAATATAAACATAATACATAAATTTGTTTGAAAAAAAGTCCAACCCGCAGGAACTGCATCATCTTAGCGCAGTTCCGTTCTTATCTCGAGTGCAATTAGTGAAGGAATATAGCAGCTATCGGTAGGTATTAGCACCATTTTCCCCCCTTAATATCTTCAAAACAGTGGGAAGTACATTATAACCATTCAAAACCTTACTAAATTCTCTACAAAAAAGATTCTGAAGAAAATTTCGATGGGGCAATATCAGTCGGAGAAGTAAGTGCTTAAAATTACGAAAGTTTTAGTTTTGTTATTTTAAACGGGTTTTTGTCACTGTTTACCTCACTTTTGTTTTTTAAGTTTATTTAACGGTGGAATGAGTATTTCATTAAAGCTGAGAAAATAAGAATCATATTGGTAATAGAGTTTTCCTAGAGAGAGCGTCGCGATGACGGGAGAGTCCCATCCGCTTAGAAAACTGTCAGTTTCCATATGTGGCGCTTTTAGCTTCCTTCTTTTTGAGATATTATTTTATATTTTTAACGAAAGATCAAAACCTACCGATAGCTGCTACTATTCCTTTACTAATCGCACTTCGGATAAGAACGGAACCGCGCTAAGATGATGCAGTTCCTGCAAATCGGACTTTTTGGTTTTGGTACTTACAATCATGGGATTCAGTTGAAACATTTTTTGCATGTTTGAATTTCATCAAAACTAACATGTTAAACTTATGGTTACGTTTGGAGTTAAGGAAGAGTTAGAATAAAATATTTTATGAACAGACATGAAAAGTTTTGGGAACTTTGTATACTTTCATTAATATCTCGAAAACGGTTGCTAAATTTTCATAAGTGGATAGAAACTATTTGAAAGCTTTCTAAATTCTCTACAAAAAAGATTCTGAAACAATTTTTGATTAGGTGATGTCAATCGAAGAAATAAGTGCATAAAACATTCGTTTATTTGAACTGTTCTTTTTGTCTGTTTTTATTTCTTGTTATTTTATTATTGCTTCTAGTAGGAGTAAAACAAGATAAGAAAATGGAAAAGATATTTATAATTTTTCACGAAAGATCAAAACAAACTAATAATTGTCTCTACTCCTCTTTTTTTTTTTTTATCTCTGTTTACTTTCGCTTTTAGTTGTTTTTTTTTTTCTCGGTTTGCCTTAGTTTTTAATATCTTGCTGTTATTTTGATTGCATTTTTTTTTCAATAAAACATGACAAGTAATTGAGAAGCGTGTTTGTATTTTGAATTGACTTTGCGAGTCTTGCTTTTGATTGAGGAATTTCCGCTTCTAACCGTTAACAATTATCATGAAATAAAAAAAAAATGTTCTATTTTAAGCTATCCAAATAACACTATGGATGAGAACGGATACGTCTTAAGATGACGCAGTTCCTGGCAGTCGGACAATCTGCTGATAATGTGAACATTCTCCGTGTAGAGTCAGACATCTGCCCGAGCCAGGTACTAGGCAGGCTTCAGTTGGGCTTTTATTGCACTTCATAAATGAAGGTGCATCCTAGGAGAGCTGACAGATATTTTACCTGCAGGAAGTCATGCTCCCAAATACTATAGTAGAAATATAATTATATTTTGTGGTTGTATGTGGCGTAGTACATTAAAAAATAACACTACTTTGTCATTTTCTGGTACAATTTTATTTTGTTTAATTGCATTTAACAGTAAAATGAGTAGTTTAGTGTTTTTAATTGCATTTAACACTAAAATAAAAAGTAAAGCAAGTTAAGTCAATTAGAAACATATTCGTAGTAGAGTCTTCGTAGAGCGAAACTTGGGACGGCGGAAAGAGTAATTTCCGCTTAGAATAGTTTCTTGTGCCTTGCCGACAATCTTGCTTTTCTTTGGAATATGTGTTTACATTAAGAATGATCTAAACAAAGTAATAAATGTTTCTATTCTAAGTATACAAAATTACACTAGGGATATGAATGGAACCGCGCTAAGATGATGCAGTTCCTGCGAGTCGGACTTTTTTAAATTGTGGTTCAACCTTATTTTATATTAAATAGGATGCAAAACAGGTCAAACACTTCCATTTCTTTCAGAAAAAAGTGGAGGTGTTTGACCTGTTTTGCATCCTATTTACTATGATGAACCTTCACCAGCCAACCAACCACAATTTTACTTATTTTATATATACACTTTTACTATTTTATATGGTATTTCAAATGTGAACAATTGTAAAAAAAAAGATGCGATTTATAGTTTACCTCTGTGATATATCAAGAAATAAAAAAATAAGTGATAATGGCTTTATTTTGGTGCGTCAAAATGTTAGACACACATGTTGTTATTTACAATCCTTTAATTTTCTAATGGCTGATAAGTCATTTCTAGACATTAAACTTTAATAGCATTAAGATTTGACATTTTCCATTTGTCCTTTGTTCAATTTCAATGGCTACAGTTGTGAATTTTCCCGTTAAAGTAAAAGTAAAAAGAATTGGTTGTCTCGAAAAGAGCAGCGTTAAATTTCTTTGCTATACAAAGATGTGATGGGTTGTTGGGAGACCCTAAGTCACACAAAAGTAAGTTTATAGACTGCAGCCAAGTTGATTTGGTTTAGAGAGCCGAATGGTATCCATCACTCAACTGGATGACCACCAGCTCTATCAATGAGAATGAAACAATTGGTTCTAAGAATCACATCTAATTCATGGAAAACAACCAAACCAATTGCAGAGGAAGCCGGTGCTTATACCAAGTTTAGGAATGTGCATGGGTAACTGGATAGATAAAAGAACGTAATGAGAAAAAAAGTAACGCAAAAATTGGTTTCATCATAAAATGGCTTTTGCAGAAAACGTTATGTTAAGGACCGATTAATTTAAGAAAGAAATATTTTTTCTGATATAAAAACATTTTATTTGCATGGACTTGATGATTTTCCTTTTCATTTTTGTGATTTAAGAAAATTAGAACTTATATTATCTCAGCGGCAAATGGGCGGAGGAAATGTTTTGGTTCAGGCAAATATTAGCTCAAAAAGAAAGCCTACTTGGTGTTTCTTTCAAAGAGAGTATATTCACATGAGTATCAAAACTGATTAGAAGAAAAAAAGGTAGAACTGAAGTTTCGCGTCCTCAAAACCGATTTCTTTCAAATTTTGTACAATAACGTATTTTGATGCACTAAACACGAATCCGTTAAAAAAAATCGCTTTCAACTAGGAAAAAAGTTATTAAGCACTAAAGTTCACTGTTATGCGGGTTATGAGAGCTAATGTAAACAACTAAATTTGACAACATGCGCATGCGCGGGTATGGAAAAGTCCGTAATAAAGAAGTCTAATTGAAATTTACCATCAATTATTTAAATTCACCAGCAGTTATTTATTCACAACCATTTTTTTAAATAATGAAACATTCTTGACATTTCTTGTTTCGTTTATAACCTCTCTTGAGGTTGTTTACTTTCGGACTCGGGGGTCGAAATTATTTCACCAAGTAAATGTTTGTAAAAATATATATTTCTTTTATACTAATAATTAACATAACAAACAATAAATCCGATTCAAAAAATAAACAATTTGGCACTCCATACTGCTAGCAATAAATAAACAAACTCTACTGGCATGCACTACGAACTTATAAAAAACTGTAATGATAATAATAGTAATTTAATTGATAATAATAATAATAATAATCATTCAACATATCATTCCAAAAAATAACAATCCTACGCATTCATAAATTAAGTGAGTACTAACAATACTATCACTTTCCTCGTTCCATTCGATCACTGTACGGTCGTTCTTCTTGCTGCCGTGTAAGTACCTGTTGAGGGGCGCTTGCGTGGCAGCTGCTTGGGGAACACAAGGCCTATAAAAATTTAACATCCCTAAGAAGCGTCTGAGGGATCTGACGTCGTTGGGTTTAGGGTATTCTACAATTGCCTGGACTTTTAACATCTGTGGTCGGATACCATCTGGACTAATATGATATCCGAGGAAATCAATTTTGTCTAGCCCAAATTCGCACTTATCGGAATTCAGCGTCAGTCCATTCTCATTTAGACGTTTGAAAATCTCTTCTAGATGGGTTAGATGTTCCTCAATATTGTTGGAAGCGATCAACATATCATCTAGCATGATGAAACAGAATGGCAGGTCTCTGAATTTGCTATCCATAAATCTTTGGAAAGTCTGGGCCGCATTGCGCAAACCGAAACACATTACCAAAAATTCATATAGGCCAAAGGGTTTAGCAATCGCGGCCTTTGGAATGTCTTCTTTCTTGATGGGTATATGATAGTACGCTCTTACCAGGTCAAGCCTTGAAAATATTCTCTTCCCGTACAAGTTGTTACGGAAGTCCATAATATTAGGAACCCCATAACGATCGGGAACTGTTTGAGCATTTAACTGCCTATAATCCCCACAGGGTCTTACTGTACCATCTTTCTTCGTAACGACGTGTAGAGGACTGCTCCACTGGCTGCTGGATGGTTGGCATATGCCCTGCTCCACCATTCGTTGGAATTCCTCTTTCACCAGGAGATACTTCTCTGGAGGAAGTCTTCGTGCTTTTGCATGGACTGGTCTTCCAGTGGTTTCTATCACGTGTTCCGTATTACGCTTAATTGGTTTCTTAGCTGAAGAGGGCCTAATAATGTCCGGATACTTCCGCAGTAAATTGGCAAATGGGTGTGTCTCCGGGACGGCTGAAATGCTAAATGGAATTTCGTCTGCGATTTTACCTTTTGATGATAAGTGAGTGGTCTTATCAATAAGTTGTTGGCCTTTAAGATCAACCAGCAGATTAAAATTGTACATGAAATCGGCACCTATAATTGGCTTAGGTACATCGGCCATAACAAAGTCCCAAATAAACGTTCTTCGAAGTCCGAAGTCCAACTTGAGCTGACGGATTCCATAAGTGCTTATCTTCGTCGAGTTGGCGGCATAAAGTATGAAATCCTGTGGTTCTGGTTTCAACATTTTATTCGGAGGAATTACCGATATGGAAGCTCCTGTGTCTATCAAAAAAATTCGTCCCGACCGCTGATCTGTGACGAATAAGCGGCGTTGGGTAATCGCGAGACCGGTTAACGCCATTTCCGGGTCGCTTGCTAGTTTCCCGTACTAGTATCTTTGTTGGTCTTCTCCCAGGCACACGGTTGTACCTATTTCCGAGCATTCTGTTTAAACTTGTAATGGTAGAAACAAAGCCAGTCTTCGGAATGAGTCTTGCGTTGTCTACTGGCAGATCGTTGTCTAAATCGTCGATCTCCGCTTTTACTACGACCTCTTGAAGCACCCCCAGCTACCAGAGAGGCGACTTGTTCCGCAAGCCTGTCAACCTGTCAAGCCTGAGAGTTTATGCATTTTCCTAGTTTATATCTTTTTATAGCCCCCATTCCTTTAATATTTATTCAACTTTTTAATATTTATTTGTTTATTTAAACTCTTTAATTTTATTCCCATCCCCCTCTGATCATTGTATCATCATTGCCCCATTCCAATGAATGTACATATTTACTTATATTTCATTTTATTATTTAAGGCTTCACATATAATATTTGTATTAGTTGCTTTTTTTGTTTTGTTCTTTTATACTTTTGTTTTTCTTTATTCATATTTATATTTTTAGGTTAAATTTGTTTATTGTTTATTTTGTACTTATTTTTATTCTTATGGGACGAAGTCCCAGAATAAAGTTTTTTTTTCATTCATTCATTCATTCAACCTTTTCTTCGAGAGTAGAACGGCTGCCCGATGGAGTAGCAATAGATGAAACCATTAAGGGAGGATCGACCTCATGGATTTTATCAGCTACACTAGCAAGTAAGTCGACGTCGGTGCGAGTTGTGGATAGTAAAATAGCCTGTGTATGTGCTGGAAGGGAACGCATCCAGAGAGTTTTGATGACATCACCAGAAACAGCATCGCCCGCTAAATTCTTCATTGCGCGGAGAAACTGAGAAGGTTTTTCATCCCCAATTTGTTTACCCTCTAATAAGCGCTGAATTCTTCGATTTTCAGACTCGGAGTATACATTAATAAGCCTATTTTTAACATCTTCGTAAGGGGTAGTAGAAGGTCGTTTTACTAGATCCGACGCTTAATAACGTCCAAATCCAGGAGTGGGATAATTACTTCAAATTTAGTTACGCTGTTAGTAATTTTAGCTCGCGAAAATACGGCCTCAACCCTAATAAACCATAATTCTGGCTCAGATTTCCAAAAGGGTGGAATTTTCTTCTCGGTAGAGATAGATTCCGTGACTTCAGCCTTAGTTTCATCGTCCGACATCTTGGATTTCGTGTAAAGCTAGGAAAAATGCACAAATACAGTATTTACTCAGTGAAATAATGTAGAATAATATAATCGAGCGACTTTATAAAACTAAAAAATATCGCTCTGAAATTATAAATAAAATGTTATTAATTTCTTCTATCACAAGTCGGGGGTCACCACTATAACCTCTCTTGAGGTTGTTTACTTTCGGACTCGGGGGTCGAAATTATTTCACCAAGTAAATGTTTGTAAAAATATATATTTCTTTTATACTAATAATTAACATAACAAACAATAAATCCGATTTAAAAAATAAACAATTTGGCACTCCATACTGCTAGCAATAAATAAACAAACTCTACTGGCATGCACTACGAACTTATAAAAAACTGTAATGATAATAATAGTAATTTAATTGATAATAATAATAATCATTCAACATATCATTCCAAAAAATAACAATCCTACGCATTCATAAATTAAGTGAGTACGCACAATACTATCATTGGTGCACCATAATTAATAACTACGTTACCTGCAGGCCTGCATTTACTATTTAGAGTCTAAATTAACAGAGGCACGCACTTTCACAACTGACACCACGTTTTTTTTATATCAACCCCTGATTGGCGCCAAGACTCAGATTATTGGGGGCTATCCAGAGAGGTAGGGAGTTAGGAGTTGCGATTATTTACCAACCTGGTAGTAGCGTCGCTACACGTTCATGAAAAGTATTATATAACAGAAATCCCTTAATAATTAGGTAATGCCTTTATGATTATTAGTTCGTTCTAATTCGCGCCAGCTGAACTTTGATTGTCAACATAATTGTATTTTATAAAAAAGAAAATGAAGTTCGGGATAATATCCCGCGATATGGCCGGCGAGAAGACCATTTACATGGGCATTTAGCCGAATTTCTCTTCAAACGTGCTCACAAATATGAAGAGTGCTTAAAGGCATTTTTCGGTACGATTGGGGATTTGTATCCACCGAACATCGCGTCTGAAGAAGAAGAAGAAAGCTAAGAAGGATGTCTAGGACGATTTTTAGGCATACATGCTATGCGTTTCCGCTCGCTCAAGAAGATATCAAAACCCTAGTCAATCCAACTCGCTAAAATTAATAGAATTCTATTAATTTTAGCGAGTTGGATTGGCTAGGGGTTTGATATCTTTTTGAGCGAGCGGAAACGCATAGCACGTCTGCCTATAAGCGACAGGTGACGACAGGTGAGGATGCCCTTAAAATTGACTGAAACGATTAATTAACTTGAAACTTGTTCCAGACGTTATATTCATCTAATCTAAGATAAATAGATAAATTTCGGTTCCGTTTGGAGTTAAGGAAGTACTAGAAATAAAATATTTCATTAACAGGCATGAAAATTTTAGGGATTTTCATATATTTTCTAAAATATATCGAAAACGGTTGGGAAATCGAGGTAAGTGGAAGGTGACCATTCGAACTAAATTCCCAACGAAAAAATTACCTATGTAATTTTCGATGGGGCAATGCCAATCCGAGATATAAGTGCTTAAAACTTCAGAATTCTTAGTATTGTTCTTCTCAACGGGGTTTCGTCACTGTTTACCTAATGTTTTAATTGGTTGTTGTTGTTTTTTTTTAATTGCATTTAATAGTAAAATTAGTATTTTAATAAAATAAGGTATGAATATGAGAAACTTATTGGTAATAGTGTTTCCCATCGCTAATGTTGAGAAGGTGGGGGAGTCATTTCCGCTTAGAATAACATCGGTTTCCTGTTGTGGCGCCTTAAATCTTCCTTCTCTTTGAGTTGTCATTTTATATTTTCACGAGAGATCGAAACCTACCAATAACTGTTTCTACTCCTTTGCTAATGACACTGGGGATTTGAACAGAACCGTGCTAAGATGACACAGTTCCTGCGAGTCAGATTTTTTTCCTTCCAATAGAGGGAGGGTTGAAACACATTAAAATGTGAAAGAAAATGTAGGAAATGTAGTATAGAAGGGATATTAGGAGTTTGAAGTAGAGAAAATGAAAGTTGAAGGAAAGGAGTTCTAATCCTCTACTCAAATTACGCTAATTACCATTATCATTGCTAATGACACTAGGAATATGAATGGAACCACACTAAGATGACGCAGTTCCTGTGAGTCGGACCTTTTTTTTTCTTTATTTATATTCTTATTTCTGAGTAAAAACAGTAAGTATATGTTTATACAATTAATTATTTCCTATTATAGTGAAAAGAGTATACATTTTTTATTGTTTATACTATTACTATAAACTTTTTAATGTATACTTTTTCTTCAACAACGAATAACTGTATTTTATTTTTTTTAAATAATATTAGTATTTTATTGCTATTAAATTATTTAAAAATTTAAGTAATCTAATATGAATTCTCATATAAGTATTAAAATATAAGTATTTTAACAAAATAATTAAGATTTATATTATCATAAAATAGTAATATAATGGCAACAAATTATTGTTAATTTACAGACCTATCAACCTATTCCTAACCATGTTTTTTTGAAAAAAGTGATAACTATGGAACAATGTTCATGTAAAATAAAATTCAAAATATGTATATAAAAATTAAAGTGAGGCTGCCCAAATTAATAGGGTTGCTAAACCACACAGCTCTTCTATCAGTCTTAAATATTTATAATGAAATATCTAATAAAAAATTGAAAATATGTAGTAAAAAAATACCGAAAACACTAAAAAATATTGAAAAGAAAAGCATAAATAAAAATTAGAAACTCATTTTAAAAGGCGAAAAAATAAGTTGAAAATTTCCACAGATGAACATTATTTTGGATAATTGTTTGCAACAAAATGCATTTTTAAATTGTCTAAAGTGAAATGACGCCAGTCTGATCACATAAGGGTAGTATACAGTGGTGGGGTCACAATAATTACAATTTAAGAATCAGAAAAAAATATGTAAATACAATAACATCCGTTCCCTATTAATCTGCCTTAAATGTCACAAATATATTTACTTGTCACCACTATAATTCTTAAACCCTTTCAGAAGAGTATACAGTGGTGGGGTCACCGGTCAGGCCTATTTTTTTTTTTTTTTTTTTTTTTTTTTTTTTTTTTTTTTTTTTTTTTTTTTTTTTTTTGCTGGTGATTCTACATTGAAAAATAGTCAACACGTGCCCAAGCGTTTTGTCCAATGCGCTTTAGGAGCTGAGAAATACAAGAACATTTATGATGGAGGTTGAAAATTTATGATTTTATATCTCGAATTTGGAAAATTATATCGGCATGATTCTTTCACTTATTAATTTGTTTGAGAGAGCAGATTAAAGGAATAATAAAATTGTTAAAAAATAATTTGTTATATATATATTTTTTAAAACGCATCTGCTCCTAGACCATTAGCGCCGGGGAAGCATGGCTACCAGCCACCTTTGCTTCTTGGAATTTGAAAAGACTTAGTGATTTAGACTCAATGGGTAAAGAATTATTTTCTTTCCTGGTTTCCCCTTTATTTTTTCAATCACAAAATAAAAATAATATCAAAATATGTAGCAAAAATATGTATTTATGGCAGAATATGTTATAAAATGGATTTTTATGTAATAATATGGATATGTAAAATAAAAACCTGTTTAAAACATGCAGAATTCAATCAAAAATTAGGATTTAAGAATTAGAAAAAAATATGTAAATACAATAACATCCGTTCCCTAGTGATAACCATTATATAATCTGGCACTTATGACCTTGGTTCTCAGAGAGCCATTGAAAAAATTACCAGATTGAGTTCTACACAGGACCTCCGATTCAACTTGTATGAGTTGCTCTGCAGCTGATGGATGGGGATTAAAACTAACTTTCATGCTATTGGGTCCGATACAATTTATAAATATTGAATTCAAGGATTGTGTTGTCCTTGAAATTAAAAATAGTTTACACTATGACTGACATTTATGCCAATTCTTGGAGGCAAATGCATTTGCATTATGATTAAGATTGTAATTAATCAGTAGGACTATTTGACAGGGAAAAATTGTTTAGTCTGGAAATGAGACCGAAATTACTTGATCAATTTTTATATATTTATTTATCATTAATTATCTTAAGGTGTATCTACTCTGAAGGTCATTTGCATCAAGGTCTTACAAGTAATTTAGAATTGTTTACCTTACAACTTGTGATCATTCCACATAATTAGAGGACTCTTCAGTGGTTCATGATACATATCCCTTCTTGAAAATCGGTAATTATTTAGTACATGCTCGCAAAACTAGAGATGTTGACTGAATCGCTGGTTTTCCTCCAGCCTTGAATGATTACTAATATTTAAAATATCATATTTAATAGGCGGGACACTTTTGATGAACATGCATTGACACAAACACTTGTTACAAATTAGAACAAGAAATCACTTTGGGCTTTGCTTAAATTGCTTTGTTCAAAATAGGCTGCCTGCATAATTTAAAGGTCTATTTAGGCAAAACATAATGATAATAATTCATTCATCAGACTCAGATAATGAGCCTCCTTGTGGCATGATGGTTACTATGCTGAATTCATACTTTTATGATGGTGTTCTAATCCTGAATGAAAGTTGAATACATTTTTTTCAGCCATGGGCTAGCTGAAAGCATTCCTTACTTCACCGTTAATGTTTAGAAAGGATTGGCAACCTATTGTCCGCCCAACACTAATGGCCTAGATGTAGATGTGCTGAAATTAAAAACTATTACTGTTATTTATCCTCAAAATATGTTTATACTAATAAATGTACAGACCCAAACATTCAATAGTTTTTTAGAACTTTAATTTTAATATCCTTTCACTTCAGTTTTGTAATTTCAGGGAGCTGGGACATGTTTTGCAATTTTTTTACCAGCCCTAGTAATGGGAAATTTCATGGTGCTCAACTTGTTTCTTGCTTTACTCCTCAATAGTTTTAATTCTGAAGAACTTAAATCCAAAAAAGAGGTAAGAGTCGTTTCTTTAAATAAACTGGAATTTTTAATTAAATTATATTATGCTAAATTAAATTAAATGTAGAAAATAATACACAATTGATATGCATGGTTTAGAATTAGGAAAAATATCAATGCTATAGTGTAATATCCTTTTTAATTTGAGCATGCTTTAATATTTTTGTCTGTCTTAATAAATGATATGAAATTCCATTAAATTGTGTAGGTTCACATTATTCATTTAAAAACAAAACCTATTCAATTTAGTCGATTAGTGGCATTTGTCATGATTAGATGCATAATAATTTTTATTGCTTCTTAATTTTATTACATTCAATTTAGAAGTTACAGCTCTTCAACATATTTCTTTAAGGAAAGAAAACTTTGCCTTTGTAGATAGTTTTAAAATGTTTTTTGTTCATATTATGATTTTTTAATTTTATTTTATTTTCATGTGCATTGTCTATTGATAAATTATATGGTAATAAGAAATATACCAACAAAAATTATATCGTTTCTTCCTTGAATCTTGTAGAATTTAATCAAAATTGGTGCACAGCCCAGTCGTATTGTGTTAGAAAGCAATCTTAATCCCTAATATTCCTTAATCTATAAAGTCTAGCTAAAAAATATTTTTGATGTTTTAAATTATGAACTACTGATAGATAGGAAGTAGATCTTTGTGTTTCTACATTTTAAACCCATAGATTCCAAGTTTTGAATAGTTTCATCACACACTATGAAGTGAGATTTAAAAAACTCATTAAATACAAAATAAATGTGTTTTTTTGGGGGGGGGGAATTATTGTACTGATGAAGTGCCAGAATCATAACGAAAAAGTAGCATGTAGTTTTTCCTTATTATATGTTATGTCCAATTGCAAAAACAGTTATTTGTTCTTCAAAAAATAATTCACTTGATATATTCCCATGTTCAATTCAGAGAACAAAGTTGTTCCATTTAGAGCTTTAAAGGGCAAGTGAGATTGCTATCTAATTGATTATAATAAGTTATAATCAAAGTACAAACAGAGTTTTAATTAATTCAGTTATCAAATGCTGGCTCCTGATTTGATATGGTAATCTTAACTTTATGGTTTTATATTCACATATATGTATGGAATACTTGATGAAAGACATAGGTATAGTATTAGATATTGGGAATAATATGTCCTGGCTATTGCTTAGCCGGATTTGCTCGCAGAAGATGCAGAAGTGGCTGAGATGAAAGAATTATGGTCACACCATGTTCGTGTGGCGAGCAGATTGTGTCATCGGTGCAGTCACCCTAAACCTTCCAAAACACCATCCCCTATTCCCATTACAAGGCCCCCTCCACGTGCTGCCATCATCAAGTTATATGAGGTATCTCTAAATTGATTGATCATCTTCAATCACCAGCTCTATTTGCTCACTTTCACTATGTGTGCCTCTAATAAAGTACACTGTAGTTAGCTTGAAAAATCACTTTCACATATTTAAATAGGAAAACTTAATTGCTGTTTTTTTTCTTTCTTGTTTTTTTGTCTCCTCTCAAAACTACATTAAGTGCAATAAAAGAAGGAATTAACAATTACCTGTGTGATACCTGTCGCAGGATAAAACGGTTTTTCAACACAATAGCATCATTTCATTTTCTATGATAAAGGTTCCATATAAATAAAAGTATCGCATTATAAAGGAAATCTTCACACTTCAATCTAGAGCATTATGAATGCAATTTTTTGGATTTCTGGTAACCCCAGGTTTCTTTTAATCAGATTATGTTTTTGAACATAGCCTACTTACTATACCTAATCATTAATTAGGCAGATTGTTTTCTATGAGACTAATAAAATTCATTTTTTTGAGCCTCCATCATTTTAGACTCTCCATTTCAAAAATGGATATCTTGTAAGGAAATGTTTTTTCCTGTAGATATATTTCCTAATTTCACATTAACAAAATATACAGGCCCTAAAAAATAAATAAAAATATTCCAACACAATATCATATATATATATATATATATATATATATATATATATATATATATATATATATATATATAATATTTTAATAGGTGGAAGGTCATGTGTATATAAAACTTGTCAACTACTTATAATATTTTTTATTTATCACTCTACATGTTTCGTGTCCATTGACACCTCTTCAGGAGCAACTTAATTATACATAAATAATTTGAGCCTTATCCAAGGAACACCTTCCACAGGTAGGACCATGAGAAACATGTAGAGCGACAAATAAAATATATTATTAGAGGTTGGCGAGTTTTAAATATACATGACCTTCCACCTATTAAAATAATATATTGAAAGAAAAATCCAATTTTAACATCGGAATGAAGCGGAGTTACATAGAAATATATATTTAGAGAAAGTAATTATAAATTTAGAGGGAACATACCATAATGAGAGGAAGAACTGATCCGTTTAGAAGGGGCTAAATATCTGAATTAACATAGAATCATGATAAACAAGGAGAGGTGGAACTATGGGAGGGGGAGGTGGTGGGTACTATCACCATTTTTGTTTAAAGCCCTGATGAAGGTTTGAAATTCAAGTCAACATGTTGGAAATAAATACTCATTTTCATTTTAAAATGCAGTTTTATTAACTATCATGATCCAACCCCAACTATAGAAATAGTTGGGATTGGTTATATTATAAGTTGGTATAATTGGGATTGGTTATACTCACTTTACATTATAAAAAATAAATAAAATCATTTGAGTGTACTTCTTACTCAATACTTATTGAGACACATCACTTTTATGAATATTTTTTTGTCCTTAGTGAAAAAAATGAATCTGGCCTCTTCTAATGACCTGATGTCTGAATTGGAATCCAGAAGTCATGGTAACCAAAACTGTTTGTCACTAACTTCTTGTCCCTGACCTCTTAAAGTTTACAATTTCTAAAAAGATAGATTGATAGATCATGAGTTGCCAACCTTTTCCATATCATACGCCAATTTATTTCACAGATAAATTCCGATACAATTATGCAATATCAATCGTACTGAATCTTAATCCCATTCAGTGGGTGCCCATGACCTACCTTGTTTGAATGCACCTTTAAAATCAATAAAATAAAATAAAAAAATCCCATTCAGTCTCAATCTTACCACAACTCCCAAAGCAATAACCTAATACATACTAAGCTAATGATTAAAAGGCTTTACGAATTTAATTGAGACTCTGTGTTCGCCCTCTCCCTCCCCACTATAGATGTACTCACCCATTTTCATCTATACTGCGAATTCAATTATTTATTTTATTTTTTTAATATCCTTGTGTCAATATTTATATTCTGAAAGTAACATAATTGGGGGTGGGGGAATCAATTTATAGATTTGTGTAGTTTTTATAGATTTTTGTGTTGAAAGTAATAGGAATAGATTTTTTTACATAAATGTATGGATTTATAATATTGATTCCATACTTGATTGAAGAAGAGAAACATTATCTGAGAAGTAAGTGCTCCAAATCTTTTACTATACATAGTGATTCCTTAATTAGATTGTAAATATCTTAATTACACGAAATATTCCTATTACACATTTTTGCATGCAAAGAGTTGCACTTTGTAATATGTATATCAATTATTTAATTTGCATTTATCTGCTATTTCTTTAATTTTTAAACACTTTTTTTAGTTTTTCAATATTTCATTTATGATAATTCAGGTTTCTTACTGTAATACCAGGGTTGAAATATCTTTTCAAAGTATTTCTGCATGAATTTTCTACATGCTTCATATTTCTAATTTAATTTAATCCTCTTTTAAATTTTGAAAGAAAAAGGTAGTAGTAAGTTTGCAATTATTAGTTATGATAAACTTATTATTACAATACACTCATCAAAAATTGAATATTTTAAACAAAACCTCGTTTAAGTTAAATCTTCTTTATTGGCGCTACAACTTTAGGTGGGATCTCGCCTCCTCTAAGAACTTCTGACAAACAACTCTATGCGCTGCCAGTGCCTCCAGTTCGGTGCTAGAAGGACCCTTGAGTCAGATGCCACACCCATCTTAGTCTGGGTCTTCCTCTCCTCCGGGTTCAGCCATCTGGTACTCAAGGACCTTTCTTGGAATTTTCCCCTCTCCCATTCGAATGACGTGCCTAGCCGAAACTAACAATAGAACTTCTTTATGAAGTTGACAACAGTTAAGTCATTATACTGGGAGACCCGCATTGAGATGTCATAGCTTTAGGGGTTTATTCTGAAGCCCATTTGTAGTTCAGTGGCGCAAAAATGAGCGTTCTATCTCAATATGTAGGGGATCTACTCAATCTTTTGGCTATTTTAAAAAGTACTGTTTTTTTTTTTTTTTTTTTTTTTTTTTTTTTTTTTTTTTTTTTTTTAAAACTCTGTTTTCGGAATTTCTGATCAATGTATCGTAAATAATGACAAAATGTTTAGGATCTACATTAAATTTTCAATAAGAAACACCCTTTATTTAAATATTACCATGTAAATTAAGAGCTATATTAAAAGCCATATTGATGAGAATGTTTGGTATTAATGTTTTATTAAATTATTCAATATTTTATTCACCAGCTATTTCTAGACTTAGAGGTTTGCCTCCGCCTCGAAAGTTGGATTATTTAATAAGCTTCAAAATGGTACCTCGTAGTTTTAGGGAAAAAAAATCTATTTCAATCTATTTTTTTCTGATTTCTTAGTCAAAACCAATAAATGTGCTTTAGTGTGCAAGAGCCATTCTGAACAAATTCTTTAATTTCACACAATGATGGCAGTGTCCCATCCTTCCCACACTACATGACGTTTATTACACAAGCCCATCTACCAAATATTAACTCACTCTGGTTTCAAATGGATGGTTGACTAGCTGATAATGGAAGAGTGGTGACGGAATGGCTGAAGAGTGAATTTCCTAATCTGCAGTATGGTCAATTTTATATCTGCCAATTTGTTTTAATCTATACAGTCATAAGTTATTCCAATGTACAATCGTTATATCCATTTGGTGATTTCAAATTCTAATTCTGTTACCATGTGTCAATTCAACTTTATGAGGTTTTGTAATAAATTTGTTTAAGGGCAATGTGTTGTCAGCTCATTGCCCCCGAGTCAGGTGGAAGAGCTGCCTCCTCCGAGCCCCCTAACTTGCTTTCCATCAGGGGCGGCTACCTAAGGAAGGTGATCCTAGCTAAGTGTGTGACAGAGTTACTGTTCCCACAATCTGGAGGGCCAGTGGCTGATTGCAGTCTATGACTAGTCAATGGGACCACCAACACCCTATACCATAGTATTTTCAAGTTAAATATCTTTTGATTATATGTATTGAGGAAGAATAGGTGCTATAGCACTAAGATTTCTCAATTAATCTTAAACTCCGTGTAAGTGCATATCTTTTTGTAACAGCAGTAGGCACACAGTATCCCACATATGTTTGATGACAATTAATGGCGTTTTTATTTTATATATATTAAAATTTCTTAATATTATATGTTAATAATTATTTATGCAAATTTTAGTAATGTTTATTTATTTTATATATTTTTTAAAGACGTGGAGATCAAAATACTTTCATCTTTGATATTTTTTTTGTTGAGTGATTTCTTTCTGGAAACTTTATCTTATACAATAAAAACAATTATAATCTACCAACTAAAACTCACCGCTTGAGCTTCCCTCTTCTTCTTCAAAGCAGCTATCGTGATCCGGTTCACTAAAATGGACTTCATGGTCACTCAAATCCCCATCACTTTTGCCGAGCTCTTCAATATTTATGCCAGGTAATCCTGATTTGAGGGCAGGAATATCTTCAAATTTGATCGTGTTTTATAACTTGGGAACAAATTGATGTAAAAATAATATGTTTACCTAATGTTTCATTCAATCGGACAAAAACAAGAATGAAATATCATTTACTTACATATTCACGTTTCCAAATTATTTCAGAATCCAAAGCAAGGAGTTGAAATCACAGAAAATTTCATGTCTACATTAAAAACTCACCAGATTCTAGAGAAACTTTAATTCTGTAAATGTAATATGAGTGGGTGCACGGGGTACAGAGAGCCCCTTCCTCTTTCTACTTTATGAGTTTCATGTCTATACAATGGATTCCATGATTTCTTTTCCTTCCTTTCACTTTAATACTTTTGAAGTGGGCTCAGGGATGGAGGCAGCAAGGTAGCTCCTCCTGGCAGTATCTTCCACCTCCTCCTGTATTCTTCAAAGCCCATTCTGGGGTTTGATATTCTTTTGTGCACTGTCTGCATTCCTAACAGGCTTGGGAATGAACACCTCAATTCTCTGGAAACAATCTAGCAGCTTGGGATTAGAAGTCTCCAGTTGGGTTCATTCAAATGCACCCCTTTAATTCACTCCTCAAGCCACTCCTGGGATTTCCTCTTAGAGCAGTTGACTACCAGAGCCCCCTCTTTAATCTTAATCCCTTCAAAGGGGAGCGTCACCCCCCTCCCCCCCCCCCCGGTTCTACTTCTGCCACCCTATCCAACACTGTGGCCTCGAGTTTCTCAATGAGTTTTCCTTCAATGCTCCTTCGAGGTACACCATATTTCTGATAGCCACCCTTAAGCAGCTGAAAGCAGAACTGAAATGAAGTTTTTCCATCCTTGGTCTCTTACTCCGACTCTTTTCAGGTGACGGAGTAAACTGTGTCTTTACCCTAGACTCCTTACCTATATTTGTGTCAGTGTCATCTCTTGAGGAACCTGATACACCAAGCGCTAGCCTTCCCTGATGTTTTTCCTTTGGACCCTAGACATTTTCTTCCACATGTCCACCAGAATTTCCCTCATGTGTAAGGGTAGATCAGTTGTATCTGGATGAAATGTTTCATTCTCCTCAAGGTCCACAGGAGGGGTGGATTACACATCACCACAGACAGAGACCCCTATGTTCACATAAGGCTTTATTACAATAGGATTCATTGCCTGGAATAAAAAAATAAAAAAAGCGTGGGTTATAGCGTAGGGGATGAGCGGCGGGGGGGGGGGGGGAGAATCCGGAATTACAGGATAGGAAAGGTTAGATTGGCAGGACTGGTAGAGAGGTCGTAAGGGTTTCCCAGATCCCCCTATACACCAGCTTGGAACGCGCCAGGTTGCCTGCAGCAGGTCCCCGGTTTGGAAATGTTTGGAAAATGAACTCCTCCGACCACAAGGGTATCTAGGCCACAGAAGACGGAGTATTCTCCTTCCAGGCTCTTCTGAGCCTGGTATACTCAGTACTCCAGTGTGCATTCTGGAAGGCTAAGATAAAGAGTTTTCTTATCCTCACTGGAGCTAAATTAATATGTTGTTCAATACATTACAAACGTGCCTACAATAATGACAAATATTAAATGGACAAAAAAACTTAAAGTAAAGTGTTTATTGAGTAACTTAGGTACATTTGCTACTTTCTGTTAAATAAAAATTTTTCTAGTTCTATTCAGTGAATTAATGCTAGTATATTTCTAGTTCCCAAACAAACTGAATTAATCCTAGTAGCCACAGAATATATAAATACAATCTAGATAGAAGCCTAAATAGTGCTCTTATTTTACTTATAGGAAAATATAATAATAATATATTCTTTTTGGTTCACTATACAGTGTGTCCCCAAAATAAGCATAATCAGGAATCGATGCAGGATAAAAAAATAAAGAAAAAAAAATCCTTTGGCATATTTCTCAATTTTTCTTTGTTTCCGAGAAAAACGCAAAAAACTAAAACACAATTTTGAATAGGCATTCTTTCATAATGCTTTTATAAAAATCATTAAAAGCATATGACTTATCTTACACCCCCTCAAATCACCCACCCCCCCCCCAAAACAAAACAATGAAAAATCTCCTGTGTCAAAAAAATTAAATGACGCCATGTAAAGCTGCAAGTTCAACATTATTTAAACTAGCTACTTTTCTTCGAAGGAAAGTGATAAAACACAAAACAAAAACACTTTCAATTCTTAATAAAATTAAAGTTTCGATTCTTAAAACAGTTTAAAATTTAACACTGGACGCATACATAATTATAAAAAATAATAATTTCTTCTTCTAATAATTCCTAACAGTCAGTTTAAAACCTGTTCAAAGGCTTGGCCCCTTGCAGCAATACAGGAATCACAACGCACATTGACAAATTGATCGGCATTTGTGCATAGCTCTGCTTTAATCTGTTCCCAGGCCCTTCTGAAGCAATGGATGAGGTGCTCCCTTGAGCCAATGGGCTCCCTGTAGACCAAATCTTTAATGTGTCCCATAGCAAAAAAAATCCAAGTACATGAGGTATGAAGATCGTGCCGGCCACTGTACGAGCCCACCACTTCCTATCAAACACCATGAATAGTTAGTGTCCAACCAATTTAGGACGGCCCTCCTGTAGTGGACTGGACAACCATCGATTTGGAACCAGCTTCCCAATCTTTGTGCCAAAAGGACTTCCTCCAAGAACAACGACAGTTTATTATCGAGGAATGCGTGGAAATACTCTGCGTTAAGTCAAGGGGTCAAAAAATGAGGACCTATTATTAAATTATTCCAAACAATATCATAGGTATACACACTCCCATACGTTTGGGATTGGGGAGGATTAAAGGAGGTGGTGGTGGTGCAAGGAGGGTGAGTGGAGGGGTTAGAAGATAAAACATATACTTTAAATGATTTTTATATATGCATTATGAAATATTGCCTATTCACAACTGTGTTTTAGTTTTTTGTATTTTTCTCGGAAATGAAGTAAAAACGAGAAAATGCCAAAGGACTCTTTCTCATCCTGCATCGATTCCCGAGGTTTGGCCGTTTATTTTGGGGACACCCTGTATAAGAGAAGTTTAGAGATGTGGCCTCAACCTAAATTGTGCTGTACCCATAAAAATAAATAACTGTGTCTTAGATAATATTATCGAGATTGAAAAATGATAGCTCTTTTTCAGAAGAATGAGAAGTACTGCTTCAAAGTACCTTAAAGTAAGTTACCTTCGAAGTAACTGCTATGAGCAAATGAAGTCATCTTTGTCTAAGAACTGACTGAGTGCTTGCAGAAGCTCTTGCAGGGACAGAGTAAGCTAGAAAAATTGAGGTTTGGATATATAGCTTTCATTCACAGGAATTTTATGGCACAGAGGACTACAAGCCACATTTATGACAAGATCTTTGTTACACAAGGCTTTGAAATCCACATTTCTTATGACCTTTAGTGACATATAGAGATCATCAGCCCTGTAACAGGCCTTGATCATACAGATTGGCAGGTACTTTACAGAATTCTGATTCTTGACCATACAGCACACTAGGGAGGTAATGAAGGGTATTACTACACTTCGGCTGCCTGATTTTTCCTATGCTGGTACCCATTGAAGGCAGGGTACAGCCCCCTTGGAGGGACAGTCTGTGCTCCTTTCTTAGGCCCTTGAAAAGTGGCACTAGAAGATAAAATCTTTATTATTCCCCCTAAGTTTGGAATACATGTCCTCCAGAATATGACCTGTGAGCTCTAACTCTGTATGATTTACGCCAGCCTTTTTAAAGAGCCTATACTTGATATTTCTTTAGGGTTAGTGGGATTGAATATTACTATATATTATCAGCAAGCTAATTCATCTCATTATCTTGATGAGTAATGTCAAACATTATAATTTGATTAAGATAAACACATCAGTTACACTCTACATAACAACTCAAAAAAACATTAACATGTTTTTAAACCAAGTGGGGATGAGAAGTCTTTTAATAATAGACAGAAAATACACCAATGCCTGCCATCAACTTCTAGAGAAAAGCGGATAACAGGTCACTTCTATGCATGTAAAATTCAATTGCAATTCAAACCTGGGTACCAGACGTGTAAAGGGAGTCTGGTCCATCTAGCACACTCAGTCCCTGACAATTTCAGACTAGAAGTGTTATTGCACATAGACAGGTGCATATTTTTAAAACAAGTTCCATTAAATTGGGATAACAAAAAAGTATAGTTTTAATAAAGTATTTCTATCAAATCCAACTTTGTGCTAGCCACTATGTTTCTTTTCAAAATGATTTGAGATAATCATTCCAATAAATTGAGATCAAAGAGAAATATAGTTTTAATAATGTCATTGTTTAAGATGAACCCATAATCTCCTGTGCAAGGATATAGAACAGCCAGGAGGTGAATATTCACTGTATGATGAAGAAAGGAGTATATAAAATGTTGCCATGTTCAGGATAAGACTGTATTAAAAGTACAAGAGAACTTGAAATTACTTGGTGAGATCAGTCTGTAGGAGTTGCCATCCTGGTGAGATATGGGACCATGAGGTGATTCTTTGTTTTGATGAGGTAATTGGTGTGTTTGGCCATACTCTCACCTGAATCAAGGCTCATTTTCTCGCCATCTACAGATTGTGCTAAAGCTGCAGAAGCCAGAGGCAAGCTGCCTGTTAACTAGTTCCATAAACAGTATTCCTATCAAAAACCAAATTCTTGCTATCCAGTAAGCCTCTCATTAGGATGTCTAGGGATGGTCAGCAGAATTTCTTTTCCCTTGGTTAGTGAAAATATTGTGTTTGAACTTAATGTTATGAAAATATTTTACTTTTAATCTGATCCTAAGACATCTAAATCTTGGCACAAAGATTGTCGGGAAGCACTCATGAAACTAAAATTGGATCAATACAATGTAGAAAGTACTCCGAGGCTCCCAACTACTACAAAAAACTGAAGAAGATCATTGGTTATAAAAAGAACAAGAACATCTGGGTGAGACAAATCAGGAAACATGAACTTGGCAGGAATGATAGGAGTTGAACGAATTTTTACAACTATGTATTTATTTTATTTAACTTCAATTTATTGGAACTTTATGTTTTAAATATGTATATCTTTTTGGTATTAAAGTGTGCCAGCAGGTTCTAATGTAGCTGAGAGGGGGGTACGCACATGTATTTGCATGAATGTTTATTTTTATTTATTTATTTTACCTTCAATTATTAAGTGTTATGTATTACTTATTTCCAGTACAAGATTATTTCCAAGATTTTCAATTATCTTAAACATATTAAACACAATATAAGCTAATCTTTGCTGTTTTATATTGCATTATCAATCCGATACAATTTTTATTGATCCAATAAAGTTGTATCCAAGAATCACTTTGAATAAGCCCATTAAATAGATATACTGACCAATATTCAGTTAGCAATAAATATGTGGGAGAGCTTACCCAGAGCTAAAAAGTGTTACTCCCTCCAATAGGAAAAGTGATATTTTCATGTGAATGTTTGTAGGGTTGGTTTTTTGAGTATATATGAGCACTATTAATGTATGATGTAGGAAGTTGGTAACAGCTTATTCAGTCTTAATTTATTTTATATTTTATATTAAATTTTTGTTGTTGTAGAAACGTTTCGGCTATAAGCCATTTTCAATCTAATTATCTGTATGATTTTGCATTATTCTTTATATATTATAATCTTCAGATTATGTGCTTGTAAAGTTGATGTTATTTAGTTTGAGGAGGAAATTTCATTTTTTGAATTGTATGGTTCGTGTCTCTATTATTACATGGATGATATTCTACCTCAAGTATTACATTTTATTTCATATATTTGAGTCTCCTTCTGTAAAGGAGGACTAGATGTGCAAGACTGAGTCCTCCTTTACAGAAGCAGACTCAAATATATGAAATAAAATGTAATAATTGAAGTATAATATCATCCATGTAATAATATAGACACGAACCATATAATTCAAAAAGTGAAATTTCCTCCTCAAACTAAATAACATCAACTTTACAAGGACATAATCTGAAGATTATAATTATATAAAAAATAATGCAAAATCATACAGATAATGAGATTGAAAATTGCTTATAGCCGAAACGTTTCTACAACAACAAAAATTTAATATAAAATGTAAAATAAATTAAGACTGAAGCTGAATAAGCTGTTACCTCCTAAGTTTTCAACTTAGGATCTACACATATAATTAATGTATGATATTTCTGATAATATCATACATAAATAGTGTATTTTTTTTTTTTTTTTTTTTTTTTTTTTTTTATGGATTATTTGCATTTCTTTTAGGAAGTTGGTGAGGAATCAAAACTGGCAAGAAGTTTTGAAAGAATAAGATCTATCATACGAAAAAGAAAAAGGAAAGATGTTCTAGATGCTGACCAGAACTTACATTTGCAGGAACTAGTTAAAAAAATGATGAAACAACAACAAATAATGAACATGCCTAGTGAAACCGAATTTAACACTAATTCTAAGTAAGTCTAACATAAATTACAAGTCTCACCCTCTACCTGTCTTTCTTCTCCTTCTCACCACCTCCCTTTCCCTCCTCCTGAGATTGTGCTAAAACATTGTAATTCTAATTTTATTTTACTCAAGTTAACCATGTTAATTAATGAAGTAATTCTAATACAATGTTAACCAACTCTTCACTTTTAGGCTTCAAGTATTTAAGGGTACATTACTAAGCCTCTTTACCTTTGACTGCACTCATTATTGTAACAAAAGCCTTCCCCCTATGAAAGTCATTCATAAGAATTTAACCAGGACAGAAAAAGGAATGAATTTGTTTCCTTTATTTAAGTTAAAATTATTGAAAAAAGAGGAGCTCAATATGAATCTACCTACTCTTTAGCTTACATAAATGTAATAGACTTACCAATCAACTACCATTAATATAATTTAAATCGAGATTAATAGGCAAAATCTAAGTGGGAAATTATCATTGAATAATCTATGATTTAGTAAATTTTATTCGTTATTACAGCTTTTCAAAAGATGAATGTCAAGAGCAAACATCTGAAAACATTCCTGAGACAGAAGTTAATATGTTGTCAGAAGATTTATTAAATGAGCAACAGGATGATCATTTGTAAGTTCATTATTTATTTGTTTTAACAGTGTAGCTAAAATAAAAAATTGTCTAATACTTATGTACTACTTTTAGAACAAATGGCTTTCCATTTGTTCAAAAAGTAGTACATAGCTATATTTGTGCAACAGACGAGAAGAAAAATATGCTTGTTTGAATATTAATTCACAGGAGAATAAACATTTGTTAAATATTTATTCTCCTGTAAAGCATATTTATATAACCATTAAATATAAATATGCTGTACTCAGTGAAATTTATTAAAAACTATGTCTTATAGGGGTTATGTTTCAGGTCAAATGCTAGTACTTCAAATTATCTGCAGAATAAAATGTCTTTAGAAAATAGTGAATTTACAACAGTGCCTTGCAGTAAAAGCGTGCAAGGAGAAACTGAATCACAATATAGTTGTGATAAAGAACTTACAAATGAACCAGATGGTCAAGAATGCTGTAATGATTGTGCAGATCAGGATCCATTTCATATTATAGTTGAGTCAGAAAGTGGAACGCTTCTAAAGCATGATGAATTTATCCAAGATGGAGGAAAAGAAGATGCAAATGAAAGTGAAAGGAGAAGTTATGAAATACTACAAGTCAGAAATTTAGAGCAAACAAATAGTAATGAGGATCAGAGTTACTTTGAGCCAAGAATAAGTTTAGGAGAACGAGAAGATGCTCTTTATGCAAGAATTATGAGAGAAGCTATGAGTTTTGCTCCTACAATAACAGCACCTCATATTGATTTACCACCAGTTGACGAATCACCTATTAAAGATGTTTGCATAAGAGATTCACCAATTGTGAAAAATTTTATTCACCGTCGATCATATGCTTTAGCTACAAGAAAAGAAAGTTTTGAAGGTTAGTACACATTTTTGTCAAATTCTTTCATGAAACTGATAAAACCCTTCTCTGTTGAATTCAATCCCCCTTTAAAGATGATTATTACATGGCACTAATGCTTTTATAGTGACATTTGATTTCAATATATTGAACAATTATATTGAGATGATTAGGTTAAAATTCTTATTCTTATTCCTAATAAACATTTTTAATGTCAAGTTTTTTTTTATCATGTTCTATCCAATAATTGTATAAAAGACAGAATATGTAATTTCCTCAATTGTTCCTACCACTAAAAGCAATTGAAGATACATTCTTCTTTATTGATGTTATATGTTAGTCCTAATGCATAAGTTACTGCCAATTTACTAGTATTTACATTCCTGGGTGACGAATTAGTCCCCCATAGTAGTCCTCTTATCTGGAGCACAAGATTACACGTTGGCCATGGTCTCAGTTATATTTACAAACTGTGATATAATTTTTCTTTAGTGTTTAATGTATATATCAATTAATCAGTTGACAGAAAATTATTTTGTTAAAATATTGAAATAACTCCTAGTGAAGAAATTAAAACATATATTGGTATAACAAATAAAAGAGATAACATTAAATAGAAGGTAAACATATAAAAAGAAATCCCTAGTTCAAATAAAATTATTTTTAACGTTTTTGCTTGCTTTAATTGGTATACACCACTGGGCTATTCACCTGCATGCTTACAAATAGTGCAGCAATAGATTACAAATTTGTGGAAATTAAAAAAAAATTGTTGGCAAGAAAGTTTCTTATTTCATTTGTATTGAATTATTAATGTTTTCTAAATGTGTAAAAACATGGACAAGAAATACATTTATGAAAATTTGATTGAAAATAAATCATTCCCATAAGAGGCTGAGAGGAGCAAATACAGAACAGTTGTCTGATTCCTGACTCAATGGCTTACTAGAGAAATAAGATTCGGTACTTTGCTCTACTGCCAATTAATGGATAGGTCAAGGACAGTTTAAATTCTAAATGCCAATCCCCAAATGATAGGTTTTCCAGTACATGAGTTTTGTACACTAAGCCAAGCCCCCATAGAAGAGACAATTATGTTTTATATTTTGTAAAAGAAGTCCGAATACAATTCAATTAATTATGTACAAGTTAACAATACCATAAGTAACATTGTATTATTAATTTTCTTAATGCAGAAGACTATTCATAGCTAATAAAACCATAACAACGTTCAACTTTATAAGTAAGATCAATTGTTCAACTTCATCGGAGTAAAATAAAATTTATTGGCCTTAGTTTACTTATGTTAAGAAATTAATTTTTCTTTTAAAGATTTGCATGTCATGAAAAATTTGTTGAAAGCAACTTTATTAGTATGCTTTTTATTACTGTAGTTTACAATGACTGCATAAGATTGCTTTTTTAAAATTGATACAAAATTTATGCTCGAGGTAGCTGTGACTGGTGAATAATAAGCGGTAAATAATATTTTGAATAGAAGTAGATTTTGCATTAGCATGAATTTATAAGAAAATAGTATCTCAATAAGAATTTTCCGATATAAATATTGTACTAAAAAGGTAGGTTCAGCTGGGAACAGCTACGAAGACTAATCTGATTGCACTGTTCTTCAAATGGTTTTGAGCCCTGACACTATTCTGCAGATTCTTGTTTAAAATGACTTCCTAAATCCAAATATGATCCCCATTATCCCTCGGCAACCACTTTTTTCGAAGGAGGCCCTCCTCTTTTTTTTTTTTTTTTTTTATCTCTTTTTGATTATTCGGAGAGAAGAAACCTTATGATTTTATTGAGTTACCTTTATGATTATTCTGAGGGTATATATAAATAAGGTAGATAGGGACAAGAATCGGACTCAGACAGTTTACTCCCCTTTTTCTTACAGCAGCTTGGCCAAATGCATGAAAGGCAACCATAAATCAATGCCATTTGCTGCTCTCAAGGTATGGTGCAAACCTCGCAGATTGTTACTTTTGGATGGCATCCAGAGCAGTTTCCGATAAACAGTTACCTCGGAGTGCAAAAGATAGACAAATGCCAAATGAAGGAACTTATTTATCCTTTAATAGCTCTATGGGGCCATGCATAGTTGTGGCTCAGTCTAGTTAAATGGAAAATAAAGAAAATAGAAAGTTCACATCCACATCCACAAACCCAGATAAACTACATATGATTTTTTTTGTGAGAAGCAATCCATGTCTAAATCTAAACTACACAATTTTAAAGATTGGGCATGAGCTTTTTTAATGATGATTGTTTTCGAGAAACATTGAAAGGCATACTTTTCCTACTAATTTTTAGTTTGGGTATTCAGAAACGATTAATTCAGTTGAAACTTGTTCCAGACGTCTAATATTCATCGATTCTAAGATAGATAAATTTTGGTTCCGTTTGGAGTTAAGTAAGTACTAGAAATAAAATATTTCATTAACAGGCATGAAAAGTTTTGGGATTTTCGTATGTTTTCTAAAATATCTCGAAAACGGTTGGGAAATCGTGGTAAGTTGAAGGTGACAATTCGAACACTTACTAAATTCCCTACAAAAATGGTTCAATTGTAATTTTTGATGGGGCGATGTCAATCCGAGAAATAAGTGCTTAAAACTTCAAAATTGTAAGTTTTGTTCTTTTCAACGGGGTTTTGTCACTGTTTACCTAACATTTTAATTGGTTACTGTTTTGCTAATAGTAAAATTAGTATTTTAATAAAGTAAGGTATGAAAATGAGAAACATATTGGTAATAGTGTTTCCACTATTCCACTAGGAGAACGTGAAGAAGGTGGGGGGAGTCATTTCCGCTTAGAATACTAGCAGTTTCCTGTTGTGGCGTCTTAATTCTTCCTTCTCTTTGAGATGTCATTTTATATTTTTCACAAAAGATCAAAACCTACCAATAACTGCTACTACTCCTTTGCTAATAACACTAGAGATATGATCGGAACCGCGCTAAGATGACGCAGTTCCTGCGAGTCGGACTTTTTAATGATGATTCCAAATGAAAATCAAATTGGTAATTGAAATTAGAGGACACCTTTGTCTTTGCATGCTCCTGCCAAGAATTTTGCATCTCTAATGTATAATGTATTTATACCTAAATGGTTAGAGATCAAAACAGTAGTGGATACAAGATGGCTACCTATGTTTAGGCCGGGCGCAAATTGAGCCCAGCGCAGACGCAGCACAGGTGCTTCAGAAATAGCGAAAAAACAGACAGAGGAGGTCCGTAGGACCCAGTTCAGAAACGGTACCGCAAACTGAACCCAGCTCGGTAACTTGCCTAGTTCCGATAGAAGCCACGCGCTGCGCTGCTGAGCCTTGAGTCCAAATCTGACGATACGAAAACAGTACGCTTTTTTTGTCTTCTGTATTTTTAAAAAAAAATGAAAGAGAGGGAAATCTAGGAACTTTTTGAGAAAAAGAGAAACTCATGGCGAGTTTAATATTTTAAAAACGATTTCGGATATATTACTCGAAATATTAAGTAGATTTAAAAATATAGTGAAACATAAAAATATTATCTTATAATATCCTTCTCCAAAAGAAAATTCTGAGGTCAAGCTAAATTAAAAACGCCCTAGTATGATCATCACCTATTCCATAAATATTTCATTTATTTATTTCCTCTCCTTACACACACGTTTTGGCCTTAAGGCCATTTTCAAATCACTAGAAAAAAAAAAAAAATGAAGTGTTAACATCTCATTCAACCCTCTAAAGCCATTTATAATAATATAACTTTAGAATTTTCTTTTTTAAACCTAATTGTAATTTTTAAATCCTCCCAAGTTTTAATTAATTTACCCAGTTAAAAACATTTTTTTCTTTCTTCTCTACAAAATTTCAGATTTTCCTACTTATATCATTTCTAAGGCTATTAAAATGGTTCTTACAAGTATCTAATGATTTTAAAATACACTCTACATCTACTATTACATTTATTATATCGATCTGGGCATTCCTAATAAACAAATCTACATTTTCATTTAATTAATTACTTCCTAAGGGATTTTTATATCAGTTAAATTCACAACCAGTTCTTTCTTATAAATACTCATTATACTTCTTTATTAGTTCACTATCCGCATCATTATTTCTAAATAATAAATTTCCTCTTATATTCTTACAATCTACAAAGGTTTTATGTTTACCATTTTTATTATTATGGTGCATCAATTGCTCGGATAATTAGCGCCATTTTATATCTATTATCACATTTTAGTTTTACTATTTTTATTCTCTGGTATGTTTGTAATTTATTCCTTAATTTACCTAGATTTAAGTTATTTCCTTATTATTACATAATCTATGAAAACATTGAACTCTTCTTAACATTTAGTTTATTAATAATAGAATTTAAATCTTTCTTAGTACTCCCAACAAGCCAGTATCCTTGATTAATATCAAAATCAATTAGTTCTTCAGTAGATTTATTAAAAATATCAGTATTTTTTAGTTTCTTTAAAACGTTAGGCTGACAACAATTTTCGAACCATACAGAAAATGTGGAGGAATTTCAGAATTATTTTTACATTCTTTTAAATAATAAATTTCCCCCAGTGCCTTAAGGTGCTTTTTTCTTTCTAAAAACAAATCCTTTACACAACTTTAATCCACTAAAAATTGTTTACACTCCTCCGTTTTTCTTCTTAAATACTCATTCGTCGAAGCTCCTTTTTGATCTGCTTCCATTCTAATTATATTATAACCGATGGACCCTCCAAGGGAAGACTTGCATAAAAAAAAATGTACTCCACCTTCAAACACTAACAAATGCACGTGGAGTAGAACATGAACTGGCACAAGCCAGTAATTTTGATTTGTAAATTTTCTTTAGGGGTAGGAATAAACAAAAAAATTATCTCATATCCTTATTTACTCCAGAAGAATATTCCGAGGTCCAAGCTTATTTAGAAATGTGATATTAACACTTACTTTATTTTTCTTCTAGTGATTTGAAAATGCCCTAAAGGTCGAAATGTTACGTGTAAGGAGAGGAAATAAATAAATAAAATATTTATGGTTTGAGGTGGTGATCATAATAAATTTGAGGTGTTTTTAATTAAAAATACCATTAACATAACAATTGAATTCATACATTTTGAAGGGAGACTAGACTTCAAATTTATTCTCAATGAAATTTGAAATTAAAACAATTGAATTAACCCTAAAAAATGAAATGAAGTGAATGAAACTTAGGACATATTAAAAACCTACCAAATGTGTGCCCATTAATGTGTTTACTATATTTTAAAATGAGTATTTACTTTGAATTTCTAATATACAACTCGACAACAATTTTATAAAATACATGAGATTATTAAAGTGAAATTAAAGGAAAGGAATGCAGTGCTCAGAGGCCAATTGGAAATGAAGTGAAGGTAGCAATATGTCTTAGGCAAGCATAGTTTTATTTTATGTACATATCATATTTAACAATTTTATTTAAAATAACAGGAAAAGGTGCTAATGACCACCCACAGTAGTAGATGCACCAAAATAAAAAAAAAAAAAAAAAAATAACAGGAAAAATGAGACAAGAAAAATAATTAACGAACTGGAGAATGAACTAATACAATAAGTAAAATGAGTAAATAGACAAAATAATTCAATCTCAATGAAGGTTTTTGTTGTTTCTTCCTCATCATGTTAATTGATAATCGTGGGAGTTAGTAAATATGATGGATTATCAGCTAATTCTCAACCATCATTCCGAGATTGAGGATAAATTTTGTCTTCAGCTTCCGTAACTGCAACAAATAGTTTTCTTCTTCTTCTTAACTGTTGAGATTGCAAGGGCATAACTTTTGTTAGATTGTATATCGAATTCCCTTGGTAGTTTATCAATTTTGTCCTTTGGTCTTCAGCCTTCTTTCCTATAACAACATTTATTAGATATTAGAACACAAATAACATAATGCAATAGTATTTCCTTTCAAATACTTGGCTTCTGGGGATATGTTTAAAATAATAGCTAAAGGTTGGGAGAAAGGACTGTTCCCACCATTATGTCTGAAGTATGCTGGGCAATATGGACACACTCGCAACCTATTTAAATGCCTGAACCTAATCTTAAAATGTGGGAAACAATTACAATAGAGTATGAGATAAAGTAGCAATTTTATACAAATTTTTTTGAGCTATACACAGTAAACATGTAACCATAAGAAAACCAGCTTTCAGTGGTTCTTCATTCTTTAACTATAAACAATTTTCTCACTTATTTTTGTTCACTTAATACAATTTGCTTTAATTCAATTGTAATCACAATAATGTTTTTAAGAGTTACTTTATTTTTAAATCTACTTAATTAAATAAATATATTAAAAATAGGTAAAATAACCTGAACTTACATAATTCATTCTTATAATAATCACTACATTTGTTCACTTAATTTATTCTTTTCAATTCAATTGATATATTAATAATATTTTTGAGTGTTACTACATCTTTAAATGTAAATCTACTTTGTATTTCTATTAAAATAACGAAAACAGGCAAAATAACCTGTACTTATATTATTCATTTTGATAACAATACTATTTTTTTTCACTTGATTTATTTGTTTCAGTTCAATTGTTATATTAATAAGATTTTTGAGTGTTACTACATCTCTAAATGTAAATCTACTTTGTATTTCTATTAAAATAATGAAAACAGGTAAAATAACCTGTACTTACATAATTCATTTTTATAATAATACTCACTATTTTTGTTCACTTGATTTATTTGTTTTAACTCAATTGTAATCTCAATAATATTTTAAAGAGTTGCAACGCTTTTAAATATAAATCTACTTTGCATTTCAATTAATATATTAAAAACAGACAAAATAACCTGTACTTACCGTTGTCCGTGTTTAATTCTTTGGCGATTTAATCCCATGTTTTGTCTTTACTTTTCGTCCTCATATAATTCAGAAGACTTGTATCGCACAACACAGTAAACATTTTCACTTCACATATTAAACTGTCCATGATTAAATGGAATGGCGAGCGAGCCAGTACCGACAGAGGACGTAGGAATCTGTGTGAAAACACAAAAACGCCGAGGGACGACAGAGGCCCTTACCGCGCCTGCGCCTGCGCTGGCTTCAATATGCGGCACTCCATTGAAACCAATGTGTTGCAGAAACGCCGAGGCCTGTGCTTCGTCTCTGCTGCGTCTGCGCTGGGCTCAATTTGCGCCCGGCCTTAGTCTGTGTCTATTGTTCTCCCTGGTTCTATACAGTTTTAAAAAATTTGATTCATAGACATTACGGAGGCGACGAAGTAAAAAGTAAACTTGTGAATAAACATCATGTTTAAAAAGCATAACATGTTTAGCTGTTCATTCGGTTAGTTTGATAGTGAAGTAGAAACATGGGAGAATTCCACAGAGAAGTTCGAAATGTATCTTGCCACAACCAGGAAAGAGGAAGCTAGACACGCCTGTACCATTTTGGCTCTTAGAGCTGAAGACCTATGACCTATCGAAAACCCTGTATGCCCTGGATAAGCCATTGATGAAAACGTTTTCTCAGATAATGGAGTTACTGGATAACCATGTTAATCCCAAGCCATCTTTGATGATCACGCTATAAGTTTAGCCAGCTATTTAACGAGACAATATCAAAATATTTGGCACAGTTTGGAGTATTATAATTGCACCATAATTTTGAAGCAGCATTCATCAAGTATATACGGGACAGGTTAGTGAGTGGAATTAATTGATTGGGTAAGCAGAAAACATCCACTCTTCCTGGGCCGATTTCATTTATTTCCATAATACAATTCTAACATCAATTTTATGTTCTGTATAGTTTCATTGCAATAAAACAAAAATTTACGGCAGATAGGGACACATCATTAATTTGGATCTGTAGTACTCTCTATGGGCCGATTTGGCACATAGGTACATATGTATATAAAAACACTCTTATATTCGAATGCAACGTTGTGTCAAAATTTAGTCAATCCGTTTGCGATGGCGAACATATGCATAGTGATTTTTTCTTCACATTTATTATAAATTGAATAAAAATAAAGTACAGTAAATCTTTCAAACTTTAGCTATGTATTTTTGGTGGTTTTGTGTGATGTGATAAGAGGAGCTGGAAGCTGGAATATGAAAAACATAAAATTTATAATGATTTCGTTTTAATAAGGGACAAATCCACATTCCCTCAAATCCATCTCCATGCAACAAATGTTCATGATTTTGAACATGTCACTTCTATAGCCCCCAGAAGAAATTTAAAAGCTAAAATAATCTTTCTAATTTTCCCAAAACACCAAAAAGTAAGAATATAAATAGGTGGAGCTCGTACTTATTAGGGCAGAAAAAGTCAATCTACATATGAATGAGCAGGAATTATTTCAGTGCCAGACCAGTGTTATTGGAGAATCTGCATTTTACCTTCCATGCTCATTGGCTGGTTTTTCATCTATAATGCCATGATGACGGAAAAAGGGAGAAAGTCACCGATATTGGAATAAGTATCATTAACTTTACAGTCATTTAAATATCCCTTTGCATTTATTACTTTCTCACTCTCTTGGCATTACTGCTAAAGAAGGCATCCAATGCCAACATGTTCAATAAGAGGCTTGAATAATCTGAGAAGTCTTCTTAAACTATTACCAATTGAACCTACCTACATTCTACAGCAACTATTTTCTACTTCACTTTAATATAACTATTTCTACAGTCTATTAGTTTCAGATAAAGTTGCTTATTATAATAATAGCAATGTAATATTTGATGGAAGAAACTATTATTTATCCATTGTATATAATTTAATTTAGTTTGAAATCTGAAGTTTTCTAATCCATTTTTAGCATTATTCTTACCCGCTCTATATGCAATTAAATGCTAAAATTCACTAATAGTGGAGTAAATCCATTATTCAATGCACAGTGAAAAATTTGTCACGAAATGAATGAAGAAATAACTTATTCCCCAACCCAACTCAAGGAAAAACAGAATATTTATCTCTTTCTCTCCCTCTCTCTCTCTCTCTCTCTCTCTCTCTCTATATATATATATATATATATATATATATATATATATAAATAGAGAGAGAGAGAGAGAGAGAGAGAAATATTCTGTTTTTCTGGGGGGAGGATAAGTTATTTCTGGTTATATAGGTATAAATATGATTGAACTTAACTTTAAATGAGGGAAGGGGTGAGGATTTTTACTGATAGCTCTGAAAAGAGAATCTATAATTTTATAAGTTATATTTTTCTTAAGGGATATTCTGTTATATATGAGACATTTGTTTTACTTCTATCTTTATGTTAAATCTGTAATTAATTTGTGCATCTCCAATATTTGTATGTTTCCTGTCTATGACAAAATCTACAACCAAGTTTCTTTGAAAGATTAATACATTTCATGTTAAGTAACTTACATGGCAATAGTAGTATTTGCCTTTCTTTCATAATTAATTCAAATTAGTTGTCATAAAGCACATGATTTAATAAGCAATTCATACATATTTAACTCATTTCCTTAAATTTATTATAGCTTAATGCATATGGAAAATATTATTTATTTTATGTTAAATAAAAATTTACTTTTTATTCTTCAATGTATTCGGAGCATAGTTGGAAATTATTAAAATAATGGATAAATCAATTATTCCTTTTTCAAGTAATTGAACCATCTTTAGCAAGATCGTTCATTGTTTGAATAAATTTTAAGTTATTCTTTAGCTTTTATTTTTCAATCGTCATCTCTTATCTGTTACGATCACAAATAATTATTTATGTTTGAGTTGATTATGAATTAAGATAACACGTGTTAGATTGACATGCGTTGTTACTGTCGTTACTTCTTAACACAGAAAATTTAAATAACAAAAGAAACGACATATTCGATGACGAGCAAAACTGGCCTATTAGGAGGGAGGTTTACTTGAAACGCACCAGTCCAGGCCAAATTATTAATGTTACATCAGTGGGCGTAATCTTTCATTGTTTACGACAAAGCTCGCTATTAAATATACTATAGAGAGATATCGAGAGAAATGTATAACAAATATAAGCAAAGTCATTCAATTTTGATGATTTTCATTACGAAAAACATCTCAACCCACCCATTTGGAAGAATGATGGCGAATAATTGGGTTATTCCTATTAAATACGCGAATAATTTTAATTGTTATTCATTAGTAATTGTTAATTTTGACCAACTCTGGGAGAACGTTTAGTAGAAATTTGTTCTAGTAAATTTCAAATGCTTTTGGCCTAAAATTATGGGATTTGATTGTTCATAAATTTAAAGAATAAATAAATAGATACACACTGATTGTAAATTATGAAATCAGTAAGAAAATTTATTTTTGCAGGCTTGGATTAAATCAAAATCATCATATATTACTTGCATAAACTATCTTACAAATATTATTAAAACATTATTCAAAATATCTTCCATCCCATAACACGAAAAGAACTAATGAAGATTGTGAATCAAGAACGGATTACATTTTTGTGAGTTGAAATAATAATAATTGATACTTTATCCCCACCATAAGGATTATGGTCATACATTGAATTTATATGAATTTAAAACTAAAAGTAAAACGTTTTATTTTATTTTATTTTTTTTTTTTTTATTTTATTTTTTTTTTTTTTGTAAAATATCAGTGTGCAACAACTGTTTCTTCTAAAAACATTATAGGTGTGAAGTGGAGTCAAATGTGTATTCCAAATATTGTTTCCTTTAACATTTCCTATTTATTAAATAGTTGCAATAATTGTAAATGAAATTATTTCATCTAGGCTACTAAATAGTGAAAAAATTTCAATTGATGATTATTGTTAGAACTTCATACAAAGTTTACCTGATATTATTTTTAGCGTGGTTCCTCCATCTCTATAGGTAGAAAATCCTGTTTTGACGTTGAACCGATGATACAATCCAGCAATGCTTACCAGAAATATCCAGGGTTCAGAACCCATATGACACTGTTTTAGCGCCAAAAAACTTGTTCTTCTTTGAGACTTTGTTTGTATTTAAATTTATTTAACCTTAAAATGTTCTAATCCATTTATAAATATACTATAAAGTTGCCGGCAAAAATAACAAGGATCTTGTGAACAAAATATCAAGAGTTTCCAAAATTAATTTTTTCACAAATATGACAAAGTTTCTGTGAGTCAAACTTTATAAAATAACATATATAGGCAACAATGAAATACTTCATTAAGAGTTCAGATATTTCATATTTCACATTCAATAATTAATACATTAAATAATGTCTAATTTCAGCATGTAATATATATTGATTAGTAAAACTCTGGAAGTAAAATTTCTTGTAAACATGGCGTAACATTCAATATGAATCTAACTTAGGCATGAAATCTTAGCATTATATACTAAATGTATCTAAATATTTTATACTATGCTTTTCAGAGGTATTTTATAATCTTCATAATTGCTTCTGTAAAGTTTTCTTTTACCTGGCAATGCTTCATTTCTTTTTAGTTTAAGACAATTTTAATTAAAATATTCTTATAAAATACACTCAGTGCTTTGTATGCGTGGCACTTTATTTTTAAGAAGTAGAATTTTGACTTTGTGCTTGTAGCCAGTGAAGAGTCCAAGCCTGCAACTTCTATAAGCACGGTAGAACCAAATCCATCAGGCAAAGTTAAGTCTTGGCTAACTTTGGTTTCGTACGTAGATGAGCTTACCGTTGGTGGAAAAAGGGATGCTGAAGGTAAATATATTGATGGACTTGGGACATTTCCTGGATTTGGAAGAAACAAACAAGTGAAACAGCCACACGATTGTTTCCCCCAACATTGTTACCAGAGGTAAAGTAGTTTTGGAAGTTATGTTTTGATTAGTTCATGGAATGGATTATTAAATGTACTAGTTATTAATATGTAATTGTATGTTCTAGGATTGCTTATTGTGATAAGTGTATTTCAACACCTTGTGGTCAATGGTGGCTGAATATTCGAACCAATGTATTGTCAGTTGTTGACACACCTGCTTTTGAATGGCTTGTCCTTGTCCTGATTTTTGCATCTAGCATAACACTATGCTTTGAAGACATATATTTAGATGAAAATAAGTTCTTAAAAAACATTCTTTATTGGACTAATCTTGGATTTTGTGCTCTCTTCAGTGTTGAAATGATGCTAAAGTGGGTTGCATTGGGTTTTTACAAATACTTTACAAGCTTTTGGACTGTTCTTGACTTCATTATTGTTTTTGTAAGTATATATACATTATTTTATTTCAGCCATTCTTTATGCAATATGTATAATAGTACTAAAGTTATTTTACAATTATCTTAAATCTTAAAATGTTCAATACAAATGAATAGTGTTGACAAAGTTATTAAGCTATTGGATCCAATTATTTTTAATATTTGAGGATATGCATGTGTGTCGGAGACTGAGAGAGATTCCATGTTCATTGAAAAGTAAAGAGTTTTAATAAAATGTAGTATAATAATATAAATAATGAATAATATAGTATAATACTATATTATTCATCATCATGCTAGATATCTTTGTAACATTATTTTATTTTTATTTTGAGTAATTATCTTCCCCTGAACCTGGTTGCCTAACTATTTTTTATATAATATACAGAATATCAATAACACAGTCTATAAATTACTTTGTTTAAATATATGTCACACATATTTGTATGAATTAACATGCAAAAGTAGTCCTTCCCAAAATAGTTAATGCTCCTTTCTATGTTTGCAATAAAACTGTTCATAATGACCTGAAACATCCATTTTATTCAAGAACTGGCAAAATCCTGTTTCCTAACCTTTCAATCCAAATTTTCTTTCCATCCCAATCCCAGAGCGCAAACACTTTCCTCCCAAACTCACCGAAAAAACCTACCTAGAAGACTAAAGAAAGCTAGATTGGCCTTGTGGTCAGTTAACTAACTAAAGGACAAAAAAACGTTCTAAAGTAGGAAGTGCCAAAACTGATTGGCTCCTTCCAAAAGTGTTATTTCTGTATATATTATTATTTATATTTGTGAGCAGACTTGACTAATGTGCTTTGAAAATGGACAGATCTTAAATACTAAGAGTATTACTATTGGGGTCTCCCGTGGTCTAGTGGCTAGCGCGCTAGATTCATAAGCGGGAGATGGTGGGTTCGATCCCCACCGGCACCAGAAATTTTCTCATCTCAGGGCTCACTGGGAAAATTCCTGGCTGCACCCTGGACGTCGGCGCTAATGGCCAAGATTTATGTCGATGCGCCGTAACAAAAAAAAAAAGTATTACTATTAATAATTTAAAAAAATAACATGTAAACAAATTTTACCAGTATTTTTGAAATAGCATTTTGATTCATGAGCTTGTATTCACAACAACAAGGTTTCTTGCCATTGGGCTTTAAATGATTGATTAAAGTTAAAATTCTTCTATCTCAATCAAAGAATATTTGTATGCTATGATATTATTAGGCTGTAACTAAATTGATTGTCTAGGTGTCTGTATTCAGTTTATTGATTGAAGAAAATGAAAATTTGAAGGTATTGCGGTCTTTGAGAACGCTAAGAGCATTACGTCCACTTCGAGCTATATCAAGATGGCAAGGAATGAGGGCAAGTTAAAACATTTATTAAAACAAAATCTATATTTAATAGCTTTATTTTTGTTGGAATATGTTATATGCAATATTTTTAATTTTCAGATTGTTGTTAATGCATTGATGTATGCAATTCCATCTATTTTCAATGTCCTTTTAGTTTGCTTAGTATTCTGGCTAATATTTTCAATAATGGGAGTCCAGTTTTTTGGAGGGAAATTTTTTAAATGTGTTGACGAAGATGGTGAAAGACTTCCTTCCTTTGTAAGTTATCTTGAATGAATTAATTTATAGTATATTTCTTGAATCTCTGTTTTAGATAACAATAGTTATAATTAAGGAAGAATAATATTACAGAATATCCAAACTTATTACCTTATTTATGAATTAATTTTAATAATTTAAGATTATGTTAAATATTTTCTGAGATTAATCAAAAAATCTTGAGCAAGAATAGAATATTTAAAAAGGCCTTAAATTCTTAAGGTTTATAAATGACATACTTCAGAAGTTTTATGGTAATTTAAGAAGCAAAATAAGCTGGATAATATAAATACTACAACGAGGAATAAATTCTTTGTAGTGGTGTTTAATGAACCGAGACCATAGCATCAGTGGCACAAGTGTTTTTGACATAAAAGGTTTGCCCCCATCAAATATTTCCCTTTTCAATTCCATATATGGGACTAATAAATACTTATTGCTTCCAATAATTAAGTCAAGTAGGATTTTTATGTAACTCCTAAGCCAAAATACATATGATAATGCAAGAAAATAACAGTGACACACAGAGCATGTTTCCACTTAATAAACTGGCTATCATGTTGTTAAATTAAATCATACTTTGGTACCTAAAGGCTTTAAGGATTTGTAGATCTGCTTTATTCATTGAAAGATACATAAAATAAATAAACTATTCACCGTTCAAATAAGCTTGAAAATGTTGTTAAATATGTCTTAAATTATGAAGTATCTCATCAAAATAAATATAAGAATATGTTATATTTTCAGGTTGTGAAAAATAAGGAAGAGTGCCTGCAGAAGAAATTTTCTTGGGTCAACTCAAAAATAACATTTGACAATGTTGGAAATGGGTATCTCGCTTTGTTTCAAGTGGTATGAGTAACTACAAAAAAATATAATAAATTGTTATTTTCATGTAATGTTTAATGATTAAATATCAAGCGGGTTGGTGTTCTATGTGTTATTAACATATTGTTCATATGAGATCTTCTAAATATCTAAAAACAAGGATTAGTAATGCATTGGATAAGAAAGTAAATCTGATTTCAGAAGATTTTTTAGGACATATTAGACACTCAATGGCAGCCTTTTCAAAAGTAACATTGGGCTATACTCACATTTGCCTCAAGATGCTGCAACTCAGTGCCACTCATGATTGCCCTCATCTGGTGTTATTGCTGAAAAAGCAGCCTATTTACAATTTAAAATTCTCAATAATGATTATACTGAAATCTGAGTCTTTTTAGCTAGTCCCCCCCCCCTTTAAACTACCTGTCAAATGTGATGTATAGACCTTCGATAATATATGTTGTCCGACCTGATTCAACTCAATATACGATGTGTATGTTACGGAAATAATGGACTCTGATCAAAGTTTTGAGGTAGAGGAAGAAATCGAAAGCTCATAAGAAGAAAGGGCTGCTGAAAGTGCTACTGATACAAATGAGGACGAATATATTTTATATGACATTATTATATATATATATATGACTCCGGAGCCATATCTCAAGAAAAAATAAATGATCTTTGAGATTTGGGCCTACCAAAGGATGAATCAGAATTTCTGATAGTATGTTTTAAAGGGTCTCCCCATGGTCTAGTGGATAACGTCTTAGATTCTCATGCGGGAGACAGGGGTTCGAGTCCCTCTGGCGCCAGGAATTTTACTGATCCCAGGGTCCGCTGAGAAGGTTTCTTGCCACACCACGGATGTCGGCCCAAATGGCCCAATTGTCAGTCTACCGTAAAAAAAAGTATGATTTAAAAAATATATATTAAGAAAGCTTATTTCAGAGATAAAGAATTTTGTTGATGTCTTTCTGATGATGAATAATTATCTTTAATTAACTGCAATGATATCATTGGATTAATGAATCACTTCAATCTTGAACGTTATAAACGTAACATGTTCAATGCTTCCGCCATCTTGGCTCACTTTGGGCAATGGCTGCGGTGGATTGAGAGAACTCCAAGCAGGTAGTTAGGAGCCGGGAGGGCAACTAGAAACTGAATGGGCTTGAGTTCCATATGGTGCTCGCCATCTCTGGGAAGGGGTGGGGAGAGCACTGTATGATGCTCTCAGTCCAGCCATAACGGCTTGTTGGGCACCATATGGTGCTCGCTGTATTGAACAGCTAATAAGCGGAGGCTGTTTATTGATTCATCAATCCATAGCATGTAAGAATGTTTATGCAACAATATCTGCAGCACATTTAGTAGAAATGATAAAAGAATACTGAAATATGCAGATAGTCCTAGATAGGATCAAGCATAAAGAATGTAAATGAACAATTTGAGTACATCTTAAAATCATCAAAATAATAATAAGGCAACAATCATGATTCATAAAAAAATGCTTGTTATTTATTTAAACGAGATAGACATAAACATTATTTGAGAGTCAGGCTTCCTAGAACAACTTTGGGAACCATAAATCTTTTATATTCTGATTGACACTATGTTCTGAAATTTCTAAATATTTTACTTTTAAGTTTAAAAGCCATCCTATTCTACAAACGTTTCTATATAAAACGAATAATTGTATATATCTTTTGAAAAAAAAAAATTCCATTCAGTAAATCGTATACTTCTGAAGTCTATTTATCCCCAATGATTGTGATCTAACTGAATCTTAGATTTACACAATAATATACTTGGCTCTGTTTTTTAAAATATTTAAAACTAGCTGAATCCCCGTGCTTCGTCACGGCAGATAAGTAGTTATTTTATTAGTAAAAGAATGTATCATCATAATTAATGCTAATATATAATTTTGTGCAGTTTATTATAGCACGGTTCCCTTCATACTATATGTTATTCATCAATTGATAAGTAATCAAAGTATAATGTTTCTTGACACTGGGCGCTACGGACCAGTGTCAACAAACAGATAATCTAGCGATAACCCGTTATCTCTAGGTTACCAGTAACAGTTTAGCCAGTACGGGTTAAAATTCGTTGTCAATAATAAATGTATGTTAAAATTCTAAAATTTGTGTTTCCAATATGTCATTTGGAAACACCCATTATATTTGTGAGCATCACCAAGAAGTGTTCTGACTGGGGAGCTGATGGGTAAGGAGGCTGTGCAAGGGTTCGGGATATTATTACCTTGGATGGACCTATTATATTATTACCTCGTAAACTCTATGAGGGACAAAAACACAGTTTATTTCTAGTAATTCAAGGTCTGCCATCATAGTTGAAATGAAGCTCAAATAGAAATATTATTAAGAAATAAATACAGTATGGTAACAGCTGACCAGTAATCGTCCTAGCAACGATTGCTGCCTAGTCGTGTCTGCTCTCTAGCCAACTAAAAATTCATACCCCTCTAAAAATACTTAACAATTTGAAGGTCAACAAATCCTTTCTTAGCGAGTGTTTACATGCTAAAGGGAGTGTCTATGCAAAATTTCAAATTTTTCTGTCAAGTGGCTTGGGCTGGGCAATGGTAGGTCAGTGAGTGAGTAGTATAGTAGATAAATGCAAGTAATATATGAAAATTCTTGCTTACTTAATTTTCAACTAACTTATTCTCTAATGTAATTATTCACATTATATTAAATATTTATATACAACAATATGTCTTCAGTTATTAGTATATAATTTACAGGCCACATTTGAAGGATGGATGGAAGTTATGGCTGATGCTGTTGATGCAACTGGTATTGATGAACAACCCACATATGAAGCCAACCTTTATGCATATTTCTATTTTGTAATATTCATAGTTTGTGGCTCCTTTTTTACACTGAATTTGTTTATTGGAGTAATCATAGACAATTTTAACATGCTTAAGAAAAAAGTAAGTACACACACACACACACACACAAAAAATGTATATATATATATATATATATATATATATATATATATATATACATTTTTTGTGTGTATATAAAAGGTTATGCCTGTACATTGCATAGAATCAATATGTTTCATGATATATTTATGATTGACACATTATAAACTCCAAATATACTCCTACAAAAATTTCTTTCTAAATGTTCAATGTACTTGAAATTATAATCTCTTATTGACTTGAAAAATACCCTTCAAATTAAAACAAAATATTGAGTAAAACCAAAGTTATGATGGCTTGAGTATTTTGAAACAACAAACTTTAGTTCTGTAGTGCACACTGGTTACTAGGGAGTCAGAATAGTTAGCAGCCTAGAATCAGCTACTTTATTATATTGTATTGAATTTTGTGGTATACAGTGAGTACGATCACCTCCTCAGTCCATTACCAGTGTTTAACCTATCAGGAACGTTTTAGATAAAATCTAAAAGTTGCAACTTTTGGATGTGAGAAGGCTTTGATTAGAAATATTGGCTTGAATTATTGATTTACCATTCAATATTATTTCTTAAAAAATAATTAGACAGGGTATTATCACAAAATTGGAAACCAACCCAGCTCTGTATATTGAACTATTTGAATAACGATTTGGTGCCTATCTTGAAATTAAGTAAGTTTTTTTTTTTTTTTTTTTTTTTTTTTTTTTTTTTTTTTTTTTTTTTTTTTTTAAATCAGCATGTTTTAAGTATAAAATAACCTACGTACCATTTATTAGATTTGTCTTTAATTGATAATATTTTATAAAAAATATGTGGTGTATTATATAATTAGGAAATAAAGATGTATATATTTTTTAAGTAAAAAAACAAAAAACAAATTGATAACATCTTTTCGCTATTGTAAAGTAACATCAGTGTTAATATAATTACGTGTGAATTTTTATTTTTTGGTTGTCTTATTTGAACCTTATTTTTTTATCTAGTCCTACAAATTAATAAAAGTAACTGCAAAAAAGTCTAGGTTTAGCTCAGTGTCCAAAGTACCTTAACCTTAAATCAAATAATTCCCTAAGATCTTCTGATTCAGGCTAAGCCCCCATATATACCGGAATCTTCTGATGCTTTATTAAGAGTGTGGTCCTTGCTATCATGTTCAGGGTTTGAAGTGACTTGGACCAAGAGCTTCTCACATGATCAACTGTATGTGGATTGCTTCAGAGTCAAGAGTTCCAAATCCCCGTTTTACCATGCCCCTAAAGCAGAAACATGTGGTCTACATAGAGGCCTTACAGAAATTAGTCAGTCAGGCATTTGTAAGAGGGTTCTAAAAATATTTTTATTATGATTATTGCAAAATCATTACACACGTAATTTTTTTAAAAAAAAAATCTTCCCTTTTGTGTTTTTTAAATGTTTTTGGATTTATATTATTCTCTGGTAAATTCTGAACATTTTAGCCATTTGTAAAGATACATTGTCCTAATAAGCAAAATAACCTATTGTTAATGACGATTGAATTGGATATGCCAAAAATAAAATAGTGAATATATACACTGATGAAAAAGATAATGCAGCAGAAAAAAAAACAAAAAAAAATAAAAATAAAAAAATAAAATAAAATAAAACGGTATCTACTCTTGCTATGCATGATTATTTTTCTTCCGGGCTGAACTATTTGATTTATCTTATTTCTACTTGAAACAAATATTTAAATGTAACATTGTTAGACAATGAGTCTACTATGTTTATTGTAAAATACGTGAAAATATCAAATTTTTCAGAAATTTAATTGATATTCTTATTCTTGTTTCACCTATTTAATTTACTAATATTTAATTTTGTATCTCTTCTCTAGTACGAAGGTGGTGTGCTAGAAATGTTTTTGACTGAAAGTCAAAAACACTACTATACAGCAATGAAGAAACTTGGGAGAAAAAAACCTCAGAAAGTTATAAAAAGACCTATGAATCAATTTCTTGCAATGTTTTATGACTTGTCTAATTCAAGAAGGTAAAAAATCACAATACTTTATTCTCTTCCATTTTTATGACTTTGCCTTAGTTATTTTGCATTCGTTAGTGTTTCTGGAAAAAAAATGGAATGTATTTTGTCGTCTATTTTCAATTTTTTTTCACCATCTTTTAATTTGAAGGGAAATAAAATACACTAAATATTTAAATGATATCATAATAAAATATTTAAATTGATGTAAAACAAATAAGTTTAAAAAAATAAACTAATATTTCCAAGAGATCCTTGTCCTAAAACCTATTTAAGTGTAAACATTGTCATCTGTTACAAATGTAGTTTTTTTAAAAAAAATATTAATATGCAGAACCTGAATAAATTCAAAATTGATAGTAGTAATTCTTACAAAATATATATATATATATATATATATATATATATATATATATATTATATATATATATTATATATATATATTATATATAGATATGTGTGTATATGTTGTATCACCATGCTACAACTCAAATAAGTTCATATAAAAGTTGTGGTAGTATTGAAATATTAAAATTTGAAAAGCTTAGTTTTTAGTAAAAGTATTTGATTAATTAGTTTTCTAATAACCTATTATATGATGCAAAATCTTCAGTATATTTCTTACTGTTATTTTTTTTTTTTTTTTTGCCATGCTATTAATGTAAATTGAAAACAAATATACATATATTTTTTGTTTGCAGATTTGAAATTGCTATCTTTGCGCTAATTTTTTTGAACATGCTGACAATGGGCATTGAGCATTTTAATCAACATCACGCAATATTTTTTGTGTTGGAGGTCAGCAATGCATTCTTCACGACCGTTTTTGGCCTAGGTATGTGCTTTAATCTAATTTAATTGTATAAATATATTTAAATGATTAGTTTTTAAATATGTCAATTGCTTTTAATAAAATTAATCTATATGACTAGAGAATTAGTTCGATGAAAATCATTATGAACCGTTTGATTAGATCCTTTTCACATGAAGTTCCTTCATTCAAATATACAAAAATCGGACTACCTTGAGGTTTTTTGAGAGAAACTAAAAAAATAAACCTGTATTCATTAGCTTATCTAACAGTAATATACTCTTTTATAAGAGCAAGTTGGGGCTTGTATTAGTATGTGCCCAAAAATAAACCACTTGGTATTAAACTTATTTATTTCTATATTCTATATGGCCTAAAATATTTGACCTATCAGATTCTTGTTGGCCAAATATTGTGGTACATTTTGGTGAAATTAAACATGTTGAGACTACAGAGCCCAAATATAAGTCAAAAATCAATTATTTAATTTTCGACCTTGCAAAACATCCCCTTTGTTTGATTTTGCTCCTCAGCAGGAACGTAGTACTTGAACCATGAACTAAAAAAACATGGTGTTTTTTTACTCTGAAATTTGCCTTGTTGCCCAGGTAGGTTTTTTCCACAATGAGATGTTATTGTTTCAAATTTAGGTCTATTATTTATTCATAGCATTCTAAAGGGATTCCAGAGAGAAAATATTACTTATTACATCATTTTTTGTTTAAATTGCTGTATATTGTATATTATGGCTGTAATTATATCATAATATTATAATTACTCAGATAAATAAGCACACTGCATTTTTATCTGGAGCAATGGCTCCATTAGATGAATTAACTTACCTCACTGTGGGATGAAGCTGGATAGTGTAATAGGCAAGGCAAGCAGAAGGAGAGGAATGGGCTGAAATTTGAGCTGCTCGAGTAAATTTCGCTAAAGAATAAATATTGCAAAAAAATAATATCACAATACTCTGTATCAGACAGTAAGTGAAATTAATAATGAAATATTTCTATTGTTTCTGTATTTTAGAAGCTATAGTAAAAATAATTGGTCTTCGATACCACTACTTCACAGTGCCATGGAACCTCTTTGATTTTTTGCTTGTCCTTGCATCAATTCTAGGAATTTTAATGGAGGATATAATGATTGATTTTCCAATATCACCTACGCTTCTAAGAGTTGTCAGAGTTTTTCGAATAGGAAGAATTCTCAGGCTTATTAAGGTAAAAATGATCACTTTATGTTCATATTAGTGTAAGGAGGAATGGAGAGGAATATAACTAATTACTTCGACTCTAGAAATCTAAATATTTATATATATATTGTGAATTGATTTTTTTTATTTACTGTATTGATGATGATTTATTTACTGTGTTGATTCTACATAATATCTACTGTATACAGTTATAAATAATATGTATAATTTTGATGTTAAAGTCAAAGATGATGTCAGCATCATTAATAATCCTATTTTGTCAAGAACAGTTTGTGATTTAGATCGCAAATCGTACTATATGAAAATGGTTCAATTTTGGTATAGTTTTATCTTTTATTAAATTTATTGCTACTTTGTACTTATTATTCATTTAAAATAACAATTACTAACCTAAAAAACAAATTCTTGTTGAAATGATGTATACTATTCAATTTTATACAGCAGTAAAAACAAAATAAATGTTTTAAACAGGGAGACCAAATCCCCAAAACTGTAATTTGTATAATGAAATACATCACATTTTAAACCCAATTAATGATGAGGAACAAACTGGTCATATTAATTCTAAGAAGAGGTATTTATTGTGATTAATTTTAATTAAAAATACCTCTCCATGAGCTAGATTACTTTACTACTCTATACATACCATTTTCTGGAGAAAGATTCATATAAAACTAAGTCCTCTTCTTCATTCTTTGTAAGAAGTAGGAACTTAAAAGTTATGAATTCTGGCTCTACAAATTTATCACACAATCCATACCAACAGGGCAGTTTTCAGCACAATTTCATCTGAACTCTTCCAGAGAATGAAGAGTTGACCTCACATTCATTATTCACTCCTGTAGTATTCAATAACAGTAAGCCGCTTAAATTTAAGAGGATAAATAAATATTTTTGAAAGTTGGCATTCATTATTATTAATCACGAGTAGTATAGATTTCCTAAAAGCTCAAAGAAGGCTTTTCCTTAATGGAGCTTTGGGAACACAAAGTTAATTTCCTCCTTGCCCAAAACCTATTTGGATGGTGAGGGGAGGGGAAATAATAATAACAACAAATAAATAATATCAGAAAAGAATAGATTCCAGGAAGGTCTTCTGAAGGTACAGCCATTCTAAGCTGGCCTCATTTTATGAAATAGACACATTGATAATTATTTAGTGAATTAATTACTTTTTGTGATTTATTCTCGTATTCTATAATATTTTGAACGCATATTATTTTCAGGCTGCTAAAGGAATTAGAAAGTTGCTTTTTGCATTGGTTGTTAGCCTTCCAGCCCTTTTTAACATAGGGGCTCTTCTGGCACTGATAACATTTATTTACGCAATTATTGGTATGTCTGTATTTGGTCATGTAAAACATCAAAAAGCTCTAGACGACATGGTGAACTTTGAAACCTTTGGCCGCAGTATGCAGCTTCTATTCAGGTACACATGATTTTTGTCTTTATATATTTTAATCAATCAAGATGCCTATTCGTTATAATTGTTTCGAGAGTAAAACAGTCAAGAGCTTCTAATTAGTTACTTGGGTAGACTTCAGGGTATTCTGAAATATTCCCTTTCAAAGGAGCTAATGAAACTTAACCATCAAACAAGCACAAGCAATATCAATGTTGTTCTTTTTTTTTAGGCTAATGACTTCTGCTGGATGGAATGATGTATTAGAGTCACTCATGGTCCAGCCTCCAGAATGTGACTTATCCTACAATGGACAACCTAATGGAAATTGTGGTCACCCTCTTCTTGCTATAACATATTTTACAAGTTTTATTATTATAAGTTATATGATTGTTATAAACATGTATATAGCAATAATTCTTGAAAATTTTAACCAAGCTCATCAAGAAGAAGAAATTGGAATTGTTGAAGATGACTTAGAAATGTTCTACATTCGCTGGTCTAAGTAAGTTCATTATGATATTCGTTATGTAAGCACACTTTTTTTATCTGTCTGATATGACTTATTCTGGTAGTAAAAAATACTCTTTAAGATCTACATCATTTGTGTTATATCCAGGTGTTTTATTTCTTGCTACTTGTGAATTTTAGAATTATTTTCACCAAACTTTTTAGTTGCTATGCTACATTGGCTAAATATTCTACAGGTAAATGATTTTCTCGCCTAAATTATGGGAATTTGATTGGCTACTCTGCATGTTAAGCGCCTGCACAGACTGTCGGCCTGCGGATTTGGTAGTACACAAGCAACCCTGTCTTTATTTATGATGAACATAAATAAGGCGTGTCTTTGCTCCCAAAATTACACGTGAAATTAAAAATATTATATGCTGTTTGTGTCACTTCTACACTCAGTTTGTATCTATTCAATTTTGAGTTAGTGAAACCCAGGTATTGCTCAACCTGGATCCTGTTTTATGCTGACGGTAGTCCCTGTTTTACCCCGACGGTAGTCTCCAATTATTACTATAAAAAAAAAAAAAATCTGTTCCTTTGTGACCAATTATTGCCTTGCAAAAACTGTCTTTACGCCAGTTTTACAACCACGTAATTCCCTTTTTTGTTTCACTTTAATGATGCATTAATCTGTTCTTTTTCTCCCTTAAATGTGCTACCAGAAATACAATACTTGACATTTCTGTAGGAGGATGCACTTTTAGACTTATTTTATACAAATTGATTGACTTGAACATTTTTTTATATAACATAAATTCACCAAAAATCGCCTATATCTCAGAACTTCAATGTAGAATTATGAAACTTTCCAGTTTTACTCACATATATTGTTATAATACCTGTGTAAAATTTCATAAGTTTATCTTTAACTGGTTCAAAGTTATGCGAGGGTAAAACTTGGCTCTAATACTTTGGGTAATATTCACAGAGTGTGGGTAGGCCAGAACTTGGCCTGGCGCACTACCATGCGCCTAGATTTACACAAAACAACAAATTTAACTGATTTAGGCAGATTAGCTATAAATAATTTCACAGTTCAATAAACCTCTTGAATAATGTCCCAATCATTAAATTCTTCAATCTTGATAGCAAATATTAGATGCATCCTTTTTGGCAGCTAGATAACAAACAGCAGATATTCTTTCCTCTTGACGACTAGGCCAATGCAGATGCTTTCTTCTCAGCAACCAGAAGTAAGATCTTAGCTTCCACAACAGTATCCAGACATATATAAAAGATGCTTCCCCAAAGGGAGCCAAACAACATACTGTGTTGTTATGCTATCGATGACCATTAAAGAAAAATGAGATGCTTCCTTTTTCACGGTTAGGCAAGGACTTATAACACAGCATTCTAGACAAATAGGCTACACTGTTTCCTCTTTACAAAACTATATCTTTCTACGAAACAGTTTAATATAAATAATTTTTCAATTGTTTATTTTAATAAATGTTTAATTTTATATTGATCATCCCAAAATATAGTTTTAAATATTAATTTTGATTTATTTGTTCCTGCCATCTAATTTAACATTGCACCTGAATTCAAAAATATATGTTACGATATATATATGTTTGGTTTGTGATACGGCTTCTTTCTCCTGCGGTGTTTCTCCTCTCCATGCTGTAATATTTTGCTGGTTTACTCTCCAACTTCCTCAGGCTTCCTTCATGCATCCTTAGGGTGCGTTTACACCTGACACTTCTCGCAGGAAATATATCTCAGGTGTCGGATAGATAATTATCATAATTATTATATTCGACACCTGAGATATATTTCCTGCGAGATGTGTCAGATGTAAATGCATCCTTATTGCTCGTGGTAGAAATATATGTGTCATACATAATTTATTTGCAGTTTTCATTAGTTAAAATTTCTGTCTGACATAAATATCCTGCAATAAATATCAGATGTAAACGCACCCTTAGTGGTTGCCAAAGGAATGACATTTTTCTTGGAGTTTCCCTCCATTATAGTCCTTCTTCTCAGACTGTGTGGGCCAATGGTGTTTGAGATCCATGGGCCAATAGGCTCGAGGACTCTCTGCTTGGTTCCTCAGTTATTCGCTTGGGGCGCTGGTCGTCGTCAGTCTATGGTGTCTCTTCTATCTTCTTTTGGATGTGCCGCCAAATGCTTGCTAGGATGAGGCCTTCTTCTCTATTGAAGTTCGCTGGGTGCTTCTTAATCTCGATGGCCTCTCTGATTAACAGACATGCTTGGGGCACTCTCGTGTGTTGCCACCACAATATTTTTGGTGCGACCCAGCCTGTAGTTTCCAGTATGTTGTCCAATCCGTGTGGCCTTCTTGCCTGTTTGTCCTATGTACACCTTTCCATAGTCGCAAGGTAGAAGGTAGACACGCTGGTCTTGGCTTTGCTCTTAATGAGTAAGTCCCCTATCTTATTGAGCAGCTTGAAGGCGACTTCCATTTTCTCTCTTCGAAGAGGTGGGCAGCTTCCAGTGTAATCGTGCCAACCTTCTCTTCAACCAAGTATGTGAGTGGGGCCTCGATACTGCTTACTCCTCTGTATGTGTGCGTTTGTATGCTACTGTAAATTTCATCCTATTTTTAAGGATTTTTGTGGCCGCCCATGAAAGTTCTACACCAGCTAAGTTGACTATAACCGTCCTCTCAGCTGGTATGGAAGGTTGTTGGTGAGATTGGTTAGTCAACCTTCCGTGCTAGCTGAGAGGATGGTTATAGTCATCCTAGCTGGTGTAGAACACCCTGAGCAGTAACCAGACACTCCTAAGAATAGAATTCGAGCAACTAACGAAGGATCTGGTCAGCAATGGTTATGACCACAAAAGACTGACTCGAACCATTAAGGATGCCACAAACCGACATCAGGAGGACAACAGCTGGACTGAGAGGGAACACAGACATAGAATCTCCATGCCTTACGTCAGCAGTGTAAGAAAGAAGTTCGGCAGACTTTTCAGAGGAGAGAAAATAAAAGTCACCTTCAAGCCGCTCAACAGGATAATGCACCAAAACTTCAGCAGTGGCAACACAAAGAGAAGTGTGTCCCAAGCAAGTCTTCTTCGAGCGAGCCTAAACCCTAGCTAACGAAAACACCCTGACAAGAAGGTTAATCAGAGAGGCCATTGAGATTCAGAAGCACTCGACGAACTTTAATAGAGAAGAAGGCCTCATGCTGCTGAGCATTTGGTGGATCATTCTAAAGAAGATAGAGGAGACACCTCGAACTGACGATGACTAGCACCCCAAGCGGACAACTGAGGAGCCAAGCAGAGAGTCCTCGAGCCCCATTGGCCCACAGATCTCAAACACCATCAGACTTCACTATCGGAGAAGCAGGACAATAATGGAGGGAACCCAGGAGAAATATTGTGTTTTTGTTGATACAAAACAAAAAATAAAAATTTTTAGCTTTAATTTATTCCTTTAAACTTCTTCCTATTAAGTATTTTAATAACAATTACTTTACAACTTTTATTTTTTAAGTTGAAAAATAACAGTTAAAACATTTTTTTTTTTAAAGTTTAACCCCAAATAGTTATTTCATAACTTTTACTTTTAAAAAATGAAAATAAAAGTAAAAGTTTAAAAAATACTTTTTTAAAATAAAAGTTAACAATTATTTTCGATCCCTGAAAAGAAATATTTTTTCTAATAACTTGAATAAAATTGAAAATAATATATTTTTTTATGTATTTAGTCTGATTTTTCATTTTAGAAGTTCAATTTAAGTGATAACCCTATTTCATTGATAGATTAAATAATAAATTGTAAAGAAAGGTCTTACCTTGCTGTTCAGTATTTTTAGTTCATATTAAATAGTAGAATACGGAGAGGGTGGAATTTTCCATCCCCGCCTAGTTTGTGGAAGAAGGGGGTAGTGATATATCACGTGACGTAATGTAAAGGCTTTCATTGGCCGAGAGCTTCTTCTTCTGTACCTTGGACTCTCTTAGAGAGAACCAAGAGCTTATTCTCAGTCTTTATTGTGGATTTGTAGAGGGTGCACGCCTTATTCGTTTTCTTCGGTCTCCTATGAGGAGATTTGCCTTCTGCTCTTCTCTCAACCATGAACTCAAAAAGGGTAATTCTGGCAGATGGTGAAGAAGGAGGTATGGCTGTATCATTCCTCTCCTTTTATCCCCAATTTTTATCCATTTTTGCCCGTCCCTTCTGATCGGCCAATTCTTAGATGCCGGCTTTGGCTGCCACGTAAGTACATTTATTTTATTCACTTCTCTCTAGAGTGCTACCAGATTTACTTTGTTTCATTTCCATCTATGTGGCCATTTTTTGTGTGAAGTATGAGCGGGTTTCATCCGGTCTCGGAGACCATGTTCTCTATATTTTAATTTTGTTTCTTTGCCAATGAAAATACCCCACATATTATATTACATATTATTTAGTTTCAATAATGAATAGTGTCTTCAGTGATGCCACCTTCAACGTCCAGACACCTCTGAAGTCTGGCACATATGCTGTCAACTGCTCTCAATACTTGTTCCTCCAATATGGCTCTGTAAGCTTCAGCAATCCTTCCTCACATTTGGTCTAGTGTACTAGGCGGATTAGAGTTGACCATATTTTTATGTGTACCCAACAGGAAGAAGTCTAGCGGAGTGAGGTCAGGTGATCTAGGTGGCCAAGAAATAGGGCCACCCCTACCAATCCAACGGTTTCCAAATATGGCGGTTACCACATTCCTTCTTCTCAGAACTAATGGGCTGGACAACCATCATGCTGGAACCACATTGTATGTCTTGTCTCTAGTGATAAGTTTTCCATGAGCTCTGGCAATCGATCCAAGATGAATGTCCTGTAAGCATTCCCTTATAAGCGACCTCCCAGAAAATATGGGACAATAATTTTACTGCCCAGAATCCCAGACGTTTACCGACCACCGATGCTGCTGGTCCAGCTGCCTTATCCAGTGAGAGTTATTCATGGACCAATAATGTGAGTTATGCCAGTTCACGGATCCATCACTTACGAATGTGGCTTCATCACTGATTAGAACATTCCTCATGAATACCCCGTTTTAAAGATATGTGATACGTGGTACTGAGATGATGAAGATGTGTGATATGTGGTACTTACTGTGCTAAAGTGTGCGGTGAACAGTTTCTCTGGCAATCTCCCGAATACTAATGTGGGGATTCCTCCTAACAAGGTCCAAGATGACGTCCTGGTCTCTTCTTCGATGTCATCTGGTGAAAGAGAAATGTCCTTGTCAGGCATTTGACACCAGCTGCAAAATAGTTTTCTAAGACGGATGAACTCGGTTTGAGTAATAGTACGCATAAAGTCGTGCAGCCATCCGAGCTTTACGTCTATACTCCCAAAAACAATAATCATATCCACAATCTCACTACTTGTGAACTTCATGGTTGAAAGCGAATATTACACTAATAATGAACAAAAGCAAAATAATGAACCGTAATCCAATAAGGAATATCAGATCCAAAGGATTAGATAGGTAACATGAATGATGAGATTAGATAGCTTTAGCTTAGTTAATCCCTAAAGAAGAATCAGTCTAAATACTTAAAAAAGACTGCTTATTTTCAATTTTATTAAAGTTATTAGGAAAATATTTCTTTTAGAGGATTGGCGATATATATTTTTTTTTTTTTTTTGAAAGTTGAGGAAAAAATACCTCGAAGTTATGCATCACACATTCATAACCGGAATGATGTATATATTGTACATCATTAAAAAATGTGATCTGCTAGAACTTTATATAAGTTTAAGTATAAAAACTTCCATTTTTTTATAAGATGGATAGAACTTTCCAAATGTTTTATATTTAACTAGCTGTTACCTGGCGTGCCATGCTACACCTACTTTCTGCCTATGACTCTCCCCGTATCAAGATCTACCTGTATACCCAGTCACGTCAAAATCGGTGAAACGGTGTGAATTTGTTTATATCTGTCAAGTAATTCAGAAAGCAGACGGCAGAGGCCAGCACCACAGCAATTCATAAAACAGCCGACAGAGGCCAGCACCATAGCGTCAAGTAGATAGATCTTATCAAAGAAATGCCAACGCTCCTTAGTTAGACAGTGACTGTTGATATAAAATTGAAATAAACTGCATTTCATGATTTTATAATGATGTAAAGTCATCAATGAGTTTGAGTTATTCTAATTATCAATAACATCAATATATAAATTTTAGACATTATTCAAAATGGCTGTCAGAATCTGAATGGTTCAGTGTAGCCAATTTTTTTTCAACAAAACGTTTGACCTTTTGACCAAATTTTGAAATTTGACTATTTTGACCTAACCTAGGAGATTTCCCGTATCAAGACCTGTGTGCCAAGTTTGGTAAAAATCGGTCAAACGGTGTAGATTTGTATAAGGAACAAACAGATAAACGGACAGACAGACATACACGTGATTTTTATATATGTAGATTAAATATAAAAAATTTGGAAGGCTCTACCCATCTTATTTGAATACACCTATATTCATTACCTTAATTAATTCTTTCTTTTTTTTCCAGATTTGATCCTCATGCAACTCAATTCATACGTTTTGGACAACTTTCTGATTTTATTGCAAGTTTAGACCCTCCTCTGGGCATACCTAAACCCAACATTGTGGCCTTGGTTAGTTTTAATCTCCCTATTGCTCGAGGAAATAAAATTCATTGTTTGGATATACTACATTCTTTAGTGAAACATGTTCTTGGGCACGTTGAGGAGACAGAAGAGTTCAGGAAGGTCAGTTTTTATTCCTAGTACTAGTGCCTACAATAAATACCATTAAAATCATATAACTTTTTGGGCATAATGCCTACTAAGTTCATAAAAAATACAATTTAGTTAAGCAGGTACCTATCTAAAAAAAAACAAAAAAAACAGCATACTACTACTTAATTAAGAAGCTGATTTTTACTACTCATTAACTTGAATTATGTTTTCAATTTTATTCCAATTAAGAAAAATTAACTTTCTGTGCTTGAAAGTGAATCTATAAATTTCCAATAAACACAAGGCTTTGTCTTCAGCTTGGAATATCAACCTTTAAGTAGAATCCTGATACTCTGTAGCTTGTACATATTTTTAAATAGCCTATTTTCAAAGTGGACTGAACAATTTTTGGCGCTAATTAAAATGTATAATGAAAACTACAAGTAAAGTTTATTGAAGCTATTATGAAGCAAATTCTAATTAAAGAAACTTCATTTAAAACTAAAAGAACTCGAGTAACAAAACGAAAATGAAATAAGAACATAATATGCCAGTCCAGGATGATTATTATTACTATTAATTTTTGAGAAAAAGCTCAAGAACAGTCTGCAATAAATATTCAATTGACTCACCAAATTAATAAAATCAGACCTCAACATGGAAGAAGTAGGGCACAAATAAAGGATTTAGTAGCCAGAACAATGAAGTTTGTGGACTAAAGTACTCATAACAACTTCACAATCTGACGTCACAGATTGCAGCACTATCACTACACAAGATACCTTAATATACTACAAGCCATTTAACTTTTAGTAGATGTTCTAAATGAAAGATTATCTTTCCAACCCGTTTCATAAAGTCTAGTCATGCAAGGCCTATCAAACAACTGTGAAGAAAAGTGGGTCATTATATCCTGCCTGGTAAGTTCAATTTTATTATATCACCGAAATTAAAACTAAATTAAATGACACGTTTAATCTTTGATCAGAACGAAACATTCAGTTATACAAAGAATTTTTCGTTGCCCGGCGAAACTCCATTTAATCCTGCGTAATGAATTATTCACTTATGCAATATTCAGTTAAACGCAATATTCAGTTAAACGCAATATTCACTTATACGAAAGCTGATTTGTTCTCCTGGTTTAAATACTATTCATTTATATGAAGAGACAACAGTATTTCTACGAAATTTTTACAGACTTACTAGTGACTTAGACTAGAAAAACTACTACTTGTACTACTTGTTTGTATAAGTGGTACTATGAAGTACTCACTTATACAAACCATTTTCCGTTCCCCCTCACATTCGTGTGAGACTCCACTGAAGTTTACAGTATAGAAAAATATGCAGGATATTTTCTTATAATTCGCGAAATGTGCATTTTAAATTTGTGATTATAATATAAGAATGGTTTTTCAATGTGAATCGCATATGGTATTTTCCGGAAGTTCAAATCTGAGCTATAATTTTTATTATTGGGAATGGCAAATTTATCCTTTGGTAATTTTGTGGAGACTCTGTTAATACTGTAATGTGTGTGTATAGGACTAAATGTAGAATTTCTATTGTCTTCAAGGTCTCTTTTTATTAAATTAGATTAATAATCACCAATTATGTGGTTGCTATTTTTGTAAAATTTCAACTGATTTTGATTCAACAATGTGTTCTCATCATTTATGCTATTAAAAATATTCTTAATTTGAGCCACCTAATTATATTTTTTCTTATTGGTCGGAGAATGGCCTAGAATGACTTGCCTGTTGTAGCATAGCTGTGTAAGGGGAGAATTCTTCATTAGTAGTATTTTCCTAAGCCAGTTTATCATAGCTTTTAGGATTTGCACACTAATATAATCACTCCCGGTCTCCAGCCTCACCATGTGATTTAGAGTTGAGCGCACCAAGCCTAAAAGCCGTTTTTAAAATGATAATTCAGCCTGCTCTAAATTGTCTTACCTTTATTTTATAGCTGTCTATTTATATGAACTTCTTATTTTTAATTTCACAGTTGCAAGATCAAATGGACATAAAATTTAAGAAACAGTTTCCTACTCGAAAAGAACTTGAAATTGTTTCTTCAACAAGAATGTGGAAAAGGCAAGACAGAGCTGCAAGGATAATTCAAAGAGCTTATAGAAACTATAAACAGTATGTATTCATTCAAACATAAAATGATTTTAAAATTTTAAGGAGCTGAATCTATTTAGAATGGTTATCTACTATTAATTCATAATTTATGAAGATGAGCTTTAACATGAATATTATATATAATTTAGTTAATTCATTCATGAATGTTACACAGTGGAAAAAGAAATTCATCAATACAAGAAGGAGAAGATGGTATGACACAGACATCTTCACCAGGTGGTTGGCAAGGAAAATTATCTGCATTCCTTCATGTACATCGTGGTTCAAGGGCTTCTTCTCGAAAGTCATCCAGAGCTAGTGATGCAAGTGACTTGTCAGAATTAGGCACTGCATGGTTAAATCTTCCTCTCTTACTACTTTCTGGCACTCAGCCAAATGGGGAAGGAGATGGAACAAATAGGTAAATATGCACCCAAGGTTTGCACTTTGCATTAACAAATATATAAATTCATTGAGAGGAGATCGTTGACCGTTGATGATGCAAGGTAGAGATTGTCGGGGTTCGGTCACTGCTTCTTAATAAAACTACATTTTATCGTGAAAATGGTTTTATTGTGCCGACGTTTCCAGAACCCCCCCCCCTCACCAACTTCTTTCCCCTAAGTTTCCCTGTATCAAGTCAGAAATGATCCCACATCTGTGAGGTATAGTTCTCAACCTTCCCATCGGTAAGCCCATCTTGTCGTACTCTTATATCTGTTCAATCTAACCTGTGTGGTGTTTTGGTGGGGGAAGAAAAAGAATATTTGAATTATATTTAAAAGTTATTATAGGAAAAGTTGATTTGATATGTTTAAGTATAATTTCATTATATCTCAGGGTCCATTTAAAATTACCAAACTCACCACATACGAATTTATGAATAAAACTATTTGAATAATTAATTTAATTTAATAAATTTCCTGAAAGAAAAGCATGAGAATTATATTATTAGTACCACTGCTTACCATCTGTCCTTTTATGTGTTGACCATATTATATACCAGGAGAAAGGTTCATTATAAATAAAATAGAGTTTGAAAAAATTGACTTATATTGAATAAACAATATATATAATTTAAGATTTAGCATGGCTGTGATATAAAAATAATATAAAAAATTGCTTGACTCACATATTTGTATCAATGTTGGGTTATTAAGAAAGGTTAGAACATATTTAAAATATTATTATATATACAAAAAGATAAAATTTGGCCATTATTAGATTTTAGATAGCTTTTAGAATTTATTTAAAGATTGGCAGTGAGTGAGTTATACTCAGCTTATTTTACGGATGATGTTCTGGAAGTGAAGAGGCAGACTGCTTGTAATTGTGTTGAGGAGAATGATGGTCGGCTGCTAAATCTTGGAGTAGTGTCTGGCCATCATGTCCAGGTGAAGTGAGCTTGGTGTCGGCTGACCAGCTGGTTCTGCAGCGAGACCATGTGTCCTCTGCCTCTGGTGCATGAATGGGGCGAGTGGTGGGGGAAGGCCCTTTTTATAGAGGCGTTACTCCCACCACGCCAAGGGTGTCTGACTTCAGCGATTGCTCCCTGGATGTTCAAAGTGCATTCTTGGAAGCACATCTATTGTTATCTTCCTGGGAACTTGTATACCTCGACGCCTTATCGCTCCTAGCCGATACATTTGGACTCTTCTTTTATTTAACACTGCCTTTTTTTAAAAAAAAATAAATACTGCCAAACTAAGCACTGCCAATGGCTATCTCTTTTATTACTCTTTTAATTATTTAATTGATTGACAAAGGAGAATATTTGTGATGGACTTATGAAATATAACTTAGCCTTTATTTTGAATAGGAATGCTACTCTTTGCTATGCCAGAAACTGACCCTTTCTAGAGCACCCCCCTTTTATATCATTAAATTTCGGGTGGGCTCCGGTGTAAAAAAAAAATAAAAACTGCTTAGCATTTTTTTTTTTTTTTTTTTTTTTTTTTTTTTTTTTTTTTTTTTTTTTTTTTTTTTTTTTTTTTTGATGTGCTCTAAATTAAATTATAAATATTCTAACAAGTCTACAGAATTATAAATTATATCTTATAACAAAAACAAATTACATACAATAATAGCATTTACATTTACAACACATGCTGTATGGCTGTATATATCTTATCCCAATATAAAGTCACTTATATCAAAACATTAAAAAAAAAATTATTTTTATCTATTTACATATATATTTTTTTTTTTTTTATAATCTTTTTTCCTTCTTTAATTTTTAATTTTACCCTTAATCCAATATTTAATAATTTTAATTTCAAAATAACAATATAATATAATTAAAAATATCCACTATTGACAAAAAATATAAGTATAGCTCAAGGCTGAGCTTCCTGAGCTCATTCAAATATTAAGTTTTATCCATTATTTATTCTTTAATTATTTTTATGTACAGCAGGAAATTAATTTGAAATTTCCATATTCATATAAAGTATCACTTCAAAAAACAAGGAATACTCTTTACATTCAATGTTCACTATGTCCATCTTCAGTATAAAAAAAAATTCAAAGTTTTCTTTTATTCGACTCGATCCTAACGATTGTCCAAGAAAATTTTGTTCCCTCACTCGCCCATTTTAAAAATTGAAATTTTAATGTAATAAAATAATTTGTCAATAGTCTATCAGTCCTTGTCGGTGTCAACTTGTTTGTCAGTCACTCCTTCTTACTACATTTCATTTAAAAAAATTCTCCTTCCTTCTCATTATTAAATATTAAACTCCTTCCACTTCAATAATTATTATTAATAAATTTCCCCCCTTTATTATAATATAGTATAATATAATATTTCCCAATTCGTAGATAAGGTACTCCGGCCTCTTCATGGGTCCGTGAGCCTTTAATACAAAACAAATAATAGGTACTCCGGCCTCTTCATGGGTCCGTGAGCCCTCAATATAAAATAAATATTTAATTCAAATATATCAATCAATATATTTCATAAATAAATTCAATTAGATTTATTTATTTCTCCTTCCCCTTACTTCAATTATTATTATTATTTACTCCTACTTCTTCATTTAATTATATTAACTTTTGAAAAAGGTTTTTTCCCTTTAAAATTTATTAACTGTCCTTGTCAAAGTCTGTCTTTATATTTATTTTAAAAAATTACTAAGTTTTAATTATTTTATTCTTTATTTAAAACGTCGTTTAACCATTAGTTATTTTACTCATTAATTCCTTATAGCCTTATTGGCTTCAAAAATATATTTCTCATTTAAAAACATCCTATAGTTGGAGGGTTCTAGTTATATTGAAAAGAGAGTGATGCGAGCGCTGCTCGGGGCTGTGGCAATTATAGGAACTTCTTGGCAATGTAGAACACTAGCGCGGTGCGCGTGTCGAAAACTTGAACTAGCATGAGCCTGCTCTTGTTTACTGTTTGTTAGAGATTATCAAAGCTTTCTGCTTTCGAGGTAGATAAGGGATGGAGACTGGATATTCCTGCTTTATCTTTTAGATTTTATCTGGCGCCTAGAGGATTTGAGCCATAGGTTTAATAATTCTACTTTCTAGATTTCTGAGACTTTTAGGGATCTTCCCAGGGACTGGACATTTCCTGACATTTATTGTTTAGGTATTTTCTGGCACCTGGAGGATTTGTAATTTTGATAGTTACTTATCCTATTATCTGCATTCCTGATAGTTTTAGGGATTTTCACAGAAACTGGTCATTTCCTGACTTTTATCGAATCTCTATTCCTTTACACTTGCGTGTCTAAAATTGTATCACGACCGATAATGAAACAATATTTTCTTCTTGATAATAACATTAGAATTTTATGTTGGTGCAAAATTTTCATTTTATTAATAATTTTACTGCTTTTAACGGATAAACCGGTTATCATTTTACTGAATCTACGACTAAAAAAGAATAATATAATGACTTTTTAGTAACAATTTTTTTTTTTTTTTTTTTTTTTTTTTTTTTTTTTAGTGTACGGTAGTGCACATGATTTTAGAAATAAAATAAAATGAAAGAAAAAATGGATTTTGCCTCTCGTAATTTTGAAAATGGTGTTAAAAAATTTATAAACATTGGTTTTTATCAATAAACCATAGAATTTTGATAGGTAATATAATTTAAATATTAATAAATTTATTATTTATTTGTCCCTATCCACTCAAATCCGGTACCCAACGCCGGAGGAGCTCCAAAACAGAGAGGTTTTATTGTTATACTTCACTGGTTGAATTTTTTATTTCATCATCTTTGGTCGGTTGATGATAATATTTAAGGAGAATCGAATGGAACATTCCCCGAATAATTCCATTTTTAGCTTTATTTTTATATCCCAGGTCGATCTTAATAAGGGGACATTTAATATACAATTGTATGTTTACTTTTGATGTTTCTTTTATTAAAATATTGTTTTTAAATAAATGGTTTAAAATAAAATCTTCAACTGTTGTTAAATAATCTATGTTAAATTTTGTTATTTCATTTTTCTTAAATAATTTGTTTAAAATATAATTTTCGGCGGAAGTGAATACGTTATTGTTTAATTTTGTTGTAATTTTATTTATTTTGAATAAGTTATTTAAAATATAAATTTCATCGGAATTAAATAGATCGTTGGAAATAGTAGCTAATCTGAGGCTACTTTGATCATTTATTATTAAAGGAACTGGTTTAATTTTATGGATTACAAGAGGAGTTGGTTTGATTTCACGGAGCGTCATTATGGTCCCTAATTTTCCTGATTCTGATTTTTGGTTTTCTATTAATTCATTTTTAAAATTTATCATTTGGGCCATCATTTGTTTCATCAATTCTTGCATTTTCGTGAAACCCGAATTTATTTCTTCCCTACTACTCTGGGTGAAACGTCTATTACCTTCGTTATGTTCCATTTTGTTGAATTAGTAATTTTAATATATACAATTTATAAATCTGATACAAAAATTAATAAATAAAAAATAAAATATAAAAAGATACTGAAATAAATATATAGAATTATATCTATCATTAGCGCATCACAATTCCCAACATTGATCCAATTATGTGGTCGTTGCAAAATTGTCAAGCTGACAAAACAAATATATAAAAACTTAAAAATAATTTAATAAACATCACAGCCAAAAATAAAATATTTGCTAAAAATTTAATATCACTCAAAAAATTTTATTTTTTATACAAATTTATGTTTTGAACCTTAAAACACACTTTTTTAAATATATGGTCTCAATTTTAAAATCTGAAAACATAAAAACAAAAAATAAAAATTTTAATTCTGGTTTTAAAACACGCGCGCGCCTACTGCAACTCGTCTCTAGGCTGCTGGGCTGCAATACGAAGCTATAGTCCGTCGGCCCGTGTACATTTTATGCAACGATTTTTAAGATTCTTCATTTTTTCACTATTGATTGTACAAGTCTTAACTAGAACAGTGCCGCTTGTCAGCTGGCTAGGTAGCGGTGGGTTTGGCTGCGGGGGCGTTGCAAACATAGGAAAAATATGGAAATGTGAAACGATTTTAAGATTCATGAAATTTCTTGGAGAGACACCTTATATTATACAATAATCATTGGCACTTGTCAGCTGGCCGGCCAGCGGTGGACTGCTTGTCAGCTGGGGGTCTAAACTTGGCAAAAATACGAAATTCTGAAACGATTTTAAGATTGCTGAAATTTTGGTGGTTACTAGTATTTGTAGTGAGATTAACGAAAGACATTGTCAGCTGCTCATATCTTGGTGGAAAACTTGTCAGCTGGGGGGGTATAAGCGCTGAGCACATGGCGCGCGCTCCGCTTTATACCGCCAGCTGACAACTTTTCCACCCACATATAAGCAGCTGACAATTTGTTTCGTCAATCTTATTACGAATACTACCTACTAACAAAATTTCAGGAATCTTAATATAGTTTTTGACTATTTAATAGCGAAAGCATGCTTATATTGATTACAACTGATTGTAAATGAATATTTTTATTATCAACGTTAAAATATATTATGTATTTGCATTAAGGTAAGATGAAAAAATATGTCAATTATTTGTATAAAATACTGTATTGGTAATAAAAAAGTATTATGCAATTAATCATAATAATAATAATAGTATACAAAAGACACTTAATAATATAATAATAAAAAGAAAGTCAATCGTTTTCTGATTCTGACTCTGCACCTTCAGAATCATCAACCCCCCCCCCCCCCCCCCGCAGTAATTGTGCGGTCATCCTCTTCTTGGTGTCTTTCAGCTGAAAATACTAATTATTGTTATTGATAAAATGATTAAACGTTAATAAAGCATAGAAAATAAATAGTTTAATATCTTCAGTGAATTGCTGACCTCGAATAATCATATCAACTACTCGACGGAATTGTTCGCCGTCAAACCATTTACAGGTTTATATATTATCTTCAATATCCCATCCGTAATCCAGAGGAGTTACACTTGAAGGTTCTTGTTTGTTTATTTTAGATTTTAAACATCGTCGTATAGGTATTTTTTTTTCAATCTACTTTACAGTAGATTTATACCTACTCGATATTAGAGTATAGCCATCGGGGATCAACCATACAGGCTGCTAGGATTGCTAAAAGAAGCTCTAGACCTCTTAAGGATTGTTTAACTGTAGTGTGTATAGAGTGTCTGACACAGCAAACATACAGACAACAATTCTATAAATCATTGTTTTGGGTACAATTGCGTTGATAAAGGCCACCAATAGTATTTTTACTCATATATCTTGCATGTACAAAGAGCGATCCGTTAGAATTTTATTATATGTGAAGATAGGTTACGGCTAGTAGTGGTAAGTTGGTAAATCGGGTCCAGAATAAACCCCCTCCTAATAAACCGATTTACTTTATTTTTACAACATATTTTTCTATTAATATTTCCACAAACGAATATCGAGTTTCGTCTGAGCGACTTTGGGTCCGGAGTAAACCCCTCCTCCAGATGAACCAATTTTTCTGGTTAAGGAACTCGTTAAATACTTTGCTAAGAGAATATTATATACAAAGTTTCGTTAAAAAAAATCCTCTGGTGTGTATCGAATTAACGATAGTTCATGAAATGTTGCACGTGATTCTTTACATTGGCATAACATTTTTATTTATGTACCGATTCGCATGAAACAAACACTAAATATTAAGTGAAACGTACCACAATATATTAGTGAATACTGCAACTAAATCGGATAACTCGTTTCTGAGATTAGCGCGCACAGATAAACAGACAAGCAGGCAAAAATTTTAAAAATCATTGTTTTGGGTACTATTGCATTGATAAAGGTCCCCAATAGTATTTTTCCCCATCTTCCAGAAACAGTCAGCGATCCGTTAGAATTGTATTATTTGTATAGATTTGTATTAAGGTATGATGAAAAAATATATTATTTATTTGTATAAAATACTGTAAAAATTATTATATAATTTACTTATAATAATAATAGTTACCTAATAAAACTTTTTAATAAAAAGAAAGTCTGACTCTTCACCTTCAGAATCATTACTTTCGATATTTGTAGTGTTTGTGAGGTCATCCTGCTGTCTCTCATGTGAAAATACTAATTATTGGTATTGAAAAAAATGATGAAACATTAATAAAGCAAAGAAAATGAATAATTTTAATATCTTCAGTGAATTACTGATCTCGAACAAACATTTCAACTACTGGAGGTAATTATATGCCATTAGATGTTAAAATTTGGATGAATATGGGAACGTGAACAAACCAAACTATTTAGATAATAATAACTTATTTTTAACATTAGGCGAAACACTGTGCCAAGCGTTGCCTGATTTTCACGCATTCACAGGCAAAAATTTGTTATGTGCTATGTATTTTATACAAATAAATGATATATTTTTTCATCTTACCTTAATGCAAATACATAATATATTTTAACGTTGATAATAAAAATATTCATTTACAATCAATATATTCAGAAGTTGTAATCAATATAAGCATGCTTTCGCTATTAAATAGTCAAAAACTATATTAAGATTCCTGAAATTTTGTTAGTAGGTAGTATTCGTAATAAGATTGACAAAACAAATTGTCAGCTGCTTATATGTGGGTGGAAAAGTTGTCAGCTGGCGGTATAAAGCGGAGCGCGCGCCATGTGCTCAGCGCTTATACCCCCCCCAGCTGACAGGTTTTCCACCAAGATATGAGCAGCTGACAATGTTTTTTGTTAATCTCACTACAAATACTAGTAACCACCAAAATTTCAGCAATCTTAAAATCGTTTCAGAATTTCGTATTTTTGCCAAGTTTAGACCCCCAGCTGACAAGCAGTCCACCGCTGGCCGGCCAGCTGACAAGTGCCAATGATTATTGTATAATATAAGGTGTCTCTCCAAGAAATTTCATGAATCTTAAAATCGTTTCACATTTTCATATTTTTCCGAAGTTTGCAACGCCCCCGCAGCCAAACCCACTGCTACCTAGCCAGCTGACAAGTGGCGCTGTTCTAGTTAAGACTTGAACTATCAATAGTGAAAAAATGAAGAATCTTAAAAATCGTTGCATAAAATGTCACGGGCCGACGGACTACTACAGGAAAGATTACGCGACTCAACCTGTTCAGGATTTCGGCGACAAGATGGTACTTTTTGTGGACTGCCATGCTTCTATAGCGCCTATATGGCATTTTTTTTTTTTTTTTTTTTTAGATTCAGCCACACGTGAGGCGCCAAGATGTGGCGTCTTAGTGGATTGCCCCACGTTGGGTCACCAAGATGTGGTGTTTTGGTGGGGGAAGAAAAAGAATATTTGAATTATATTTAAAAGTTATTATAGGAAAAGTTGATTTGATATGTTTTAGTATAATTTCATTATATCTCAGGGTCCATTTAAAATTACCAAACTCACCACATACGAATTTATGAATAAAACTATTTGAATAATTAATTTAATTTAATAAATTTCCTGAAAGAAAAGCATGAGAATTATATTATTAGTACCACTTCTTACTATCTGTCCTTTTATGTGTTGACCATATTATATACCAGGAGAAAGGTTCATTATAAATAAAATAGAGTTTGAAAAAATTGACTTATATTGAATAAAAAATATATATAATTTAAGATTTAGCATGGCTGTGATATAAAAATAATATAAAAAATTGCTTGACTCACATATTTGTATCAATGTTGGGTTATTAAGAAAGGTTAGAACATATTTAAAATATTATTATATATACAAAAAGATAAAATTTGGCCATTATTAGATTTTAGATAGCTTTTAGAATTTATTTAAAGATTGGCAGTGAGTGAGTTATACTCAGCTTATTTTACGGATGATGTTCTGGAAGTGAAGAGGCAGGCTGCTTGTAGTTGTGTTGAGGAGAATGATGGTCGGCTGCTAAATCTTGGAGTGGTGTCTGGCCATCATGTCCAGGTGAAGTGAGCTTGGTGTCGGCTGACCAGCTGGTTCTGCAGCGAGACCATGTGTCCTCTGCCTCTGGTGCATGAATGGGGCGAGTGGTGGGGGAAGGCCCTTTTTATAGAGGCGTTACTCCCACCACGCCAAGGGTGTCTGACTTCAGCAATTGCTCCCTGTATGTTCAAAGTGCATTCTTGGATGCACATCTATTATTATCTTCCTGGGAACTTGTATACCTTGACGCCTTATCGCTCCTAGCCGATACATTTGGACTCTTCTTTTATTTAACACTGCCTTTTTTTTTAAAAAAATAAATACTGCCAAACTAAGCACTGCCAATGGCTATCTCTTTTATTACTCTTTTAATTATTTAATTGATTGACAAAGGAGAATATTTGTGATGGACTTATGAAATATAACTTAGCCTTTATTTTGAATAGGAATGCTACTCTTTGCTATGCCAGAAACTGACCCTTTCTAGAGCACCCCCCTTTTATATCATTACACCTGTTATTATTATATCTGTTCTCCTAACAATCTAAGCACTACTATAGCATATTGTTGTTCTAGCTGTACATTATGTTTTTATGTTTTTGTTTGTTTGTTTTTTTCATATATGTATGTATGTATGTATATGTGTATGTATGTGTGTATGTGGGCATATATATGTACATATGTGTGTGTATTTGTGTATGTGTATATATATGTAGGTATATATAGATAGATATGTGTATATATTAGTATTAAATCTGTCCTACTTGTTTTTACAGCCCTGATGAAGGCTTGAAGTTCAAGCCGAAACGTCGGCACAATAAAACCATTTTCACGATAAAATGTAGTTTTATTAAGAAGCAGTGACCAAACCCCGACAATCCCTACCTTGAAATATATAAATTGTAATACATAAATATCAAGCATAATACTAATATATATTTTTCCTTTAATTATTGTGGCTCCTTTGTATAATGTTTTGATATTTTTGTTTTAGTGGCAAGAATGAGGCTGGTGTAATTGTTAATCAGTCAACTCCTGAGCTTCCCTTAAAACAATGCTCATTGGATCTCCCTGAAACAGGGGTTTGTATAACTGTAACTGAGCCTTCTCCAGATAGTGGTTTTGTGCCGCCTGCAGCACAAACTCGAAGGGCAGCTTTTAGAAGAAGCAGTGAGCTACCTCGAGTAGTTCAAGCTTTGGTTCACAGGGAATCTGAAGAATACGATGCAGATAGCTGATCACTAGCCACATATGGCCTTCAAAAACTCTGTCTGTGGCTATTGAATTGATCAGATAATAAAAAAGTAAACTGTTTTTGTATAGTGTAAATTTGAAAGTGTCCTAGAAACAAAGAAATAAAAAGAAAAAAATATACACGATTTGCTCAAGGTAATAAATGTTACCTGATTGCCTTTGTCTTCTTTATTTTAATTGATGTATGTAATTTTTAAAAGTTGTAAATTTGTATAAATAGAAAAAAAAGTGATATTTCATATCAGAGGTTAATCTGATAATATGTGATTATAATTTAACTCCAATTTGTAGAATTTATTTCAATAGTAGGAAAGAAACAAAAATGAGGAAAATATTTTCATATGAAACAACTTGCTTAAATAATGGAATTCTCCTAAACCAATTTGAATCATTTATCATTCTAAAATATTTTACACATTAATTTCATTTAAATATATTCATACAGGCACACCCATATATATATATATATATATATATATATATATATATATATATATATATGTATATAAATACACACACACACACACACACACACACACGCACACACACACAAATAGTCAGGTTTTCACGCAAACACATACCTTCAAATTAAAAAAGAAAAACAAAAAAACTGTCAATTAGATTAACAAAATTACTTTCTTAAATGAATATATTACCCCAAAACTATTGAATTTCTGAAATTTCATTAGAGAAGTACTTTTTGAAATAATAAAAAAATATTAAATATTTTAGAAAGTGCTTTTACCCACAAACTGATAGAACATTAATTGATTGCTACAAGGCATGAAATAAGTAAAATGGAAGAATGTCTTCCATTGTTAAGTTATTATCATTCTTTTTTATATTATTTGAATTTGAATGTAGATAGCATAAGGATTAACAGTATATTTTAAACTGTATTTATGTATTATCTTCATCATTTTGGACAATCCAGAATAATATTAAGATAGCAAAGAGTAAGAAAATATTAAACAGTTGCTAGTAATTATTGCAATGATCATATTTTTTTACTTCCTCATTTTTTCTTCTTTCTTGTGTTAATACTGTTGAAATTTGAAGTCTTCCTTATTATAATGTTATTTGTCTTTTAGAATTTATTTATGTGATTAATGAATGCAGAATTTTTTAAAATGACAGATAAATTTTTAAGTATTTTGTATTGAATTATTTTTTATGCTTTACTTCTGCATATTAGCCACAATGCATAGAGAAGATAATATTGTAACTATTTTTAAAAGTTTTATGAATTGTAAAATAGAAGATGAAGGTTTGCATTTTTGTACAAGACTAAAAGATTTCAATATCCAGCTTGAATTACCAGAGTCCAATGACATTATCATTTTTTTTAATTTAAATTCAAATTTATATTTAAGATAGAAAGACATATGTTGTCAGTGCTGATCTGAGTATCTTGTAACTAGTATTTTATACTGAAATTACTAATAGTTTAAGAATAATTTTATACTTCTGTAAATAGTCAAAATGTAAATTAGCATATGTAAAGAAAATGTATAATATTGTAAATAGTTGTTAAATTGTTTTGAAAAATGTTGATTGATATTTATAAAGATTTATTTAAAACCTAAGAAGGTATATAAGATATAATTCTGTTAATTGAACTGACGTTAAAAATGAAACTAAGAAAGAAATAGAAATTAAATTGAATATTATTGACTAGTTTGTTTATATTATTTATACCTTAATGACACTAGTAAACGTATGTAGATGTTGAAAGAAATGTTTCGTTCATAAAGTTTTGACCATCTTAGGGAATCCTCTGAAAGTATTAAATGTATTAAACATTTTGCCCTCACAAATGATCTAAGGCAGAAATAAATTAAAAAAAAAAAAAAATAAACCAAATGTTATTTAACCTATGATATAATTTTATTTATATTAATATTTATAGAATTTTTATTTTATTATAATTAAATTAATGTTAATATTTATTTTACTTATTGTTATCCCAGTTTCATGAGTATTTTATGATTTTTCAGGCGCTTACCCTTAGCAAATATTAAATTATTTCTAATTATTGCCTACAAAAGATGATGCTTAATAGCCATTATCCAGCTGCATCACGAATGCAAATCCCTATAATAGGTTTTTATAAATATTTGCTAGTTTGTGTTTTTACAATGAAACATAGAAAGAATGCCATTGTACGTTTTTGATTTGAAAAAAAAAAGGAATACTGTCTCAGTGCTAATAGCCCAGAAGTTGACACTGAAAAAAAAAAAAAAAAAAAAAAAAAAAAAAAAAAAAAAAAAAAAATTCGTCAGAAAGATCATTATTGTTAATCTCATATTTATATAAATTGAGATTTTGTTTGAATAGACATCTACAACTGAACGATAGTACCAAACAAGTACTTGTTGCTTAGCTTATCCCAGTTCATACAAATGTGCATATGTAATTTTCTTGATTATTCATTTAAAGAATGAATAGTATTATTGGATTACTGCAAATAAAATTAAAACTGGGACCAACAGCTCACAAACACGTGCGATTCCTCTGCAGATAGTACATGGAGATGGCTGATGTTAAAGGTGATAACAATTTTTTTTTTGCAAAGTGCATAAAAAATCCTTCACTTGTTCAGAAGACAAAATACCTATCATTTATGTAAATTCACTCATTCAAAGAACTTAGAAAAGGAATGAAACACAGTAAAATGTAAAATCAAATAAAACAGCTACACAATAAAAACCAGTAACAAGAATAATATCTTAATAATATCATATTTTCTAATGTACTCAGGAATGACATTTTTTTAATTAAAAAAAAAATATTTTATATTCAAATTAAACATTGGATTAGATTTTATAGAATACAATAAGCACAACCACATTCTAGGATTATTAGGAAATTTATAGATTCAGATTATTATTTCATATATTAATGAATAATGTATCAAAGGGGCTTGTATTTAATCAGAACAAGGTCTTTTCATCGCCATCAATATTTGCTGTTATTTATATTTTGTTAGTTCACTCTTTTCTTTAGAAACAGAAATCTTAGTACTTATTTTTTATTTATTTATTTATTTTTTTTTTTTTTTTAGCAATCTATGAATAGAAGACAAATTGTAGGTTGGTTCTGACTCAGAAATAGACGTATACCTTAAAATCCAATCCAACATTTTATTCTTTCTAAAAGCTGAGGATGGGAATCAACCATCCCTAATAGCTCAACTTGCTACCTTTGCACAGGAACCTACTTTGGTGCGTTTGATTTCTGCATGCAGGTGTTTACAGGAAACCCGAAGACTTGTCTAAAACGAGCTTTTCACTTCTTTTAACATGTGTTGAAACAATAGTAACTTAGTTATAAATGAAGTACATTTTCTCAACACAAACAATGCCGGATTAATCTACAATCATTCTTTTACGATATGTTAAGCCAAATAACGAAACATCTTCTTCGTTCTTCTTTTTTTTTACCTGATTATTCCTACCCCTTAAGATTTTAATAGAATTAGAAAATAGTAGAAGAACCACAGCTATAATATGTGGGACTACCTTAGCTATAAGGTAGTGTTGAATGTAAATATTATTTATATTTCTGTGTGTATCGATACTATATTGCTAGGTGTGGTCAGGCGCTCCCCACCCCTTTTTTTCTTACCTGTAAGCTCCCTACTAGTGCAGTGTCCTGAACTATACGTGATCTGTATTCATCTGCATAATAAAGTGCTTATTCCTATAAATACTTACCTTTTTTAACAGGTTATGGGCCCAGCGGTACTCGGTTGTGTGTTCAATCTTTATGAACTTTCGTTATTTTAGTTTCTCCGGAATAAGTTCAACCGTCAGGTTAGTTTTCGAACAGTTGCACGTGGTTCGTTCGTTCGTTCATTGGAATATGGATTCACATCACCAAATCCTGTTAAGTGGATCAGAAAACTGGGAAGTTTGGAAGTTCAGATTAGTCATTGTCTTAAAGAACAAAAATTGCTATGATGTGTGCACTGATGACATTAAGCCACCGGCCGACTCTGATGAATAAACTAAGAAGGACTGGAATACTAAAGATCGCCAAGCCCAGGAAATCATTACTTCTAGGATGGAAGAAAAGCCACTTTGCCATCTACTGTCTTGTAAATCTGCGAATGAAATGTGGAAAAAGCTACTGACAGTCTATGACCGGACTTCAGAGGTTAGTTTGCATGTATTACAACAAAAGTTTTTTGTATACAAGTATAAAAATGAGGGAATATCTAGTCACCTATCAAACCTAGAGGATTTAGCCACTAAAATGAAGAATCTGGGGGAGGAAATTTCAGAGAAAATGCTCATAACCAAAATTATTATGTCACTGCCAGAGGAGTATAAATACTTTCAGTCAGCTTGGGAGTCAAGCTCTACGCAGACACTCAGCGAATTGACATCCCGCCTTCTAATTGAAGAAGAACGTCTAGTTTCGAAAAAAGGTGAAGCTTCTGTGTGTGCGTTTGTTACCAAAGTGAAGTGTAAAATGTGTGGTAAGGTAGGCCATTATGCTTCCAATTGTATTTCGAAAAACAAGGTTAGTAAACCATTATGTTTCTATTGTAAGAAACCAGGTCACTATATTAAAAATTGTAAAGTTCTTGCTGAAAAAGAAGGTAGAAATAAAAAGTTAGATGATAAAGGCTATAAACATGCTTTTATGACAAATACGTTACCAATGATTAATGATTCAAAGGATCTATGGGTTGTTGACAGTGGTGCTACTGAGCACATGTCATTTAATTTAAATAATTTTGACTTTATAAATGATGTATCTAAAAATGTTAAAATTAGTGATGGAACCTTGTTAAAAGCTACAGGTATTGGAGATGTTTCTGTCAAAACATTCAATGGTAAACAATGGGTGTCATCTATTTTGAAGGATGTTCTTTATGTACCTCAATTAAAAATGAATCTGTTCTCTGTAACTTCAGCTATTGATAAGGGTCATGTATTTTTGATGGAAGTTAATATGTGTAAGATTGTAGATAAAGATAATGTATGTTGGATTTTAGGCAAACGTTATGGTAATTTATATAAATTTTGTTTGACTAGGGATAATAGTAGTGCTGATTTTGTTAGTTCCTGCAAAAACTTTGCTTGAGTGGCATTGTATATTAGGTCATCAAAATTTTAACCATGTTGAGAAAATTCTTAAAAATTCTGATATAAATTATATTACGGATAAAAATTCTTTATTTTGTGATGCCTGCTGTCTCGGTAAACAACATACCCTTCCTTATCATATCAGCAAATCTCAGATTAAGGATGTGTGTGAAGTAATTAGTGCAGATTTGTGTGGTCCCATGGAAATAAATAGTTTAGGGGGATCTAGGTATTTTTTGCTACTAAAGGATCACTATAGTAAATTTAGAAAAATATATTTCCTTAAAAATAAAGATAACATTTCCTCAAAATTGAAAGAATTCTTTACTCTTGCAAAACGTGATACAGGAAAAGAGGTAAAATTTTTCCGATCCGATCGTGGTACTGAATTTATGAATAAGGATGTTCAGAATGTGTTGAGGGATTTTGGAATTAGACATCAAAAATCAACTCCTTATTGTCCACCTCAAAATGGCTGTATAGAACATGAAATGCGTACTGTTGTTGAATGTGCTCGGACTATGTTATATGCAAAAAAGTTAGATAAAAGTCTTTGGGCTGAGGCCACAAACACAGCAGTGTATATACTTAATTGTTCGGGAACTAGTTCTGTAGAAGGTAAAACTCCCTGGGAGCTATGGTTTGGAAATAAATTTAAATATTTTAAAGGACTTGAAATATTTGGCAGTCAGGTTTATGCTCATATCCCAAATCAAAAACATCAGAAATGGGATCCAAAAGGAAAACTAGGCTTTTTCATTGGATATGAAGAGGATTCGAAAGCCTATAGAGTCTATTTTCCCAAACAGAACAAAATTGAAGTAGTGAGAAATGTGGTCTTTAGACCAGCGATGGATGCAGACCACACTAAGTTTTCCTATAAAAACCTATTTCCGAATTATTGTCTTAATGAAGAACTTGAAGAGGACAAGGATGAGTTAGTAACAGAAAAGGAGGAGAATACACCACCCGAAGAAGAAACAAATGAAGAAAGATATTTTTTAAGGAAAAGAATAGACTTAAAGAAACCTTCTCGACTTGATGATTATGAAATTACAGCCAATTTCTGTGATGTTGAAGACATAATTTTTGAAGATGCTTTTGCTGATACTAACTGGAGGAAAGCTATGGAAGAAGAAATGGACTCTCTAATGGATAACAAGACTTGGTCCTTGGTTGAGCTACCAGATAATAAGAAACCTCTTACTTGCAAATGGGTATACAGGAAGAAAACCACTGATAAAGGTGAGAAAGAAAAGGCTCAATTAGTTGTCAGGGGCTTTGAACAGAAGCCAGGGGTTGACTTCAAAGAAACTTTTAGTCCTGTTGCTAGTTATATTAGTATCCGTCTGATATTGGCTATTGCTGCAAAAGAAAACTTAAATGTTTTTCAATTTGATGTAAAAACTGCTTTTTTGAATGGGGACTTATCAGAGGAACTCTACATGGAACAGCCTGAGGGTTTTCATGATGGTACTGCCCGAGTTTGTAAATTATTAAAAAGTCTATATGGACTTAAACAAGCTCCGAAAAATTGGAACATTAAATTTACTAGTTTTCTAAAAGAAGAAGGGTTCAGCTCTCTTGAAGCAGATCCCTGTGTGTTTGTTAAATTTAATCCAAATTTACTAATTGTGACATTATATGTAGATGATGGTTTGATTGTGGGTGCTTCAAAATCTGAAATTGATTATTTACTAATAAAATTAAATAAAAAATTTAAAGTCACATATGGGTTAGCAAAAATATATTTAGGTATAAACATTAAAATTGAAAATAATAATATTATATTAAATCAGATTAGTTATATTGATAAAGTACTTGCTAAATTTAAAATGAAGGATTGTATTTCTGTTAAAACTCCTATGATTCCTAATTATGATGATACTGCAGTGAACAAACCTTTTAGGGAAGCTATTGGTAGTCTTTTGTATCTATCAAATGTAACTAGGCCCGACATAGCTTATTCTGTAAATTACCTAAGTAGATTCATGGAAAAACCATTAATTAAACATTGGAATCAGTTAAAAAGAATCTTTAGATATTTGAAAGGTACTAGGAATTTAGGGTTGTCTTATTGTAAGAATGGTGATTTGGAAGTTTTCACTGATGCAGATTTTGCAGGAGGAAGGGAAACCAGTAAGTCTACAAGTGGTTATGTAGTAATGTTATCAGGAGCTGCTGTAGCTTGGGGTTCTAGAAGGCAAAGCCAGATAGCTCTGTCTACTGCTGACTCAGAGTTTGTTTCGGCTTGTGAAGGTATTAAAGAAACATTGTGGATTAATCATATGCTTTTAGAACTTAAGATGTGTCATAATTCAACACCATTGTATGTTGATAACAAGAGTGCTATTCACATAATTAACAGAGATAATGGGAAAATATTGAACCGTACTAAACATGTTAGAGTTAAGTATCATTATGTAATTGATAATATAGTAAATAATTTTTCATTATAACATGTATCTTCGGATCAACAAATTGCTGATATATTCACAAAGCCTCTTGTGCAAGTAAAATTTGTTAAATTTAGAGAAATGTTAGGACTAAACCATTTATGTTGAGAAATATGTATGTATGTACTATTTTTTTGTTTTTGTGTGTATTATTTAATTGTGTATATATATATATATATATATATATATATATATATATATATATATATATATTCTATCAGTTTTGTATCTTTGATAGGAATAATATTTAAGGAGGAGTGTTGAATGTAAATATTATTTATATTTCTGTGTGTATTGATACTATATTGCTAGGTGTGGTCAGGCGCTCCCCACCCCTTTTTTTCTTACCTGTAAGCTCCCTACTAGTGCAGTGTCCTGAACTATACGTGATCTGTATTCATCTGCATAATAAAGTGCTTATTCCTATAAATACTTACCTTTTTTAACAGGTAGAGACTAAAATGTTCCAAATAAATATTGAAAAGTCCAGCCAAATATATGTAAAGGGGCAACAGAACTTTTAAGATGAAAATGACTATATAAGACGCTTGCTAAGTAATAAATTACTGAGGAATCATATTGTTGAGGTTTTGGCAACAAAAAAAAAATAAAAAAAAAATGGAGATTTTCATCAAAGCCAAAGAATTATAGTAAACGCAATTTAAAACATTTATATTTTGTTATTATAAATTTGTGAACCCTTTTTTTTCAATATATTACTTAAATAGGCGGAAGGTCATGCATATATAAATCTCTTCAACTTCACATAATATGCTTTATTTATCTCTCTACATGTTTCAGTCCCTTAAAGCCTCTTCAAGTCCCACATGTGAAGGGTAATTGTGAAGTTTAGGGGCCTCCTCACCGATTTTTCTTTATTTGTTTTCTTTAGGTTATTGTATAAGGTATTTTGATGCACTAAACATGAATCCGTTAAAAAAAAAAAGTCGCTCTCAACTAGAAACATTATTATGCACTAAAGGTCACTGTTATGCAGGTTAGGAAAGCTAGCATAAACAACGATATTTATAAGCATACACAACAATGTAAACTTGGGAAATAAAGAACTCTTATTTGAAATGTTGATGAATTATTTTTTGAAAAATAATTGAAAATTTTAAGGGCCACCTCACCCATATTAACCTGTCGCTTATGGGAATACGTGCCATGCGTTTCCGATCGCTCAAGAAGATATCTAAACTCTAGTCAATCCAACTCGCTTAAATTAATAATATTCTAGGTAATTACGTATTATAGTCCAACCGCAAACAAAAGAACCAAAAGGGGCATGGCCGGAGGGAAACTAGGCCTTCCCTCACATGGGCTGAGGCAGCGCGAATACTTCCTTGACTCCAAATGTAACTAAAATTTAAACATCTTAGGAAGCTGTAGATTAGATGATCGGAGTTCGGTCATTTGTTAAATGAAACTACATTTTATAAAAAATGTGGCGTATATATTGCCAACGTTTCGGCTTGAATTGCAAGCCATCTTCAGGGCTGCAAACCACTAACGTATATATAAAATAATTTCGGGGAGGGGGCTGGGAGAACCTGGGCATTTGGGTTGTCGGAAAATTTTAAAATATTTTAGTCTAAAATGGTGAGTTTCGAGGTCCTCTGGACACCTAGTAGACCAGGGTAAATGTAGAAGACATTTTTCGATATTATAGGGTTTTTGGTTTTCTTACATGAAAATATACCCCCTTATATACGCTCATGCTCCAAACAGTAATGGATCTGAGTATAAATCTAATGACATTTAAATATATATGGTTAAGTATACAGATTGGACAGTGATTAACATTTATATGTAAGTATAAATAAATAACTATATATATATATATATATATATATATATATATATATATATATATATATATAGTTATTTATTTATACTTACATATAAATGTTAATCACTGTCCAATATATATATATATATATATATATATTGGACAGTGATTAACATTTATATGTAAGTATAAATAAATAACTATATATATATATATATATATATATATATATATATATATATATATAGTTATTTATTTATACTTACATATAAATGTTAATCACTGTCCAATCTGTATACTTAACCATATATATTTAAATGTCATTAGATTTATACTCAGATCCATTACTGTTTGGAGCATGAGCGTATATAAGGGGGTATATTTTCATGTAAGAAAACCAAAAACCCTATAATATCGAAAAATGTCTTCTACATTTACCCTGGTCTACTAGGTGTCCAGAGGACCTCGAAACTCACCATTTTAGACTAAAATATTTTAAAATTTTCCGACAACCCAAATGCCCAGGTTCTCCCAGCCCCCTCCCCGAAATTATTTTATATATACGTTAGTGGTTTGCAGCCCTGAAGATGGCTTGCAATTCAAGCCGAAACGTTGGCAATATATACGCCACATTTTTTATAAAATGTAGTTTCATTTAACAAATGACCGAACTCCGATCATCTAATCTACAGCTTCCTAAGATGTTTAAATTTTAGTTACATTTGGAGTCAAGGAAGTATTCGCGCTGCCTTCAGCCCATGTGAGGGAAGGCCTAGTTTCCCTCCGGCCATGCCCCTTTTGGTTCTTTTGTTTGCGGTTGGACTATAATACGTAATTACCTAGAATATTATTAATTTAAGCGAGTTGGATTGACTAGAGTTTAGATATCTTCTTGAGCGATCGGAAACGCATGGCACGTATTCCCATAAGCGACAGGTTAATATGGGTGAGGTGGCCCTTAAAATTTTCAATTATTTTTCAAAAAATAATTCATCAACATTTCAAATAAGAGTTCTTTATTTCCCAAGTTTACATTGTTGTGTATGCTTATAAATATCGTTGTTTATGCTAGCTTTCCTAACCTGCATAACAGTGACCTTTAGTGCATAATAATGTTTCTAGTTGAGAGCGACTTTTTTTTTTTAACGGATTCATGTTTAGTGCATCAAAATACCTTATACAATAACCTAAAGAAAACAAATAAAGAAAAATCGGTGAGGAGGCCCCTAAACTTCACAATTACCCTTCACATGTGGGACTTGAAGAGGCTTTAAGGGACTGAAACATGTAGAGAGATAAATAAAGCATATTATGTGAAGTTGAAGAGATTTATATATGCATGACCTTCCGCCTATTTAAGTAATATATTGAAAAAAAAGGGTTCACAAATTTATAATAACAAAATATAAATGTTTTAAATTGCGTTTACTATAATTCTTTGGCTTTGATGAAAATCTCCATTTTTTTTTTATTTTTTTTTTGTTGCCAAAACCTCAACAATATGATTCCTCAGTAATTTATTACTTAGCAAGCGTCTTATATAGTCATTTTCATCTTAAAAGTTCTGTTGCCCCTTTACATATATTTGGCTGGACTTTTCAATATTTATTTGGAACATTTTAGTCTCTACCTGTTAAAAAAGGTAAGTATTTATAGGAATAAGCACTTTATTATGCAGATGAATACAGATCACGTATAGTTCAGGACACTGCACTAGTAGGGAGCTTACAGGTAAGAAAAAAAGGGGTGGGGAGCGCCTGACCACACCTAGCAATATAGTATCAATACACACAGAAATATAAATAATATTTACATTCAACACTCCTCCTTAAATATTATTCCTATCAAAGATACAAAACTGATAGAATATATATATATATATATATATATATATATATATATATATATATATATATATATATACACAATTAAATAATACACACAAAAACAAAAAAATAGTACATACATACATATTTCTCAACATAAATGGTTTAGTCCTAACATTTCTCTAAATTTAACAAATTTTACTTGCACAAGAGGCTTTGTGAATATATCAGCAATTTGTTGATCCGAAGATACATGTTATAATGAAAAATTATTTACTATATTATCAATTACATAATGATACTTAACTCTAACATGTTTAGTACGGTTCAATATTTTCCCATTATCTCTGTTAATTATGTGAATAGCACTCTTGTTATCAACATACAATGGTGTTGAATTATGACACATCTTAAGTTCTAAAAGCATATGATTAATCCACAATGTTTCTTTAATACCTTCACAAGCCGAAACAAACTCTGAGTCAGCAGTAGACAGAGCTATCTGGCTTTGCCTTCTAGAACCCCAAGCTACAGCAGCTCCTGATAACATTACTACATAACCACTTGTAGACTTACTGGTTTCCCTTCCTCCTGCAAAATCTGCATCAGTGAAAACTTCCAAATCACCATTCTTACAATAAGACAACCCTAAATTCCTAGTACCTTTCAAATATCTAAAGATTCTTTTTAACTGATTCCAATGTTTAATTAATGGTTTTTCCATGAATCTACTTAGGTAATTTACAGAATAAGCTATGTCGGGCCTAGTTACATTTGATAGATACAAAAGACTACCAATAGCTTCCCTAAAAGGTTTGTTCACTGCAGTATCATCATAATTAGGAATCATAGGAGTTTTAACAGAAATACAATCCTTCATTTTAAATTTAGCAAGTACTTTATCAATATAACTAATCTGATTTAATATAATATTATTATTTTCAATTTTAATGTTTATACCTAAATATATTTTTGCTAACCCATATGTGACTTTAAATTTTTTATTTAATTTTATTAGTAAATAATCAATTTCAGATTTTGAAGCACCCACAATCAAACCATCATCTACATATAATGTCACAATTAGTAAATTTGGATTAAATTTAACAAACACACAGGGATCTGCTTCAAGAGAGCTGAACCCTTCTTCTTTTAGAAAACTAGTAAATTTAATGTTCCAATTTTTCGGAGCTTGTTTAAGTCCATATAGACTTTTTAATAATTTACAAACTCGGGCAGTACCATCATGAAAACCCTCAGGCTGTTCCATGTAGAGTTCCTCTGATAAGTCCCCATTCAAAAAAGCAGTTTTTACATCAAATTGAAAAACATTTAAGTTTTCTTTTGCAGCAATAGCCAATATCAGACGGATACTAATATAACTAGCAACAGGACTAAAAGTTTCTTTGAAGTCAACCCCTGGCTTCTGTTCAAAGCCCCTGACAACTAATTGAGCCTTTTCTTTCTCACCTTTATCAGTGGTTTTCTTCCTGTATACCCATTTGCAAGTAAGAGGTTTCTTATTATCTGGTAGCTCAACCAAGGACCAAGTCTTGTTATCCATTAGAGAGTCCATTTCTTCTTCCATAGCTTTCCTCCAGTTAGTATCAGCAAAAGCATCTTCAAAAATTATGTCTTCAACATCACAGAAATTGGCTGTAATTTCATAATCATCAAGTCGAGAAGGTTTCTTTAAGTCTATTCTTTTCCTTAAAAAATATCTTTCTTCATTTGTTTCTTCTTCGGGTGGTGTATTCTCCTCCTTTTCTGTTACTAACTCATCCTTGTCCTCTTCAAGTTCTTCATTAAGACAATAATTCGGAAATAGGTTTTTATAGGAAAACTTAGTGTGGTCTGCATCCATCGCTGGTCTAAAGACCACATTTCTCACTACTTCAATTTTGTTCTGTTTGGGAAAATAGACTCTATAGGCTTTCGAATCCTCTTCATATCCAATGAAAAAGCCTAGTTTTCCTTTTGGATCCCATTTCTGATGTTTTTGATTTGGGATATGAGCATAAACCTGACTGCCAAATATTTCAAGTCCTTTAAAATATTTAAATTTATTTCCAAACCATAGCTCCCAGGGAGTTTTACCTTCTACAGAACTAGTTCCCGAACAATTAAGTATATACACTGCTGTGTTTGTGGCCTCAGCCCAAAGACTTTTATCTAACTTTTTTGCATATAACATAGTCCGAGCACATTCAACAACAGTACGCATTTCATGTTCTATACAGCCATTTTGAGGTGGACAATAAGGAGTTGATTTTTGATGTCTAATTCCAAAATCCCTCAACACATTCTGAACATCCTTATTCATAAATTCAGTACCACGATCGGATCGGAAAAATTTTACCTCTTTTCCTGTATCACGTTTTGCAAGAGTAAAGAATTCTTTCAATTTTGAGGAAATGTTATCTTTATTTTTAAGGAAATATATTTTTCTAAATTTACTATAGTGATCCTTTAGTAGCAAAAAATACCTAGATCCCCCTAAACTATTTATTTCCATGGGACCACACAAATCTGCACTAATTACTTCACACACATCCTTAATCTGAGATTTGCTGATATGATAAGGAAGGGTATGTTGTTTACCGAGACAGCAGGCATCACAAAATAAAGAATTTTTATCCGTAATATAATTTATATATAACAGAGGACCTCGAAACTCACCATTTTAGACTAAAATATTTTAAAATTTTCCGACAACCCAAATGGGCGTTCTGCGGCGCTAATGGCCTAGATTTGTCGATGCGCCGTTAAAAAAAAAGAAAAAAAAAAGCGTTTTAATTGTCTAAAACTATTTCAGGTACTAGATTGTTAGTATTCCATACCCCGGAAATCCCCCCCCCCCGAAATTTAAAAAACTTTATAATCTTATACTTTAAAGTATCATAAAAACTTTAAAAATAAATTAAATAAGATCACTTAGTTCAGAAATAATAGTTTTAATTATTTACAATAGCGCTTTAATTGGCTAACTATTCCATGTTCTAGATTGTTAGTATTCCCTACCCTCCAAATGTTCTCAGCCCCCCCCCCCCCGAAATTCTCCCAGCCCTTCCCGAAATTATTTTCTATATACGCCCATGTCGTCATGTATTACTTTTGCCTAATTTACGCATGATGGCTCACATTGGTCGTGTAATTTTTCCCCTAAGTTACGAGTGATGGCTCAGGTTCGTCATTGTAGTAACTGGAATCGACTAGTAAACTCAATTGAATGTACTTTTATTTTTATTACAGCTCCTCTCATACATACAACACATAGTATTCAATAACAAAACTAAAGACTGGCAGTCATGAACGATAAGTTAATTTCCTGACTCGCCACGGAGGGTCGTCGCTAGAGTCATGTATTTTTTTTGTTGCCTAAGTTAAGGATGATGGCTCAGATTCGTCGTGTACTTTTTTGTTGCCAAGTTACGGATTATAGCTGAGATTCGTCATGTACTTGTTTTGCCCAATTTACGGATGATGGGTCGGATTGGCCATTTCCTATACTAGTTTTGCC